>CM019705.1:2145459-2865459 GCA_009760885.1 Achatina immaculata | reverse complement strand
TTCACTCTTCATTCATTATCTCTCCGCTTCCCCTCCCCTCCCCCACCACACCTGGTTCTTAGCGGCCTATATGCGCCTTTGCCCTTCCCTCCTCCCATCTATCGTCTTTTAATAGCTTCTTATTTCCGATTGGCTTCATCTGCTATCCTTTGTGCCCCCCCCCCGTGGTCTCTATGCCTCGTCAATGGGATACCCATTATTGTGTTTCCTACTTAGGAGGATGCCACTAAGATAAGTTTCTCATTTTCTGTTTGTTATATGTCGTGTCTTGTTTGTGTATGTAATCCTCGAAAAAGGCTCACGCCGAAATATTAGATGTTGTATGTTTTTCATTTATACACTCTCATCTTGCTCTCATATTTTCTATTCGTTGTTTCTCGCTTACTCACTCCCTCTGTTGCCTTGTAAAACTGCACCATACACCTCTATCTACCTGTATCATTCAAGCACTGCTATCCTTTTTAAAAAAAATACAACTTCACTATCACAATGTTCATCACCGTCCTTACCTCGCGTGTCAGGCTTTTGTGACACAACTTATTTCCAAGAAACACATCGATGGCTGGTAATGATTCTCGTGTCGTGACTTCAAAGAGAGCGTACTGAACGACAGCCAATCATATAAACAACTGCAAAGAGTTCCCTGCATCAAGGCCCTACGGCGGTCAGTTCTGTAAAACCTTTTATTTAATACTGTACGAATCTTATGCATTTTGATTGGTTGACTATTTTGATTGGTTGACTATTTTCTTCTTCTTCTTCTTCTTCTTCGTTCACTTCTACCACCAAAAACCGCACTGTGAACCTACTGAATTCACGCCTGTGGTCCTCGTTAGGTCCCGTGGTCCCCTGTGTGGTCCAAAATAGACCACACGAGTTCCACGAAAGGACCACAAGGGGTTCAGAGTATCACAGTGCTTTAGCCTGTATTCTTGGTGGGTCTCAGAAGCGGGATTGCGTGACACCGTGGTTTTTATTGCACCAGTTTGGTCTAGGGTTGGACTTTCTCACCGGAAGACCTCGACGTGTTTGGAATATCAGTGCATCCCCGCTGGGTGAGAGGCGTTAGCCCACCCAGGCCAGAGTTGGACTTTCTCACCGGAAAACCTCGACGTGTTTTGAGATACCCGTGTATCACCGCCGGGTGAGAGGTGGTTGCCCATCCAGTCCAGGGTTGGACTTTCTCACCGGAAAACCTTAGCGTGATTAAGATACGCAGACATCCCCGCCGGGTGAGAGGTGGTTGCCTATCTAGACTTCCCTGGTCCAGTGTCTCCGACTTCAGCATTTTGCGGTCGTGGCCGCTACCCTTCCTAGTTGTGACCAGGATGGAGCTTTTGTCCAGGAGGACGAATCCTCGCCACTAGTGACTTCTACCCCTGGGTTGAGCCGGTTTAGGCATTTCCCAGTATGGGCGTGTTTGGGACGGGACCGACCTCTAGGGCAGAGGTACTGTGACATTCATAGCCTTCAAGATTCACCCCTGGTATGAGCCGGTTTAGGCAAAATTCACCAGTATGGTTGTTTATCAGGCGTTACCGACCTCTAGAGCGGAGGTGGCATGATATGTCTAGCCATCGAGTTCCACCCCTGGTGTGTGCCAGTTTAGGCATATTTCACCAGTGTAGGTGTATTTCGGACGTAGGCGGCCTCTAGAGCAGAGGTGCCGTGGTATAGCTCTCGTAGCGATACTACTGGACATACCAGGTTAAACTTCACTTTCCACCACCTTTTCCCATCGGCGCCACACAGCAACCTTTATTTCTGCATTTACTTCCTTAACCGGGAGGAGCTTCACTCCGCGCGCGGCATTTGAAAAGTCAAGCCAGCAGTGACTTAACCTCTGGGACAAGCCGGTTCATGCATTTCACCCGATATGACTGCACTCAGGACGTGGCTGACCTCCAGACCAGAGGTGCCGTGATTTGACTGTTTGCTTCGCTTTATTCTTTCAACCACCTTTTCCACAGTGATGCTGCGCGGCAACCTCATTTGCAAATTTCTTCATTGGCCGGGAAGAGCACCGCTCCACACACGGCAGCTGAAGATCTCGCCAACAGCGGGTTGACTATTTTGATTGGTTGACTATTTTGATCAGTGATGAAATTTTCCGAGGATAGTGTCAACAGCGACCTGTCATGGCTGACTAGACCTTTTCTTTTTTTCCCACGGCGACCTTGGATAAAAGCGTCATGCTTCGTAAGTTTTAGTTAGGTATTTCAACAAACTCTATACAAGGGAAATCACGTTGTTGTTAATGTTAATGCCTTTCTCTCCTGTACATGGTATCGGAGTTTCACTTCACCATACTTGATTGAAGTTCTTGGAATATTTCCACTTTATACAACCACAGGGAAACAGAAGTAAGGGTAGGCCAAAAGAGACACGGAGAAGCACAACAGAAAGGATGTTGAGCAATAGAGGGCTCACCTGGGCAAGAGCAGAAAAAAAGGCGAAGGACAGGCATTTGTGGAAAACCCTTGCTGAAGCCCCATGTGCCCTGGGCACTTAAGGTTCAGAGAGATACAACCATAAACATAACTGGGACAAAGAAGTAAGAAAATAGAAACGAAATACAGAGAAGAAAAGAAATGAAACAAATCATTATCACCGTGTGCTATCTCCCCAGAAATGGTTGGCTACATTAGATCTTGCATTTGCTCTTCCATTTGTTTTCTGGAAGCATACTGGCACGATGAACTTTGTCCATCTCTTGGTGCTGCCCATTCATCTATTTCACTGTGGTCCTCCTCCTCTGTTTCCTTCAACAAATTATGAAAATACAACAACGAAAACCACACTGGAAGGAAATGTTGAAGGAAAAGGTTTAAGAAAAAAAATAATATGTCCAGAAAGAAAAACAGAAAAGACTATAGAAGAAGAAGTTGTTAAAGAACTGATCAATGGAACTTCTCGATCTGCAAATATAGTGAAGCAAGAGAACAGAGTTTTGTAGGATTAGATCTCGAAAAAAATCGCAGACAAAGAACTTTAGTGAGACGTTGAGAGAAAGAAAAATCACAAGAGAATTACCTGTTTGTTGGTACGCTGTTCTCTCGTGGCTAGACGGCTGCTCGTCCTACCGGAGTCTGTAGTTCGAATCTCTTGTGATTTTTCTTTCTCTCACGTCTCACTAAAGTGCTTTGTCTACGATTTTTTCGAGGTCTAATCCTACAAAACCGTGTTCTCTTACTTTACTTTATGAGAGCCTCGTTGTTTCCTGTTTATACCAAGAACAAAAAAATGTTCCTGCAAACATAGTGCGTACACTCTAACACTCAGGTTAACGTCATCAGCCCTGCGACCGTGTTAGTACGAGCATAACAGTTACAACACTCTATTTTCTATATCCAGAACACACGCTTCACTTCACGAGAGACGAAAACATACGCAACCATTTTGTGACCAAACCAGTGAGAAAATAAAGGCATCATAATGTACGTGTTATCTCAAGATGAATAATCATAAGCAAACCTTTGTAGGAACTGCTCTGTGTGATGCTGGGGAAGGCTTGAATAATTGATCCAGAAAGTTGTGGTAACGAGGATGTTGCCCTCAGTTGACGCTCGATTCGATCAGAATAGGTCGTATGAGCGAGCTCAGAAAAACAGGAATAGCAAGTCCTTACGATTAACATGTTTGCCTCTGATCCTTTCTGAAAACAAGTAAAAAAATATGTATTACTGAAACCTCGAAGGATCCATACAAGAACATATGCCTTAGGAATTTAGTCTTAATAAAAGAATGTATCCCCCGGGCACTTTATCTTTTCCAAGTTTCCGTTGAACAGTAGAGCTCATCAAAACAATGCCAGGTGTACAATAAGAAGTGAACATTGCTTCTGAATTAAATACGTGAGAGTACAGAAAAGCAAGGCTAACAATAATTTTCATGATGATAAACGAGAATAAAGAGAAGCAAAAGAGTGTAAAAAGAGATGTCTTTTATGTTTATGTCCACAAGCCAGCAGACGTAGCTACTTCCTGGCTCAAGCAATTCTTCGAGTGGAGAAAATGATTTGAGGGGCTCATAGTAACAAGAAACTGATTTGAGGGGCTCATAGTAACAAGAAAATTATTTGAGGGGCTCATAGTAACAAGGAAATGATTTGAGGGGCTCACAGTAACAAGGAAATAATTTGAGGGGCTCATAGTAACAAGGAAATGATTTGAGGAGCTCATAGTAACAAGAAAATGATTTGAGGGGCTCATAGTAACAAGAAAATGATTTGAGGGGCTCACAGTAAAAAGGAAATAATTTGAGGGGCTCATAGTAACAAGAAAATGATTTGAGGGGCTTACAGTAAAAAGGAAATAATTTGAGGGGCTCATAGTAACAAGAAAATGATTTGAGGAGCTCATAGTAACAAGGAAATGATTTGAGGAGCTCATAGTAACAAGAAAATGATTTGAGGGGCTCACAGTAAAAAGGAAATAATTTGAGGGGCTCATAGTAACAAGGAAATGATTTGATGGGGTTATAGTAACAAGAAAATGATTTGAAGGGCTTATAATAAGAAGAAAATAATTTGAGGGACTTATTGTAACAAGAAAATAATTTAAGGGTGCTCAGTGTAACAATAAAATTATTTAAAGAGCTCTTTGTAACAATTAATAAACTGAAGGGTTCAGTGTCCTAAGAAAATGATTTGAGGGGCTCATTGTGACAGTTAATAAGTTGAGATGGTCGTTGTGACAGTTAATAAGGTGAGGGACTCAGTGTAACAAATAATGATCTGAGGTGCGATCATTGTAACAAATAATGATTTGAGGTGTTATCACTGTAATAAATAATGATTAGAGGGTCTAATTGCAGCACGATTTATTTGAATAACTTTTAAAAAATTTTGAAATTCAAATAATGGATGGAAAATAATTTTATTTACTGGGTCAAGTTAACGTGACAAATATAATTAATTTTAAAAATAGATTTATAATTAAAAATATTTATTTATACAGAGTAAATGTGACAAAAAATAAACTGAGTGTTTTGCTGGTGCGTTAAACATTCTTTTCGAGGTAATTTGTTATGAAAAGGTTGAATAATAATGATAAATAATAAATAAATAACAGTAGCAAGGATTCTGCGAGCTATGAAAGATTATTTCATCAATTACAGCAGTTCCTGCTACGTTGAAATCCTGCCGGCACTGTTTGGTCAGTCAGTCAGTCATTTGCCTGTCCCTTGAGGAACTTTGCCTCCTTAACAGCTCTTCTCGGTTGTGAGCAAGATGCCCTGCTGCTGATGCATCCATTTGCAGATTATCAACGATGTCTCGCAGCCAACTTCGGCTTGGTTTTCCTATCTTTCTTCTCTAAATTATTATGGCGTTTAATGTGTCCAAAATATTTAAAGTTTCTCTGTTTAATACTCTTTACTAGCCAGTCTTCTTCAATAATAAGTTCTTTAGTATGGATATATTTGTTCTTTTCTGTGTCCGTGATATGTGAGGAACTCTTCTGTAGCATTTACACTCAAAGGGATCTATGCGTTTCTCTTTTGTTAAGTGTCCAGGTCTCACAGGCATATATTGCCATTGGAAAGATGCATGCCCTTAAAGATCTTATTTTTGTAGTTCTGTCAGTTTCTCTCCACAGCTTCTTTAGTTGTTTTACTTTCTGAAGAGCAATAGATGTCCTCCTTTTAAATTTCCTCATGGTGTCTCCATTATTACTCAGCAGTGATCCAAGATATTCAAAACTCCCCGCCCCTTCCAATTTTTTTCCTCATTGATATATATTTCAGCTGCCTTATTTGTTCTGTTAGTTGTCATGAATTTAGTTTTCTTTGCATTAAGTACCACTGTTTTGGTACTTTTTCAAAAAAACGCCTTCTCCAGAGATTTCCTGAGCAGGAAAGGCATACCAGCTTCGTTTGGATCTAGAATTATCTTTATAAAAGGTCATTGTTTAACCTGATAACTTTGGTTTCTTTTACGCTATTTCTGTGATATAATTCATACAGATCTTGTTTAAAACTTCTACATGGAACAGTGAAAGGAGACTGTTGACTGGCTGAATGAAAATAGTGAAAAGAGATTGTTGATTGGCGGAATGGAAGTAGTGACACGAGACTGCTGATTGGCCGAAGGAAAATAGTGAAAGGAAACTGATGATTGGCCTAAGAGAAATGGTGAAAGGAGACTGTTGATTAACTGAAGGAAAATAGTGAAAAGGAGATTGTTGATTGGGTGATACCAGCTTTATGTGATAATATTGATTCGTTTACAAAATGACTTGGCTCTTTCAAGTCATTTTCAATATATTCCTCATATTCTTCTTTTTAGCCGACTTTACTAAACTTCTAAGTTGCCATGAAGTTTTAAGAATACCCCTGCAAGGGCGCGTTGCGGTTAATCCCATGTTTTTACCCTCATCACTTGGTAGATGGTATTTACATGTACGTATTTCATGTAGGTGATGGCTTCGTGTGGGTGATGGCTTCGTGTGGGCGGTGGCTTCATTTTGGAATGAGAGACATGATTTAAAAATGTCTGAGTGAGACACACTTATCCTCTAGTAGTATACACGATACCGATTCTGGTGATCCAAAATGTGATCCAGACCCCCCCCCCCCCCCAATGAAGCGGAAATTTGGTTAGGAGCGAGCCGACGGGTGGTGGAGGGGGGGGGGTTGGGGTAGGGTAGAGGGGGCTTCTAAACCGAGTACGCCACAATCGGTAGCGCATATACTACTACTGCTTTTCTTACTGATTTTGAGTGAATAAGTGAGTGAGTGAGTGAGTGAGTGAACCATACAGGTCCATCTATTTCATTTTCCAGTCTGAAGTCTTTCATTCATTGTTTAATATTCCACTTCGCCGTCTATCTTTCACTGTCGACTTTCTAGTAAGTTGTGTGTAATATATTATTCGTTTTTGTACATTCCACTGTCTATCACTTTCTGTTCATTTTCTACTCCGCTGTCTATCACTTACTGTTCATTCTTCTCTGCTGTGTGTCATTCATTGTTCATTTTCTACTACTCCATTGTCTATCATCTACTGTTCATTTTCTACTCCGCTATCACCGACGATTAGTTTTCTACTCCGCTGTCTATAATTCACTCTATTTTTTTTTATACTAAATTGCCTGTCATTCACTGTTCATTTTCCACTCTGTTGTGTATCTTAAGGCACGCGGTAATCTAAATATCCCTTACGGCAACGTTGACTGCACGTGGTCAGAATGTTATTCTGTTACATGTATTTTGTGACAGCAAGTCATGGCCTCTTCCTGCGTTACCTCTTTCTTTTGTGAACCCTGAATCGCTCTATCTGTTTTATCAGCCGTTTTGTGCATGAATTAAATCATCAATTCATCATTTAATTGTTTTTTTAGCTTGTGATGAACGTATCTACAATCAATCAATCAATCAATCAATCAAGTGCCGTGCCTCGTGGCGTAGGCCATCAGTTTTCTCCACAATTCCCTGTCTTTAGACTTGATTATGAGATCCGCCGGTGACTTTCTTCCTAGCCACACTGACAGCCCATCCAGTAACTTCTCTCTCTTTTTCCCTTTGTCTTCCTCTATCTCTTCTTCCTTCATTTTTTCCAGTTGCCACAATGTGTTCCAATTTTCATTTTCTCAGAAAATGTCCTACAAATCTCACTTGTCTGCCTCTGATCTTTGCTGTAATTTGCCTTTTAACTCCAGCCTCTCTTAAGACTTCTTCAATGGTTTTCTTAGCTGTTCAAGGTACCTCCAACATCCTTCTTATGAACCACATTTCCATGGCCTCCATTTCTTGCTGTACTCTCTTATTCATAGACCATGCTTCCCACCCATAAAACAAAATTGGCTCGATGTAACATCTTGTTTCCACTGATATGGATCTGTTGCACAAGATGTTTCTCATTTTCTGGAATGCTGACTTGGCCTGAGGACGTCTGCTTTTTATTTCGTTGTGACATTTCCTATCAGCTGTTACAATCGTTCCCAAGTACTTGAATCTATCAACTTGTTTCAGTTCTGTGCCTTCGATGGTAGTGCTACATTGCGGTGGTATTCTTTTCTTTGAGATGACCATCACTTCAGTCTTCTTTTTATTCAGGCTGAGACCTTTACTTTTACTTTCACGAACCACAATGTCCAGAAGAGCCTGTAGCTCCCCTTCACTTCTAGAATCAGAACTGTGTCGTCTGCATATCTTAAGGTTGTACCCTCCAAGTGATATTCCTGGCAAGGTCTCTATATTTCTCATTATGTTTTCGCTGTACAAGTAGAAGAGGTCAGGAGTATCTACAACACATATCTTATATTTCTACATTACATTTAGTTTCTGAAATGAAATATGCATTGATTATCGTGGTTATCAATATCAATTTTCTGTAACTCATGTTTTCCCCCTCTGGTTTGTCGTGGAAAGGGAGGGGGTGGGAGAGAAAAGGGGGGGGGGGGAGTCCTGAGTAAAAGACCCAGGATCGTCTCTATGATCAGTAATCTGTAAATTATAGGTCAACAACAATTTCCAGAGATCTTTCACAGATAATTATAAAATTTTGCCGCGGATCTACTTATAGACACGTAGGTTTTTTTTTCTTGTTGGTTTGTTTTTTTTTTTTTAAAACTTTCATTAACTCATTATTAATATATAAATTCATATATTCAGCCAATCAGCAGTCTCTTTTCACTGTTTCCCTTCAGCCAATCGACAGTCGCCTTTCACTATTTTCCTTCGGCCAGTCAACAGTCTCCTTTGAGTCCCCTTATAGCGTTCAACAACGGGAAACATTAAAAGAACAATGTGACGGTCTACACAAACCTTTAAGCTTTCTTGAGTAGAAGTCGATTTATTCAGCTAGGACTTCAGGCTAGCACACCTGAAAACGCCGTTCCTATGTCCTCGTAGACCGGCATGCAAGAATCTTGATGGACTCTCATATACACAAAGTATTATCCAGGCACTTCCTATTAGGAAGAGGATAAAACCAGAAACCAAAATTCAGGACTCATTTTAGTTTATAACACCCAATATACCTTTTATATTTTATGAAGAATATATTTTATACATTACTAGCTAACTGTCAGAAGTAAAATAAGTTCAATATTGTAGGATTTGCTGGTAAAGAAGGGAAATAATTGTGTAGTTTTTCCTTGCAGATTTAATGCCCCTGGTTTTTCAATGTTGTCGTTGGGACAGAAATATGTTGCACTTTTTTGCACGAGATTCTTACATTTGTGCTGATGGCTCATCCAAATTTTGGAGCTTGTGAATTAGTGTGGACTTGAAAGTTGTAGTTGTGATTCTAGCTAGAAATGTAGTTTGTGAGAAAGTTTGAATGGAAGTTCTCATGCCGGTGACTAGAGTCATCTCAGTCACCTGCCCAGAGCTTTGTCCGTTACTGTTGGGCGTCTGTTGTGATATGTGACAGTGTATGTTTTCTTCACCAAGTCGTATCCGTCGGTCTTCTTTCTATAATGCGCTATTAAAATTTCATTCTACGATTGGAGCATCGACTGACTGTATCGCGTTGGGAATAGAAGACGTGGTTAATGGATCTGGGTGTTATTTCTTATTAGATGTATTAGAGTGAGTACACAACACGAATATCGTAGTATCTGTGGGAGCAGCCTACGGAAACATATTCAATCTCAAGAAGCAGAATTTCCATCTTTAATCAATATCACCTCCGCAGTGTGTTATAATATACATTTCAGACTCTACAATATGCTGTAACACTTTCGCCAATTATAACATGATTTCATTTATCATGGACATAGCAATGACACATGACAAACGGGGGGCTAGGAAGGGAGGCATGACAAATCAAATGGATCGTAGAACTGTTTGATCCACACCCAAGAGAATGATACGAGTCCGTTATTCTAAAACACTCAACACTCATCGAAATTTACGTATGTTTACACTTAAGTCACGCCAATATTTATGTTAAAACGTTAATTCATAGAAATCTGAGAGCAATGGAAAAAAGATAAAATAAGTACTGGATCAATGGAATTTGGAAAGACAAATCATGAAAACAGTTTCAGTCAGACAACTGAAATATCTTGGACACAAAAATGCGATGAAGTCAAGATTTGAAAACGAGGTCTAGAATCAAAGAAGAAGTGAACAAAAACTGCAGCGAGAAATGCATGGAGTCCAGCCATCCTCGTTTCCATAAATGTGAATTATTATAGTCCTGTTCTGTGGATGTGACACACGGACAGGCATCAGAGAAGTACAGCGGGCCTTGATGCAGCGGAAATGTGGTTCCTTATGAGAAAGATGAAGATACAATGGACAGCGAAGAGATCAAACGAAGAGGTCCTGAATGAGGCAGAAGAAGAGAGACAAGCAATGACAAAATTCAGGAGGAGACAAATCCACATTCACAGGACAAGTCATGAGAAGAGATGGATTGGAATACTTGACAACAGAGAAGACCGTATTGGAAGGATACATAATGGGAAAAAAGAAAAAGAGGAAGACCAAAACGAAGATGGCTGCAAGACATCGTTGACGATCTGCAAATGGATGCAGCAGCAGCAGGCCATCTTGCTCACAACCTAGAGGCCTACAGGAGTGATGTTTGGGAGGCAAAGTTCTGCAAGGGACATGCAAATGAATGAATGAGGGATGATAGATGGCAAAAAAGAGACTGAAGCAAAGAGGAAAGATGACTGATGAAGTGGTATGCAGAAAGAACAACAGTCCAGCTCATAATTAACACCCGGAATAGAGAATTGTGGAAAAACATAACTGCCAACGTCTAACGACATGGCACTGGATAGATAGATAGAATTATGAGCCTTCAGGACTGAACTGTTATGACAACAAATAATAACATGAAGGATAACTCTAACGATGTCTCGAAATGCATGGAGTTCTACAGGAGTATATACAATCCTGAATCCGTAGTTTCTAGGCGAAGCGTTTTAACAAAGAGAGTGTTGAAGAAGGAAATAATGTGACGAAAAATTTGATGAAATATAACTTCTCGTTATCCGGTGCAGTTCAGATCAGTTGACCTTCTTGATAAAATCCTGCGTCGAGAAGGAAATCGACTATTCTTCCCCATGGACGTACGGCTAGGATGTACGTTTCAGCTTAGAACAGCCATGGGTCTCTTTGCCTGTCGGCGTATTGTTAGGGACTCTTCCATGACAACGACATAACTTACATAACCCTAATTGCAGTTATCTGTCTCAGATAGTGTCGTGCGAATAGGCGTAGGCGATCATTCCCCCCTCCCCCCATCTCGCTCGATCCTCCGAAACAAATCGATTGTTGTTTTCCATGCAGTCAGGCAATCCAAGTATTTCTGTCTTCTCTGCCCTCTCTGTCTTTTGGCATTCATCTTTTTAGTCATTGCCAACTTTTCCAGACATTCACATCTCCTGATGGTGTCCGAGAAACCTTGATTATCTTTCTCTTTCTCTTATGTACGGCACTAGCTTGAGATATTCTTTTGTCTGCTGTAATCTTTTTCGTGGCTGCCCATGGTATATGAAGCATCCTTCTTAGGAACCTCACTTCAGCAGCCTTTATTCCTTATTCTAATGATCCATGTTTCACTGCCACAAAGTAGAATAAGTTCTATGTAGAAGTCCTTTTCCTAGTGCCAATGGCAGTTTTTGATTTGTTAATATGTTTATTTTTCTAAAGTCTCTCTTTGCTATTTATATCCTGGTTCTGATTTATTGCTATCAGATGTTATGACTGTACCTACGTACCGAGTCTTAATATCTTCCCTTGCACAAAAATTCTACATTCTGGTACTTTCTTCTTCTTGGATATCACCATTACTTTCTATTTTATTGCTTTTTATTCCAGTATGTTTGGATTAATTCATTTCATTCATTCATTTGCATGTCCCTTGCGGAACTTTGCCTTCATAACAGCACTCCTGTAGGCCTCTCGGTTGTGAGCAAGATGCCCTGCTGCTGATGCATCCATTTCCAGATCATCAACGATGTCTTGCAGACATCTTCGCCTTGGTTTTCTTCTCTTTCTTTTTCCCATTATGTATCCTTCTAAGACGGTTTTCTCTAGATTATCATGACGTTTAATGTGTCCAAAATATTGAAGTTTTCTCTCTTTAATCCTCTTTACTAGCCAGCCTTCTTCAATATTAAGTTCTTATAGTATAGATATATTTGTTCTTTTTTGTGTCGATGATATTCGAAGAACTCTTCTGTAGCATTTACATTCAAAGGCATTTATGTGTTTCTCAGCTGTTTTGTTAAGTGTCCAGGTCTCACAGGCATATGTTGCGATGGAAAAGATGCATGCCCTTAAAAATCTTATTTTTGTAGTTCTGTCTGTTCCTCTCCACAGATTCTTTAGTTGTTTTACCTTCTGAAGAGCAATAGATTTTAATTTCCCTCATTGTATCTCCATTATTAGTTAGTAGTGATCCAAGATATTCAAAACTCTCCGCTTCTTCCAGATTTTCCTCATTGATACATATTTCAGCTGCCTTGTTGTTTTGTCAGTTGCCATCAATTTAGTTTTCTTCGCATTAAGATAGAGGTTTTGCTCTTCGCTGTTCTTACGGCTGCCATAATTAGTTTTCCCATTCTATGTGTGGATATTTTACAGAAATGCTTAGACGATGAAAATGTTTGAGATTTATCAGAAAGATTCATATTTATATGAATTTTATAGCTTAGGAGTCTTTGCATTTTGGAAAAAGCTGGACGATATTCTTTTTCATGAATTTTGTATAAGAATTTCTGGTTGAACTACGGACAATAGAATCTGTTTCTCCTGGTAAGCTTCTTTATATTTCAGGTTTTTGTTATTATTATTATTTTTGAACTGAAATGCGTGGAGAATAGTCTAATCTAGGTCATGACACTTGTAGGGGCAACAGATCAAATACTCCGAAGTTTTCCGAAGATGATTTAGGCAACGGACGCGGTAAGATGTATATAGTCAATATGTCAAATACCTTAGTTTCACTAATAAGGAATGCGACACTTTCATACACCTTCTGTTTCACTGTCACTCGGCACAGCATGTCACATTTTCATACTACGATCCCACCTTCTGTTCCACTGTCACTCAACATATGTCACATTTTCATACTACGATCCCACCTTCTGTTTCACTGTCACTCGGCACAGCATGTCACACTTTCATACTACGATCCCACCTTCTGTTACATTGTCACTCGGCACAGCATGTCACATTTTCATACTACAATCCCACCTTCTGTTTCACTGTCACTCGGCACAACATGTCACATTTTCATATTACGATCTCAATTTCTGTTCTGCTGTCACTCGGCACAACATGTCACATTTTCATACTACGATCCCACCTTCTGTTCCACTGTCACTCGGCACAACATGTCACATTTTCATATTACGATCCCAACTTATATTCTACTGTCACTCGGCACAACATATCACATCTTCATACTACGATCTCACCTTCTGTTCCACTGTCACTCGGTACAGCATGTCACATTTTCATACTACGATTTCAACTTCTGTTCCACCGTCATTCGGCACAACATGTCACATTTTCATACTACGATCTCACCGTTTGATCCACTGTCACTCGGCACAACATGTCACACTTTCATACTACGATCTCACCTTCTGTTCCATTGTCACTCAGCACAACATGTCACATTTTCATACTACGATCTCATCGTTTGATCCACTGTCACTCGGCACCACCTGTCACATTTTCATACTACGATCTCATCGTTTGATCCAATGTCACTCGGCACCACCTGTCACATTTTCATACTACGATCTCATCGTTTGATCCACTGTCACTCGGCACCACCTGTCACATTTTCATACTACGATCTCATCGTTTGATCCACTGTCACTCGGCACAACCTGTCACACTTTCATACTACGATCCCACCTTCTGTTACACTGTCACTCGGCACAACCTGTCACACTTTCGCTGCACCCCTACTCACTGCACACGTTTAAATCAATTTTTTAAAAAGACACAATAAATTTGTTGGCATTTGAAATACAAAAGAATATTGATTGAATGTTTGACAAATATGTGTTCTCTAATTTGTGAATAGAAGTTAACAGGAAATATCTAAGAGATCTATTCGGCGCACAGCCGATATGGAATCGCATTATCTTGAAAAACGCAGCGGCCTAGAGACCATCCATCGGTTCCCTTCACTTCATCTGACTGTAAAAATGGTTCCTGGTACATTAAGGTTTAGGGAAAAGTGCCTCAGAAAACAATCTCTGTCTGCAGGGCGAGGGATATCGCCTGTCCGTGCGTAAAAGTAAACAGTTACCGTTTTTAAGAACCAGGAGAAAAGTAAGTGAAGAAATAAGTGACGAAATGTCTGTAAAATACATGCACTAAAAAAAACCCTTAGTATTATTGCGTTGTTAATTGAAATGCAAACAGAAGAGCAAAAACAGCACCCGTTTTCTGCTTTGCAGGCACCACTTAAGCTGTTGACAGACTCTAAACACAGATGAAATGTTGACTGCCTGAAACAAAACTAGTTTCAATGGAAAATACATAGAATTAATCAACATTCTGCACTGAAATCAAACTTGCAAAATCAATGCATGTCATAGAGTATTCGTAGTTTACATTATACAAAAAGATAAACAAGATAAGGGTGTGCCTTGACCAGTCTTTTGTTGAACATTTGTACAAAATAAGGTCTCCATCAGTGGCAGCTATTTCTTTCCTTTTAGTATTTCTTTCGTTATTTCAAGAAATATTTCTCTCCCTATTGTGCTCAGAGGGCGGGGGTTCTTTTTGAAACATAGTTCTAAGAATCTATTTTTACCTCAAAATCAATATAAGATCAATTAAGAGCCTTACATATGCAAGCGATACAATCTCTGATGGCGGAGAGTCTAAAAACAGAAGAAAACAGTTCAGAAACATGTAACAGAAACACAAAACCCTAGCAAAGAACACGAACTTGGATTAGAAACACATTTTACAAAGCCAGAAATCTTAACAAACTCTTCATTGGATGAGACGAAGAACCAGAATAAAAACAGTGTAGAAACATTCCAGTGAAACTAAATGGTAAGACAAGCATAGAGGAAAAAAACAGACAAGAAACAGCCTGTTTTGTTTTATAATAGAAACAGAGTCAGGTTGAAATTCATTGTAATGTCCTCCTTCACCAAGCAGTATGAGATGATGATGATGATGATGATGATGACGATGATGATGGAGATGATGATGATGATGACGATGATGATGATGATGACGATGACGATTATGATGATGATGATGATGATGATGAGCGCAGGAGTAGGGTAGATAACCGATGGCTTATATGAATATTTTGAAGATCTCACCTTAATACTGAAAGTTAAGTTTATTTTTTTTTAAATAATTTATTCGCTTCGGAAAATTTCTGTACCATGCGTAGAACAATATCCATCAGAAAAATTTCATAACATTCGCAAGTTTCTTTCTTTCTTTCTTTCTTTCTTTCTTTCTTTATTTCTTTCTTACTTTGATCCGCCGGAAACATACTGAGTTTATGAGCTGAGGTGTGGACTTGACGTCAAAAACAAAACAAATCCTGTGTGTTTGGTTTATTGCTATTTTTAAAACTCATTTTATCACTCGTAGATACTAGGGGTGAATGATAAGTTCTCGGCATAAGGTACAACGGATTATTTGTGGACACCTTTTTTTGGGTTATTTCTCATCATAGTCCCCTTGCAAGTTTATGCACTTAGTCCAGCGATCCTGGAGCATACGGATCCCTTTGTAAAAGTCAGCATCTTGTGCCAGTAAAAAGTGCTCTACACCTTGAATGACGTTATCATCTGAAGCAAATTTGCGACCACTGACCTCCTTTTTGAGTTTGGTAAACAGGTAATAGTCCGAAGGGGCCATATCTGGGGAATAAGGAGGATGTTCAAGAAGCTGGAAGCTGCATTCATGAATGGCAGCCACTACCACCGCCGACTTGTAAACTGGAGCATTGTCTTGGTGAAAGATGACTCCTCTTGTCAATTTCCCTCAACACTTTTCCTTCAATTTGACCTGCAGTTGCTTCACAAGATTAGCATAACAGGCCCTCGTGACCGTTCTGCCCTTTTGAAGATAGCCTACCAATAGCACACCTTCTGAATCTCCCAAAAGATGGAAGCCATCACTTTGCCTGCAGACTGAACCACTCTTGCTTTCTTTGGAGGTGGGGATCCATGATATTTCCACTGCTTTGACTGCTCTTTGGTTTCTGGTTGAAAATGATGAACCCAAGTCTTATCCATAGTCACAAATTGCTGAAGAAACTTTTCAAGATTTGCAGAAAAATGGCCAAGACTGTCTCTTGACATGTTGAGACGCTTTCGTTTGTGATCAGCTCCAAGAAATTTAGGGGCCGATCGAGACACAACGTAATTGTGAATAATGGCATGAACACGTTCCTGGGAGATGCCCAACTCAGTAGCAATGTACCGCTTAGTTAGTCGTCGATCCTCCATTATCATGTCATAGATTCTGCCGGTGGTTTCATCGGTGGTTACCGTTCCTGGTCTTCCTAGACGGGAAACATCTTCCAGACTCTCCCTTCCGTGTTTGAACTGAGCTGCCCATTTCTTCACTGTGCTGTAAGAAGGGGCATTCTCCCTTAGAGTCTCCACCATATCCATATGGATCTCCTTCGATGATAAGCCCTTGATGCAGAGGTAGCGAATGACTGCTCGATGCGAAATTGTATCCATTTTCTCAATTTCTGTCACCCCCTTACCACTTCAGTAGCCTGTTAAAAAAATTGGTTGCAGTTAATTTCTTGAATCTTGGCATTTAATGTTACATTAACCTGACCTACAAATGCGCCTAATATCAACTGTGCGTTTCAAGTATTTGTACCTTATGCCGAGAACTTATCAATCAACTCTCGTAAAACAGTTTGCAGTCACATCTCGCTGAGTGATAATTTGAATAAATGTATTTTATTCTTCAAATATCATGGTCACAAAGAAATATATCCATACTATAAGAATTTTATATTAAAGAAGGTTGGATAGTAAAGAGGACTAAACAGAGAAAACGTAAATATTTTCGGCACATTACAAGTCATGAGAACTTCGAGAAGACCACCTTGGATGGGTACATAATGAGAAAAAGAAAGAGAGGAAGACCAAGGCGAAGATGGCTGCAAGACATCGCTGATAATCTGCAAATGGATGCATCAGCAGCAGGGCATCTTGCTTACAACCGAGAGGCCTACAGAAGAGCTGTTAAGGAGGCAAAGTTCGTCAAGGGACATGCAAATGACTGACTGACTGTATTTTATCATCATCATGTGTCGTGGTGGTAGATGTTGACAGTCATGCTTCCCCGCAGATCTCAGTGCTTAATAAGTATTTTCTATCAGTTCTTCTGGTGACTTTTTTGTGTGTGCTATCACGGTCATATTAATCTTCTCATTCTACGATTTGCCAAGAAGCTGTGAGTATGAAACCCAGCATTCCTTGAAATTTGGAAACCAATGTCTTTGAAATTTGGAACCCAGAATTCCTTTCAATTTGGAAACCAATGTCCTTGAAATTTGGGATCCACCGTTCCTTGAAATTTGGGACCTAGAATTCCTTGAAATTTGGAACCCGTCGTTCTTTGAAATTTAAGACCCACCGTTTCTTGAAATTTGAGACCCACCGTTCGTTAAAATCTAGGACCCAGAATTCCTTGAAATTTGGGACCCATCGTTTCTTAAAATTTGATGCCCATAATTCCTTGAAATTTAGAACCCATCGTTTCTTGAAATTTAGGACCCAGAAGTCCTTGAAATTTGAGATCACCGTTCCTTAAAATTTGGGACCCAGAACTCCTTGAAATTTGGAACCCGTCGTTCCTTGAAATGTGGTACCAAGAATTCATTGAAATTTGGGACCCACTGTTCCTTGAATTTGAGACCCACCGTTCCTTAAAATCTAGGACCCAGAATTCCTTGAAATTTGGAACCCATCGTTCCTTGAAATTTGGAACTCAGAATTCCTAGAAATTTGGAACCCAGAATTCCTTGAAACTATGTATGAGAAATGCTACTCTTATTATGAGTGTATTACTCTATTATGAGTAACACTTTCAGAATTCAAATTGTATACTAAGAAGAGAAACAGAACTGGAGACTGTGAAATAGACCAGGCATAAATATATGTATCATATATATACGTAATAGATTCCCATGGGAACAACTGTGTTCAGAACACACTTATCTTAACATAGTCTTTGTGAGACAGGGAACATAGATCTGACTGCTTAAAAACTCTGACCTACTCCTGTAGCCCAGAAACCTGTAGCAACCAACACTACTTGTTATTGTTATAAAATATAATGTCACCCTCTTATAAGGCAGAATTTTTAGGGAACAGAAAACTTTCTGTAAAAGAAAGAGGGAACATAGAACTGAGAAATCTGCTAGTAGCCTCTTGTTTATTATAGGAGTGTCAGGTAACTCAGACAAAATGCTATGTACACTAAGAAAACCCACTCGCCTGTGGGAAAAATGACAGGCACAAAGACCCCTCCTAGGATACAAGACCTTCCAGCCTTTTACATTGCACACCCTGTCAATAAGTGGAGCTGAGATCTTGGCCTGGGGCAGCGCTGGGCTGTTTGGGATGGTGGATGGACGGGGACACAGAGATCACCTGCGGGGATGGGGAAAGTCTGAGGAAAATCGACGAATCCAGGACGTGACAAGCCTATGGGTCTCTACAACAATGGCTATCAGAATGAGGCAAACAAAGCACCCAGCAGACTGTAGGTGGCGGGGAATGGACATCGCTGAAGCACCATCAGATCCCTCACCCCAAAGTCAGAGTGTCTCTGTGAAAGTGTCTCAAAGTCGTCGGACGGGCCGGTGTTGCACTAGGGGCCTGATCTCAGCTCCTCACTGGAAAGGCCTCCTGGGTATGAAAGAAAGACTTAGGACAAAAATCCCATTATGAAAATATCAGAAACAAAAAGAAAACCATACGAGCCCGGACGTCGCCTCGTAAAAGGTCCGCGCCAGGTCCGCGCCCCCCCCCCCCGGCTACCTTGAGCGAAAAATCAGCTGGGAGGGGGCGCGGCACACTAAATATTCTTCAAATCAACATTTCTGAACTTAGGCCAAAGGCCTCAGAATTAAGCAGAAAGCTGAAAAAAGTCAACATCCATATTGCGATCATACAAAAAACCCTTCTATATGGAAAAGATTACTCAGTGCCTGGATACACCATGTACAAATGTGAATGTGGTAAATGCAGGGGTATTGCCACACTCTTGAGAAATGACATCCAAGGAGAAGTTAAAAACAGAAAGTACAATGAGAATGATATAAAAGAGATAACAGTATGGCATGATGGACTGCGGCACACTCTGTATAATGTTTATTGTCCCCCAAATTCTAAAAGTAAAATCAACATACACAGCACAGACATGCAGAAAACTATCATTGCAGGAGATTTTAATGCACATCTACCATTACTAGGATTCAATTCAAGTGCCATCCCGCGTGGCGTAGGCGATCATTTCTCTCCACAATTCCCTGTCTTTAGACTTCATTATGAGATCCGCCGGTGACTTTCTTCCTAGCCACACTGACAGCCCATCCAGTAACTTCTCTCTCTGTATTCCTCTGTCGCTTCTTCCTTCAAATTTTTCCAGTTGCCACAGTGTGTTCCAATTTTCCTGTTCTCATGAAATGTCCTATAAATCTCGCTTGTCTGCGTCTGATCTCTGCTGTAATTTGCCTTTTAACTCCAGCCTCTCTTAAGACTTCTTCATCGGTTTTCTTGGCTGTCCATGGTACCTTCAAGATCTTTCGTATGAGCCGCATTTCCATGGCCTCCATTTCTCGCTGTACTCTCTTATTCATGGACCATTCTTCACATCCATAAAACAAAATTGCCTCGATGTAACATTTAAGTACTCGGAATCTTGTTTCCATTGATATGGATCTGTTGCACAAGATGTTTCTCATTTTCTGGAATGTTGACTTAGCCTAAGCACGTCTGCTTTTTATTTTGTCGTGACATTTCCCGTCAGTTGTTATAATCGTTCCTAAGTACTTGAATCTATCAACTTGTTTCAGATTTGTGCCATCGATGTTACATTTTAGTGGTATTCTTTTCTTTGAGATGACCATCACTTCAGTCTTCTTTTTGTTCAGGCTGAGATCTTTTATTTTTACTTTCACGAACCACGATGTCCAGAAGAGCCTGTATAAGGTTGTACCCACCAACTTATATTCCTGGCATTACTAGGATACAAAGACCGAAATCCTATGGGAAAGAACATTGAAGAACTATGAGACACCAGCAACATGATAATATTGCAAAACTCCTCCTCCCCACCAACACTCCTCCACAGAGCCACTGGATGCACATAAGACCTGACCTCACCATTGTCTCAGCTGTCTTCCACAATGATTATACTCTGAGAGTGCTTGATGACATAGGAAGCGACCATCGCCCCATTCTTGTACAAATTTCTAACAAACGAAACCAAAGACCACACAAACCCCTCGCTGGAATTATAGAAAAGCAGATTGGGAAAAATTCAGAACACAAACAGATGAAAACCTATCAAAATTAAATGACAACACAAACATTGATACACTCTGCACCAACATAATCCAAGCCATACTTGGAGTAGCCTACAAAACAGTCCCCTGAGGATGCAGAAAGAAATATAGCCCATTCTGGACAAAATCTCTGGAAGACTTAGTCAAAACAAAAAAAAAAAGAAGAGCAGCAGGAAGAATGCAGAGAAAAACCCTACTCCAGAAAACAGAATAGAGTACCATAAACTAACAGCTAAATTAAGACTCGAAACTAAAAAAGCAAAGAAAGAGAAGTGGTTAAGAACATGGAACAATCTCAACCTCAGAACTGAAGGAAAGAAGCCTTGGAAACTCTTAGATAACATTTCAGGAAAAAAACAAACAAACTAAACCAATGCGAATCTCTAGTCGAGTCCTCAAGTGACTTTTAACAAATTCTTTGCTGCCATCAACAAATAATCCAACAGGAAAGTACTTGACAAGGTGCTGGGAAAAGTTCTGAGAAGTAAAGAGAAATCTAGATTGGCAAACATTCCACTTTTTTAGGATAACTTTACCATCCATGAACTCCAGAGTGCTATGGGTGATCTACAGCTAAGAAAAGTACCAGGACCAGAGAAAATAACAAATGAAATAATCCTTCATCTGGGCCTTGTAGGAAAGTCCACACTGCTCAACTTCACTAACAAGACCTGGCAAAGTGAAGAACTATCAAAATCTTGGAAGTCAGCCGTATTTAGACCTATCCTGAAAAAAGGAAAGCCAGAGAATGACCTAAAAAGCTTTAGACCTATCTCACTGACTTCCAACATTGGAAAGCTAGCAGAACAAATGCCTTGTCGTATGGAGTAGTGGAACAGACCCGCAGCTGCCTGCTGAGAGACTTAATAGAGCTCTCCTCACAATATCAGTCGACTGCAATTTCTAGAAGTTGAAGATCAAACTACATATACAGTCTTCACTCTTACAACAAACTAGCAAAGACTGAACTGAAAATAACTCTTGATTCTGGTCAAATCATGAAAGAAAAAAAATCCAACATACCTTGATGTGAAACTAGATAGAAAATTGAATTTTAAAGAATTCATGGATGGACTAGCAGAAAAACTCACTGAAGACAGAGAAGAACATACAAAAGTACCAGACATTCCACCAAACACAGACTACAAACTTCCTCAAACTAACACCAGACTCAAGAACAAAAAAAAAATTAGTGAGCAAATCATCAGATCCCAACAACCTAAAGCTGTGTGCACTGGAGACCATAGAATCCTACTCCAAGGACGGGATCCATGTATACACTGATGGGTCAACATTCAAGGAAACATACAATGCAGGATATGGGGTACTCATGTTTCCAGACAAGACAACAAGCCACATTTCTGCTCCTTTCGGATCTTGCTGCTCCAGTTATGATGCAGAGATGTAGGCAACATAGCAGCCCTGGCAGCCACCTCCACCAAATACAAAAACAGTGCCTCTCACCCAAAAAATAAAAAAAAACCTTGTTATTTTCTCCGACTCCAAGTCTGCTCTCCAGGCCCTTGAAAACTGATCACATTACAACTGACAGTGCAATAAACCAACTCGCCTCCTATGACATCAAGACCACCCTACAATGGATACTAGGGCACACATATATCAGAGGAAGTGAACGTTCTGACAGACTGGCAAAAAGTGGAGCCAACATGCCACACCCCCACAACTCCACCAACATGAGAACAGCTAAACACGTTATACACAACAACTGCAAGCAGCAGTGGATGGACAGCTGGAAGATCCTTATATACACACCTGCCAAAGCCTAACCCCGGAGACCACATCAACAGCTTATGTCATAGAGATCAATGCATAATTTTCAGGTTGAGAACATGACACATTACCCTCAATAAGCACTTACACAGAGTGACCGCTGACAACACACCATACTGCATGCACTGCAACAGACAGGAAGAAGAAACTGTTAAACACCATCTGCTGGACTTCAGTGAGTTGAAGGACCTTCGGAAGAACCTGATACCACCAAACTCCTCAATCACCGACACTCTGTATGGAGATGTAGAACAGCAGAAGAAGACCTGTACGTTTCATTATCTGGCACAAGGGAAAAAGAGTGAAAACTCGTAAAACGGGGATCGGAAAAGTAAAGTAAGTATACGTAACAGATGTAATATATTAATATAACACATTACTAACTCAAGGAAATACCGACAGCCAAATCAGTGAAACCAGAGGTTAACTTTTTTTTTTTTTTTTGGTTTGGATCCCTTGCTGTCTGAAAACAGCCGTAGACCCCGTTTCCGACCTGAAAACAACCGTAGACCCCTTTTCGGCCTGAAAACAGCCGTGGACTCTCTTTTCCGTTCTGAAAACAGCCGTGGACTCTCTTTTCCGTTCTGAAAACAGCCGTGGACTCTTTTCCGTTCTGAAAACAGCCGTGGACTCTCTTTTCCGTTCTGAAAACAGCCGTGGACTCTCTTTTCCGTTCTGAAAACAGCCGTGGACTCTCTTTTCCGTTCTGAAAACAGCCATGGACTCTCTTTTCCGACCTGAAAACAGCCGTAGACCACTCATTAAAAATGAAAGCAATAAATATAACCCAGACAGGTGCTAAAATTCTTTTTAATTGAGTCAGTCCAGTTGTTGGTCCCTAGATCCCAGACAAAAAAACCACTGAAAATAACTCTGCATGTCCTCTACGTAGCAACTGCTCGGTGATAACAGTGATAGTGTGGTGGTAATGATGATGGTGGTGCTTCTTCATTGACATCTTAAAAGAAAAAAAAATTCCGCCTGAGTTTAATGTAAATTCAAAACTTACATATTGTTTAAATTTGTTTAAATCTCCAAGGACTGTAGCAGTCCGTGGTACATCTTTCGCCCTGTTTTTTTTTTTTTTTGCTTTCTTTTTCTACTTCGTGGCTAAAATGGCATATTTTCTGTGTTCAAATTTAGTAAGTTTCAAATGGACGGACGCTTTTCCTGCACGCAATAATCGCGAGCTGTCAATTTTTTTCTCCCTTGCGTCAGCAACCGCCAAGGACATCTACAATCAAACATCATTTGGAGCACGTGGTTTTACCCCAGGAAATGATAGCTTTCGGCTGACAAAAGAGCATTAATTATTGACAACCGCTGAAGATGATTTGTGTTGCCGAAAACCATTTCCATAACAGCCACCAGGGATCGTAGAAAACATATATGTCCTCTACTGACAATTGATTCTCTTGTATTTCACAGCAATTTTTTCTCTTGTTCCATTTTCCCTCCCCTCCCCTCCCCCTCCTCTCGAAGACAAAACGAAACAATGATGTCTCCCTGCAACCATCGGATCTCATTTTGTCCGGTCTGTGATACGACACATAGTAGTCGATCACTCAGTTTGGCGTTCTTCGATTGTTATGCGAAAAGATTCAAAAGTTTCCTTTCTCGGAAAACGATCTCTTTAATCAAGAAAAGCCTTCGCTTTATCCACAAGGATTTCAGAAAACTTTCACTTTATCGACAAAACCCGCGCTTATGTATTTGCCATTATTATTTATACAGGAAGTACGCATGAGCTTATGATGAGGTGCTCCAGGCAAACTTTGACCTGGTCAAATAAAAATAAAGATATAAACAGCTCCCATTCACAGGGTTACTTAGGTCCGTGATGAACTTTAGAATCACGGTTTTCTGCAGGTGAATACTCTTTGCAGGTGGATAGACTTACAAGTGGACAAACTTTACATGAGAGCACATTTTACAGAGTGGAGTACAGTTTACAGATTAGATCAACTTTAGAGGGAGAATAAACAGCTATTGGTTCGATAACATTTACTGGGAAGATTTAAGAACTGAATAAATTTTCCAGGGAAGAGAAATGTTAAGAATTGAATAACTTTTACAGAGGAGATAAATGTTAAGAAGTAAATAAATTTTACAGGTAAGATAAACGTTAAGAATTGAATAAATTTTACAGAGAGGATAAATGTTAAGAATTAAATACATTTTACAGAGTGTGGGTGAATACAACTGAGGGGATAAAATAACCAGCGTGGAGAAATTTAACTAGCTCGATACATTTTATAAGGTTTTAGAATTTTAGTTGGATAAATTTTACCGCATAGATATTATAAAAAAGTAAAAGTAAAGGTAACCCTGTCATGCCTTAGAGGCACATAGGGATATGGTGTTAGTGCCCATATTTTCCTTGACCTGTCAGCACACTAGAGGGTGATATGGTCAGTATCACGCCTGGCCGCCTTTTCCTTCCCAAACTCCAGAAGAAGTCGGGTACCCATTTCTACAGCTGGGTGACTGGGGGGTGCCGCCGGCCGGATTCGAACCCTCGACCTTCACCATGAGAGACCAGTGCACTAACCACTTCGCCACTCAGACACCCCATAGATATTATACGTATGTATAATATGTCATGCTGCGAATCAGACTATGCCTTTGTGATCCTTCTAAATGTGACAACGATCCCATTCAGTGGATAAATTTATTGAAAACTGAAAAAAAAAAAAACAAAAACGTGCTGAACAGATTTTTTGGAGAATGGAGAGTGGAGTACACTTTACAGAGTGGAAAACTCGTTTTACATGCAAACTATACAGGACAGATTAATTATAGGACTCGGTTTTCAATTTTCAGGTCGGACATTTTATCTTTTTCGTGTCTTAAAATATTCTCGTTCCTCTGGATTTTTAACAAAACTTTCGATAGTCAGCATGACCCCTGAAACGGCATGTCCGCCTTAATGGTACATGATTGAAGGATCTTCGGAGGTCAAGGACAATGCTAATGAGGCGGAAACACGAAATTGTTAGAAATGATAACAAGTACACCTGCTGATGACAGTTTGTCTTAATGATAACGAGAAAAGAAGAAGCTATAAATGAAAACAACAACAAAAAAAAAAAGCACAGCAACCTTTTATGATAGAGAGGGCGACAACCTAAAAATAACAATGAAAAGTTGCTCTTTCAGAAGTCGAATCTGCAGTTGTTTCAGTGTGTCACGGTAAGTTCAGGACCAATCAAAAACATATTTTGCGAAACCCAGGGTCGTTATAAAGTTATTGTGTGTGTTTTTTTTAATTTCCATAACTTTAATTTTATACATGATGAAATCAATCTGTAAAGATTATTAGCAAGCTTGATTGACATATTTTATTATATTTTAGCAAAAACAACTGCCGCATATGAGGGTCGCTGAAAGGCCATAGGAACTTGTGGAGCAGGGAAGAGTGAGAGAGATTCTCCTAAGGTAAAATGTCTGATGAGCAATTTAAAGTAGGCACGAGGAGTTATTGAAGAGGCAAAATCACTACCTTTCGTTAAAAAAAAAAAAACGAAGGCCAGAGAGTAATCAATGTTTCCAAAACATGTTTTTTACTTTGTATGTCGTAGACCATACTATTTTCAGCCAAGAAGACTGGAGATAATGAAACAAAATATTGTAACTCCAGATTCTGTCTCAAATGATGTTATATGATTTCAAATGAGGTACATTATGAGGTACTTGAGGTACATTACCAAAACAAATGTCTTCAAAGACACAATTTTGAGCCAGTCATCATCATCATCATCATCATCAATGGCGAGCACGGTACTTCAAATCATGCCATCATTTTTGTTTGAAAACAGAACTGTTGTGCTTTTGTGTTTCTTTCTCTATTGCTGTCAAGAATTTCTCACTCAATCTCCGCTGTGTTTCACTTTTTTTTTCACTTCTTTTGAATTCTATATTGAATGTTATATTTTCTTCATTATCAGCTATCATTGACATTTTGGCCGCATGTCTGAAATTATGAATATTTGATCTTCCGTGTTTTTTGTTCTGCTTCTGAAAATATCCAAGTTGTCACTGAAAAAGAATAAAATAACAAAATGCTTTACCATATTACACACACACGCTCGCCCTGCGCGCACACACACACACACATAAGCACACGCATACAAAGAAGAATTTATCGAATATAACAAAAAGCTTTGCCATATTGCACATACACACATACATACATAACCGCAAACATTTACACACACACATAAAGAATTTATCAAATATGACAAATCGTTCTACCATACTGCTCACGATATCTCTAACATGATAGCTCGCTAAGGCTATGACAAAATATGGGAGAAACATATTTTCCAGGAAGTTCTCGAAGTTACGGAAACCAGTTCTTCATGTGACCCTGGAATATACATGCAATATGCTGTAAACTGCTGTTATATGTGTTTTGTGTCAGCAGGGACCAGAGATTAGATATGCTGATGACACAGTATTGCTGTCCACAACACAAAAAGGAATGGAAAAACTAATTATGTCAGTCCGCAAGAACAGCGAAGAGCAGAGCCTCTATCTTAATGCAAAGAAAACAAATTGATGACAACTGACAAAACAAACAAGGCAACTGAAATATGTATCAATGAGGAAAAACTGGAAGAAGTGGAGAGTTTTGAATATCTTGGATCGCTACTAACTAATAATGGAGATACAATGAGGGAAACTAAAAGGAGGACATCTATCGCTCTTCAGAAAGTAAAACAAATAAAGCATCTGTGGAGAGGAACAGACAGAACCACAAAAATAAGATTTTTAAGGGCATGCATCTTTCCCATAGCAACATATGCCTGTGAGACCTGGACACTTAACAAAACAGCTGAGAAACACATAAATGCCTTTGAATGTAAATGCTACAGAAGAGTTCTCCAAATATCGTGGACACAAAAAAGAACAAATATATCTATACTACAAGAGCTTAATATTGAAGAAGGCTGGCTAGTGAAGAGGATTAAAGAGAGAAAACTTAAATATTTTGGACACATTAAACGTCATGATAATTTAGAGAAGACCGTATTGGAAGGATACATAATGGGAAAAAGAAAAAGAGGAAGACCAAGACGAAGATGGCTGCAAGACATCGTTGACAATCTGGAAATGGATGCAACAGCAGCAGGCCATCTTGCTCACAACCGAGAGGCCTACAGGAGTGCTGTTAGGGAGGCAAAGTTCCGCAAGGGACATGCAAATGAATGAATGAATGAGGGACGTTTCAATCCCCTCCACCCCCCCCCCCCTCCCTTCGCGTTTCACATTTCATGATGTTTTATTTGTCTACCACATGTAGTGTTTTGAAAGCACAGGGTTTCTACTGAGGAGAAGTAAGGGATCTCTTTGCTGAAGATGAGTAGGTCCTGATGTTGTTGCTGCTGCGATGAGGTAGCGGGAATGTTGAGGAAAGGAAAGGTAAGTTAAGGTAAAAGTAAGGTAAGGTTAGTTAAGGTAAGGGTAGAAGTGGGGTAAAATCCTCTTTTCCATGTCATCAAGAAATAATACTGAGGATATAATGTTAGGCTCGCATTTCCAAGACCTTCGCCACGGGAAAGTCTGATGAGGTCAGTATCACTCCTGGCAGCATACACCTTCCCAGAATTCTCTAGTACCCATTTTTAGAGGCTGGGTGAACCAAGGGGCTTTTATTTTAGTGTGGTGGTACGAAAAGAAATAAACAAACAAAACAAAAATACAACAAAAAAAAAACACACTGCCTGTATTTGAACCCCATACCACAGGATTAGTAGACCGAGAGCCTAACCACTCAGCCAGCCAGGCCGCCGGAAATGTTGAGCATGAAGGTTAAATGTCCACGCTCATTGTTTTAATGCTGACTCCTCAACATCAACGAGGACGTTTTTGCACCCTTCCAGAGTCAGGTCTCCCATTGTCTGAGACAGATATTTGTGTGACCCTTTTCCCCGTGATCATTATCATTGGTCTATTGGCTACTGATGAGGTGAATCTTCAGGCATCTTGGCAGAGGAAATTTCTGTTGCTTGTTGCCTGTACATGGAAGACGTGACCTAGTGCTCAGGGGTCACAAAAACCCGCGGGAGTCCAAATGATGATCTCGTCGTCTCCTATTCTTGTCATTGATTTCGTTTGTTCTTCAAGTCTATGAGCACTCTTCCTCAGCTGGTCTGATCTCTTCACTCTGCACATTGTAGTTCTCGTTGGAACGTAAACATAATGGATTCAGACCGTAACAAATGTTTCCTTTCGTTACATCTGTCCATATTCCAGGAATAATGGTATTCTCACTCCACTCGCTCGTGTCTGCCAAGTATCTGCACTGTCCAAGAAACACAACACGACTAACGGTTATGCCGATCTCAGCGTCACAACAAAAGCATTTTTTTTTCTAACCCAGCAAGTCACTCAATCATTCTCTAATTATTCCTAGACTCTACCCAACCACGCCCATTTTGATTTCAGACAAATGGGGCATCGTTTGTCATAGCAGTCATGTTAATGGTCGTTAACTAAGAAATAAACGAACGAATCAAGTCTTTGGAAATTAAAATAAAAAGAAGATTTAAAATAGATTGAATTTTAAAATTAAAAAGAAGCCACGTCTTCTTATGACTGTTGAAAGTGTAAAGACCTATTACTTCTTTATCAACATTTATTGAATATAATAAGAATACAAATCACTAGAAAAGAGAATAACGGCATTTGAAATGACATGTTACAGAAGGGCACTTAGAATATCATGGATAGAATGAAAATCAAATAAAGAGATATTGATGGGATTAGGTGTCGCAGAAAACTGGCTCGTTAACACCATAAAAAACTAGAAAGCTGAGATACTTCGGCCACATCAAGAGACACAACAGCTTGGTCAGGCTGACAGTAGAAGGCAGAGTGCCCGGTAAAAGAGAAAAGGGACGACCTCGCGGCAGATGGACTCAGGACATCACAGAAAGTCTGAATGTGTCATTGCAAGACGCCGGTCAACTTGAGCCAAGACCGTATTGCATTCAGGGAGGCTGTGAGAGGGACAGAGCTTTGGGAAAGGACATGTCGCATGAATGAATGAATAAACTGTTACATGAAAAGCTTAGAGAACCCACAAGATGCGCCATACCCATAAGTTGCGTTTTACCCATACGATGCGTCATATCCATACGATGGGTCATACCCATACAATGCGTCATACCCATACAATGCGTCATATCCATACGATGGGTCATATCCATACGATGGGTCATACCCATACAATGCGTCATACCCATACAATGCGTCATACCCATACAATGCGTCATACTCATACAATGTGTCATACTCATACAATGTGTCATACCCATACGATGCGTCATGAAAATAAACAGAAACCCATATCAATGAAATAAAAGGCAAATAGTTATAGGTGAAAAAATGACTGATTTATTGAAAATCTTCAAACGTGTACATTTATTTATAAAACAAATTTCCAGTTTTACATTTGAAAAAAAAATTGATTGAAGGTATTTATATTTTTAGAAGGCTATGAATACAAAAGACACTCATTTCTCCCCTCAGCTTCCAAGATGGAGAGACAAAGGGAGATAAAATACCTTGAGTTTATCTCGGAGCTCAATGTGCCAGACTTGGGGAGACAACCGCGGGAACAAACGTGAGCAGACTGTGAAGTCCACGACCCAAGATTGACCTTGGCCCTGGGTCGCTGCCCTATAACTTGCATCTGCCTGTGATACCTAAGCATCACTTTCCTAAACTTGACTGTTTTTTTCTTCCTACCTACGTCAACGTCGTGTACTATACAGCGTGTTTCTCATACTTTTTTTTTTACATTTACAAAATGCTACTAATTCAATGGTCACCCTACCTCACACGCTGATGACCCAGCATAATGAGGTCTCTAACGCTTCACCCCCTACGGCATTTGAAATGCTATGGGACTATCTTTACTTTTACTTTTACTAATTCAAAAGTTACAAATATCAAATTCAAGGACTAAACCAAGAGTTTATCACCGGAAGCCGTTTAGCCGTCCCTTAAGAATTCTAGCCAAAGCTATCGTTAAAAATGGTAAGAGTTCCCCCATCATCCAACTAAACGGATTGATAAGAAGGGGGGAGAACCACGGAACAAATTTTTAAAGCAAAAATAGGGGGTGGTCGGCGATTACAACAAGATGGGGGGACCCTGCATTAAACCGTTATCAGAAACATGGTACGAGCTTTTCATTCTATATATATATATAAACGTATAAATATATCCATACTACAAAAACTTAATATTGAAGAAGGCTGGCTAGTGAAGAGGATTAAAGAGAGAAAACTTAAATATTTTGGACACATTAAACGTCATGATAATCTAGAGAAAACCGTCTTGGAAGGGTACATAATGGGAAAAAGAAAGAGAAGAAGACCAAGGCAAAAATGGCTGCAAGACATCGTGGATGATCTGCAAATGGATGCATCAGCGGCAGGCCATCTTGTTCACAACATAGAGCCTACAGGAGTGCCGTTAGGGAGGCAAAGTTCCACAAGGGACATGCAAATGAATGAATGAATGAATGAATAATCTGAAAAATTTTATTCGCTATCTCAAATTCTTTCCACAAGCTGCTCCTATCTATTTTTTTCCGTCCAATCTCGAGGCTTCTCCATCTGTTCCGTAACACTAGTTTTTGTTGTTTTTTTTTAAACGGAGATGGGATCGTTGGCCCCATGCTCACCCCCCCCCCCCAGCCTGGAGGACCAGAGTGCAAATTTGGCCTGACCCCTACCCGTGCAGACCTACCCAGCTTGATTGGACCTCCCAGGAGTAAAACTCCCGCTGGTTGGAGATGCAATCATTAGGAAACCAGGAACATACAAATATCCTGGCACAACCTTCAACAGAAGCAACATAGCAAGCGAGGAAATTAAAACCAGAGCACAGATAGGGAATAAAATATACTTTGTCTTGCAACACAAGGCCTTACTTTGAACATCAAAAAGACAGAGACTATGGTTATATCTAAGAAACAGAATCCACCAGCATGCAATATTAAATTAAACGGAACCATTCTAAAGCAGGTGCAGAAATTCAAATACCTTGGAGCAGTAATAACTTCAGATGGGAAATGCAGAACAGAAATAAGGAACAGAATAGGCCAAGCAAAGACTGCATTTCAGAGAATGAGAAACATATTAGCCAACACATCCTTATCAATGAATGTTAGAAAACGAGTCCTAAAATGCTATATTGAACCTATCTTGTTATATGGAAGTGAATCATGGACAATAGGCAAGTCTGCACAAAAATCATTGGAAGCAGCAGAAATGTGGTTTATTAGAAGAATGTTGCGAATTCCCTGGACAGCAAAAATAACTAATGAAGAATGTATGAGAAGAGCTGGAGAGACAAAAAACCTTGTCAAAAAGATAAGAGAGAGACAATGTACTTTCATAGGACATGTAATGAGAAGAGGGGGCATAGAAAATATTATAACAACAGGAAAAATAGAAGGAAGAAGATCAAGAGGAAGACCAAGAGAAATGATACTGGACAGTCTGACGGGATAGTGTGAGAGGAGATCACCAACTGAACTGATGGACTGCATGAAGAATCGAGTACTCTGGAGAAGCATAACAGCCAACGCCAGTCGGCATGGCACCTGATGATGATGATTGCAACACCTGTTAAAATCCAAAATCATTTCCCAAAACACAACAACAATCTACAAAACTATGATAAGACCAGCCGTCATGTGTGGATCAGAAACGTGAAGTACAACAAACAAAGATGAACAACAATTGCAGATGTTTGAGAACAAGATCCTAAAAACAATCTTCGGGCCCACAAAAGACAACAGTGGAGAACACTGAACTGAACAGCTTATTTAAATCCCAACGAATTATTTGCAGTCTTGAAACTAAAAAGACTACTCTGATTGGGCCATGTAGAAAGAATGGAAAAGAGCAGACAAACGAATATTATGCATGCACAAGAGATGAGGGAAACAAGACCAAAGGGTAGACCAAGATAGAGATGAAAAAAGGAGGAAAAGAAAAGAAATTGGTGTCACCAAGGGGAGCGAGGATTAAGAATTGAGAGGAATGAAGGCGAACTTTATCTGCAGCAATGATCATTAATGGCTCTGAAAGAAGAAGAGGGTACGAAGTTCATGAAAACCAAATAAGTGTTCATATTTTAAACGTTTGAGAAAACTATATCAGTAATAGCAAATCACTACAAGTTTGAGGGAACTACATCAGTAATGGGAAATCAGCGAAAGTTTGAGGAAACTATATCAGTAATAGTAAATCAGTGAAAGTTTGAGGAAACTATATCAGTAATAGGAAATCAGTGAAAGTGTGAGGAAACTATATCAGTAATAGTAAATCAGTGAAAGTTTGAGTAATATATCAGTAATAGTAAATCAGTGAAAGTTTGAGGAAACTATATCAGTAATGGGAAATCAGCGAAAGTTTGAGGAAACTATATCAATAATAGTAAATCAGTGAAAGTTTGAGGAAACTATATCAATAATGGCAAATCAGTGAAAGTTCGAGGAAACTATATCAGTAATAGTAAATCAGTGAAAGTTCGAGGAAACTATATCAGTAATAGGAAATCAGTGAAAGTGTGAGGAAACTATATCAGTAATAGTAAATCAGTGAAAGTTTGAGTAATATATCAGTAATAGTAAATCAGTGAAAGTTTGAGGAAACTATATCAGTAATAGTAAATCAGTGAAAGTGTGAGGAAACTATATCAGTAATAGTAAGTCAGTGAAAGTTTGAGGAAACTATATCAATAATAGTAAATCAGTGAAAGTTGGAGGAAACTATATCAGTAATAGTAAATCAGTGAAAGTTTGAGGAAACTATATCAGTAATAGGAAATCAGTGAAAGTTTGAGGAAACTATATCAGTAATAGGAAATCAGTGAAAGTTTGAGGAAACTATATCAGTATTAGTAAATGAAAGTTTGAGGAAACTATATCAATAATAGTAAATCAGTGAAAGTTTGAGGAAACTATATCAGTAATGGCAAATCAGTGAAAGTTTGAGGAAACTATATCAATAATAGTAAATCAGTGAAAGTTTGAGGAAACTATATCAGTAATGGCAAATCAGTGAAAGTTTGAGGAAACTATATCAATAATAGTAAATCAGTGAAAGTTTGAGGAAACTATATCAGTAATGGCAAATCAGTGAAAGTTTGAGGAAACTATGTCAATAATAGTAAATCAGTGAAAGTTTGAGGAAACTATATCAGTAATGGCAAATCAGTGAAAGTTTGAGGAAACTATACCAGTAACCAGTCGTACTTGAATGCTTGAATCAAGGGTTAGCTTCAGTACAGAAGAAATTTTCTCCAGGAGAAGTTGTTGGTGATGCGACAGATCATGGGACCAGGAATAAAGTTCATATCTGAAGCTAGGTTAACAGTCAGAGAAAGAGGACATAGACGGGTAAGAGAAATGATAACACAAGAGCATGATCTCTGTCCAGTGAGGGTTTTTAGTTGAACTTGAAGAGGCATTTCAGAATATAGTTCAGACGTTATCAGGCCGTGTTATCTTAAAGGTTTTCTGTCTTAGTTTCATCATCATCATCATCATCATCATCGTCATCATCATCATCATCATCGCCGCCGCCACTACCACAAACATCATCATTATACGCCAAAGGTGTAAGTGTTGGAAATAAGTTTCTTTAATCTGTGCGGTCTCTTCATATACCGTTCTATCTACTGGCAGTGTTATTTGCAGTTTTCTCTCATCCATTTCATCAAGTGGCAGTACTTTTTTGCAGTTGTCTCCCATTCATTTCATTAATTGGCAGTACTCTTTGCAGTTGTCTCCCATACGTTTCATCTAGCGGCATCAGCACTCCCCAGTTGTCTCTCCCATTTAACAACTCCATTTAATTCAGAAGGAAAGAACTACCTAGAACTCGGATGAATCCATAAATTTGAAATGAAACATTAAAGTTTAAACATCATGAGGCCAACTCATAAATTTTTTAAAAACTGACACTCCTTGAAAACAGACAACTAGTTCAAGCAATCACGTGAGTTTTTGATTGGTAGAAGATAAAATTATAGGTGTGCTTTGATCCGAAAAAAGACCAACCACAGACAATCACTACTCCTTAGCTGACTTTGCGTCAGTTGCAATGATCTACTTCTCTTTAGCTGACCTTGTGTCCAGTCACAATCATCTACTTCTCTTTAGCTGACCTTGTGGCAACCCACAAATATATACTTCTTTGTAGCTGACCTTGTGTCCACTCAACATATACTTCTCTTTAGCTGACCTTGTGTCCAGTCACAATCATCTACTTCTCTTTAGCAGACCTTGTGTCCAGTCACAATCATCTACTTCTCTTTAGCTGACCTTGTGGCAACCCACAAATATATACTTCTTTGTAGCTGACCTTGTGTCCACTCAACATATACTTCTCTTTAGCTGACCCTGTGCTAAATCATGATCATCTACTTCTCTTTAACTGACCTTGTGTCCAGTCACAATCATCTACTTCTCTTTAGCTGACATTGTGTTAAACAAGAAACATCTACTGCTCTTCAACTGAACCTGTGTCAAACCACAATCATTTACTTCTCTTTAGCTGAACCTGTGTCAAACCACAATCATTTACTTCTCTTTAGCTGACCCTGTGTCAAACCACAATCATCTACTTCTCTTTAGCTGACCCTGTGTCAAACCACAATCATCTACTTCTCTTCAGCTGACCCTGTGTCAAACCACAATCATCTACTTCTCTTCGGCTGAACCTGTGTCAAACCACAATCATCTACTTCTCTTTAGCTGACCCTGTGTCAAAACCACAATCATCTACTTCTCTTCATCTGACTCTTCGTTGGGCCACGTTCGTCTACTTTCTCGCTGATTATGCTGCATCTCCTACATCTCACACAAGGTCTCAGTCTTCACCTCCTTATAATCTTATATCCTAGCGGTAGTTCGCCAATTTTTCCTGTTTTCGGCGAGCTTTTCAACCTCATCAAAGGATTTATGCCTATTAAGTTGACCTCTCTTAAAAATGTCCTCTTTAGAGTTTCACGTGGTCTGCCTCTTTTTCTTCGGCCTTTATTTCCATCTCCACCTCCGTCAAAATCTCATACCACGTGACATATTTTTGTTAGCTTTAAAGCTTTTTTTTTTTCAAACTCTAAGACAACTTCTTTTACATGTCTTTCATGAGCTTTGTGCCCAAATTTTATGGCAGGTCCACGTTGTTTAAATCAGACCTTTTGTCTATCTGTTTCAGTGGCTTTTGGCCAGCCTTTTCAGATTTTGTTTTCGGGATGTTCTTTGCTTTATTTTTCCGTGAATTTGATTTTATTTATTTTCAGGTGCTTCAACAAAACTGTCTTACTGTGCCATGTCCAAAGAAAATAGCATAACTGAAAATTGCTTGCATTTTTAAAGGTACTAGAATATTATTAGTTTCTCTGCGAGTTTTTGTAACGATGTTAAGAGGGGCCAAATTAACAGGCATAAAATCCCTTGATGAGGTTGAAAGACTCGCCGAAGACAGGAAAAGTTGGCGAACTACTTTGCGAGCCCTATGTGACGTTTAACAGCACGGGAAGGATATAAGATATAAGATAATAATATTATTATACAGTAGAGCCCCTCTTATTCGTCAGTTAGGGACCAGAGTACTGACAGATGGCGAGGCATTGTCTTTACTTAGCTTGCAGATTGCATTTTTGGCTATTGAAAAAAAAATAAATAACAGACTATGCCGTGGGTGCGAAAACTAAATAGTAAACAAAAGCTTGTCTTTTAACTAAACAAAACTACAGTGCTACGTGTACAAGGAACACATACTTAACTCTAAATATTTTGACTCTTCGGAGGGAAGAAGTGATGACGTGGTTTCACGAGAAGCAAACATCTGCCCCGTTCAGACAAACGAAGGAAGTTACTGGAGGTGTCGGAGCCAGAGCATGACGAAATAGCGAATCAAACTGCGAGTAAATAGGCGGATGATTTGAACTGCAATACGGCGAAAGAGCGAAGTGACAATAGCAAGCGACTGACGCGAGGGCGGATGGGGGGGGGGGGGGGAGGAGGAAGGATTCCTGCTGTAGATTCTACCTCTGTATGAAAAACTTTCTCTCTTTTGTACTTGCCTCCTTATGTTCCCCCATATCAGGTTGCATTATCTGATAGGAATGAAATATTTATGTTATCTCTCTTTAACGGCAAATTTGGAAGCGATATTTCTTTAAAAAACAAACAAACAAACAAAAAAAACTACTGTATGTGAGAAATTGTACAGCTCACTCTAGCTAATTTTCTTCCAAGTAAAAATAAAACTGTGCTTTTTCTCTCCCGTCACATTGGATGGGTTACAACTAGTTTTCAATACCATCCACATGTACACACTGACTCTCTTTCGTCTGTTATTCTACGCTGCCGTTACATCTTTTACCGCCACGCAAGTCTTCAGTCTGATCACATGTATCTAAATATTATTTAACCTGTCTGCTTTTGTCAGTGACATTTTTCTAGAAGATACAAATGAAACAGATAAGAACAAGACGTTATAGGAACAATGTTGAAGTCATTTCTGTCACATATTTCTAAACACGAACAATGTGCTGCGACCATGACAGTTTACGTGGTGTAAGCACGCAAGAACACAATGAAATCTGTTATTTCGCCTGCATACGTTTTTGTGTGGGAAATATGTTGTGTCTTTATTTCGAGAGCTGGGATGGAGGCGGCGCTGGCCAAGAATTATGTCCCCTGGTCCAACATAAAATTCTCCTCCGGGGAGGAGTTCTTTCCCCTCCTTATCGGGGAGATAACCAAACTTTCACTCATAGGATTTGTATGTACGTTTTTATTTTTTCTGCTATCGCTTTTTTTCTACCTTCTTGTTTTTCTTGTTCTTCCTGTTGTTTTTGTTGTTGTTGTTCTTCTTCTTCTTCTTATTATTATTCACCTTATTCACTCTATCTTTTTGATACGCAATCATAGTACATCTGTGTCTTGCTATCTATTTTCAGTTGTTTCTGTCAACAGTTTTATTCCAAAATTATGTTTCACTGCCATCAACGTTTTTAAGAATTCGACTCTGAATATTTTTTTTCTTCGACTTTTTCTACAAACCGTACTCCAGGACACTGGTTAAAAAGCCGATGAACATTTTATATGCTTACATGTTTAAACAGAATATTTAATCAATCAATCAATCAATCAAGTGCCGTGCCGCGTGGCGTAGGCGATCATTTCTCTCCACAATTCCCTGTCTTTAGACTTGATTATCAGATCCGCCGGTGACTTTCTTCCTAGCCACACTGACAGCCCATCCAGTAACTTCTCTCTCTCTGTCTTCCTCTGTCTATTCTTCCCTCAATTTTCCAGTTACCACAATGTGTTCCAATTTTTCTCTTCTCAGAAAATGTCCTACAAATCTCGCTTGTCTGCCTCTGATCTTTACTGTAATTTGCTTTTTAACTCCAGCCTCTCTTAAGACTTCTTAACTGGTTTTCTTAGCTGTCCATGGTACCTTCAACATCCTTCTTATGAACCACATTTTCATGAACTCCATTTCTTGCTATAATTTCTTTTTCATGGACCATTCTTCACATCCATAAAACAAAATTGGCTCGATGTAGCATTTAAGTACTCGGAATCTTGTTTCCATTGATATGGATCTGTTGCACAAGATGTTTCTCATTTTCTGGAATGCTGACTTGGCCTGAGCACGTCTGCTTTTTATTTCGTCGTGACATTTCCCATCAGGTGTTATAAATGTTCCTAAGTACTTGAATCTATCAACTTGTTTCAGATCTGTGCCATCGATGGTAACGCTACATTTTGGTGGTATTTTTTCTTTGAGATGACCATCACTTCATCTTATATCTTATATCCTTCCCGTGAAGTTAAACGTCACATATGGCTCGCAAGGTAGTTCGCCAATTTTTCCTGTCTTCGGCGAGCCTTTCAACCTCATCAAAGGATTTTATGCCTGTTAATTTGGCCTCTCTTAACAACGTCCTCTTCAGAGTTTCACGCGGTCTGCCTCTTTTTCTTTGGCCTTCACTTCAGTCTTTTTTTTATTCATGCTGAGACCTTTACTTTTACTTTCACGAACCACGATGTCCAGAAGAGCCTGTAGCTCCCCTTCACTTTTAGCAATCAGAGCTTTGTCGTCTCCATATCTTAAGTTGTTACGATTGTACCCGCCAATTGATATTCCTGTCAAGCTCTCTATATTTCTCATTATATTTTCGCTGTACAAGTAAAAAGGTCAGGAGATAGACCACATCCTTGTCTCACTCCCAATTTTATGTCATGAAATGCTCCTGTTTGGTTCTCAACCTTCATTGCTGCTGATTGCTGTCAGTATATGTTTTTGATGAGTTTCAGATCTTTCCCGCCTATGTTGATGTCTTCCAGCATTCTTATAATTTATATGTGTCTCACTTTATCAAATGCTTTACAGTAGTCTATGAAGCATAAGTATAGATCCGTCTTTACTTCTATAGATCTTTCCATCAACGTTCTCAGTATCTATCTATCTATCTATCTATCTATCTATCTATCTATCTATCTATCTATCTATCTATCTATCTATCTATCTATCTATCTATCTATCTATCTATCTATCTATCTATCTATCTATCTATCTATCTATCTATCTATCTATCTATCTATCTATCTATCTATCTATCTATCTATCTATCTATATATATATATATAATTACTTGTGCCTTTTCCTTCGATGAAGTCACACTGTTCTTCGGCGATTTCTGGTTTTATTTTGCCACTGACTCTTCTCATGACAATACGAAGCAGGATTTTTGTAACATGGCTCATAAGACTAATGGTTCGATGGTCTTCACATTCAACTGCACCTTGTTTCTTTGGTAGGGCAATGAAAACTTATTGCAAAAGGTCTGATGGAACATAGTTACAGTTATAGATGTCATTAAGCAATCTGGTAATTATTTCTATGCCAAGCTTTCCTAATGCTTCCAATTCTTCCTTGGTGATTTTATCTGGTCCTGGTGTTTTGCTGTTCTTTATGTGTTAGATGGCTTCTTCCATTTTTGTTTTTGATATGTGAGGCCCTTCATTATTATTTCGTATATCTATTTCGCCTCTAATGTATTCGCTCCATCTTGCCATTATTTCATCTCTGTCCAATACTGTATGCCCCTCATTTGACTTCAGGCAACCAGTCTTGTGGTATGCCCTTTTGTTTGTTAACTACTTCATTTGTTTGTACATATCTCTTGCGTTTCCATGAAGGTGTGTCTCTCTCTATTTCATTACATTTCTTATTTAGCCACTCCTCCTTAGCTTTATTCCATTTGTGTCTTACTTCTTTATTTAATTTGTCATATTCATCTTTATATTCCTGAAGACTTCTTCTCCGATCCATTAGTTGCAAAATTTCTTCTGTCATCCACCTCTGTTCAGCGTGTCGTGTATTACACAGAATATTAGGTCTGACACAATACAAACATTATCACTGGACACAATACAAACATTATCACTGGACACAATACAAACATTATCACTGGACACAATACAAACATTATCACTGGACACAATACAAACATTATCACTGGACACAATGCAAACACTGTCACTGGGCACAATACAGACATTGCCACTGGACACAATACAGACAGCTGGGTCTTATAACATTCTCCACAAGAACTGTAAAACAGACACAAGAGGGTGCGTGACTTAGATACATTTGTTGTGGGTTTCTGGACGGCCGTCTTTATCTCCTAGGCAGTGTCGTGCACTTATTCCAGGCCCGTTCATACAATTCATTTATGATAATGATATATCTTTGAGAAGGAGAATTATTGGCACAAACGTTAACTGTGGCAGTCAATGGATGCCGCAGGAAGCTTGCGAGATCTCGCATAAAGACACTTGCATTGCGTGATTTCGCATGCGACACGGACTCCCAAGGGTACTATATCTTTGCATAACGACCAGAGCATCCCACAGAAACATAGTTAATTGGACAGAAAGCGGACAATTTCATAATTTTAAATTGATTTACAAGCAAGGATCTATGGCCATAACTCTTGCTTTCTTCCGTTGTAAATATTCAGGGAACTTCGAAGCTGAATATTTGCGTAGAAACTGGAAATGGAATGTGTGTAAGAATTTGGGAAACAAATAATTCTTTTTTTTTGTTTTTAAAGACTATCCTGCAGAGCAACATGAGAAGAGAAGATTACAAAAGAGGAAATAGATGTCCATAGACTTCTTTGTTTTGTACTGGATGAAAAAAAACCTCTTTTATATTGATGTATTTTTTTTTATTTATACTTTTTTTTATTTTACCTTTTAGAGTGGTTTTTAAATCAAGTCAATGAAGTTGTAGCCAAGTATTGGCAAGACAAACACAGACAGACAAACGGGACGGAGGACAGGCAGACGAATAGGCAGACAGAGCGACATACAGGACAGATAGGAAAAACTGCAAGAAAAAAAACCTGCCTTAATGTAATTTTGTTTGTGATTAAAAATATGCAAACGAATTATTCCACTTCGTACAAAAACAAAAACAAAAACAAAACAAAAAACCCACGAATTATTCCACTTCGTACAAAAAAATCTTTCCCCCCCCCCCCCCCCCCCACGAATTATTCCATTTCGTAAAAAAAACAAACTACACGAATTATCACACTTTGTACAAAAAACCCCCCACGAATTATTCTACTTCGTACAACCCCCCCCCCCCGCCCCCCCTCCTCTTTCACGAATTATTCCATTTCGTACAAAAAAACCACACGAATTATCCCACTTTGTACAAAAAAAAAAACCACACGAATTAATCTACTTCATACAAATAAAAAACAAAACAAAAACCCACAAATTATTCCATTTCACATTAAAAAACCCTACGAATTATTCCACTTCGTATAAAAAAACCCACGAATTATTCCACTTTGTATTAAAAAAAACCCCACTAATTATTCCACTTCGTATAAAACCCTCCCCCCCCCCCCCCAAGAATTATTCCACTTCATAGAAAAAAACCATGAATTAATTATTCCACGATTCTTACCAAAAGCCCACCAGTTATTCCACTTCATACTAACGATCACTTCATAAACTGTATAAAACATAAAAGTTTACATACGTTGATACATGAGACTCTTAATTATATTTCTAGCAAACAAACGATTTTTTAAAAAGAAATGTTTGGAAAACGTGACGGGACAAAAACTCCTTTACAAGCTAAACCACAAAACATTCACACACACGTATCTACACACTCACACACGCTCATACACATACGAACACCCACACACACACACATACACACTATCAGTGATTTTTAAAAAAACAAAAAGAAATACCTAGTTGAGCAAAATAAGAAGGGAAATAATCATGACAACCAACAAGGCCGATAAATCGGAAAACGAAATAGAACAAAATGGAAGTGAAAGAAGTACAAGAAACCTGTTGGAACCACATATTGAAAGGCTTAGAAAAATCCCAGTAATTTAGATCTAAAATCTGGCTCCCCAAAAGAAATAAAAAACGCCGAACAACAGCGTTCAGACAAGGAATAAACACGCCATATTAAAAATAAATAAATACAAGAAAAAGAGATTAGGTGTACGCATAAACAAGATTTGTATGACGTGTGACGAAAACGGTAAGACGATTTAGTTGTAAATAAATCGTTGTTTTTGACAAGTTTCAAAGTGCTTATGTAAAGTTCTAACTAAATCTCACCAACAAAAAATCAGAAGAGAAAACAACTCTTAGATTTCAATAACAGAACTATAGAACAATATTAGTGTCACGTACCCAAAGGGCACAAAAAAGTAGGAAAGCATCTCAGCTTCTGTGTAAGGATTTAAGATATTGGGATTATTATACTCACCTAAAAAAAAACACTTTGCTTAATAGCAAGTTCTGTTAAATGAAAGAGACAGTGATATATACAGGTGTATAGAAGTGTAATGTTCTAAGTGTATTACTCTATGGAAGTGAATGCTGGAAACTCACCAAAACCATAGAAAACAAGCTGAATTCTGTCCAGTACAAAGAATTAGAAAAGTATTTTGGCCAAACACCATAAGAAATAACATCTTGTTGGCAGAAATCAGATGAAGCCGCTGACAGCAATTATTGAGGAAAGACGCTGGCTATGGCTGGGACATTTGCTCCGAATGACTAACAACTCACTACCAAAAATAGCACCAAGATGGACACCGCAGGGGAACAGAAGTAAGGGTAGACCAAAAGAGACATGGAGAAGAATAACAGAGAGGATGTTGAGCAATAGAGGGCTCACCTGGGCAAGAGTGGAAAAAAAGCAAAGGACAGCCATTTGTGGAAAACCCTTGCGGAAGCCCCATGTGCCCTGGGCACTTAAGGTTGAGAGAGAGAGAGAGAGAGAGAGAGAGAGAGAGAGAGAGAGGGGTATAGAAATAAGAATTACTAAATAATATAATGGTTTACTAAAGAATTGATTTTCCAACAAAACTCTACTTGAGTAGTTGTTGAAGAGAAGAAGAGGACGACAACAATATGGATGGGTGGGCAACACACAGAGATAGGCAAGAATCAGCTTGGCCGGACATGGATGGGTGGGCAACATACAGAGATAGGCAGGAACCAGCTTGGCCGGACATGGATGGGTGGGCAACATACAGAGATAGGCAGGAACCAGCTTGGCCGGACATGGATGGGTGGGCAACATACATAGATAGGCAGGAACCAGCTTGGCTGGACATGGATGGGTGGGCAACATACAGAGATAGGCAGGAACCAGCTTGGCCGGACATGGATGGGTGGGCAACATACAGAGATAGGCAGTAATCCGCAGAAGAGAAGAAACAATCAATGTATCGTATACAAAATGTTATTCAGGTATGACTTGTGTGTACAAGAGCAGTTTTTGTGTGTGTGTATAACTAAAAGCAACTTGATAATCACACATGTCTTGGGTAAAAAAAAAAAAAACAGTAGAATGCAGCCAAGCCCGTAGAATGCAGCCAAGCCCATAGAATGCAGCCAAGCCATGGGATTTGTGAGAAGTGCCTCGGAGGGTTTTGTCAGTGACGATCCCTTGCGGAAACCCTTTATATCTGCCGAAGAACCCCTGCAGATTCATGGCGGAACCCTAGGGTTGAGTAAGCCTGACATAGACACTCCATGCGCCAGCGCCTATATCCATGGCAGATTTCCTACTCCAGAACAACCACTGCCCAGGCAAAACTGAAGGAAATTTGAATCAATGTAATGGCTGTATAATCTACTAAATACAATGACTTCAAGGCTTTGCTGCAGACTTAAATATTTTGATAAACCATACGGATATAAATAGTAACATATCGTTCGCAGAAATATATGTTAAACATGACAGGTCATTAGTATTGCACAGTTCTGTAGTATTTACATGACCTGGTCAAGACTAATTAGCGACTGTTTCATTGGCCTAACGGTAACACTAACCGGGTAAGTTAAAGTGTTGTAGAAGACTAAGTGCAAAAAAAAAAAACGATTTCTTGAATGTCCACCGAAGAATAAAGATCCACGTAGAGAAATAAAGTATGTGTGTAATATTCATCATCATCAGTCCTCTGTACTCCCAGTGCAGAACAAGGCATCAACAAAAGTTCTTCAGCCAATCCTATCTTGCGCAAGTCGGGATACCTCAAACCATGTCTTCCCTCGCTTCTATCTCGGCTTTTGTCCCTATTCGTCATTGGTGGTATCACTACCACAGTCCCTTGCTGCTCTCCAAAGACTTGACCTGTAGACTGTTTTGTTGATGCATATTGGCAGGTCGCTGGCCTACCGTCAAAACACCCCAACCTGGTGGACCAGGACGTATCTTTTCGCCTGTCTCTTCTCCGTTGACCTGCCTGGTGTGGGCAACCCTTCTGGTAGCTATGTTACCGCCGATCTAGGTCTTCGTATCATCGGAGCACGCAAACTCCCCCCACCGCCAAAAGGTGAAGACACCATCAGGGAAGATGTGTGTAATATTACTACTAAATATTTTGGATCCTTGTGATAGTATAAACTTGCACAAATGTCCATATAAAAAAGGATACATCCGTGTAGCACTGTAACGTGTAACGTTTTAACATTGTTGTCAAATAGTATAGCTCTGTTTAGCAAATATAAACATAACATTGCAGTAATTCTATGAAACCTATTCTTCCAGGTTCAATTTGATGTGTTCAGCCATTTAAAAGTGGAGACGGGTGGCATATGAGACTTCCAACGTTAGAAGGAGTTTCTTTTGAGTGTCGTGCCGCAGTATTCCGTCCTTGTTCCTTCGATGAGGGCCAAGTTTTGATTCTAATCGTCTCTTTAAGAAACGAGGATCTGCAAGATGTTGGTGTGGCGTCTAGAGATTGTTAAGAAACCTTTGGAATGTGCAGTGTGAGGTTTAGGAGTGGGGTTCTGCTTTGAAAAAAAAACAACTGATTGAGCAAATTGTATTTTCTTATTTTTTTTTCCCCCTAACTGTGCTACACTGAAGAATGGAAACAAAAGACAGACCATCATAGACGACATTTCTACAGAAGTAACACGGCCAAAGACAACCCTTCAGACGACAATGTAGCCACGCCCATGGAACCAAATATGGTCAATAGTTTATCTTTCATTCGTCTGTATGCAAAAATATGTGACAGAGTGAGTAGAAATCTCCAACTCAGAGGGAAGATAAAATACAAGCTTGGACACGTCACCAAAACTCAACGAGGCTAGAGGGAAGTGATTATCTCTCTGGTGCGTGGAGACGAAGATATAAACAGAGAAAAAAAGAAAAAAAAAGGTTGCCGATCGTGAGTGATGGGATCCCGAAAAGAACTTTCAGAACATTTTCTTATTGATTAGATCAAGGCCACTCACACACTAAACAAGGCACACGACGCGAAGTAAGTAAGTAAGAGTTTAAGATGAGATCTTGAATCCTACCACAACATCTACTTCCCCACTCTAAACACGTCGAACGTCCTCTCTCTCTCTCTCTCTCACACACACACACACACCTTTTCTAAATCCCGCACAATTAAAAGAAAAATGGCTATAACAAAGTCTGCAGTATGTCTTTAAAAAGCAAACAGTGTTTATGTTAAGCAGCTATCCATGTAATTGTACACATGGGCAGTACGACTATAGCATACTTTTTTGACAAAATAAATTAAGTATAAAAAGTTACCTCTGCATTATCCAATAGATAATCTTTTCCAACGTTAAAAAAAAAACAAACATTTACTGTTATGTGAAGAAATATCCTACTTTTTTCTAGAAACTTGTCTTTAAAAGGTAGGAACAGCTGTATTAAGGGAGTATACAGCTGTATTTATTAAACGAAGTACACACCTGTTTTCGTTAAAGAAGTATACTGATGTATTCATTAAACGAAGTACACACCTGTTTTCGTTAAGGAAGTATACTGATGTATTCATTAAACGAAGTACACACCTGTTTTTGTTAAGGAAGTATACTGATGTATTCATTAAACGAAGTACACACCTGTAACGTTTCGGCTTTTGCCGAAAATCAAAATGAAACATACAAGTACTTGTTAGCAAGGCTTTACTGCCAGTCGTGTCCCTTGTGTATTAATACGCGAAGTTATGCACATGCGCACAAGAAAACTGGTTTTTGTATGTTAATCTGTAGACCGTCTGATGAGCTAGTTCAGAATAATGATGACAAGACCTCTGAAACCTAACTGGTCCAGACCTTATCCTGTCTCTAAATTTTGCTCCACGAAAATCCTGACTAATAAAGTCTTTCCATACTGATGAAACAAACTGGGAAAGTGCTTTTAGGTTATCCCCAGGAGTAGTATTTTTAAAAAAAAACATAAAAGGTCAAGACCCTATTTTGCTTTAAAGCTTTGTTCCAAGAGGTAGGCCTTTATAATACTTGCAATAACGGTTGCGGATTGGCTTACATTGCCTCTTTGCCTCAACACTGCCCGTTAAATTCACTTTGAATTTCTTGATTTCCAATCTAAGATCCGAGAATTTTCATGTGAAGGTCCACAGACGTTCATGTGGGCTAAGTGTTTATGTGAAAGTCCATAGACGTTCATGTGAGGTAAGTGTTCATGTAAAGGTCCACAGACGTTCATGTGGGCTAAGTGTCCATGTAAAGGTCCAGCGACGTTCTTGTGGGCCAGGTGTCCATGAGAAAGTTCACAGACGTTCATATGGGCTAAGTGTTCATGTGAAGGTCCACATACGTTCATATGGGCCAAGTGTTCATGCGAAGGTCCACAGACGTTCATGTGGACTAGGTGTTCATGTGACGGTCCATAGACGTTCATGCGGTGCGGGTGTTTATTACGTGCAATAACAGAAATGCGTAGAAGTTTTTAGTTTAATACCAAGTGGAAAAGAATAGGGGGGGGGGGACCGGTGCGATTGTATCGAATTATAATTGGCTTCATATCTGCAATAGTAAAAAAAAAACATTAGAACCGCTGCTCAAGTTATTTAACTTTGTTTTGTATTTGTGAGGAAGAGAGAAGAGGAGATCTTAAATATGAAATTGTCTGGTTTAAAGATGACAAGAAATGCACTTTTTTTTTGTGTGTGCTTCTGAAACTAGACTAAGCGCTGCTTTGGAACCCATAAAAAGATGGACAAAACCAATTCCAGAAGGCGCTGATCTTCTGTAAAACTCCTGGCTCAAGATGAAAAGGCCAAAGAGGGCTAGGAGAAGAACTGCAAGTTTTTTCAAAGCAGCAACTTTGAAAGCTTTTCAAGACATTTCATGTGCAGTTTTGAAAAAAAAAAATGAACAACTGAAATAAATAAGAGTCTTAGAAATGAAACATGACGGTTAAAGAGGTATTCTGATAAATATTTCACAGCGTCTTGAAGTATGGCTGATCTTGATGAGAGGATATGAAGGGAAATGCACTTAGCAGATGATCTGTTTATGACGAAAAGAAGTTTAAAGAGCAGGGGAAAAACGCGAAATCTGCGAGACTGGAGCTAAAGTTATGACTTGAATATTTTAACTTAAACCGAGGAGGAAAAAAAAACAAACAAACAAAACCAAAGCCCTGCACAAAACTTTCATATAACGAAAACAAATAAACAATTAATTTGAAGTTAAGATTTGTTTTTATACAAAAAAAGTATGATTGTTTGTTGTGATGATTACAGCTAATAATCATGAGAGAAATAAACACAGTTAGCCAGAAATTCAGATTGAAGACCACCTACCATATGAAGGTGATACGGCACGGGCAGCCAAAACTGAACCAAAAAAAAAAAAAACTACGTAAATTATTAGACAAAGAATCTAGATAAATTATTAGACAAAGAATCTAGATAAATTATTAGACAAAGAATCTAGATAAATTATTAGACAAAGAAACTACATAAATTATTAGACAAAGAAACTACATAAATTATTAGACAAAGAATCTAGATAAATTATTAGACAAAGAAACTACATAAATTATTAGACAAAGAATCTAGATAAATTATTAGACAAAGAACCTACGTAAATTATTAGACAAAGAATCTAGATAAATTATTAGACAAAGAAACTACATAAATTATTAGACAAAGAATCTAGATAAATTATTAGACAAAGAACCTGCGTAAATTATTAGACAAAGAATCTACAGAAATTATAATAACCAAAGAAACTACATAAATTATTAGACAAAGAATCTAGATAAATTATTAGACAAAGAACCTACGTAAATTATTAGACAAAGAATCTACATAAATTATAATAACCAAAGAAACTACATAAATTATTAGACAAAGAAACTACGTAAATTATTAGACAAAGAAACTGCATAAATTATTAGACAAAGAACCTACATAAATTATTAGACACAGAACCTACATAAATTATTAGACAAAGAATCTACATAAATAATTAGATAAAGAACCTGCGTAAACTATTAGACAAAGAACCTACATAAATTATTAGACAAAGAATCTAAATAAATTATTAGACAAAGTAGTAAAAGAAAGTGAAAAGAAAGAACGCGCCATAAATAGCAAGAAAACAGAAGCAATGGTCACATCACGAAAGAAAAGCCCATCTAAATGCAGTGTTAACGTACAAGGGGAGGCAAGCGAATTCGCGGCGTACGAGTATTTAAATATCTGGGATCAAGAACAGAAAATGCCATGTCAAAATAGCTTCTATACATATGAGAGAAACACATTGTGTAAAGCATCTCTGCCACTGAACATCGCTAAGACAGTTCTAAAAAGCTGCCTTGAACCTATCCTACTTTATGGAAGTGAATCACTGACAATAAACAGATCGATGCAAAGGTCATTTGAGACAACAGAGATCTGGATTGCTTGAAGAATGTTAAGAGTACAATGGACAGCTAAGATGACAAACAGACAATGTCTCTACAAAAGCATATTTAGAAAGGAGTCGAAAAAATCCGCGAGAAAACAGCAGTCATCAGTTGGACAAATGAGAAGAAGAGGCCTTGAAATCGTCTAACAGCAGAGAAGATACATTGGGGAAAATGACAGGGGAAGACCAAGAGAAACAAACCATGGACAGTATAACGTGATCGCACAGTAAAAAGCTACCAAATGAGCTGATGATATCAAGAATCAAGATCTGTTGCGAAGCATAGTCGACAATGTCTACCGGCACGGCTCCTGATGTTAACAATAATGATGTTAATAAAATATTTATAGCAAGATTGGACTAGTAACCAGACATTAACTGTATATATTTCATTTTATTCCTCTATCAGATAAGAAATGCAGGAAAACATAAAAATAAGCATGGGCTACGTTCGAGAATGACTTTTGATTATGCGTCTAGTTCATCAATAACACTTGTTCTATTTAACAATGAATTTTGATGACGCGTCTGGCTCGTCAATAACACTGTAATCTATTCAGGAAGGAGTTTCGATTATGCCTCGAACTCATCAATAGCACTTTAATCTATTCAAGAAAGAGTTTTGATTTTCGTCTAGTTCATCAATAATTATTCATTCATTCATTCGTTTACATGTCCCTTGCGGAACTTTGCCTCCCTAACAGCATTCTTGTAGGCCTCTCGGTTGTGAGCAAGATGCCCTGCTGCTGATGCATCCATTTGCAGATCATCAACGATGTCTTGCAGCCATCTTCGTCTTTTTCTTCCTCTCTTTCTTTTTCCCACTATGTACCCTTCCAAGACGGTCTTCTCTAGATTATCATGACGTTTAATGTGTCCAAAATATTTCAGTTTTCTCTCTTTAATCCTCTTTACAAGCCGGTCTTTTTCAATATTAAGTTCTTGTAGTATGGATATATTTGTTCTTTTTTGTGTCCATGGTATTTGAAGAGCTCGTCTGTAGCATTTACATTCAAAAGCATTCATGTGTTTCTCAGCTGTTGTGTTAAATGTCAGGTCTCACAGGCATATGTTGCGATGGGAAAGATGCATGCCCTTAAAAATCTTATTTTTGTAGTTCTGCCTGTTCCTCTCCAGAGATTCTTTAGTTGTTTTATCTTCTGAAGAGCGATAGATGTCCTCCTTTTAATTTCCCTCATTTCATCAATACTACTTGTTCTAAACCAGATAAACAACGTAGCAGCGAAGTTAAAATTAGAAAGAAATGATTGAAACTGTGGAGTAGAGTTCAGAAGCAGACCTAAAGATATGTAGGCACGTTAAAATCAGATATGTAGGCACGTTAAAATCAGATATGTAGGCACGTTAAAATCAGATACGTAGGCATGTTAATATCAGATATGTAAGCACGTTAAAATCAGATATGTAGGCACGTTAAAATCAGATATGTAAGCACGTTAAAATCAGCCAAAAAACTATAACAGCAAAATTCAAAATGCAGATTCATACTGTATCTAAAAAAAAAAAAAAACACGGACGTGGATTTAAATATAATGAAAACAACGTTAAATTCCGCCTGGTTGTCTGAGTGGTTAGGCGCTCAGTCTTTCTAATCCATTGATATCCAGTTTGAATCCCGGCAGTGGAGATTTCTTTTTCTGGTACCACCACACTAAAAAGAAAGTCCCGGGGCCCACCCAGACTTTAAAAATGGGTACCAAGGAAATCTTGGAGGCAAACACTGACCACGTCACACTTTCATGTGCCGATGGTCTTGATCTATCAGACTTTAGTGTGCCGAAGGTCTTGGAAATACAGGTGTAACACTGGATCTCAATATGCCTTAGTGGCTTGGAAACGGAGATTTTACCTTTTTTTAATGTTAAATTTAAAGAAAAGATAAACAATGAATATTATAAACGATTCAAGAAAAAATGTGACACGAAAAATTTGTCGAAAATAATTGTTAACAGTTTACATGTAAATAATCTTCAGGTATGGAAGTGGACATTTTCTATATATAAGCAATGGTCTTCCTAAACCTTTCCGTATCCTTACAAAGTTTGTCACAGACAGGTTTCTGTACAGGCCATTTGAGATCTCTGTGATCTTCACAGGTGAGAGAATTCTGTAGCACATGCTCTTCTGTCATTTTTGCCATCGCATACGAGCCCTGGTTTTTTGTTCCAATTTTAAGTTTATCGAGGAGCTAACTTCTCAGTCTTTTGTTTTTATGAAAGATCTGGTACAATTTGTTCTCTTCTGAGGAGCTGATAGTCTGGAGAATGTAGATCAGTTATAAGGATTTCTTGGTGGTTCTCGTTCATGTCCATCATTGAACAATTGCTCTCTAATAGCTCTGTGGGTACCTGGAGGTAGGGCCAAGATGGCGTTCCTAGATTGCTGTGTTTAGATTGCCAGTGGTGTTCTGGGCCTGTCGTTATCTCAGCTGCCCCCTTTCTTGTTTATCAGAAAACCATACCCTCAACTAATTTTGTCTCTAAGCCAGCCTGTCTTTAAAATGATGAAAAAGGATAACTTTATTTTCTTGATGAAGCCAAGGATCCAGTTTTCGTCCACATTCAGTTTTGTTTTTTCTATGATCTTTTTGAAAACTCCCAAATTTCAGGTTATAGTTTGGTCAGAACAATGTCAGCGCCTCTTGGTTGAGTCTTTTAGGCGTAAAGTGTCATCCTTTACCTTAAACTCAGCCTTTCGTGGTCGATGATTAAAGTAAAAACTATACATTTGGTTTGTTTTCTTTACTTACTATCAGCAGCCATCTTTCCTGTGATCATGTCAACTTTTGTGCCATCTCCCTGTAACTGGGAGCTGTTGTTCTTTGCAGCCGACGCTGTGAAGGTGTTGAGGAACAACATCGTATCGGCGTGGGAGAGGGTTATGGCAACTTCTTTTTCAGTCCCGGAGTACAGCTAAAAAGCAGGGGGTGTGCAATGCTTCTTTAGCAGACTCCACCACCATGGGGACTATGGTGCCTGTCCCGTTAGTCAGGCTAGGCCTTTTACTAGGAGTACCAAAGGAGAGGTGGGACAGGGTCTTGGTCAGCTGTGGGCGGCTGAATGCCTAACTGGACAGTGTCTTCACTACCTCCCCCGCCCCCTTTCCTACTATATCAAAGCCTGCTACAAACCGTGGATTAGCTCCCTTTCAAGTCAACTTAGCTGCACATTTTTTTTACAATACACGGCAGCTTGCATGAGAGTTTGTACTGGGCTAAACTTTTGTAACTTCACACTGGTAGAAGCTTTGATTCCGGGAAAAAAGTGTATACAAGATTTACAAAGAGTTTTATTGGTCTGTGATCACCGCTGGATACCTGCTGAAGAACTATTCTTCCAAGTTTGTAATTCAGATCTCCAGCTATGAAAGCTAAATTTGGTTTTTAGCTAATGCAAGGCGCTTTAGAAGAGTGGGATTGTGCATAATTTGATATATTCATTAACTGTAGGCGTGTTGTTCTCTTCTTAAATTCTACTCCTTTTTCTCTGACTTCCCTTTGCCTGTTATCCTTATTTGTGGATTTAAAATCACCAGCCATTATACAGTTTTTACTTTTCTTTCACCGACTGAAACGTCTATCTCAATATTTAATGACTCTCTCTCTCTCTCTCTCTCTCTCTCTCTCTCTCTCTCTCTCTGAACCTTAAGTGCCCAGGGCACATGGGGCTTCCGCAAGGGTTTTCCACAAATGCTTGTCCTTTGCCTTTTTTTCTGCTCTTGCCAAGGTGAGCCCTCTATTGCTCAACATCCTTTCTGTTGTTCTTCTCCATGTCTCTTTTGGTCTACCCTTACTTCTGTTCCCCCTGTGGTGTCCATCTTAGTGCTATTTTTGGTAGTGAGTTGTCAGTCATTCGGAGCACATGCCCCAACCATCGCTAGCGTCTTTCCTCAATAATTGCTGTCAGTGGCTTTATCTGCATTTCTGCCAACAAGATGTTATTTCTTATGATGTTAGGCCAAAATATTTTTCTAATTCTTCGTAAACATTTAGTATGGAAAGAACTCAACTTGTTTTCTACGATTTTGGTGATTTTCCAGCATTCACTTCCATAGAATAGTACACTTAGAACATTACTCTTAAATATCCTAATTTTCGTATTAATACTTAGTTTTTTTAGATTTTCATATAGTCTGCAGCACAGCAAAAGCCTGGTTTGCTCTAGTAAGTCTGTTGTTGATGTCCTCTGTGCTGTCTCCATTTTTTACTACTCTACTGCCAATAGGAAGGATACATAATGGGAAAAAGAAAAAGACCAAGACCAAGACGAAGATGGCTGCAAGACATCGTTGACGATCTGGAAATGGATGCAACAGCAGCAGGCCATCTTGCTCACAACCGAGAGGCCTACAGGAGTGCTGTTTGGGAGGCAAAGTTCCGCAAGTGACATGCAAATGAATGAATGAATGAACTGCCAATATATACAAATTCATTGACCTCCCCCACTAACTTGCTGTCTAATTTGAGTACATTTCTATTGTTCACATTGTGCTGAAGCAACAACAAAAAAAAAAAATTAATGACTGGTACAAAATAAAGGGTCTCAAATTTATTTCTTCGATGAAAATGTCAGCTCCTGTAGTTTGCCAGTGTGACATTTGAATAAAGGTAGTTCATAGCTTGGAATCGAATTTTCGTATGAAAACGTGCACAGTTCCTAGTGAAGTCTCTTTTGTGTCCTTCGTGAGTAAGTGACTACCTGGTTTCCTTTGATATACCTGCGTGAAAGTTATATGTCTATTGTTCTTTCAGGTGGTACTCGTGAAATAAGCTTTTTGTTACAGATTTCATTCCATTACAGAGATCTCTTTCTTTGGTCAGTAGCGCTCTTGTCCATGATCCCACATTCTAGAGTAAGATATGCAGAAAGTCTTGTACTCTTGTCAGCGGCGTTATGGCGTGAACCGAAGAAGACGTTCCTTGTCTCTAAAAAGGAGGAAACTTTCCTATAGTAGCAGAAGAGGCATAGAGCAACTCTGTTGAATAAAAGCAGAGATTATACTTCCACCTGCTGCAGATTTCATGTGAAGAGCAAGAACAGTACCACGTTTTATATGTCATTTAGCCTAGCGCCTATTACGTTGGCGGCCTGGTTATCTGAGGGGTTAGGCGTTCGGTTTACTAATCAGGTTGTGCCGGGTTCAGCCCCAGCAGTGGGATTTTTTTCTGGTAAACACAAAAAAAAAGGCCCCAGGGTTCACTCAGCTCTAAAAATGGGTACCAGAGAAATCTGGGAAGGTAAAGCGGCCAGGCGTGATACTGACCACATTCAAGTACCGAAGGTCATGGAAAATACAGGCCTAACACCATATTCCCCCAAATGCCTTAATGGTATGGAAACGGGAATTTACCTATTACTTTGATCATTCGAAGCCCCCTGGGAAGAACTGTGTTAAGAGCACACTTATCTTAACATAGTGTTTGTGAGACAGGGAACATAGACCTGTTTGCTTAAAAACTCTGACCTACCTCTGTAGCCCAGAAACTTGTAGCAATCAACACTAATTGTAATTGTTATTTTTGTAAAATGTAATGTCAGGTTGGTGGACGGATGGGGACATGGAGATCTCTGGCGGGGATGAGGGAAGTCTGGTGTGAAACCAATGAATCCAGGACGTGACAAGCCTATGGGTCTTTACAACAATGGCTATCAGAATGATGTAAACAAAACGGAGCCAGTAGACTATGGGTGGCGGGGAATGGATATCGTTGAAGCACTCATCAGATTCTTCATCTCAAAGTCAGAGTGTCTTTGTGGAACTGTCTCAAAACCATCTGACATGGAGAAGGGGCTTAAGTACAGCCACCAGAGGCTGGAAAACAAAGTTTTGGCCAGGCCAGCCACACTGTCTTCATGGCAGTCCGAGCAAGACCACAGTCTGCCCTAGCAAGGAAAGGTGCTGAAGTCGGAGTTATCCAGCCAAAAGACGCATCGCAAAAATCAGGGTAACACGCATTATCGCTAATGAAATGTCTCTCATTCGAAGCCTACTTGTAAGGTTAAAGGAAGTTGTCGTTCGAAGCCTACTTGTAAGACTACAGGAATTTGTCAGTCGAAGCCTACTTGTAAGACTACAGGAATTTGTCAGTCGAAGCCTACTTGTAAGACTACAGGAATTTGTCAGTCGAAGCCTACTTGTAAGACCACTGGGCTTATGTTGGTTCATGATTGTTTATTGAATCAACTAATCCGATTCTGGAGGAGGTCTGTCATTGCATTGCCCTGGATGAAGACGTAATTGCCCACAACAGGTAAGCTAAAGGCAGTCCTATCATACCATAATGACGCCTTGGAAATGGTTTGTTACCGCCCGTATTTTTCACGACTATTTGTACTGAACAAAACTTCTGAGAAACACATAAATGCCTTTGAATGTAAATGCTACAGAAGAGTTGATCATATATCATGGACACAAGAAAGAACAAATATATCCATACTACAAGAACTTAATAATGAAGAAGGCTGGCTAGTAAAGAGGGTTAAACTTAAATATTTTGAACACATTAAACGGCTTGATAATTTAGAGAAGATCGTCTTGGAAGGGTACATAATGGGAAAAAGAAAGAGAAGAAGACCAAGGTGAAGATGTCCGCAAGACATCGTTGATAATCTGCGAATGGATGCATCAGCAGTAGGCCATCTTGCTCACAACCGAGAGGCCTACAGGAGAGCTGCTAGGGAGCCAAAGTTCCGCAAGTGACATGCAAATGACTGAGTGACTGATATGGCACATTTAGAAGATGATCTAGTTAGCACGTTTCCTTCATGGGTACGAGATGGAGTCAGGTACCCATATCCGGAGCTGGGGCTGACTTGGTCGTCTGCGAACCAACTTGAACCACCATCGCCCTTGTCATGAGAAACTAATAAACTAAACATTCGTTACTGACTAATAAAAACTAAACATTCGTTACTCAGCCCGCAGATGTGAAAATAATGAAATCAAAGAAAATGGATGATTTCATGAAATCAGTACACCCCCCCCCATTCCCCATCTCCCTTTTCCGCTTTCCCTCACACACACACACACACACACACACACACACACACCCACCCACCCACACACACACACACCCACACCCACACACATACGCCTTCACACATGTTAAGATTTAAATGACAGCAGTGGAAAACTAAATTAACAATGAATAATCAGATCGCTGTATTTCCATGAGGCCATATTTCATAGTCAGGACATTGAAATTTAAACTATTCCCTCTTTTATTCATGGAAAAATTCCAAAACTTCCCCTTTCAAAAGCAAATATTTTATTAATTATTCTAAGAAGAACGAGAAAAGAAGTGAAATTATTCTGCATTAATGAAGTTTGTCTTATAACTAAACATTACAGAAAGATATTTAGTGACAGTATTTGTGAAAAATGGGGAAAACATTCCCCTTCTTCCCCCTTCATCCCCCCCCCCCCCCCTTCCTCCAACAATTCCCGCACTATCCCCCCTCCTGATGGACCGTGTGTTTTAATGCACAGCTCCACGTCCAAGTAACCTATTTTCTCTTCTTCATCTTTTGACAGTTACTTCGGCGTAATACAGTTTGCCTCGCCGTCTCAGGAACAATGTATCCTGTGCAGACAGCCCGGTTTCACAGCTTGGTCGACTGGATGGAGACGGCGACGAGGGGAGAATCCACAGCTTAGAGTCCGAGAAACGTCGCCGCAACTGACCCTTGGGGAAGCAGCTTAACAAATTATATACACGAGCAAAGACTGGGATTAGTTTAAAATATATGCAGAAAACAAGAAGAAGCTCAGAAGGAATTAACTCAAGGAGCATCTTCCACATAGAAACGAAAAGCGGATGTTAATAAGCTGCTCATCTGTGATCTCACCAGGCTGACTCTCTCTCTCTCTCTCTCTCTCTCTCTCTCTCTCTCTCATCTTTGGTTTTTTTTTCCATTGCCATATACTTCGTACTCATCACATTGGAAATTATTTCGAAAAAATGGGCACTTCTTGTGCGCTCTAACTCCTGATATCTAATCAACAAGCTAAAGGGTAGAAAAGAAGGTCTAGAATTAGATATTAAAAAAAAAACAAACACACACAAGAATGAAATGAGGCTGCCATTTTTAGAAAAAAAAGTGCCTGCATATGTTAAGCGAAATACGACGAGTACTGAAGGCAAGGCAGCACTTACGTGGATGAAACGACACCATGTTTTCCCGGCCAGCGCACATCTCCGGTAGCAATCATCCCAATACCTTCTTCTGTTTCGCTGTGATTTGCCATCTCACACAGGACACGTATATAATTATGGCAGAACAGACACACAAGAGGCCAAGCATGGGTTTCACATTGCTGAACATAGCTCATTAAACATCAAATACATAAACTGCGCACCAGCCTGCAGCGAAGATTTTTAGATTAAACCAGAATAAAAGAGTCTCGGAAAAGCCCTTAGGGGAAATCCATTTAACTGATCGAGGGAATATTGAACATCATAGCTGTCGGAAATATGGAAGTTATTTTTCTGAACCATATTTTAGGGGGGAAAGGAAGTTTTGTTGCAATTAAATTGTTTTATTCCAATATCAGAGAGTTGCATTTATTTTAAAGATATCGCATTTGCAGATGAAGTCGATGTTGCGGTTGCATCGTATCTCCGTGTCTGGCTAGTTTCGTGCTTTCGGAAACATGATGCCCTGGTGAAGATTTGTCTGAACTGGCACTATATCGGATTTGAGTGAGTTACTTTGGGCATTTATATATTATATAATATTGAAGAAGGCTGGCTAGTAAAGAGGATTAAAGGGAGAAAACTTGAATATTTTGGACAAATTAAACGTCATGATAATCTAGAGAAAACCGTCTTGGATGGATACATAATGGGAAAAAGAAAGTGAGGAAGACCAAAGCGAAGATGGCTGCAAGACATCGTGGATGATTTCAAATGGATGCATCAGCAGCAGGCCATCTTGCTCACAACCGAGAGGCCTACAGGAGTGCTATTAGGGAGGCAATGTTCTGCAAGGGACATGCAAATGAATGAATGAACTTTGGCATTTTAAGTTTTGAATTAAAAAAGATTAAACAAGGAACAATGATGAGACCACCTGAAGAAATACGAAACTAAACGAATGAATCTTCTTCTTCTTCTTCGTACGCACATTGGAGATGATGCGATATACCCTGATTTTTGTGATACGCTTTTTGGCTGGTTACCTCCGACTTCAGCACCTTTCCTTTCTATGGCAGACTTTGGTCTTGCTCGGACTGCCATGAAGACAGTGGTGTAGGCTGGCCTGGCCCAAACTTTGTTTTCCTGCCTCTGGTGGCTGTACTTAGGCCCCTTCTCATGTCAGATCCAACATGCAACGATGGCTGGCTAGACGGTTTTGAGACAGTTCCACAGAGACACTCCGACTTTGGGATGAGGAATCTGATGAGTGCTTCAGCGATATCCATTCCCCGCCACCTATAGTCTGCTGGCTCTGTTTTGTTTACACCATTCTGATAGCCATTGTTGTAAAGACCCATAGGCTTGTCATGTCCTGGATTCATTGGTTTCACACCAGATTTTCCTCATCCCTGCCAGCGATCTCCATGTCCCTACTCATCCACCAACCTGACATTACATTTTACAAAAATAACAATTACAATTAGTGTTGATTGCTACAGGTTTCAGGGCTACAGAAGTAGTCAGAGTTTTTAAGCAAACAGATCTATGTTCCCTGCCTCCCAAAGACTATGTTAAGATAAGTGTGCTCTTAACACAGTTGTTCCCTGAGGAGAATGAGTCTTATTTTCAAAAGGAGAATTGACTAGATACGCAAGTCCGTCTCGTATTTTACCTTAGATCACTCATCTTTCACTTTATGGCGAACACTGGACATCAATTCAGTACAAAATACAAGTAACGAACATTAATTCAGTACAAAATACAAGTAATGAACATTAATTCAGTACAAAATACAAGTAACGAAAATTAATTCAGTACAAAATACAAGTGAGGAAGACCAAAGCGAAGATGGCTGCAAGACATCGTGGATGATTTGCAAATGGATGCATCAGCAGCAGGCCATCTTGCTCACAACCGAGAGGCCTACAGGAGTGCTATTAGGGAGGCAATGTTCTGCAAGGGACATGCAAATGAATGAATGAACTTTAGCATTTTAAGTTTTGAATTAAAAAAGATTAAACAAGGAACAATGATGAGACCACCTGAAGAAATACGAAACTAAACGAATGAATCTTCTTCTTCTTCTTCGTACGCACATTGGAGATGATGCGTGGTACCCTGATTTTTGTGATACGCTTTTTGGCTGGTTACCTCCGACTTCAGCACCTTTCCTTTCTATGGCAGACTTTGGTCTTGTTCGGACTGCCATGAAGACAGTGGTGTAGGCTGGCCTGGCCCAAACTTTGTTTTCCTGCCTCTGGTGGCTGTACTTAGGCCCCTTCTCATGTCAGATCCAACATGCAACGATGGCTGGCTAGACGGTTTTGAGACAGTTCCACAGAGACACTCTGACTTTGGGATGAGGAATCTGATGAGTGCTTCAACGATATCCATTCCCCGCCACCTATAGTCTACTGGCTCTGTTTTGTTTACACCATTCTGATAGCCATTGTTGTAAAGACCCATAGGCTTGTCATGTCCTGGATTCATTGGTTTCACACCAGATTTTCCTCATCCCTGCCAGCGATCTCCATGTCCCTACTCATCCACCAACCTGACATTACATTTTACAAAAATAACAATTACAATTAGTGTTGATTGCTACAGGTTTCAGGGCTACAGAAGTAAGTCAGAGTTTTTAAGCAAACAGATCTATGTTCCCTGCCTCCCAAAGACTATGTTAAGATAAGTGTGCTCTTAACACAGTTGTTCCCTGAGGAGAATGAGTCTTATTTTCAAAAGGAGAATTGACTAGATACGCAAGTCCGTCTCGTATTTTACCTTAGATCACTCATCTTTCACTTTATGGCGAACACTGGACATCAATTCAGTACAAAATACAAGTAACGAACATTAATTCAGTACAAAATACAAGTAATGAACATTAATTCAGTACAAAATACAAGTAACGAAAATTAATTCAGTACAAAATACAAGTAACGAACATCAATTCAGTACAAAATACGAGTAACGAACATCAATTCAGTACAAAATACAAGTAACGAACATCAATTCAGTACAAAATACAAGTAACGAACATCAATTCAGTACAAAATACAAGTAACGAACATTAATATCTCATGAATGGACCAACTTTTGACATTTAAGCTGTTAACAATGCATAAAGCAATATAAAATAACTGAACACGCGCGACATAACTATTTGCACATTCAAACACGTTAATCAATCACACAAGAGAAGCTCGTGTCTTCAGACTAACAGTTAATTCATTCAGCTTTCTGAGCCACAGCGGCTCAGTGCTGCAGACAAGACCTGTCTCCCTTCCTCTCTGTTATTAGCCTTCTCCTGCCAGTTGTCTACTCCTCTCTGTTATTAGCCTTCTCCTGCCAGTTGTCTACTCCTCTCTGTTATTAGCCTTCTTCTGCCAGTTGTCTACTCCTCTCTGTTATTAGTCTTCTTCTGCCAGTTGTCTACTCCTCTCTGTTATTAGCCTTCTCCTGCCAGTTGTCTACTCCTCTCTGTTATTAGCCTTCTCCTGCCAGTTGTCTACTCCTCTCTGTTATTAGCCTTCTTCTGCCAGTTGTCTACTCCTCTCTGTTATTAGTCTTCTTCTGCCAGTTGTCTACTCCTCTCTGTTATTAGCCTTCTTCTGCCAGTTGTCTACTCCTCTCTGTTATTAGCCTTCTCCTGCCAGTTGTCCACTCCTCTCTGTTATTAGCCTTCTCCTGCCAGTTGTCCACTTCCTCTCTGTTATTAGCCTTCTCCTGCCAGTTGTCTACTCCTCTCTGTTATTAGCCTTCTCCTGCCAGTTGTCTACTCCTCTCTGTTATTAGCCTTCTTCTGCCAGTTGTCTACTCCTCTCTGTTATTAGTCTTCTTCTGCCAGTTGTCTACTCTCTCTGTTATTAGCCTTCTCCTGCCAGTTGTCTACTCCTCTCTGTTATTAGCCTTCTCCTGCCAGTTGTCTACTCCTCTCTGTTATTAGCCTTCTTCTGCCAGTTGTCTACTCCTCTCTGTTATTAGTCTTCTTCTGCCAGTTGTCTACTCCTCTCTGTTATTAGCCTTCTTCTGCCAGTTGTCTACTCCTCTCTGTTATTAGCCTTCTCCTGCCAGTTGTCCACTCCTCTCTGTTATTAGCCTTCTCCTGCCAGTTGTCCACTTCCTCTCTGTTATTAGCCTTCTCCTGCCAGTTGTCTACTCCTCTCTGTTATTAGCCTTCTTCTGCCAGTTGTCTACTCCTCTCTGTTATTAGCCTTCTCCTGCCAGTTGTCTACTCCTCTCTGTTATTAGCCTTCTTCTGCCAGTTGTCTACTCCTCTCTGTTATTAGCCTTCTCCTGCCAGTTGTCTACTCTCTCTGTTATTAGCCTTCTCCTGCCAGTTGTCTACTCCTCTCTGTTATTAGCCTTCTTCTGCCAGTTGTCTACTCCTCTCTGTTATTAGCCTTCTTCTGCCAGTTGTCTACTCCTCTCTGTTATTAGCCTTCTTCTGCCAGTTGTCTACTCCTCTCTGTTATTAGCCTTCTCCTGCCAGTTGTCCACTTCCTCTCTGTTATTAGCCTTCTCCTGCCAGTTGTCCACTCCGATTGCTTGTAGGTCTTCTTCCAGGCTGTCACTCCACCGTTGCCTTAGAGTGCCTCTAGGTCTGTCTCCGTTTTACACTTCTGTATAAGTCTTTTTTTTTTTTGGTCTGTCTATTCTTGTCAATTCTCTCCAAGTGTCCGAGCTATGTCAATCTGTTTTTTTTTATAATGATAGTTATAAGTAAGGGGTATCTGAGTGGCGAATTGGTTAGTGCACTGGTTTCTCATGGCGAAGGTCAGGGGTTCGAATCTGGCCGGAGGCACCCCAGTCACCCAACTGTAGAAATGCGTACCCGACTTCTTCTGGAGTTGGGGAAGGAAAGGCAGCCATTCGTGATACTGACCATATCACCCTCAAGTGTGGTGACAGGTCGAGGAAAATATAGGCACTAACACCAATGTGCCTCTAAGGCATGACATGATTAACTTTTTAGTTATAAGTGGAGATTTGAATAGCGTATGGATTGCTTTGTTATTTCTAATGTTCCATTCTTGTGGTACAGAATCTCTAATTGGTCCAAAAAGTCTTCTCAAGATTCTATTTTCGAAGATTTGTAGTTGTACTTTATATTGTTTTGTACCACTCCATGTTTCTGGCCCATAAATTGGTCTAATCTGTGTCTTGTATATATTTAGTTTTGTGTTGAGGGACAGGAATTTTGTTTTTAATAACAAGCCCTTGATTAGACTGTTATTTATTACTTTCAAGAAAGTAGTTCCAGCTCTCTTGGTCCGTCTACGTTTAGAAAGACTTCCTGTCTGTGATATTTATTTTCTTTCATTTGGAAGCTTTGATGTTTCAAGTTCTCTTGTAAATAAAACGAATAGATCTTTTTTAAATAAAACAAATAGCTCTTTTTTAAAAATAAAACCAATAGATCTGTTTAAATAAACCAATAGATCTGTTGTTAATAAAATGAATAGATCTGTTTAAATAAAACTAACAGATCTTTTTTAATAAAACGAATAGATCTATTTAAATAAAACTAATAAATCTGTTGTAAATAAATAAACGAATAGATCTGTTGTAAATAAAACGAATAGATCTGTTGTAAATAAAACGAATAGATCTGTTGTAAATAAAACGAATAGATCTGTTGTAAAAAAAACGAATAGATCTGTTGTAAAAAAAACGAATAGATCTGTTGTAAATAAAATGAATAGATTTGTTTTAAATAAAACTAATACATCTATTTAAATCAAACATATAGATCTGTTGTAAATAAAATGAACAGATCTGTTCTACTTGAAGTAAATAGTTTTGCGTGAACAAAAAGAATACTTTTATTCCAATTATTTACAATAAAATTATTCTTTTTTTCAACGAATAGTTTTGCTTAAGTTACATTGTTATAAATAAAGCGAAAAAGTTTTATTTAAATAGAGCGAAAAGTTTGATCGTACATAAAGTGAATGAATTAATAATGTTGTTGTATATAAAAGAGCATTTTTGATGGGAATAAAGCGACCCACAAGACAGATTTATTAAATATATTTTTACAATGTGTATAAAAAAAAAACAACCAGAATTATATATAACGTGACAAATGAGAAAATAAATGGATCAGGCATTGAAAACATTACTACAGAGGTCAAAAAGTGAAGATGGGAAAGGCTGGGCCACATTCTACGAATGGAAAGAATAGGACACCCTCTGCTCAGCCTTGAAGTTGGACACCACATGGAATAAACAGAGGGGCAGCCCATTGGGGGCATGGAGACGCACATTACAGAAAGAAGTAAAGGAAGCGGGAAAGACATGGTTTGAGGTATCCCGACTTACTCAATGCAGGATTGGCTGGGGAACTTTTGTTTGTGCCTTATACGCCACTGGGAGTAAATAGGACTGAATATATTGTGCTATATATATATATATATATGCGTGTGTGTGTGGTTAGCGGGGTAGGGGTATCCCCTATCAAAGGAGAAGTAAGACGCTTCCTTACCTCTAACGAGTGGCGAATTGGTTAGTGCACTGGTTTCTCATGGCGAAGGTCAGGGGTTCGAATCTGGCCGGAGGCACCCCAGTCACCCAGCTGTAGAAATGCGTACCCGACTTCTTCTGGAGTTGGGGAAGGAAAGGCAGCCATGCGTGATACTGACCATATCACCCTCAAGTGTGGTGACAGGTCGAGGAAAATATAGGCACTAACACCAATGTGCCTCTAAGGCATGACATGATTAACTTTTTAGTTATAAGTGGAGATTTGAATAGCGTATGGATTGCTTTGTTATTTCTAATGTTCCATTCTTGTGGTACAGAATCTCTAATTGGTCCAAAAAGTCTTCTCAAGATTCTATTTTCGAAGATTTGTAGTTGTACTTTATATTGTTTTGTACCACTCCATGTTTCTGGCCCATAAATTGGTCTAATCTGTGTCTTGTATATATTTAGTTTTGTGTTGAGGGACAGGAATTTTGTTTTTAATAACAAGCCCTTGATTAGACTGTTATTTATTACTTTCAAGAAAGTAGTTCCAGCTCTCTTGGTCCGTCTACGTTTAGAAAGACTTCCTGTCTGTGATATTTATTTTCTTTCATTTGGAAGCTTTGATGTTTCAAGTTCTCTTGTAAATAAAACGAATAGATCTTTTTTAAATAAAACAAATAGCTCTTTTTTAAAAATAAAACGAATAGATCTGTTTAAATAAACGAATAGATCTGTTGTTAATAAAATGAATAGATCTGTTTAAATAAAACTAACAGATCTTTTTTAATAAAACGAATAGATCTATTTAAATAAAACTAATAAATCTGTTGTAAATAAATAAACGAATAGATCTGTTGTAAATAAAACGAATAGATCTGTTGTAAATAAAATGAATAGATTTGTTTTAAATAAAACTAATACATCTATTTAAATCAAACATATAGATCTGTTGTAAATAAAACGAACAGATCTGTTCTACTTGAAGTAAATAGTTTTGCGTGAACAAAAAGAATACTTTTATTCCAATTATTTACAATAAAATTATTCTTTTTTTCAACGAATAGTTTTGCTTAAGTTACATTGTTATAAATAAAGCGAAAAAGTTTTATTTAAATAGAGCGAAAAGTTTGATCGTACATAAAGTGAATGAATTAATAATGTTGTTGTATATAAAAGAGCATTTTTGATGGGAATAAAGCGACCCACAAGACAGATTTATTAAATATATTTTTACAATGTGTATAAAAAAAAAACAACCAGAATTATATATAACGTGACAAATGAGAAAATAAATGGATCAGGCATTGAAAACATTACTACAGAGGTCAAAAAGTGAAGATGGGAAAGGCTGGGTCACATTCTACGAATGGAAAGAATAGGACACCCTCTGCTCAGCCTTGAAGTTGGACACCACAAGGAATAAACAGAGGGGCAGCCCATTGGGGGCATGGAGACGCACATTACAGAAAGAAGTAAAGGAAGCGGGAAAGACATGGTTTGAGGTATCCCGACTTACTCAATGCAGGATTGGCTGGGGAACTTTTGTTGATGCCTTATACTCCACTGGGAGTAAATAGGACTGAATATAGTGTGCATATATATATATATGCGTGTGTGTGTGGTTAGCGGGGTAGGGGTATCCCCTATCAAAGGAGAAGTAAGACGCTTCCTTACCTCTAACGAGTGGCGAAGTGGTTAGTGCATTGGTCTCTCATGGCAAAGGTCGGGGTTCGATTCCGGCCGGAGGCACCCCACTCACCCAGCTGTAGAAATGGGTACCCGACTTCTTCTGGAGTTGGGGAAGGAAAGGCGTCCAGACGTGATACTGACCATATCACCCTCTAGTGTGCTGACAGGTCGAGGAAAATATGGGCACTAACACCATATCCCTATGTCTCTAAGGCATGACAGGGTTACCTCTACCTTTACCTTTACCTTTACCTCTGTTAGTCTACGGGATATCCCTGGGCAAGGTGGAGTATCCGTATAGCCCCCAGAGCAGAGTGACGTGAAGCCATGGGAGCAGGTGGTGGATGGAATAATGTTGGCTATGGTCTCGATTCTATGATGGTAGGCAGATGATCTCAGTGTGGGGACAATGGCTACGATCACTGACTAGTACAGTCACTGCCTGGGAAGGAAATCAACGGTAGACTACCTTCTGTAAACATGCCAAGAAACTCTAATAGCAATATGGAAGGTCAAATAGAAAACAGATCTGGTGGTGAGGCCCCCAGGTCAAATAGATCTAATTTTAACACTGGGGAAGAGTGTGAGACAGAGGTCAGTACTAGTAATTGTGATGACGGACAAAATCCTGACGATGTTACCAAGGAAAACCCCTGCATCAAACTAAAAAGAAAAATAAGAGTAGGAACTTGAAATGTAAGAAGTATGTATGAGGGAAAGTATCAAATAATAAGTAAGGAGATGAAAAGAACGAGGATACACATTTTGGCAATCTGCAAACATCGATGGAAAAGATCAGGACACTTCAAGAGCGAGAATGATGGTCTCTTTATATACTCTGGTGGAGAATTAGGAGGACAGAATGGAATGGTTTTTTGCTTGGACAAATTAACATCAAAAGTATTACGAGGTTACAATCCAGTAAGTGATAGAATCCTCACTATAAGGCTTAAGGGGCTCCTAGAAATGTAATAATTATACATACATGCATACATACATATATATATATATATATATATATATATATATATATATATGCACCTACATCAGCAGCAAAGAAAGAGGAAGTAGAAGACTTTTATAACACACTGCAAATGACGATAGACCAGGCGCGAAAAAAAAATTATACTGCATTGATAATGGGTGAATTTAATGCAAAGATTGGTACAGAAAGAGCATAAGATGAAGGATATGTTTTGGGGAAATTTAGTGTAGGACACAGAAATGAGGCAGGTGACAATCTAGTGGCGTTTTGTAATGAAAATGAGCGAATGGTCGCTAATACACTTTTTGGACAACATTCAAGAAGACTTTACACATGGACATCACCTGATGGGAAAAGCAAGAATCTGATAGATTACATTTTAGTGCAAACAAGGTGGAATCAAGTATAACATCAGAAAAAATTTACCAGGTGCCGATTGTGACACGGACCATGAGTTATTAATAGCAAACATGAAGATAAAGATACAAAAGACTGTTAGGGGATCAAGACCACTCCGCTTTGATCTTACAAATATACGGGAACAATACGATATAGAAGTGGAGAACCACTTCGAGATATTGATGGCTGTGCAGGAGGAGATACACCAGATGAATTGGCTACGCAGGCCAGAGATATCTTAATAACAACAGCTAAAGATATGGTTCCAGTAAAGAAAACACACAAGATGAATGGACTACACCAGGCGCACTAGAACTAATAAAAAACAATGCAGAGAAATGAAGGCGAAATGGAAAGTGACAAATAACAACAAAGATGAATATGAATCTTTAACAAAAGAAGTAAGAAGAAACATAAGAAAAGACCAAAAAAAATAATACATACAAGATTGTTGTGAAAGAATAGAAGGACATCGAAAATGTGGAAAAGATAGTGAAATGTTTATAGAAATGAAGACATTGACGAGAAAGTCACACCTAAGCTAAATGTAACTTGTGACGATATGGGGAATACCTTGACAGAGACAGAGGAAAATTTAGGAAGATGGAAAGAATATTGCAGAGGAATGTATGAAACAACTGACTGTGAAAGCAGAAATCAACAGTGTGAATTATTATTGGAGGAGAAAGAACCCGAACCAACAATAGAAAACGTTTTATGGACAATAAAGAATCTGAAAAATGGTAAATCACCAGGATGTGATAACAGCTGAATTTATTAAAGCAGGAGGAAAGGAATGTGCAACAATCTATCATACACTATGTACAAAGATATGGCATTCAGGTATTTGGCCAAAATAATGGAAAAGAACTGTATTCATACCACTGCCAAAAAAGGGTAACCTGAAATTATGCACAAACTACAAAACTGTTACCCTGATTAGTCATGCCAGTAAAATTCTGTTAAAAATCATAATTGGTAAACTTTGTAAGACAATAGAAGGAGAAGTCAGTATGGTCTAAGCCAGTTTTAGACAAGGAAGAGAAACAAGAGATCATATATTCAACATAAGATTAATAATTAAGAAATGCAAAGAATTTAATGTGAATCTATATTTATCCTTTATAGACTACTCAAAGGCATTTGACTGTATACAACACCAGAAACTTTATGAAATAATGGAAAAAATGGGATTTCCAATACATGTAATTCAATTAATATCACTGCTGTATCTAGACCAACATGTTGCAGTAAGAATAAATGGTGAAACAAATAATTTTGTTTGACATAAAACAAGGGGTCCGTCAGGGGTGCATATTGTCACCCTACTTATTTAACTTGTATACTGAAAATATAATGAGGAATGTTAGAGAAGATGTAGAAAAAGAATATTACAATCCCATAACAATTGGAGGTTATGAAAAACCAGAGATTAGATATGCTGATGACACAGTATTACTATCCACAACACAGAAAGGAATGGAAAAGCTAATTATGTCAGTCCGTAAGAACAGCGAAGAGCACAACCTCTATCTTAATGCAAAGAAAATTAAATTGATGACAACTGACAAAACAAATAAGGTAGCTGATATACGTATCAATGAGGAACAATTGGAAGAAATGGACAGTTTAGAATATCTTGGATCATTACTAACTAATAATGGAGATGCAGTGAGGAAATTTAAAAGGAGGACATCTATCGCTCTTCAAAAAAAGTAAAACAACTAAAGAATCTGTGGAGAGGAACAGACAGAACTACCAAAATGAGATTTTTAAGGACACTTGTTTTTCCTATCGCAACATATGCCTGTGAGACCTGGACACTTAATAAAACAGCTGAGAAACACATAAATGCCTTTGAATATAAATGTTTCAGAAGATTTCTTCAAATAACATGGACACAAAAAAGAACAAATATATCCATACTAAATATTGAAAAAGGTTGGGTAGTAAAGAGGATTAAAGAGAGAAAACTTCAATATTTTGGACACATTAAACGTCATGATAATCTAGAGAAGACCGTCTTGGAAGGGTACATAATGGGAAAAAGAAAGAGAGGAAGACCAAGGTGAAGACGGCTGTAAGAAATCGTGGATTATCCGTAAATGGATGCATCAGCAGCAGGGCATCTCGCTTACAACTGAGAGACCTACTTGAGAGCTGTTAGGGAGGCAAAGTTCCCAAGGGACATGTTAACGACTGATTGATATAGTGTCTCGGTGGTGTAGTGGTTAGTGCATTTGCCTGCCGACCAGAAGGTCTCTGTTTTGATTTCGAACTCGGATGGAGTTTTTTTCGGGCCAGCCGGCAGCGGGTTCAACTCAGTTCCCCCCCCCCCCCAACCCCCCCCNAACCACAAAAAAGTTGTTACCTGTGGTGTCCCTAGAACAACAAAAGACAGCTAAACAAGGTGCTGGCATCCCTACCTCATATGCTGTAGTAACCTAGAAATGTAAAGGCGCTAACACTTAACTCCCCCCTCCCCCTGCCTCCCCCAACTTACGGCATGCAAATGCCACGATATATATATATATGAATCTTAAGTGACCAAAGCACATGGGGCTTCAGCAAGGGTTCTCCACAAATGCCTGTCCTTTACCTTTTTTCCGCTCTTGCCCAGGTGAGCCCTCTATTGCTCAACATCCTCTCTGCTGTTCTTCTCCATGTCTCCTTTGACATATGTGTGTATGTGTATGCATGTGTATATAATCATTCTGACCACACTGAAAGAAAAACACCAAAAATAAAAATACTCCAGTTTTTGGACTTTCATGTAGGTGTTGCCCAAAGTTGCATGAGGAAAGAAAAGGCCGAAGATTTGGACTGCACCTCTGTGTAAGACACAGAGGAAGAGGCGGTCCAGAAGTCTTAGCGGAGTAGCACCTCATTTCTCTACTCACACAGACTGCTGTAGCAGCAGTGTAGCACCTCATTTCTCTACTCACACAGACTGCTGTAGCAGCAGAGTAGCACCTCATTTCTCTACTCACACAGACTGCTGTAGCAGCAGAGTAGCACCTCATTTCTCTACTCACACAGACTGCTGTAGCAGCAGAGTAGCACCTCATTTCTCTACTCACACAGACTGCTGTAGCAGCAGAGTAGCACCTCATTTCTCTGCTCACACAGACTGCTGTAATACAGCTGCCTGAAATAGTAGCTTTAAAAAGTCCAGTGCACTACAGAGTAAGAGAGTGTGATACTTTTCTGTGTCTACAGAGTGACAGTAACTGTTTTGCAATTTTTCTCTGTATGGGATATGGTTTGTCACAATTTTATTTTGTTCGCGCTTCAGATGCCAAAAAGAAATGAAAATTGTATGCATTCAGTTAATTTTACATCTATTTTCAAATGTAAAATAAAATGAAAAATGTATACGTTTTGTTATTTCAAGTAATTCAAACAATAAGTAAAGAATGAAATGTGAATTGGTATGTTCTGCTCATTTGTTATGTTGGATGGTTTTCATTTATTTTTGTGGAACTTGAAAGCATTGTCCTCAAACAAAGATCAAGTCCTAGCAAAACTATTACACTTTTTAAAAAAAATTGATTATAATACCACATTTACAAGGTCCTGAACATTACTTTTGCCAAGGAAAAAACAAAAGCCTAATGTGTGATTCTCAGGATCTAAGTGACTGCAGATAATGGATTTTAACACTCATGTTAAAGCCAAGCCCGTTGAAATGAAAGGGCTCATCCTCTACTAATTGTGTGTAGTTGTCGTCTTTCTTGTTGCCAAGAAAGCTTTTCACAACAAGTAAAAATGAAGACCAGGCACATGATTCGATTTCATTCGTTGATGCTATGAAATGTGGGCCATTTATAAGTTGTCTGATCTGTGGACCATCTAAAATTCTTGCCTTCAGTTTTTCTATGGTAAGTCCAGGTAACTTACGCATAATGTATTCAATGCACAAACCATCTTTATTCAAAGCCTTTGCAAACTGTTTCATCAGACCTAACTTTATATGAAGTGGTGATAGTATGATTCTATCTAGCGCTACCAAAGGTCCATTGATTACATTTTGTCTTCCAGCCACAATATGACCTCGGAGGTCAATCTTTAAAAAAATTTTTTTGCCAAACATTCATATTTGGCTCTACCATTCCAAAGGCATATAAAGCAAGGAAACTTTGTGTAGAATGTTAGAGAAGATGCAGACAAAGAATATTACGATGTCATAAAAATTGGAGGTAATGAAATATCAGAGATATGATGGCACAGTATTACTGTCCACAACACAAAAATGAATGAAAAAACTAATTATGTCAGTCCGTTAGATTAGTGACGAGCAAAACCTCTATCTTAATGCGAAGAAAATTAATTGATGACAACTGACAAAACAAATAAGGCAGCTGAAATGAGGAATCAATGAGGAAAAATTAGAAGAAGTGGAGAGCTTTGAATATCTTGGATCATTACTAACTGCTAATGGAGATACAATGACGGAAATTAAAAGGAGGACATCTATCGCTCTTCAGAAAGTAAAACAACTAAAGAAGTCGTGGAGAGGAACAGACTGAACTACAAAATAAGATTTTTAAGGGCATGCATCTTTCCCATCGCAACATATGCCTGTAAGACATGGACACTCAACAAAACAGCTGAGAAACACATAAATGCCTTTCAATGTAAATGCTACAGAAGAGTTCTTCGGATATCATGGACACAAAAAAGAACAAATATATCCATACTACAAGAACTTAATATTGAAGAAGGCCAGCTAATAAAGAAGATTAAAGAGAGAAAACCTAAATATTTAGGACACAAACCTCATGAGGATTTAGAGAAGACAGTCTTGGAAGTGTACATAATGGGAAAAAGAAAGAGAGAAAGACCAAGGTGAAGAAGGCTGCAAGACATCGTTGATAATCTGCACATGGATGCATCAGCAGCAGGGCATATTGCTTACAACTGAGAGCCCTACAGGAGAGCTGTTAGGAAGGCAAAGTTCCGCAAGGGACATGCAAATGACTGACACTATTAGTGCTCCAAATTTCAGGCAGCTTCCTTTCCATTTGTCCACTGGCGCCAATGCTCCATACAAGTTTTGCATACAATATGAGGAGCCCATATCTCCAAGCCTGACACCAAAATAATCTACATATGCTCTTTTTACAGACTCATAAACAGGTTTCCTACTTTCTTTCTTTCAGTGTGTACTCCCCACAAATATACCAAAATATGTCGGGATGATACAAGCAGCCCCGTCTTGAAGTAGACATAACCTCTACCGTGTTCTATTTGTAAACATGAAATGATGTGAGCAGGAATATACACACTCCTCCTATATGATCATGATTATTATACAGCGCGACTGTTTTAAACAGATCAGGCTGAGAAACCTTTGAAATAACTTTTATGTAGTCTACGAAAACCATGATTTACCATCTTAATTTTTCCACATAATTATGTAATAAAACAGAACAAAAGCGATTTTGTCATTTGAGCTATACATTTTTTATGCCATTGTGCATTATAGGAAAGGAATTAGATATTACATGAATAGTTGTGAAACAAAGGGCATTATACACACACCAAAAAAAAAAAAAAATCTGGGTAAATTAAATACATAAATTTCACAGTCAAATAAGACAGTTTGTTATAACATCCCAGTTCTGTAGAGGAGATTTGTTAAAGAGAGGAATAACATTTTATAAATTCAACCATCCCTAAGAAACAGAGCTGATGCCAGCCATATGCAAGAAACTAGAGCTGATGCCAACTATATCTAAGAAACTAGAATGTATAAAATAGGAAAAAAGTAGGAGCAGCTTTATTACTTAACGATTACAAAGTTGTGACGTTTCGGCGTGAGCCTTAATCATACAAAAACATACAGGACGAAGAAATAGAGAGAAGAGATAAAGTATAGATTCACATCAATACTATTTTTAAAAAAATTTTAAAAAATAAAAAAATTGTTGTTAAAAGAGTACTTAGCTGTAAATTGCAAGGTGTGGCTTGTCCGGCGGTGTGTGTCAGGAATGGATCTAGTGGGACGTGGAGACTGTTTAAATAGAGACCTGTGACATGTGGTCAGTGGGTTGTAACTGGGGTGGTGGATGGGGAACCGGGCAGGATAGAGAGAGTGGCGCAATACCGACCTAGCTATGAGAAATTGAAACAGATGACTGGGGAAGAGGGGTTACAGGGAAGAGGGGTTGCAGAAAAAATAGCGGGGTTGCAGAGTGATGCTGTGAGGAAGTTTGAAAAGTAAGCGGGGTTGCAGAGTGATGCTGTGAGGAAGTTTGAAAAGTAAGAAGGGGTGGATTTAGTGGAGAGGTACTATAATGATTGAAGAAGATGATGTTACGTGTAACTAAACAGCGAGTTTAACCCATGTGGTTCCAGCGTCCCATAATTTTGAATGCAGCGGTTCTCAAGTGCCAGGCGGCTTGTGTCATCTGCGTGACATTGTTTAATGTTAAACTCGCTGTTTAGTTACAAGTAACATCATCTTCTTCAATCATTATAGTACCTCTCCACTAAATCCCCCCTTCTTACTTTTCAAACTTCCTCACAGCATCACTCTGCAACCCCGCTATTTCCTCTGCAACCCCTCTTCCCCAAACATCTGTTTCAATTTCTCATAGCTAGATCGGTAATGCGCCACTCTCTCTCCCCTGCCCGGTTCCCCATCCACCACCCCCAGTTACAACCCACTGACCACATGTCACAGGTCTCTATTTAAACAGTCTCCACGTCCCACTAGATCCATTCCTGACACACACCGCCGGACAAGCCACACCTTGCAATTTACAGCTAAGTACTCTTTTAACAAAATTAAAAAAAATTTTTTTAAAAATAGTATTCATGTGAATCTATACTTTATCTCCTCTCTTTATTTCTTCGTCCTATATGTTTTTGTATGATTAAGGCTCACGCCGAAACGTCACAACTTTGTAATCGTTAAGTAATAAAGCTGCACCTACTTTTTTCCTATTTTATACATTCTGGTATCACAGCTTTACTGCAGTGTTTCGTGTATAGTTGTATGCTTATACACTAATTATTGTGTATCTAAGAAACTAGAGCTGATGCCAACCATATCTAAGAAACTAGAGCTGATGCCAACCATATGCAAGAAACTAGAGCTGATGCCAACTATATTCAAGAAACTAGAGCTGATTCCAACCATATCTAAGAAACTAAAATTGATGCCAACCATATCCAAGAAACTAAAGCTGTTGCCAACCATATTTAAGAAACTAGAGCTGATGCCAACCATATCCAAAAAACTAGAGCTGATGCCAACCATATCTAAGAAACTAGAGCTGATGTGGTCTATCCAATGCAGTTTTCTGACTCCGCGCCTAAAATAACCCCAGGATCATGCCTAAAACATTTTGTTGTTGTTGTTGTTGTTGTTGTTGTTGTTGTTGTTGGGCTGTGTAACAGATAGGATACTCTTGTAAAAATACAGATCATATTTTGACTTCCGTCTTCACCCGTTTCTCTTCTGTTTGTTTTAGTCGCTAAAATTAATTCGGATCGTGGAATATTTGGAAATATTGCGTTTTAGCTTCTTTTTTTTTTTAAATTTCAGTAGATTACATCTAGTAAACCTGGCCAACATTCTCAACAACGTGACTCTCCAAGTGCGGTTTTACCTGCTTCTTTTACGTGAAGAGTTCCAGAGTGTAAAGATTGACGTTATTTGTGACTAGCTCTTCCATATCGCTTTCAAACATTTACTCTTGTCCAAACTACGACGATTTTGAGACAGCGGGATTTGAACGAATGCACAGAAAAAAAAAAGGGGGGGGGGGGGGAAACACGCACACATGCACTCACACAGATGCAGATTCAGAGGATAGGGGACATTTTTAAAGGAAAACACAAATTTAAAAAAAAGAAAAAAAACGAGAAATTAATACAAGATATGGTTAGTGAGTGCGGCCAGAAAGTGTGAAACAGCGATCAAGAAAACTCAATTTGGCTAAAATCTTTCACGCCCTGGCCACTGTAATATGATAATGCTTGCTGGCCACAAGAGGGAATCTCCTCGCGATATGTTTCAATTTTAATGAATCGGAATTTTTGTTATTAAAATGTTGCTTTCTGACCAGGGCGTTAAATTTATCATGCTTTATCACACATTGTTGCCCAGTATCATGATTAATATGTAATCTATGAAGCGCTCTGCTTTTAAAAAAATGTGCATATCTGAATATCGATGATGTAACGAGGGTGAAATATGTGGATCATGTTCGCAGGGTAGCAAGTCTGTGTGTGTGGGGTGGGGGGGGGGAGGAGCAGTGTGTTTATGGTTAATTGCATTAAATATTCTGTTTTTGTTTATACGTGTGATGTGGATTTTTTGTTTCTTTGCACTTTCACATTTAAAACTGCGCCATTTTTTGCATTACCACTGAGACCCATCTACCGCCATCAGCCCCAGTTAGGTTTATGCTCAAGATGTATCATAATTGAATGTGTGTACTCGGACTTGTTGAACTAGGTTCAGTGCCGCTTAGTCCCATATCTATCTATCTATCTATCTATCTATCTATCTATCTATCTATCTATCTATCTATCTATCTATCTATCTATCTATCTATCTATCTATCTATCTATCTATCTATCTATCTATCTATCTATCTATCTATCTATCTATCTATCTGTCTGTCTGTCTATCTATCTATCTATCTATCTATCTATCTATCTATCTATCTATCTATCTATCTATCTATCTATCTATCTATCTATCTATCTATCTATCTATCTCTTGCCCCCCTCCCCATATCGTTTTTGTATTTTGATTGAAAATACTGTTTGATATCCATCAACACAATAGTCACCGCGCATCACGCCTTGTATTGTCATACAGAAGCAATACGTTCTCTTCACCTCTGCTTGTGTGTATGTATGTGCCCCAGCTGTACAGCCCGCAGTCCATCTAAGTTCTTCTTGTTTGTTTGCCTTACTTTTCTTTCCTACAACTCTCAGTCGTACTGATGTTCTATCAGTTGTTGGGGGGGGGGGGGGGGGGGTGGGGGTGGGGGTGGGGGAAGGGTCTTTTGAGAGTTTCCATTCCAGTTACCTCCACGACAGTTGTTTTTTTCCTATACAAGTATGAGCTCATCTATTCACTTTCTTTGAACGACCAGGTAATTTCACTTTAGGTCCGCAGTCACACAAATTTTTGTCTGGATCTTTCTAAGGCAGGTCGTGTAGAAAGAGAACAGTCTGGTTCTTTCTTTTCTTTTGATCCTCAGTCCTCCTTTGTGTTTGACGTTTCAACATCTTAATCCAGTTGTTGGGTTTTGCAGTAACACGTTCTTGACTGAAACGAACTTTTGTCCATGAGGTCAGGACATGCAGGTAACATGGTACGTCCTGCAGTCATTATCTTAAAAAAAAAACTGTACTCTATTCAGTACTGTATGGTTAGACCTAGAAAAAAATCATTAAAAAAAAACACTTTAAGATCATAAAGAAAGAAAACTGACAAGAGAATTACTTGGGACTTAAAACCAAGAACTCCGGTAGGACGAGAAACCGTTTAGTCACGAGAGAACAGCGCACTAATCAACTTAGCTATCTTGCTTTTCTCTCGATGCTAGACGGCTGCTTGTCCTGTCGAAGTCCTTGGTTCAAGTCCCTGGTAATTCTCTTGTCAGTTTTCTTTCTCTCTCGTCTAAAAGTGTCATGCGTATAGTTTTTTTCGGCGAGTAACCATCCAATACTGTGTTCTGTGTCAGCCGCGCAGAGCTGCGCCGACCTGCACAGCGCGGGCGGTTGCTGTTGCGCAGGCCGACCGTTCTTTTGGCGAAAAAGCGCTCTCGAGTTCCGTGCGTGGGGAGACAGGCTTTCGCTCCCTTCCCGGACGGCGAGAGTTAAGGTGTTTCGATGCAGAAGCAAGTGGTTTGTCCGTCGAGCGAAGCATGTAAACGGCTAGCCAGCCAGGTTCGTGATAACGATGTAGTACGGTTTTGTCGACCGATGGTCTCGAAATTGGCCCATCTCTCGCAAAGAGTATCGGGTCTGCAGTATGTAACGTGTGTTGTTTGTGGGTGGCCAGGCTTTCTTCTCCGCTCGTTAGAGCAGAGAGAGCCGCCCACGCCGGTTAAAGGAAATGAAACGCCGCCGGGGTCGAAAGGGATCCACTCTGAGCAGAGCGCTGTCTCCCTTGCCCCGCGTCGGTCTGTCGGCAGATATCCGACAAAGGTTCGGTGAAGAAAGCTATCTGGTTGATCCTGCCAGTAGTCATATGCTTGTCTCAAAGATTAAGCCATGCATGTCTAAGTTCACACTGTCTCACGGTGAAACCGCGAATAGCTCATTAAATCCGCTGTTGGCGAGATCTTCAGCTGCCGTGCGTGGAGCGGTGCTCTTCCCGGCCAATGAAGAAATTTGCAGATGAGGTTGCCGCGCAGCATCACTGCGGAAAAGGTGGTTGAAAGAATAAAGCGAAGCAAACAGTCAAATCAGGTCTGGTCTGGAGGTCAGCCACGTCCTGAGTGCAGTCATATCGGGTGAAATGCATGAACCGGCTTGTCCCAGAGGTTAAGTCACTGCTGGCTTGACTCTTCAAATGCCGCGCGTGGAGTGAAGCTCCTCCCGGTTAAGGAAGTAAATGCGGAAATAAAGGTTGCTGTGCGGCGCCGATGGGAAAAGGTGGTGGAAAGTGAAGTTTAACCTGGTATGTCCAGTAGTATCGCTACGAGAGCTATACCACGGCACCTCTGCTCTAGAGGCCGCCTACGTCCGAAATACACCTACACTGGTGAAATATGCCTAAACCGGCACACACCAGGGGTCGAACTCGATGGCTAGACATGTCATGCCACCTCCGCTCTAGAGGTCGGTAACGCCTGATAACCACCCATACTGGTGAATTTTGCCTAAACCGGCTCATACCAGGGGTGAATCTTGAAGGCTATGAATGTCACAGTACCTCTGCCCTAGAGGTCCGTCCCGTCCCAAACACGCCCATACTGGGATAATGCCTAAACCGGCTCAACCCAGGGGTAGAAGTCACTAGTGGCGAGGATTCATCCTCCTGGACAAAAGCTCCATCCTGGGCACAACTAGGAAGGGTAGCGGCCACGACTGCAAAATGCTGAAGTCGGAGACACTGGACCAGGGAAGTCTAGATAGGCAACCACCTCTCACCCGGCGGGGATGTCTGCGTATCCTAATCACGCTGAGGTTTTCCGGTGAGAAAGTCCAACCCTGGACTGGATGGGCGACCACCTCTCACCCGGCGGTGATACACGGGTATCTCAAAACACGTCGAGGTTTTCCTGTGAGAAAGTCCAACTCTGACCTGGGTGGGCTAACGCCTCTCACCCAGCGGGGATGCACTGATATTCTAAACACGTCGAGGTCTTCCGGTGAGAAAGTCCAACCCTAGACCAAACTGGTGCAATGAAAACCACGGTGTCACGCAATCCCGCTTCTGAGACCCACCAAGAATACAGGCTAAAGCACTGTGATACTCTGAACCCCTTGTGGTCCTTTCGTGGAACTCGTGTGGTCTATTTTGGACCACACAGGGGACCACGGGACCTAACGAGGACCACATGCGTGAATTCAGTAGGTTCACAGTGCGGTTTTTGGTGGTAGAAGTGAACGAAGAAGAAGAAGAAGAAAAAGACTGTGTTCTGTTACTTTATTGTAGGAAAGCCTTGTTGTTTACTATATGTAAAAACGAAGTAATTCACACTTTTCACTCATTTCTCAACGTTTTTTTTATACGCAGCCAACTTGGAACTGCCATGATGTCTATACACAGAAGTCTAAACAACTTGGAACTGCCATGATGTCTAAACACAGAAGTCTAAACAACTTGGAACTGCCATGATGTCTAAACACAGAAGTCTAAACAACTTGGAACTGCCATGATGTCTAAACACAGAAGTCTAAACAACTTGGAACTGCCATGATGTCTAAACACAGAAGTCTAAACAACTTGGAACTGCCATTATGTCTAAACACAAAAGTCTAAACAACTTGGAACTGCCATTATGTTTAAACACAAAAGTCTAAACAACTTGGAACTGCCATTATGTCTAAACACAGAAGTCTAAACAATTTAGAACTGCCATTTGTCGAAACACAGAATTCTAAACAACTTGGAACTGCCATGATGTTTAAACACAGAAGTCTAACCAACTGAAAACTTATTTCTAATTAGTTAATTTTGTTTTAAAATTTTATCGACCATCAGTTGCAGAGATGAATGTACGAATAAAAAAAAAACACCAAAAAAAGCTGAAAGAAAGTCACCAGACCAGTCTCACGTTTACACATTACGCGGAGAAGGAGAAGGCAAGAGTCAGAGCTAGGAAGAGATTCGAGAGCGAACGTGGAAGTGAATCAGTCATTTGCATGTCCCTTGAGGAACTTTGCCTCCCTAACAGCACTACTGTAGGCCTCTCGGTTGTAAGCAAGATACCCTGCTGCTGATGCGTCCATTTGCAGATCATCAACGATGTCTTGCAGCCATCTTCGCCTTGGTTTTCCTCTCTTTCTTTTTCCCATTATGTACCTTTCCAAGACGGTCTTTTCTAAATTATCATGACGTTTAATATGTCCAAAATATTTAAGTTTTGTTTGTTTAATCTTTTTTACTAGCCAGCCTTCTTCAATAATAAGTTCTTGTAGTACTGATATATGTGTTCTTTTTTGTGTCCATGATATTTGAAGAACTCTTCTTTAGCATTTACATCCAAAGACATTTATGTGTTTCTCAGCTGTTTTGTTAAATGTCCAGGTCTCACATGCATATGTTGCGATGGGAAAGATGCATGCCCTTAAAAATCTTATTTTTATAGTTCTGTCTGTTCCTTTGCACGGCTTCTTTAGTTGTTTTACTTTTTTAAGAGCGATAGATGTCCTTTTAATTTCCCTCACTGTATCTCCACTATTAGTAATGATGCAAGATATTCAAAACTCTCCACCTCTTCCAATTTTTACTCAGTTTTTCTTTAACGTGGGAGATCTTACAGTAGAACAAACTGGTGAGAGAACGCCAGGGACAAAGGTGAATGGAGCTAAACTGTATCTGCAGCAATGGCTTGGAGTTCTGATAGGACGAGCTATGGAGAAAGCTTGATTCTGAAACAACAGAGCATCGCTTCTAATTCCAGACACAGGATTTTCAGAATGCTTGTGTCTTGAGGAAAGTAACAACCCGTTTGAAACAAAAGTTGCACTGAGATGAACACATATGTAAAATATTGTGATATAAACAGAAAATATGATACATTGTCATTTTTTTAGGAACATAAATGCTACGTCTACCAACAAAATGACGTAATTTCTAGGACTAGATAGGATGACATTTAATGAGAAATGTATCTTATGTTGCTTTTGATTAACTATTAGATAGGCGGATGGAGAAAATCTACAGTACAGCCAATAGTTTGTTCACCGAATATTTTCACTCTTCTTCTTTTTCTTCTTCTTCTTCTTTCGATTTCAGATTATCAGTCATTTAGGACCGATAGAGGATCTAAAGCAGGTGCAGAAATTCAAATGCCTTGGAGCAGTAATAACTTCAGATGGGAAATGCAGAACAGAAATTAGGAACAGAATAGGCCAAGCAAAGACTGCATTTCAGAGAATGAGAAACATATTAGCTAACACATCTTTATCAATGAATGTTAGAAAACGAGTCCTAAAATGCTATATTGAACCTATCTTGTTATATGGAAGTGAATCATGGACAATAGGCAAGTCTGCACAAAAATCATTGGAAGCAGCAGAAATGTGGTTTATTAGAAGAATGTTGCGAATCCCCTGGACAGCAAAAATAACTAATGAAGAATGTAGGAGAAAAGCTGGAGAGACAAAAAACCTTGTCAAAAAGATAAGAGAGAGACAATGTACTTTCATAGGACATGCACTGAGAAGAGGGGGCATAGAAAATATTATAACAACAGGAAAAATAGAAGGAAGAAGATCAAGAGAAGACCAAGAGAAATGATACTGGACAGTCTGACGGGATGGTGTGAGAGGAGATCACCAACTGAACTGATGGCCTGCATGAAGGATCGGATACTCTGGAGAAGCATAATAGCCAACGCCAGTCGGCACGGCACATGATGATGATGATGAGAGGATCGAAGGGTCGCCTCCATGATCCCCATCATCAGCTGGAGTTATTCATACACGCCTGGCAGTTTTCACTTCGTGCTATGTACAAGGAGTTTTGAACTCCTAAATCTCTGTATGACGCGCGCAAGTATGCTGAATGTGCTTCTACAATCTGATAGATCCATTGCTGAATGTGCTTCTACACTCTGATAGATCCATTGCTGAATGTGCTTCTACAATCTGATAGATCCATTGCTGAATGATCTTCTACAATCTGATAGATCCATTGCTGAATGTGCTTCTACAATCTGATAGATCCATCGCTGAATGTGCTTCTACATTCTGATAGATCCATTGCTGAATGTGCTTCTACACTCTGATAGATCCATCGCTGAATGTGCTTCTACACTCTGATAGATCCATCGCTGAATGTGCTTCTACACTCTGATAGATCCATCGCTGAATGTGCTTCTACAATCTGATAGATCCATTGCTGAATGTGCTTCTACAATCTGATAGATCCATCTGTAACACTGGGACGTTCCCTTCCAGGACGCCAGAAGAACTGAGTCCCAGGTCAACATAATTGTTTCCTACATCCTCATTTCACGCCTTCAAATCATTTGCTCCTTTTTTTATATAATCAGGTTACCTATAGTACACAATGCCAGTAATAGAGGCATACATTATGTATGTTGTTCTATGCCGCATTCAGTAAAGTTTGCAGAAAAGAATTTTGTAAGGCGGGACCACACCGATTTCTCTTTCTTCTGCCCCCGCCCCCCTCCCCCCACAAATTACGCTACTCAGTCATTCTGTTTTCACGCACGAGAGCGCCCCCTCCCCCCCCCCCCAAACTAAATCTTTAAAACAGGGGAAGTCATTCGGACATCGGAACAATGCACCTGCTTGACTTCTCTCCCATTGAGCCCGGGGACATTATCTCTCTGTCGGGCCCCCCTTGGGAATCCTACAGCACCAAGATATCATCTCGACAACAGCACTGAAAATTGCACTCCAAGAATATGTCATGTTGTTCTTATCAAAGATTTGTAACTAGCCGACGCTGGATGCAGACTTCAAGGCTTATCTAAGTCAGTTTGTTTGAAAAGCAAAATGCAAAATATGTCTTTTTTGTGTGTGAAAAGTAAAGTGCAAAGCTATATTCCGTTTTACGATTACAGCTATTCAAGATCTGTTCTTACCCACCCCAATGTATATACAGAATATTTCATCAAAGAGCAAAGAATAAATGAAGAAAAACAATTCTAAAGGGAAGTTTTGATGCTTTTGTGACTGTTTTCAAGCAGGTTCAGTCAGAATAAATACTAAAATTATGAAAAGGAAAAACAATATTTTGAAATAAGTTTCACTGCATTTGACTCAAATGGAGGAGACAGAAGCTGCAGTAATAAGGGCCAATCTATTCATTTATACATACAGAAGATTACATAGGAGAGAGCTGGTTATTCATATTTGTAATATGAAAACACGACGTAAATAACATAAATGCCAACAGAAAAGACATAAATACATGTCTCTGGCAGTGGCATTGTGTATTACAGGTAACGTGATTATTTAAAAAAAAGAGTAACTTCAGATGGAGAAAATGATCTAATGACATGAAATGATGATATTGGGAAAACAGCAAGATACAAGATGTTAGGACAACTGAAAGCTGAAGCTTATTTCGTGCAAGACATATTTTCTGTCGTGACTCGAGGCGTGTCGTCCGTGAGACTTGATAACTGCTCACCAAAGAGATAATGGCAGATAATAAATGAGAGGCTGAGAATGTACAAGGCCGACATTGCTAAAGCTGTCTTGGAAAGACTGCGGGGAAAATGAAGAGTGGGAATGGAAGAACAATGAATTGTGAAGAGATTGCTGGAGCTAGGACAAATTAAAGATGATGGCAGAAAATCTGAACTGTGTGGCAGAAAACGCGCCGTTAAGAACCAACGTTTGATGGGAACTATTAACAAACTCACTCTTGGATGGATGTTGCAGCATGCGGAGGAGCATATATATGGCGCTGTCCTGAATGCAATGACGTCGGAGTCTGGTTTTGAACCTTTGAACCTCACAGGTCTCCTGTAGGCCTCTCAGTTGTAAACAAGATGGCCTGCTGCTGATGCATCCATTTGCAGATTATCAATGATGTCTTGCAGCCATCTTCGCTTTGGTCTTCCTCTCTTTCTTTTTCCCATTATGTACCCTTCCAAGACGGTCTTCTCTGAATTATCATTACGTTTAACGTGATCAAAATGTTTAAGTTTTCTCTGTTTAATCCTCTTTACTAGCCAACCTTCTTCAATATTAAGTTCTTTTAGCATTGACATATATACTTATATTAACAGGAATTTGATAGACTTCTCCACGTACCAAACAGACAGTTCTTTCTATTTTGATACATAGACTTTTTTTATATTAGGTACAATTAATTCCTGACCTACTTAATATAATTATGATGCCCCGAAATCTTGTCTTCAGTTGTTTTATTACCAGCTTAGGTGGTCCCTATGTATGCTTTATCACAATGGCATCATCATCATCATCATGTGCCGTCTTCAGAAAGAAGGCTGGCGGTAATGAACCTCTAGTTTCCTCCCTTGGCTTGATGGTGCACCCAGCTAGGCTGTGTCCTGTCCACTCCCATCTACATCTCTGTCTTCCTCTCGCTCTTTTTCCTTCCACCTTTCCTCCTAGTATGGTCTTCAGTATGTTGTTGTGTCTTTTGATAAGACCATTGCATTTTGTTTTCTTGATCCTTATTTCTCTGAGAAAGTGTTCTTGCATTTTGAGCTGCTCTACAGCTTGTGCATTTGTTCTTTTCTTTCTCCGCGATATATGACGTAATTTTCTGTAGATCCATATTTCTGCTGCCTTAATCCGTCTTTCCGACCTTTTGCTGAGAGTCCAGGATTCTACTCCATACAGTAATACAGAGAAGATATAGAATTTTATACATCCTCATTTTTGTTTTTATGGGCAGATTTCCAGTTAACAACATTGTCTTCGTTGTGCTGAATGTATTTTTCGCCATTCCTTTCATTTTCTTTATCTCCGTCTCTCATATCTTCCATCCTCTGTTAGTATGTGTCCTATGTAGTAGTTTGTACCATCCTTGGTTAGTTAATATGTGTCCTAGGTAGGAGTTTGTACCATCCTCGGTTAGTTAGTATGTGTCCTATGTAACTGTAGTTTGTCCCAACCTCTGTTAGTTAGTATGTGTCCTAGGTAGCTGTAGTTTGTCCCATCCTCTGTTAGTTAGTATGTGTCCTAGGTATTTGTAGTTTGTCCCATCCTCTGTTAGTTAATATGTGTCCTAGGTAGCTGTAGTTTTTACCCATCCTCTGTTAGTTAGAATGTGTCCTAGGTAGTTGTAGTTTGTCCCATCCTCTGTTAGTTAATATGTGTCCTAGATAGCTGTAGTTTTTCCCATCCTCAATTAGTATGTGTCCTAAGTAACTGTAGCTTGTCCCATCATCGGTTAGTTAGTATGTGTCCTAAGTAGCTGTAGTTTGTACCATCCTCTGTTAGTTAGTATGTGTCCTAGGTAGCTGTAGTTTGTCCCATCCTCTGTTAGTATGTGTCCTAGGTAGCTGTAGTTTGTCACTTGTTGCAGTTTCTCTTTCTTTATGATTATATCCATCTGTGCCTTTTTGGCCTTTTCTGTTGAACACCATTACTTTGGCCTTTTTTATATTGATCTCTACTCACCATTGACGTATGTTCTTTGTCTTATCTGTCATTTCTATAGGTTCTGTGGATTCTCTGCTAGAAGGACTGTATCAGGTGTGCATCTTGGACTGTTATTTTATTTCTTCTCCCTGTCTTCAGTCCCGGTAGTTCGTGTGAGTGCTTGAAGATGTTCTCTGCGTACAGGTTGAATAGACATGAAGACAACACATCCTCCACTCCTTATGGGTATGTTTGTTGTGCCATATCTTACCGATGCTTATCGGCTTACCTGTGCGGTACGGCATACCTGTGTGGTACGGCATACCTGTGTGGTACGGCATACCTGTGTGGTACTGCATACCTGTGTGGTACGGCACACATCATCCACAGCCAGTGCGTGGCTGAAACAGTCAGCAAGCACACACTTCGTTGGAGGCTGGAGCATGAGTTGGAGTGGTCACTGGAGTGTCCCGAGAACGAAGACGCCAATCTCTGAACACAGACTGCAGATACTCCGTGGTACATCACTTTCCTGTATAGATAGCTTTACAAGCGGTACTAGAAGAGCTTCGCTTTTACTTGGTGTCTAGAAGTTTTCTTTCAGAACTTTCTCACAGAACATCTGTAATGCGCACATCTTTTTTCATAGAACATCTGTCATGCGCACATCTTTTTTCACAGAACATCTGTCATGAGCACATATTTCTCACAGAATATCTGTCATACACAAACTTCATCACTAAATTGTAATCCTGATGGAGCCAGTATTATTACTTAGGGAGGGCTGGGGTTAGAAGTACCACATGAAAATTATGAAGTATACAGACAGGAAACTCCCAGGCTGCCCCAGTGTCAGACGGAGGGAATGCTTCGGTCCTTCCATCCAATGAATGAGCCCAGCATTCTTCCCTGATTGATGAAGTACTACCGTTTATCTGTTACAGTCTGCTTAAAGTATCACTTTTATCTGTTGCAATCTGCTTGAAATATCACAAATTATCTGTTGCAATAAGACTTCACCACGTCCTTACACCTGTCGTAATTCATTCAGTTTTGCGGACTACATTACACCTGTCTGTTTCATGGCCACCTTGATATCAACAACCATTGAGAAACAGCAGTGGATTAATCATCACCCGGACCCCTAAGTTAAATGTAGAAAGAGCTCCGCCGTCTTCGACCTACACCGCCCAATTCATGATATAAAGTTCTTAAAGCAATAATCTGTACTTGCTCCCCACACCCTCCACCGGTCCTTGAACCTGTTCATCCTAATGATTGTTGAGAAGTCGATGTGGCGATGTGGCATACAGCAGAATAAATGTAGGTCTTAAGTTAAGTTAATGTTAAGTTTCTATAACGTATATGGATGTGAAGAGTTCAACTCATACGTTCATTGCATAGAAATTAGTGCAGTTGATTATTGCAGTGCTACAAAGTAGCAAGATGTGAATATTAATTAAAGTGAGTGATTCGAGTTTCAAAAACAATTAAGATCAGATAAAAGATAAAAACGTGAACATCTCAGGGCAGATAACTAACATTAACTCGTCACCTGTCTTATTGTATTTTGTTTCCTACTGTAAAAAGTGCATGATACTCCTTCGTTGGTCTTAACTTGCTGGCGTGATAAACGTGGCATTCTTTGTCCTTGCTGAAAAAAACTTTGGGTAAATCCTGAAAATGGTGACAGCCTTGCGGTATTTTCATGAGTTACGCGAAGAACGAAATGGAAGATAGCTTCTTTCTTTCTTTCTTTTTTTCTTCCTTCTGTTCTTTTTCTTTCTTTCTTTTATACTCTACTTAACTCAGTTAAAGAAAAACCTCTAGCCCACAAGTCTGAAAACAACTGTTTAGAGTTAAGAAGAAATAAGACGAATGAGAGATGAGAGGTAAGAAGAGAAATAAGAGAGAAGCTAAGAAGAGCAATAAGAGAAATGAGAGATAAGAACTAAGGACAGATATAATAGAAATCAGAGGTAAATGCTAAGAAGAGAAATCAGAGGTAAATGCTAAGAACAGAAATAAGAGAAATCAAAGGTAAAAGTTCAGAAGAGAAATAAGAGAAATCAAAGATAAAAGCTGAGAAGAGAAATAAGATAAATCAAAGGTAAATCTAAGAAGAGAAATAAGAGAAATCAAAGGTAAAAGATAAGAAAAGAAATCAAAGGTAAAAGTTAAGAAGAGAAATAAGAAAAATGATAGATAACAACTAAACGAAGTAAGAGAAATAAGAAAAATGATAGATAACAACTAAACGAAGTAAGAGAAATTTGAGATAATAGCTCAGAAAAGCTAAGAATAAAAGCTAAGAAGAACAATAAGAGAAACGAGGCACAAAAGTTAAAAATAAACATTTCATCTCTAGTATTTGACCTCTCATAACAGTAGGTTTCGAACACATTGCTATTCTCATGTCAGTAAGAGAACAACATAAATCAATTAGAGTTATATATAAGTTATGGAATTTGTATGTATTTGTTACACATACAGTGGAAGCAGATGATAAGAGAGTTTAACTGTTACATGCATACAATGTAAACAAATGATAAGAGAGTTTAACTGCTACGTACATACAATGTAAACAGATGATAAGAGAGTTTAACTGTTAACATATGAGGGGCGTTCAGAAAGTAATGCACCACATCGTTTTTCTCAGGAGCTGTTTATTAAAAAAATCATGAAATTTATACACAATATACATGGATACGTCATTTAAAAGTCGGTATTATTCAACATAATCCATATCAACTTGTACGGCTTTTACGCCACCGCGAAACAAGTGTATGTATTCATAGCCCGTACCAGATTTTCTCTTGATAATGTAGCCATTTCTTCGCTGCATGAATCACTCCTTCGTCGTCTTCAAATCTTACCCCATCGGAGTGCATCTTTAAGTTGGCCAAACAGATGGAAATCAGAGGGTGCCAAATCAGGACTATAGGGTGGATGGGGTAGTACAGTCCAACCCAATTTGGTGATTGTTTCCCGTGTTGCCAGACTTGTGTGAGGGCGCGCATTGTCGCGAAGGAGAAGCAGATCTGCTGGATTCTTGTGCGGCCGAACTCTGGGAAAACATTGATTGAGTTTTTTCAATGTCTTATTGTAAGCTTGCGAAATGATTGTCTCTCCTCTTGGTATAACATCCACATTAATCACACCTTCAATGTACCAAAAGACAGTGATCATGACCTTTCCAGCTGAAGGAGTTGTCTTGAATTTCTTTCTTCATAGTGATTGCGAATGGTGCCACTCCATTGACTGTCTTTTTGCACCTGTTACAATCTTAGCCAAAAGGTTCTCTCCCTCAACATTGAAACGCTCCAACACTTCAGAAGAAATTGCTTTCCTTCGCAATCGATGGTTAGTTGTGAGACTTCGATGAACCCATCTTGCTCAAACCTTAGAAAATCAATCCGAGAGCTTTTGTAACTGCATTTGCACTACCATTGCTGACTGACAGCTTTAAGACTAATTGTTGAGTAGTGATAAGCCTATCAGTAAGAATAATGCTCTCAGCGCATTTCAACATTTCTGCATTGGTGACTGTGGCAGGGCGTCCACAACGCGGCCGATAATGCAATTCCTTATCTCCACTTACTGATTCTTTGATTCTCTGAACCCAGCGACTGATTGTACTCCTGTCGACGCAAAACTTCCATACACATCACATCGACGCTTGTGAATGTTCACAACAATTTCCTTCTCTACAACGAGAAATTCTATCACAATTTGCTGCTTATAATGCAAGTTGCTAACAAGCTCTATTTCAACGGTTAGGGCAGCCATATTCTTTGGCCGGTTTCGGTGGAGTTTGGTTCACACAATCGGCATATGCCTATTTAAAGTGTGCAAAATGTCATGCTTCTATCTTCATTATTAGCTGAAAAAAAGATGTGGTGCATTACTTTCTGAACGCTCCTCGTACAATCAGTGTAGCAGATGATAAAAGAGTTTAACTGTTACATAATACAATGTAAAGAGATGATAAGCGTTTACGGAAATTACACGGAACTTCAAATTTACAAAAATATTTGACATACAACGAACTTACACTATAATGAATGTTCCATAGTAAAAACATTATCGCTGGGAAAACCGGAAACTTCGCCTACTGTATAGTTTTACATTTGTAAATTAGAATATATGAACAAAAACTGAAACACTGGCATTATTATTAAATTATGGGCAATATTTTGTGATTTTCCATTATTTTTCTGCTGTCTCTTTGTGATTCATACATTCTTTTTGTTTCGGGCATTTCATGTTTGTCATTTGTATCATCCTGTCATCTAAAGCTGCGATCAATCGATGAAAACGCGGAGCACCTGATCTGGTTAAAAACAGAGTTATCTACCATCGCTCTAGTAACTTCTCTGCCAGAACGGACAGCAAATCTCCGGCCTGAATAATGCACGAATGAGCCTGCTTGCAGAGGATATCATTGGAGCTGGTTCGATTGAATGAAGAACGCGCGCTAGGAATATAGAGAGTTTTGCCTTGATCTGGGTCAGAAATCATAAGAAATTCTGGTGTTCGACTAAATAAATGAACATATCATTAAAATATTTTAAAATGTCATATTAAAAATATTTCAAATGTCATAAAAATAGTTCAAATGTCATATTTTTTAAAAATGTGAAATCGAAGCCAGGAGACGCTGTCTTGGAAAAGGAAGGGACTCTGATGACAGAGCGTATGACCTTGTGCAGTCAAAGCCGAAAGGAAGCTGCAGAACCGGCATCCCAACTGAGTACCAGGATACCTTTTACCATTGCATGTTGGAATGTTAGAACAGCATGGAAGGAAGCAGAGAATAATTCTAAGAACAGGGATGACTGGTGAGCCCTTATCTGTGGCCTATGCTCTCGAGGGAGTGAAAGGCGATGATGATGATGATGATGACGATGATGATGATGACGACGATGATGATGATGGCTACACAAAAAATAGCGTAGAATCAAAATAGTCCCAAGGAGTCGTTACATATTATTATTATTATTAGCTTTGTTGATCATGCTTCTCCATCTTGCCTGGTCCTTGGTGTTTCCGATTACTTCAGATGCTTTTCTTCTTCCCTTGGCACGTGATCAGCCCACTGAGATATTTTTCTCTTGACCTTCCTCTCTTCCTTTTTTTTTCCTTTGAATTTTCCAGTTATTTCTGTCTTCTCCAACTTCTGTCTTCTTGTGGCACGTCCAAGTAGTTTTGATTGTCTTATTTTGTGTGTAGTTAAAACATTCCAGGTCTATTGCTACGTGGAAGGAGTGTAGAATCACAATAGTCTCACAGTGTTGTTAGTTAGATACGAAGGAATATTGTCCGTACACTCCGGACATATCTATAGCTGCTCCAGTCCTCTCATTAATATCTCCTTCCGAGAACACCCAGTATGTGCAAAACGTATAGAATCAAACAGTTCCACTATTTTGTTACATAAGAGTGCGTATAATCAAAATAGTTTCACTGCGTGGTTACATCAAATTACGTAGAATCAAATCAGTCCCTTATGTGGTTGCATGACAAGATTGTATAACCAATGTATTTCAAAATATAGTTACATAAAATGAATGTTTACCGTGAATGAGTAGACATAAAAACTATAGGAACTGTTGAACTGTGAAGATATTCCGGCATGTGTGAACTTCCAAGTCTTGTCTCTCTTTTAGCGTACAATGCACCGTCAAGGCAGCAAACAGACAAAGGCTCGAAGATTCTCTTCATGCAAAAAAGAGATTCTTTAGAGTTTTCGCTGCTCAGTCTCCTGCGGTATACATTTGCTAGGAGTTTGATCCTTACATAGTTAGAAAGAGCCACATTCTCTGCACTCTGGTCATATCCATAGTTGCTCCAATCTTTTCTACAGTGTCTCCACCAGAGCGTAGTGACTGATAACAGCCGTCCTGTTTTGGTTGATCATCCTTTGGGTGTTTTGGTTAGTCGTTCATGTTCTGTCTCAGCAAGTTCTGCCTCTAGTTGTTCATGTTCTGTCCCAACAAGTTCTACCTCTAGTTGTTCATGTTCTGTCCCAACAAGTTCTGCCTCTAGTTGTTCATGTTCTGTCCCAACAAGTTTTACCTTTAGTTGTTCATGTTCTGTCCCAACAAGTTCTACCTCTAGTTGTTCATATTCTGTCCCAACAGGTTCTGCCTCTAGTTGTTCATGTTATGTCCCAACAAGTTCTGCCTCTAGTTGTTCATGTTATGTCCCAACAAGTTCTGCCTCTAGTTGTTCATGTTTTGTCCCAACAAGTTCTGCCTCTAGCTGTTTATGTTATGTCCCAACAAGTTCTACCTCTTGTTCATGTTATGTCCCAGAAAGTTCTACCTCTAGTTGTTCATGTTATGTCCCAGAAAGTTCTGCCTCTAGTTGTTCATGTTATGTCCCAGAAAGTTCTACCTCTAGTTGTTCATGTTATGTCCCAGAAAGTTCTACCTCTAGTTGTTCATGTTCTGTCCCAACAAGTTCTACCTCTAGTCGTTCATGTTATGTCCCAACAAGTTCTACCTCTAGTTGTTCATGTTCTGTCCCAACAAGTTCTACCTGAAAAGTTATCAGCCCGACCTGCAACCCGAAATCTGAGCTTAATTTTGCCACTGTAGCTGGAGAGTGCTATTTTATAATGTAAAATGTGCCAACCTGTAGGATCATAGCGCTAATTTTCTTATCGCTTTTTTTTCTTCGAATCATCGACAGAATCATGTTAATGAAAGATGGTGAATTTTCAAGCGTGGAACTTCAGACCGACATGAGGGTCTACCCCTGCAGAAGGAAACATCACAAACAAATCCACGAGTGTGTTCTGCAAACATCAAATAACAAGCCCTCAATATATTCAGTCGTGAAGAAGTGGTATGCTAACTTTCAGTGTGGAGACTTTGAAAACCAAAGATGAAGCTGGTGGGCCTTCAACAGTGTCAGCTTCAGAAACCATTGACCACGTTCATGACCTGATTTTGGCAAATTGCTGAGACACTAGCGATATCCAGTGAACAAGCTGGGTTTTGTGTTATGCAGAAACTGTCGACCAGCTTTGTGCCGCGAAGTGTTGCCGACGAGAAGCGAAATTCAGTGGACATCTCTAAGTTGATTTTGCAGCGTTTTGTGAGATCTAATGATAATGTCTTGGAAAGACTGGTTCACTGTTGATATAAAACATGGTTACGCCACTGAGCCTTAGACCAAACAGTGGTCCTTGCAAGGGCGGCGCCCGTGTTCTCCAAGGCCAAAGAAATTCAAGACGCAGAATTCAGAATCAAAGTTCATGGTCGCTTTTTTTTAGGGGGGGGGGGAAAGGGGGAATAAGGAAGAGATATTTTGATGATTGACTATCTTCTGAAGGGCCAAAGCAGTTAACGCAGAATGCTAATGTAACTTGTTTTGCCAATTAAACGATGGATGGGAAGGAAAATAGCAAGGGAAGCTGCCGAGATTGTGTTCTCTATTTGCAGGACACGTGCTCACAGGACGCTGGATGTCTTGAAGAATTTGAGATTTGTGGGCGTAGATCATTCGCCTTACTTACCAGATCGTGCTCCATCTGGCTATTTCCCTGATTTCCTCTGACTATTTGGAAGGGTTAAAGAAACTTAGGAAACGGTGTGTCAAGAGTGTTGAAATTCTGGGTGAATATGTGCAAGTTTCATGACTCGAGATCAATCCTTTCTTGGTCGTATAAAGCAAAGAATGGCGGTCTATAAACGTTAAAACACATGCTAGAAGTGCCAGTAAAACGAAAGAAAAATGAAGAAGATTCGGAGCATCAACACACTTATCTAAAGCATGATGATGATGGTAATGATGATGATGATGATCCTGTCTAAACAAGCTTAATTATGTGACAAAAAGAAAATTAGCTAACAACAACCCAACAGAAACAATGGTTATTGAAAACGGATTGAAATGCATTACATTCATGCAGTTCATGCGCGATGAGAGGCATTGAAATAAATGGAAATAAACCTCTCTGCCGCCCTGACTTGGACACCCCAAGGGAAAAGAAAGGGGGGGGGGGGGCAGGCCGTGGAGGTCACGGAGACGGACAAAACAGGAAGAATTAAACGAAGTAGGAAAGACATGGTCTGATATATCCTGGTTTGCTCAAGAGAGGACTGGCTGGAGAACGTTTGTTGATGGCTTATGCTCCAATGGATGTACTGAGGACTGATGATGAACTATGGCAGTCGCATAGCTAAAAATCTGGTTAAGGAGAACGAACGAACATGCTTTATTTTCAAAGGGTTAAGAATTGGGCAAGCAGGCCCGTCTAACATTCTGCCCTTCATCATACAGCTTTCACTCAGTCACAGCCATTCAGTATTTGTTAATGAGCATAATAATCATGAAGACACATTAAATGATTACATAAATAAATAATAAATTTATCTCATGCCCATACACTCTACACTCTGATTTATGCAACAACATAAAATAAATTTGTATTCTTGTATTCATTCAAAACTAACAAATTTATGGAAAAGCAGTATTTTACAAAAATTACAGCACTCAAACCATACTTTTAAACTACTTTAAACTATGCTTGGGGAGGCATATAGTTCATATCAAACAGATGTTGGCAAAGTTTAAAGTTATAAGAATGAATATTACTTATACGTTTTACGTGAATTGGAAGGGCATTCCAAAGGTGGGCAGCTGAGTAAGAGAAGCTTTTTTTTTAAACATGTCAAGCCTTGGTTTTGGGAGAATACAATTGCTTAAGCGTTGACTGTGTTTTGGGTTGGATTTGAACAATGACCACAGATAGGGTGGAGCATTGTGCGATAGAATTTTATGAATTAACTTGGCCTTGTTGAAAAGAAATCTCTTCTTGAGGGGTAGAATATCAAGATGTCTGTCCTTATTTGTAATACGTGCTGCATGTTTTTCATCTATAAGCTTTACTGCTCGTTTTTGAAGTGAATAAAGTCTTTTCATGTTTGACATGGAACAACCATCCCAGACTGTGGAGCAGTAGTCCAAGTGTGTTTGTATCTGTGATATGTAGTATATTCTTCTGGTGTCTATGTCAAGAAAATGTTTAATTTTAGTAAATTGGTAAACTTTTTGTGCAATGAGTTTGGTTAAATTGTCTACATGTTGATTCCAGCTGAGGTGATGGTCAATCATGAGACCTAGAGTTTTATGTTCAAAAGCTAAGCAGTAGGTTTTAAAAGAACGAAGAAGATTCTCGTGAATGAACTGTTCAGTTGTCCATGATGATTAAAGAAACTGAGAAAACTTGAACTTGAAGAACGGCCATGCTCTGCTGCTGGCCTGGAGATGGGTCTCCTTGCATTCAGGACCCTGCCATGTGTGCTCAGCCTTTAACATCAGTGTTGTTCCTAGTGTGTGTTTGGTGACAGTGCTAATGGCACATTGACTGAATACAGCTCGATCGTTTCCGCAAAGTTCTGAATGTCTGCCACTGTCTTTTGTTATTCCACTTTTTCACAATTTTGGTGACAGGCGCTGCATTCAAGTTCCTTGCTCTTCTCCCTGTAATTTTGATAGCGTGACGGTTATAATGTCTGCTTTGTCCATTTGTAGGTTGTCCAGGGTTACGAAACTGAGAGAACAAGTCACATGGTTTGGTCACATGGCACGGCCACCGCCAGAGAGTTTATCACAGAAAACATTTTACATTAAGATTTGAAGGTAACCGAAGAAGAGGCCGCTCAACGCAAGAGATGGAAAGAGAAAATTACAGAAACCTTAAATATACCAATATGTGAAGCAAATTTGCCGAGACATGCCAAGACGTCTATTTATCCCATCAACACTAAAAGGCAGACAGGGGAAGGAGACAAGACAAGATAAGAGAATAGTGTTAAAATGAGCCAGGCTTTATCGGTGCATGTTTGGCCTGGTGGATTAAACCCACAGTCATGTAGGGCACTCGGGAGATTCAAGGGCAGAAGAAAATAAGAATCTGTAGGGAGGGATCTAAGGCAGTAGCTGGCGAGGTTCTTTAGCTAACCAACCTTCTGACATCCCCTGCCGCTCTAGAAGACGTTGACATTGAATGTCTTTATATAACCAACCTTCTGGCATCCCCTGCCGCTCTACAAGATATACACATTGAACGTCTTTAGCTAATCAACCTTCTGACATCCCCTGCCGCTCTACAAGATATACACATTGAACGTCTTTAGCTAATCAACCTTCTGACATCCCCTGCCGCTCTACAAGATATACACATTGAACGTCTTTAGCTAATCAAACTTCTGACATCCCCTGCCGCTCTACAAGATATACACATTGAACGTCTTTAGCTAACCAACCTTCTGACATCCCCTGCCGCTATGCAAGATATGGACCTTGAACGTCTTTAGCTAACCAACCTTCTGACATCCCCTGCCGCTATGCAAGATATGGACCTTGAACGTCTTTAGCTAACCAACCTTCTGACATCCCTTGCCGCTCTGCAAGATATGGACCTTGAATGTCTTTAGCTAACCAACCTTCTGGCATCCCCTGCCGCTCTGCAAGATGTTGACATCGAATGTCTTTATTTAACCAACCTTCTGGCATCCCCTGCCGCTTTGCAACAGGTGGACCTTGAACGTCTTTAGCTAACCAACCTTCTGGCATCCTCTGCTGCTCTGCAAGATGTGGACATTGAATGTCTTTATCTAACCAACCTTCTGACATCCCTTGCCGCTCTGCAAGATGTGGACATTGAATGTCTTTATCTAACCAACCTTCTGGCATCCCCTGCCGCTCTGCAAGATGTTGACATTGAATGTCTTTATCTAACCGACCTTCTGGCATTCCCTGCCGCTCTGCAAGATGTTGACATTGAACGTCTTTAGCTAACCAACCTTCTGACATCCCCTGCCGCTATGCAAGATATGGACTTTGAACGTCTTTAGCTAACTAACCTTCTGACATCCCCTGCCGCTATGCAAGATATGGACCTTGAACGAATTTAGCTAACCAATCTTCTGGCATCCCCTGCCGCTCTCAAGATGTAGACACTGAACGTCTTTAGCTAAACAACCTTCTGACATTCCCTGCCGCTCTGCAAGATGTTGACACTGAACGTCTTTATCTAACCAACTTCTGACATCCCCTGCCGCTCTGCAAGATGTGGACACTGAACGTCTTTATCTAACCAACCTTCTGACATCCCCTGCCGCTCTGCAAGAGGTGGACCTTGAACGTCTTCTGGAGCTGACTGGCAGAGTCTGGAAGGGGAAGTCCGAGAAGGGCTAGATTCTTTCTTCGTACCAGTTCTTTAGACGCAGAACATAAGTAACATCTGCCCCTTTCAAAGTCATCTTCTAATATGAAATATTATTATTATTATTATTATTATTAATGCTTGTCAGGTGTGAGAAATGACAAAAAAAAAAAAGATATGAAACAGGATTAGATGCAAAGATTCTAATGCGGTTCTGAGGAAAAAAAGCTTTAGCTTGTGTCCTGGACGACCAGAAAAATAAATGAAGAAACTAAAGGAGATGTTGAAGGAGCACGGCAAAATAATTAACAGCACAAAGAAAAGAAAGGACGGCTAAAAAGTCTCTGGGCATGTCATGAGAAGACAGCAGTGACAGAAGCTGACAATCATAGGAGAATTCAAAGTGAAAAAAAGGGAAAAAATTAGAGAGAGAGAGAGAGAGAGAGAGAAAGAGAGACCGAATGATGTCGAGAAAACAAAAGCCCCAGTTGTGATTAGAGGTATCTAAGATAGCAGAATCTGTCAAATAGAAGGTGACATGGCACATGATGATGGTGATAGCAATGTCTTATTATAAACCTCTCTTGGTTTGTGCTTTTCACGGCTGGAAACCTCAGAAAGACACGCAGGCTTCTACAGGTAAAACAAGAAGAAACCGAATGATAAACACCCAAGTTTCTAATCTGACACATTCAGAAACTAATGTCTGTACCTATCTATGACTACTTGGTTCCCAGCTTGGTATCCAGAATGGGGCATTTTTGGGGGTGGTGGATGGAAGATGTGTAGCAAGTCCATACTGCGTTCAACAATAGAGAATTCTGAAGGCTTTTTTTTCATTTTAATACTACTATGACGGTGAACTGTAAGGGATAGTTTGCGTATTATGATCACTTTCAGGCTCCGTATGACAGAAAACGTTAAGAACCACTCCGTAAGATAGAAAACGTTAGGAACCACTCTGTAAGACAGAAAACGTTAAGAACCACTCTGTAAGATAGAAAACGTTAAGAACCACTCCGTAAGATAGAAAACGTTAAGAACCACTCTGTAAGATAGAAAACGTTAAGAACCACTCCGTATGACAGAAAACGTTAAGAACCACTCCGTAAGATAGAAAACGTTAAGAACCACTCTGTAAGACAGAAAACGTTAAGAACCACTCTGTAAGATGGAAAACGTTAAGAACCACTCCGTAAGACAGAAAACGTTAAGAACCACTCCGTAAGATAGAAAACGTTAAGAACCACTCCGTATGACAGAAAACGTTAAGAACCACTCCGTAAGATAGATAGAAAACGTTAGGAACCACTCCGTAAGATAGAAAACGTTAGGAACCACTCCGTAAGACAGAAAACGTTAGGAACCATTCCGTAAGACAGAAAACGTCAGGAACCATTCCGCAAGAAAGAAAACGTTATGAACCACTCCGTAGGACATAAAACGTTATGAACCACTCCGTAAGACAGAAAACGTTATGAACCACTCCGTAAGACAGAAAACTCACCCATTATGCCTCATATGAAGTAATGATCAGCCCAGCTTCTATTCTACCCTCTCGAGATGTTCCAGGGGAAAAAAGAGGTTATTTTGGCAACGAATGTGGTCACCTGGACGGTGATGGACTTATTTTTCAAGGTGGCTTAGCTTGGCTTAGAAGAATCTTGGCTTAGAAGAATCTTGGCTTAGAAGAATCTTGGCTTAGAAGAATCTTGGCTTAGAAGAATCTTGGCTTAGGAGAATCTTAGAAGAATCTTGGCTTAGGAGAATCTTAGAAGAATCTTGGCTTAGGAGAATCTTAGAAGAATCTCGGCTTAGGAGAATCTTAGAAGAATCTCGGCTTAGGAGAATCTTAGAAGAATCTCGGCTTAGGAGAACCTTAGAAGAATCTCGGCTTAGGAGAATCTTAGAAGAATCTCGGCTTAGGAGAATCTTAGAAGAATCTTGGCTTAGAAGCTTGCTCTTTAGGTCCGATCCAAAAAAAAAAAATATCAAATTCACTTAAGCTCGGTCCCAAAGCTCACTTGATGTTTGTGTTGTAAGATATTCTCCAGGTTAACCAACTCAGAAAAATAACACATGGAAATACAACGTTAAAAAAACAATAATACAACCATCCGACCCTTTAAACAAAACAGTGATATACAAGAAACCATCATATTTTTTGACTCACCTCTCAAATGCTTCGCGGTTCTCTCCCCTTCCGTTTGGGCAGTTCTCTACTTTTTTGTTCTCCGACAATGTTCTTGTCCACAAGGTCCCGACAGAAGAGAAGCCTCGAACTGACAATTCGTGAGAGAGTTGTCTTCCACTGATCACGGACTGTCCGGACACAGAACCAAAATAAGTGAAACGGATAATCATTAAAAGTCAATGTAATCTGAGAACCACGCCATTGTTTCAGAGTTTAAAATGTCCCAGGACTGTCTACCTTTTTTTTAAAAATTGGTATGAAAATGGACCCGTGAGAAGGTCAAAAGTTTGCGGCGAAGTCAAAGGGACAGCACAAAGTTCATTTCCGCTCCACCTAAAGGAACTTCTAGAAATGTAGTTTCAGTTTATGAAGTCTCGTTAATTAACATCCAGCTTGATTCTTTTGCGTGTTATGTGAAAATTGACCACAGAAGGAACTATAGAAATGTTTAAGAAATATACTTCACAAGTTAAAAGCGCCACTGGTATTAACACATGAGTGAATTTTGAGTGCATTCAAAGAGTTGTTTCAGGTATTCTACCCCAAGTTTACATTCACAAAGTGGGGGTACCTAATCAAGCAAGTTTCAGAATCTAACATCTCGATATTGAAAAGTATTAGAACATATCCAAAGAAATCAATGTTCCAACAAGTTTTTGCGCTTTGAAAAAAAAAATTTGTTTGTTTTCAAAAAATAAAGAAGTCGGAATAAATGATTACACATCATGCAAGAATTACGCTATTGCTTTTCACGATTAAATGAACTACTGTGTGGAAGTTCAGCTGTATAAATCGCAAGAGCGAGTTAATGAATGCGACTTTTCAGAAAACTCCATGACGCTGTTGCGAATAAACTATTTGCTGCTGGCAATTCAACAACCGAAGGGTTAGTTTCTTCTTTCTTCCCTTTCCCTCCCTGGAAGCTAAGGCGGCAGTTAAGTCTTCCAGGGAACCTATAGTTGAGAAGTTAGCGGGCTGAAGGCAGACAGCGAACCAGCACTTACTGTACGCTTCAGTTAGTGGTTACAAACAACGACTCAGAGAGAGAGAGAGAGAGAGAGAGAGAGAGAGAGAGAGAGCAGACATTTCTCTGACACTTCCCCTGCTGTGTGATATCAGAGACGCGAACAATGAGAGAATGCCATTGTAATCACGTGATGCTTGGGCCATGATTCGCCTTTGCAGGTGTATCGATCCAGATGGCACCGACGCCGCCGCCTCTGGAACTGGATCCTCTTGTTAAGCGGACGCAGGGATATACGTTTCTTGTCATGTCCCTCGCAAAGGGCTCGCGAAGGCTGCTACTGAATTCTGTTCAATTACCGCTTTCTTCTTTCTACTGTTACCAGCTTCGGTGAACTGCGGCGAGGAGACTGTATTTATTTTCAAATTAGTGCTCCTTGTGAGACACAACATACTGTCATGTTATACTTCTTTTAGATGTCTGATACCTCCTTGACAGTCTTCATTTGAATACTAGTCTGTCCCGGTCGTAACGGTAGCTGTTGTGTTCACGTCTTTGTCACTGTTAAAAGCGTTATGACAGGATGTTCGCATGAGTACAGAGATGGCCGGCCCTCGGTCGCTGATAGAGTTCCAGTTCTTGTATCTACTCCGTCTCTTTTCCAGAGTAACCTTCCTGCAAATTTTAACTGAGTAATCATTACTTCATTTGTGAATATGAAGTCAATAATTAAGTTACAGCGGATTTGAGAAAGAACAAGGCTGTATATATTTTGTTTTATCCGAGTATAAACTCGTTGAATTCAGGCTTACCGAATTGTCTAATTTATTACCAAATGTAACTTTACCTGCTTGTCTATTTATTTTACTGTTTTCACGAAAGGAGAATTTAAAAATAATATTTTAATGGGAGCATTCATGAAGCTGGTTAAAGAAGAAGGTACCATCAGACAAGCACAGACGATTACAATGGACACTCGACACAGTGCTGAAGCACTCTACTTTGCCGACGACATTTGTCTACTGTCAAGCAGCCACAAAGATAAGCAAGATAAAATAAACAAGCTAACTCAGAATGCTAACAACATAGGACTAAAGATCAGCGTAGGAAAGATAACGTTAATGAAGCAAAATGCGAACAACAGAAATGTACTCAGAGTAGATACCAAGTTAGTGGAGGAGGTCAACGAATTTGTATACCTTGGCAGCAGAGTAGTAGAAGATGAAGACAGCACAGAGGACATCAACAGCAGACTTACTAGAGCAAACCAGGCTTTTACAGTGCTGCAGACTATATGGAAATCTAAAAAACTAAGCATGAATACGAAAATCAGGATATCTAAGAGTAATGTTCTAAGTGTACTACTCTATGGAAGTGAATGCTGGAAAATCCATCAAAACTATAGAAAACAAGTTGAATTCTTTCCAGACTAAATATTTACGAAGAATTAGAAGAATATTTTAGGCAAACACCATAAGAAATAACATCTTGTTGGCAGAAATGCAGATGAAGCCACTGACAACAATTATTGAGGAAAGACGCTGGCGATGGTTGGGACATGTACTCCGGATAGCTGACAACTCCCTACCAAAAATAGCACCAAGATGGACACCACAGGGGAAAAGATGTAAGATTAGACCATAGGAGACATGAAGAAGAGCAACAGAGAGGATGTTGAGTAATAGAGGGCTCATTTGGGCAAGAGCAGGGAAAAAAGATAAAGCACAGGCATTTGTAGAAAACCCTTGCGGAAGCCCCATGTGCCCTGGGCACTTAAGGTTCAGAGAGAGAGAGAGAGGGGGGTTCAGAGAGGGGGAGGGTTCATAGAGAGGGAGAGAGAGAAGGGTATAGGGAGAGAGATTTCTGAAGTTAGAAATATTATTGTGATAAGAAGATAACACTAATTTCTGAAGTTAGAAATATTATTCTGATAAGAAGATATCACTAAACTATGAATGAATAACAGAATATGTTACGCCACTGTGAATTAATCTTGAAAAAAAAATCGTTTAGAATGAATATAAAGTCTGAAACATAAAGAAAATTTATGTTATGTAGGAATGAGCATTATATTTATCTCTCTGCAGACCTTTAGGTGCCCAAGGCACACAGAGCTTCCCCAAGAGGTTTTCCAAAAACCGCCTGTCCTTCACCTTTTCTTCCTCCACCCTCGTCCAGATGTACCCTCTGTTACTCAACATCCCCTCTGTTATGTCCGTACCTCATTACGAGCATCATACTGTTTAATTTTTGTTGTATTTCCAACAAAGAACATGCACAAAAGTGCCCTGGTCGGCTATGCTGAAGGAGTTATTTTTCCTATGAAGGTTGTGCGTATACAAGCTGTGGCGTAGCAACTATATAAACAACAGTGGGATCCGTGTGGGCCCTGTTGTGGTGGAGCTTAGAGAGAAGTTTGACTCTGCAACTGGCTTAGAGGGCATGGAATCCTTTTTTCTGTGCATGTTGTAAGAAGTAAAGAAAGACATGGCAGTCTGCTTTCATCACCATCATCATCTATCATCACAATTACCATCTATCATCACCATCATCATCTATCATCACAATTACCATCTATCATCACCATCATCATATATCATCACAATTACCATCTATCATCACCATCTAGCATCACAATTACCATCTATCACCACCATCTATCATCACAATTACCATCTATCATCACCATCTATCGACACCATCATCATCTATCATCATCATCATCATCTACCATTATCATCTATCGTCACCATCACTATTTATCATCACGATCACCATCTATCATCACATTCACCATCTTTGTTCACAATCACCGTCTATCGTCACAATCACCACCGCTGGACAGGAGAGCTAACCACGTGGTCACACATCAGAATCAGAACTACCAAATGGCTAACCAACTTGGTTGCATATAAGTCAGGGAAAAAACCCCAGCAACAACAACATCATCAGTAAGAACATGAACACAGCATCATCCACAACACAAACGGCCAGAAAACAATGAATTTGTACCCAAACTGTAACAGGAATACGTGTGGTGTTTCGTTCTTTATCCACCCGGCTCTTCATCTTTTTGGCTAAATCTCCAAAGTCTTGGTGTTAACTTCATTTTTTAAAAAAAAGGTATCGATTCGGCTAAAGAAACTATTGTAAGGCGCAGAATTTATCGCACATGAATAGTCATTATTGAAGTAAAGGCTGTCGATACTAGACTCTTTCAAATGAAATGCGTGCAAAAGAATTGAAAATGAAAATCGATTCTTACTCAATGAAACTTGTTCACATCAATAGATCGATTATTTTGATATCGTTTTCTTTTTTGTTTTAGGTCTTCAAGGGAGAAAAACATGTAGGAAAACTGACAAGAATAGTCTCCCATAAGTAATTGTCCGCAACAACTGGTTGAAGCAGAAGTCGATGAGACGGAAGAAATTAAATGTCAAAACGGAAAGAAAGATAGCAGAAAACGACAAAACAATGAATAACCGTTTTAGAATAAATGGTATGTGTTCTACGCTGTAAAACTGACAAATATAATCTACAGTCCAACGTAGCTGATCGGTGAGAAAGCCTTTGTTATTGATCAGCTGCATGCAGTCCTCGATTTACGACTTGTGTTCCAAGAAACCTGTTGTAAATCGAAAATATCGTAAATCGAAGAACACCCACAATGCTTCATAAACGGTAGGAGGTACGACATAGAAATATATTTAATAAGACAAAATTGCAATACAGAAGCAGGTAAAAATTACGTTTTAAAATGCCGTTTTATTAATTTCATCTTACATCTTATATCCTTCCCGTGCCGTTGAACGTGACATAGGGCTAGCAATGGTATTTCACCAAGTTTTTATGTTTTCGGCGAGCTTTTCAACCTCATCAAGGGATTTTATGCCTACTAATTTGTCCTCTATTAACAATGTTCTCCTTAGAGTTTCACGTGGTCGACTTCTTTTTCCTCAGTCTGTTGTGTACAACTTGATAGTTTTTTTTTTTGGATTCTCTGACTTTTTCTTCTCATCACGTGACTGACATATGTCCATCTTCTTTTTCTGATCACCCATGAGACAAGTTTGTTGTTTGCTCGTTTGTCTTATCTCTGCGTTGTTTTTTTTAATTTGAATTCGTTCCACTTCATACAGAAAATTTTCCTTAGGCATTTGTTTTCAAAAGAGTCTAATTTGTTGTCTATTTCTTTAGTTGTTTTCCAACTTTCCCATGCATAAATGAGGGTGCAATGAAATCTGTTAAATGTTGGATGATAAAGATGATACTTCAGTGTTTTAAACTCTTCTTTTTTTCCCAGTCTGTGAATATTTGAACAGTGCACGGTACTGTTATAACAATGACACATAGAGCGAGTATATGAACAAGATCATAGCTGTCGAAATATCAGCGTGGAACAACTCATCTAATGAACTTATAAAATTTGCTGGTATATTAGAATTTTATAAACTGCCCATTAAAAGATTGAAAAAAAATAATCGAAAGTCGAGTAATCGTACGTGAAGGACCACCTATATTGAGGATAACGTAATAGAATTTTTTTAAATGCTACTTTTATATTATGTAGTCCTATTCCGTTATCTTTGATAAAGGAGTCATAGTGGAGATGTTGAAAGGGGGGGGGGGGGGGTTGGTTCAGTTTCATTGTGTTCTTATCGTTATCTCCTATTGTTGAGTCTCCCCTTTTTTTTTTTACTCTTTCCGTTAAAAAAAATGTTTTTCTGCAACACTCAACTCTCCCTACCACTACACCATAAGTACAATTTTTTAAAACCGCATTTACCATTACCATAACACACACACACATACAATCACACAGACACACACAGTGCAATGAAACACTGAGACCCACGCGTTCTCTTCACTATAAAGAAAACATCACTGCAAACACACACACACACTGTTAATTATACCCCATGGGACAGTGGGGCATCGATTGAAAGTTTTCAAACGAGGGAGCGGGACAGGGAGAAGGAGTTGGACACACGTCCGTGAGAGGGGTTTTCCGGTTTGTCTTGTCATCCTTCTAGGGTGTGGGACTGTAAATGAAAGTCAAAAACATACAGAATAAACACAAGTTACATTTCAGAAAAAGTAATACTTATATAAAAGTATAGGTCTTGGTTTACAAAACGTTTTGTAAAGAAATTAGTGTTTGAAAAAAAAAACGTACAGGTTTTTAAGATTTGTTTTAGAATGCCCATTGTAAAAAAGTCAGTTTTTCAACAAATTGACCTTTCTTCACTTCAGACACGTGAAAAATAGTTATAGCAGTTTTAGCAACAGCTGTATGAGTATTAGTAGTATTTGTATTTCCAGTAGTATTAGTAGTAGTAGTAGTAGTAGTAGTAGTAGTAGTAGTAGTAGTTAGTAGTAGTGGTAGTAGTAGCAGCAGCAAGAGTAGAAACAGTAGAGTAACTACAGCAGTGCTATAATAAGTAGTAGCAATAGTATAGTAGCAGCATCAGAAACAGTAGAAGTAACAGCAGCAGGAATATTAGTATTAGTAGTAGTCGTGATAGTAGTAGTAGTAGTAGTAGTAGTAGTAGTAGTAATAGTAGTATTAGTATTAGTAGTAATAAAAGTAGTAGTAGTAGTAATAGTAGTAGTAGTAGTAAAAGTAGTAGTAGTAGTATAAGCAAAAGTAAAAATAGCAGTAATAATAGTAGTAGCAGCAGGAGAAGTAGTGGTAGCAGTAACTACTTGACTCTTAGTAGTAAATGTAGCATGTGTATTAGTAGCAGCCAAAGTGACAGTGGCCGTAGTAGTAGTAGTAGTAGTAGTAGTTGTAGTAGTAGTAGTAGTAGTAGTAGAAGCAGCGGAAATAGTAACAATATTAATACTAGCAGCAATAGTAATAGTTGTAACATAAATGTTCGTAGGAGGAGCAGTAGTCGTTGCAGTAGAAGTAGTAGTAGTAGTAGTAGTAGCAGTAGTAATATAGTAGTAGTATAGAAGTAGTAGTAGTCGTATAGTAGTAGTAGTAATAGTATAGTAGTAGTAGTAGAAGTATTATAGCAATAATATTAGAGGTAGAAGTAGTATAGTGGTAGTAGTCGTATAGTAATAGTAGTAGAAGTAGAGTAGTAATAGTAGTAGCAGAAGTAGAAGTAGTAAAGTAGTAGCAGTAGTAGAAGTAGTAGCAAAAGAATTATAGTAGTAGTAGAGGTAATAGCAAAAGTAATATAGCAGTAGTAGTAGCAGTAGCAGTAGTAATAGTAGTAGTAGTAGTGGTGGTAGTAGTAGTAGTAGTAGTAGTAGTAGAAGTATAGTAGTAGTGGAAATAGTATAATGGTAGCAGTAGAAGTAGTACAGTAATTGTAGTAGTAGTAGTAGTAGTAGTAGTAGTAGTACTAGAAGTAGCAGTGGTAGTAGTAGTAGAAGTAGCAGTAGTAGTAATAGCAGTAGTAGTATTAGTAGCAGAAATATAATAATAATGATAATAATAGTAGTAGTAGTAGTAGTAGTATAGTAGTAGTAGTAGTAGTAGTAGTATAGTAATAGTAGTAGAAGTAATAGCAAAAGTAGTATAGTAGTAGTAGTAGAACTAGTAGTAGAAGTAGTATAGTAGTAGTAGTATAACTAGTAGAAAAGTAGTATAATAGTAGTAGTAAAACTATTAGTAGAAGTAGTAGTAGTAGTAGTGGCAATTGCAGTAGAAGTAGTATAGTAGTAGTAGTAGTAGTAGTAGTAGTAGTAGCAGCAGCAGCAGCAGCAGTAGTAGTAGTAGAAGAAGAAGAAGCGGAAATAGTAGCAATATTAATACTAGCATAAATAGTAACAGTTTTGACATAAATGTTCGAAGCAGGAGTAGTAGTAGTAGCAGTAGTAGTAGTAGTAGTAGTAGTAGTAGTAGTAGTAGTAAAAGTAGTAGTAGAACTAGTAGTAGAAGTAGTATAGTAGTAGTAGTATAACTAGTAGAAGAAGTAGTATAATAGTAGTAGTAGTAGTAGTAGTAATAGTAGTAGTAGTAGTTAGTAGTAGTAGTAGTAGTAGTGTAGTAGTATTATAGTAGTAGTAGTAGTAGTCGTATAGTAGTAGTAGTAGAAGGATTATAGCAATAGTAGTAGAAGTAGAAGTAGTATAGTGGTAGTGGTCGTATGGTAGTAGTAGTAGCAGAAGTACAGTAGTAGTAGTAATAGAAGTAAAAGTAGTTGTAATAGTAGTAGTAGTAGTAGAAGTAGTAGCAAAAGTAATTTAGTAATAGTAGTAGTAGTAGTAGTAGTAGTAGTAGTAGTAGTAGTAGTAGTAGTAGTAGTGTTTATTATTTGTCTTATTACAGACTGTGTGAAAAAAAAGCGATGGGGAAAGTAGACGAACTACAATGGAAGCTACGAACGCTACAGCTAAGAACAATTGTTTCCGGGTCAAATCTATTCCTACGCCGCAGTCCGCCGACACAGAATGGATTCCTGCAGAAAGAAACATAAAATTACCACAGGAAGCATCCACAACTGGCTGGCTTAAGCTTCCTTCCTTCCTTCCTTCTCTGAAACAAAAAGTAATCAAGTACTTGTTTTGGCTTTTTAACTTTCAGGCTTGAGTGAAACGTGCACAAAGTACACAAACAAAATATTGTAATTGTTTTCCTGGATTTTTCCAAGGACAGCTTTCCGTTTCCCTGAAATTAAGTATGGAAAGGGGGGGGGGGGGGTAGGTAATCATGTCACTCCTTAGAGGCACATAGGGATATGGTGTTAGTGCCCATATTTTCCTTGACCTGTCAGCACACTAGAGGGTAATATGGTCAGTATCACGCCTGGCCCGCCTTTCCTTCCCCAACTCCAGAAGAAGTCGCTTACCCATTTCTACAGCTGGGTGTCGGGGGGGGGGTGTGGTGCCTCCGGCCGGATTCGAACCCCCGACCTCCGCCATGAGAGAACAGTGCACTAACCATTTCGCCACTCAGACACCCTGGGGTGGGGGTGGGGGGGGGGTGGGTTAAGCAAACAATACGTGTGGGATCCCGAGATTCTCTGGACGCTGGAATGTCGGGGAAAGAAACCTCACTGTTATTTGTCGCGGAAGGCTTTGTTGAATCTTCAAAAGAAAATGAATCTTTCGTATTAACAGTTGACACTCGGTGTACGCTGTTTCACGTATTTCTCTCTCGTGTTTTCTAGTTTACAGTTTGGAAATAGAAAGGATATTCTTGTCCTGAACGTTTTATACATTTTTAAGTAGCAGTTGTGAGAAATAGCGCGAGTTCCTTGGTAATTCAAGGCAAAAATTTAATCCTGTCTCCAATCATCACTTGCTGAGACATTGCCACTCACATAAGACTGCCGAACCAGAGCTGGGAGACACTATGTCCAGCCTCTCTTTTGGCGATCCCAATAACAGGGTCAGCCATGGTTCTATGTGATGGGATCTGGAGAGAGGTTTGCTCTTTCTGAGCCTATTCTGGGTCCCAACCCAAAACCACCGTGATCCACTCCCCCTTAAAACGATACAAGGTTTGTTCTTCAACATCTTCACGAGTTCGGAGGAAGAGAACGCCCTGCTCCCAGTAGATACAGTTTAAAGAATATGTTTCAGAGAAACAGAAGAGTTCTTCAAATATCATAGACACAAAAAAAGAACAAATATATCCATACTACAAGAACTTAATATTGAAGAAAGCTGGCTAGTAAAGAGGATTAAAGAGAGAAAACTTAAATATTTTGGACACATCAAACGACATGACAACCTAGAGAAGACCATCTTGGAAGGGTACATAATGGGAAAAAGAAAGAGAGGAAGACCAAGGCGAAGATGGCTGCAAGACATCGTCGATGATCTGCAAATGGATGCATCAGCAGCAGGCCATCTTGCTCACAACCGAGAGGCCCACATGAGTGCTGTTTGGGACGCAAAGTTCCGCAAGGGACATGCAAATGAATGAATGAATGTTTCAGAGAAAGGAGAAGAAATGGTTTATATTCGTCCTAATGTTGCAAAACGCATTTCCATCTAAGTTATAGTGGTTTCTTTTCGTCCTACAATAATTAGTGTATAGTCATACAACTATATACAAAGCACTGCAGGAAAGCTGTGATACCAGAATGTATAAATTAGGGAAAAAGTACGAACAGCGTTATTATTTAACGACAACACACTTAAATAACACACTCAAGATAACTTAAATAACACACTCAAGTGTGTTATCGTTAAATAATAAAGCTTTTCCTACTTTTTTCCTAGTTTATGCTCTTTTCGTCCTAATGTTGCAATCACATTTCCATATAATTTAAAATGGTTTCTTTTCGCCCTAATTTTCCTATCACATTTCCATCTACGTTGTAGTGGTTTCTTTTCGCCTTAATGTTGCAATCACATTTCCGTCTAAGTTAAAGTGGTTTCTTTTCGCCTTAATGTTGCAATCACATTTCCGTCTAAGTTAAAGTGGTTTATTTTCGCCCAAATGTTGCAATCACGTTTCGGTTTAAGTTAAAGTGGTTTATTTTCGTCCTAATGTTGCAATCACATTTCCATCTAAGCCATAGTGGTTTCTTTTCGTCTTAATGTTGTAATCACATTTCTATCTAAGTTATAGTGGTTTCTTTTCGCCTTAAAGTTGCTATCACATTTCCATCTAAGCTAGAGTGGTTTCTCTTCGTCCTAATGTTGCAATCACATTTCTATCTAAGCTAGAGTGGTTTCTTTTCGTCTTAATGTTGCAATTATATTTCCATCTAAGTTATAGTGGTTTCTTTTCGTCTTAATGTTGCAATCACATTTCTATTTAAGTTATAGTGGTTTCTTTTCGTCCAAATGTTGCAATCACATTTCCATCTAAGCTAGAGTGATTTCTTGTCGCCCTAATGTTGCAGTCACATTTCCACCTAAGTTACATTAGAAACACTAGTTTTCAAGCTGTGATTTTTTTTCGTCTTTTCTGACATTCGGCATTCTACTCAAATAATTATTATCATCATCATTAAGTGCCGCGTCAGCAGGTTTTAGCTCAAGTCAGTCATTTGCATGTCACTTGCGGAACTGTGCCTCCCTAACAGCTTTCCTGTAGGCCTCTCGGTTGTGAGCAAGATGCCCTGCTGCTGATGCATCCATTTGCAGATCATCGACGATGTCTTGCAGCCACCTGCGCCTTGGTCTTCCTCTCTTTCTTTTTCCTATTATGTATCCTTCCATGATGGTCTTCTCTAAATTCTCATTATCATTTAATGTATCCAACGGAGAAAACTTAAAAAAATATCTACGGCTTAAGTACATTTTTTAAAACAATACTTTTGAAATGGGATTAACTAGCCAACAATCATCATCAGTGAACTCCCAGTACGAAGCCTGTAATCTATTGCTTAACTTACCTTTCCGCGTGCAACAGCTGATGAAATATGTTCTTCTCGTATGTTGATTTAGAGCTTTTCTTGTGCTCTTTGCAAGACGTTCGTGTCTGGCAAGACCATATCGTATTCTCAACTATTTCATCCCAAGAACAATTGCTGTTTCAGTATTTATCGTGAAAGGATGAAAGCAATGGCATATAAAAGTGTGGACAACATCAAGAGATAAGGCAGGGATCGTCAGCTTTTCTGGGTCTACCATTAGAGTAAACAACAAAAGTTCGATATTCACTTTAGTTCAATCTTCTTTGTGAAGATTCTAGAGAACAAGTGACCGAGTACGAACATTGATTTGTTCAGGTCTGAGCTGCTAAGGAAAACGACGTTGCTTCTTTTTCAAATTGTTCTGCCACATGACAGCCTCTGTCAGTTACAGATGTAAAGATGTAGATTCTTCTTCTTCGTTCACTTCTACCACAAAGACCGCCCCGTGATCCTACTGAATTTACTCCTGTGGTCCTCAATAGGTGCCGTGGTCCCCCGTGTGGTTCCCGAAAGGACCACACGAGATCCTCGAGAGGACCACAAGAGGTTCATAGTATCGCAGGGCTTGAGCTTGTATTCTTGGTGGGTCTCAGAATGAGATTTCATTGCACCAGTTGAATCTAGAGTTGGACTTTCTCACCGGAAAACCTCGATGTGTTTTGGGATACCCGTGTATCCCCGCCGGGTGAGAGGTGGTTGCCCATCCAGTCCAGCGTTGGACTTTCTCACCGGAAAACCTCAGCGTGATTAGGATACACATACATCCCCGCCGGGTGAGAGGTGGTTGCACTGGTCCAGTGTCTCCGACTTCAGCAGTTTGTAGTCGTGGCCGCTACCCTTCCTAGTTGTGGCCAGGATGGAGCCTTTGTCCAGGAGGACGAATCCTCGCCACTAGTAAGCTTCGCCTCTGGGTTATTCGGTTTAGGCATATTATCCTAATGTGGGGGTGTATATGACGTGACCGACCTCTAGAGCGGAGGTACTATGACTTGAGTAGCCATCACGTTTCACCCCTTGTTTAAGCTAGTTTAGGCATATTTCACCAGTCTGGGTGTATTTCGGACGTGGCCGGCCTCTAGAGCAGAGGTGCCGTGGTATGAGTAGCTTTCGGCGCGAGACTACTGGAAATAAAGGATTAAGCTTCACTTTCTCCTTTCCATCACCTTTCACATCGGCGCCGCATGGCAACCTTGACTACTTTTCCTCATTTTCTTCATTGGCCAGGAGGAGTTTCACTCCACGCGCGGCATCCGATGAGTCTCGCCAGCAGCGTCTTAACCCCTGGGTTAAGCCGGTTCAGACAGTTCGCCCAGTATGAGTGTACATGGGACGTGGCCGACCTCCAGACTAGAGGTGCCGTGATTTGAGCAGTCCTGACCTCGAGACTACTAATTACTTCACTTACTCCTTTCTTTCACCTTTTCCACAGTGGCGCCGCACGGCAACCCATAGTCGCACCTTTCTTCACTGGCCGGGAGGAGCCCCACTCCACGTACGGCAGCTGAATAATCTCGCCAGCAGCGGAAGATGTAGATGAAAACAAAACATCAGCAGTGAAATGCCAACCCCATAACACAACAATGGAAGATAAGAAGTAACAAACAAATCTACCCATTGTTTAACTCTCCGCTTATAACAGCAACTATGAAACACAACAGTCTGAGGTGGCCCGGGATATTTAAAGAGAATAGAGGGGGATAGAGAAAGATGGCCTCTACAGATGTGACGAAAGGGGACAGGTCAAAAGGTAGACCAAGACAACAAGGCGGGGCTACCTAGAAGAAGATATACATGCTCTTAGAATCGACAACCGGCAAGAAAAGATCAAGAACGAGAAACAGAGACGTGTTTTGTCTTTAGTTCTTTATTTATTATTTACGTTTTCACGTCTTATTTATATTCGATTTACAATACTTCAACTTACGATAGGCTCGTCGAGACATAATCCTATCTTACCTCGAGGAGCATCTATATTAAACACTTGTAACAAAGTAAACTTGTACCACGTCATACAACAAAAACATCTCAGCATTCTTGCTGCTTGTTCGGCCACTGGATCTGTCGACGAACGAGAGGAATTCTCCTGTGTCTTTCAATGGGAGAACCATTGAGAAAGAAGTTAGAAAGGGTTTGTTTTTTTTTAAACATAGCTCTGGTTATCAGAGATTATTTCTCATTTAGTTCTTTATTGTCCTCATTGAACGTTGGCTTGTTACAAGGAGAGTCTCATCCTAGCGCAAGCCACGGGAGAAAATTGACAGGAAATAATCGCCGCCTCCTTGTCCGACTCCTACAAATGAAAAAATTGTTTCTTAATGAGAAGTAAATTCAGGAGTGCCACACGCAAAGGCCTCTGCCTGTAACCTGAGAGAGCATTTGATGTTCAGATGACAAAGAGCACTGAGACAAAGGTGCTCTTTTTCCACATCTTTTTTTTCTGATCTCTCTGGATCTGCTCTGGTCGGCCAAAGCAGTGATTGGATGACGAAGGTTTGCTTTAAGATCAGGAGTGGGTCTAAGCAGGCAGTGTCTCTGCAGGCTTCACTACCTAGATTGCTTCCATTGTCCGTGAAACTTGGACAAGCGTGTGTAATCCCTCATGCGTAAGCAGAGTTCTCTTATCATGTGGCATGTCGTTCCCAGAACGTAGCTCTTCTCACTGTCTTCCTGAATGCAATGCGGTCTTACCCATGTTGACCAACATCTCGCAGTGACATATTCAGACATTAAGCAAGGTCATGAGTCCACCTGCGACAAGATTACTTTCGCTACTACATCTACTACTGCTACTACTTCTACTATACTACTTCTATTACTACTACTACTCTACTTCTACTACTACTATACGACTACTACCACTATACTACTTCTACTACTATTGCTATAATACTTCTACTACTACTACTATACTGCTACTACTACTGCTATACTACTACTACTACTACTACTACTACTACTACTACTACTACTGCAACGACTACGAACATTTATGTTACAACTATTGCTATTGATGCTAGTATTAATATTGGTACTACTTCCGCTGCTTCTACTACTACTACTACTACTACTACTACTACTACTACTACTACTACTATTACTACTACTACTACTTCCAATACTACTACTACGGCCACTGTCGACTCTTTTCCCTTTTGCCGGGCACTGTGCCTTCTGTTATTAACCTCTCCACCTCTCCAAACCATTATCTCCCTTGATGTGGCCCAGGTATCTCAGCTTTCTAACTTTGATGGTGTTTTACAAGGCAGTTTTCTATGACACATAATCCCATCAGTATCTCCTTATTAGGCAGCGGAAGATGTAGATGAAAACAAAACATCAGCAGTGAAATGCCAACCCCATAACACAACAATGGAAGATAAGAAGTAACAAACAAATCTACCCATTGTTTAACTCTCCGCTTATAACAGCAACTATGAAACACAACAGTCTGAGGTGGCCCGGGATATTTAAAGAGAATAGAGGGGGATAGAGAAAGATGGCCTCTACAGATGTGACGAAAGGGGACAGGTCAAAAGGTAGACCAAGACAACAAGGCGGGGCTACCTAGAAGAAGATATACATGCTCTTAGAATCGACAACCGGCAAGAAAAGATCAAGAACGAGAAACAGAGACGTGTTTTGTCTTTAGTTCTTTATTTATTATTTACGTTTTCACGTCTTATTTATATTCGATTTACAATACTTCAACTTACGATAGGCTCGTCGAGACATAATCCTATCTTACCTCGAGGAGCATCTATATTAAACACTTGTAACAAAGTAAACTTGTACCACGTCATACAACAAAAACATCTCAGCATTCTTGCTGCTTGTTCGGCCACTGGATCTGTCGACGAACGAGAGGAATTCTCCTGTGTCTTTCAATGGGAGAACCATTGAGAAAGAAGTTAGAAAGGGTTTGTTTTTTTTTAAACATAGCTCTGGTTATCAGAGATTATTTCTCATTTAGTTCTTTATTGTCCTCATTGAACGTTGGCTTGTTACAAGGAGAGTCTCATCCTAGCGCAAGCCACGGGAGAAAATTGACAGGAAATAATCGCCGCCTCCTTGTCCGACTCCTACAAATGAAAAAATTGTTTCTTAATGAGAAGTAAATTCAGGAGTGCCACACGCAAAGGCCTCTGCCTGTAACCTGAGAGAGCATTTGATGTTCAGATGACAAAGAGCACTGAGACAAAGGTGCTCTTTTTCCACATCTTTTTTTTCTGATCTCTCTGGATCTGCTCTGGTCGGCCAAAGCAGTGATTGGATGACGAAGGTTTGCTTTAAGATCAGGAGTGGGTCTAAGCAGGCAGTGTCTCTGCAGGCTTCACTACCTAGATTGCTTCCATTGTCCGTGAAACTTGGACAAGCGTGTGTAAGCCCTCATGCGTAAGCAGAGTTCTCTTATCATGTGGCATGTCGTTCCCAGAACGTAGCTCTTCTCACTGTCTTCCTGAATGCAATGCGGTCTTACCCATGTTGACCAACATCTCGCAGTGACATATTCAGACATTAAGCAAGGTCATGAGTCCACCTGCGACAAGATTACTTTCGCTACTACATCTACTACTGCTACTACTTCTACTATACTACTTCTATTACTACTACTACTCTACTTCTACTACTACTATACGACTACTACCACTATACTACTTCTACTACTATTGCTATAATACTTCTACTACTACTACTATACTGCTACTACTACTGCTATACTACTACTACTACTACTACTACTACTACTACTACTACTACTACTGCAACGACTACGAACATTTATGTTACAACTATTGCTATTGATGCTAGTATTAATATTGGTACTACTTCCGCTGCTTCTACTACTACTACTACTACTACTACTACTACTACTACTACTACTACTATTACTACTACTACTACTTCCAATACTACTACTACGGCCACTGTCGACTCTTTTCCCTTTTGCCGGGCACTGTGCCTTCTGTTATTAACCTCTCCACCTCTCCAAACCATTATCTCCCTTGATGTGGCCCAGGTATCTCAGCTTTCTAACTTTGATGGTGTTTTACAAGGCAGTTTTCTATGACACATAATCCCATCAGTATCTCCTTATTAGGTTTTCGTTCTATGCATGATATTCTAAGTGCCCTTCTATAAACATTTCATTTCAAATGCATAACTCACAGAGTCCTACTCCATAATCCGGCCTGAGGAGGGGTTTCAACAATATAAGAAGAGGACTACAAAGATGCAGGGCAGGGTCCTGACCAGCACTGAGTCACTGAATCTGTTAGCCGCGCGGTGACTCTAGCACGACCCACTAGGTGTGCAGTGACTCTCACACGACCGACCGCCCACATGGTGACTTTGACAAGATCGACTGCCCACAAGGTGAATTTGACACGACCGACTGCCCACAAGGTGAATTTGACACGACCGACTGCCCACAAGGTGACTTTGACACGACCGACTGCCCACAAGGTGAATCTGGCACGACCGACTAGTCATGCAGTGACTCTGACAGGACCGACTAGCCACACAGTGACTATTACAGGACCGACTAGCCACACAATGACTCTAACAGGACCGACTAGCCACACAATGACTCTAACAGGACCGACTAGCCACACCATGACTCTAACAGGACCGACTAGCCACACCATGACTCTAATAGGACCGAATTCGCTCTAAAACACACGATGGTAACTCTGATGTAGCTAACAGAAATGCTCCACGTGGCTTCTACCCAAGTTAATCTGCTGCCGTATTCTTTAGATTCAACTCATTGACGTATGTCCCACATTTTTCCCGTACTTCGTCTTACCTGTTCCGACTTTCTTACTCATACAAAATACTCTCCCTTATCATACAAGATACTCTTCTATATTATATTCTTTTTATCATACAACATATTCTTCTTTATAATACAATATGCTCTTGTTTATTATATAATATACCCTTGTTTATCATACAATATACTCTTCTTTATCATACAACATACTCTTCCTCACAGGCAGGAAAACAAAATATACCACAGGATGCCTGAAATCGAAAGAAGATAAAATGTTAATGGGAAAAGAAGACATTGTGGACAGGTGGACAGAGTATATCGGTGAGCTATATGGAGAAGAAAGACCAGAATTAACGCCAGATACTGAAAACTGTGATGGACCGCCAATACTTGAAGATGAAATCATAGATGCCATCAAACACATGAAGAATGGAAAAGCAACTGGGCCTGATAATATAACAATAGAAGAAATAGAGACACTAGAGGAGACAGGAATAAAAATAGTAACCAAGTTACTGAATGACATTTACAACAGTGGTTATATTCCCAGTGACCTGATTAAATAAACGTTTATAGCACTACCAAAGAAACCAGGTGCAAAGGAATGTGACGACCACCGGACTATCAGCCTCTCATGTCACATAACGAAGCTACTTCTGAGAATCATTATGAGAAGAACAAGGAAAAAGATAAAAATGGAAATAGCAGATGAACAGTTTGGATTTGTTGAAGGAAAGGGAACACACAATGCCATTTATGCTTTACGAACACTAACAGAAAGAGCTTTAGAAGTACAGAAAGATCTCTACTTATGCTTCATTGATTACACCAAGGCATTTGACAAGGTGAAACATAATGAAATTATTAAAATGCTTGAAGACATCAGTATAGACGGCAAAGACCTGAGGATTGTGAAACATCTATACTGGCAGCAAGAAGCAGCAGTTCGAGTTGAAAATAGAACTGGAAAATATCAACCTATAAAACAAGGGGTGCGACAAGGATGTGTACTATCTCCAGACTTTTTTTCTCTGTACAGCGAGAATATTCTAAGAACAATCATCACAGAACCAGATATAAAAATTGGAGGATACAATATTAACAACCTTCGGTATGCTGACGACACAGTACTGATAGCTGAGAACCAACAAGACCTGCAAAATCTCTTGGATAAAGTCGCCAAAGAAAGTGAACAGAAAGGCCTTACTTTGAACATTAAAAAGACAGAGATTATGGTTATATCTAAGAAACAGAATCCACCAGCATGCAGTATTAAATTAAACGGAACCATTCTAAAGCAGGTGCAGAAATTCAAATACCTTGGAGCAGTAATAACTTCAGATGGGAAATGCAGGACCGACTAACCAAACTCTAACAGGACCGACTAGCCACACCATGACTCTAATAGGACCGAATTCTCTCTAAAACACACGATGGTAACTCTGATGTAGCTAACAGAAATGCTCCACGTGGCTTCTATCCAACTTTGCTGCCGTATTCTTTAGATTCAACTCATTGACGTATGTCTCACATTTTTCCCGTACTTCGTCTTACCTGTTCCGACTTTCTTACTCATACAAAATTCTCTCCCTTATCATACAAGATACTCTTCTATATTATATTCTTTTTATCATACAACATATTCTTCTTTATAATACAATATGCTCTTGTTTATTATATAATATACCCTTGTTTATCATACAATATACTCTTCTTTATCATACAACATACTCTTCTTCACAGGCAGGAAAACAAAATATACCACAGGATGCCTGAAATCGAAAGAAGATAAAATGTTAATGGGAAAAGAAGACATTGTGGACAGGTGGACAGAGTATATCGGTGAGCTATATGGAGGAGAAAGACCAGAATTAACGCCAGATACTGAAAACTGTGATGGACCGCCAATACTTGAAGATGAAATCATAGATGCCATCAAACACATGAAGAATGGAAAAGCAACTGGGCCTGATAATATAACAATAGAAGAAATAGAGACACTAGAGGAGACAGGAATAAAAATAGTAACCAAGTTACTGAATGACATTTACAACAGTGGTTATATTCCCAGTGACCTGATTAAATAAACGTTTATAGCACTACCAAAGAAACCAGGTGCAAAGGAATGTGACGACCACCGGACTATCAGCCTCTCATGTCACATAACGAAGCTACTTCTGAGAATCATTATGAGAAGAACAAGGAAAAAGATAAAAATGGAAATAGCAGATGAACAGTTTGGATTTGTTGAAGGAAAGGGAACACACAATGCCATTTATGCTTTACGAACACTAACAGAAAGAGCTTTAGAAGTACAGAAAGATCTCTACTTATGCTTCATTGATTACACCAAGGCATTTGACAAGGTGAAACATAATGAAATTATTAAAATGCTTGAAGACATCAGTATAGACGGCAAAGACCTGAGGATTGTGAAACATCTATACTGGCAGCAAGAAGCAGCAGTTCGAGTTGAAAATAGAACTGGAAAATATCAACCTATAAAACAAGGGGTGCGACAAGGATGTGTACTATCTCCAGACTTTTTTTCTCTGTACAGCGAGAATATTCTAAGAACAATCATCACAGAACCAGATATAAAAATTGGAGGATACAATATTAACAACCTTCGGTATGCTGACGACACAGTACTGATAGCTGAGAACCAACAAGACCTGCAAAATCTCTTGGATAAAGTCGCCAAAGAAAGTGAACAGAAAGGCCTTACTTTGAACATTAAAAAGACAGAGATTATGGTTATATCTAAGAAACAGAATCCACCAGCATGCAGTATTAAATTAAACGGAACCATTCTAAAGCAGGTGCAGAAATTCAAATACCTTGGAGCAGTAATAACTTCAGATGGGAAATGCAGAACAGAAATTAGGAACAGAATAGGCCAAGCAAAGACTGCATTTCAGCGAATGAGAAACATATTAACCAACACATCCTTATCAATGAATGTTAGAAAACGAGTCCTAAAATGCTATATTGAACCTATCTTGTTATATGGAAGTGAATCATGGACAATAGGCAGGTCTGCACAAAAATCATTGGAAGCAGCAGAAATGTGGTTTATTAGAAGAATGTTGCGAATCCCCTGGACATCAAAAATAACTAATGAAGAATGTATGAGAAGAGCTGGAGAGACAAAAAACCTTGTCAAAAAGATAAGAGAGAGACAATGTACTTTCATAGGACATGCAATGAGAAGAGGGGGCATTGAAAATATTATAACAACAGGAAAAATAGAAGGAAGAAGATCAAGAGGAAGACCAAGAGAAATGATACTGGACAGTCTGACGGGATAGTGTGAGAGGAGATCACCAACTGAACTGATGGCCTGAATGAAGGATCGGGTACTCTGGAGAAGCATAATAACCAACGCCAGTCGGCACGGCACCTGATGATGATGATGATACTCTTCTTCATCACACAACATACCCATCTTTATCATATAATATATACTCTTCTTTATTATACAATATACTCTTCTCGCACAGTGACTCTGACAGGACCGACTAGCCACACAGTGACTCTAACAGGACCGACTAGCCATACCATGACTCTAACAGGACCGACTAGCCACACCATGACTCTAACAGGACCGACTAGCCACACCTTGTCTCTAATAGGACCGACTATCCACACCATGACTCTAACAGGACCGACTAGCCACACCATGACTCTAACAGGACCGACTAGCCACAACATGACTCTGACAGCACCGACTAGCCACACAGTGACTCTAACAGGACCGACTAACCAAACTCTAACAGGACCGACTAGCCACACCATGACTCTAATAGGACCGAATTCTCTCTAAAACACACGATGGTAACTCTGATGTAGCTAACAGAAATGCTCCACGTGGCTTCTATCCAACTTTGCTGCCGTATTCTTTAGATTCAACTCATTGACGTATGTCTCACATTTTTCCCGTACTTCGTCTTACCTGTCCCGACTTTCTTACTCATACAAAATTCTCTCCCTTATCATACATGATACTCTTCTTTATAATAGTCTTTTTATCATACAACATATTCTTCTTTATAATACAATATGCTCTTGTTTATTATATAATATACCCTTGTTTATCATACAATATACTCTTCTTTATCATACAACATACTCTTCTTCACAGGCAGGAAAACAAAATATACCACAGGATGCCTGAAATCGAAAGAATGTAAAATGTTAATGGGAAAAGAAGACATTGTGGACAGGCGGACAGAGTATATCGGTGAGCTATATGGAGGAGAAAGACCAGAATTAACACCAGATACTGAAAACTGTGATGGACCGCCAATACTTGAAGATGAAATCATAGATGCCATCAAACACATGAAGAATGGAAAAGCAACTGGGCCTGATAATATAACAATAGAAGAAATAAAGGCACTAGAGGAGACAGGAATAAAAATAGTAACCAAGTTACTGAATGACATTTACAACAGTGGTTATATTCCCAGTGACCTGATTAAATCAACGTTTATAGCACTACCAAGAAACCAGGTGCAAAGGAATGTGACGACCACCGGACTATCAGCCTCTCATGTCACATAACGAAGCTACTTCTGAGAATAATTATGAGAAGAACAAGGAAAAAGATAAAAATGGAAATAGCAGATGAACAGTTTGGATTTGTTGAAGGAAAGGAACACACAATGCCATTTATGCTTTACGAACACTAACAGAAAGAGCTTTAGAAGTACAGAAAGATCTCTACTTATGCTTCATTGATTACACCAAGGCATTTGACAAGGTGAAACATAATGAAATTATTAAAATGCTTGAAGACATCAATATAGACGGCAAAGACCTGAGGATTGTGAAACATCTATACTGGCAGCAAGAAGCAGCAGTTCGAGTTGAAAATAGAATTGGAAAATATCAACCTATAAAACAAGGGGTGCGACAAGGATGTGTACTATCTCCAGACTTTTTTTCTCTGTACAGCGAGAATATTCTAAGAACAATCATCACAGAACCAGGCATAAAAATTGGAGGATACAACATTAACAACCTTCGGTATGCTGACGACACAGTACTGATAGCTGAGAACCAACAAGACCTGCAAAATCTCTTGGATAAAGTCGCCAAAGAAAGTGAACAGAAAGGCCTTACTTTGAATATCAAAAAGACAGAGACTATGGTTATATCTAAGAAACAGAATCCACCAGCATGCAGTATTCAATTAAACGGAACCATTCTAAAGCAGGTGCAGAAATTCAAATACCTTGGAGCAGTAATAACTTCAGATGGGAAATGCAGAACAGAAATTAGGAACAGAATAGGCCAAGCAAAGACTGCATTTCAGAGAATGAGAAACATATTAACCAACACATCCTTATCAATGAACGTTAGAAAACGAGTCCTAAAATGCTATATTGAACCTATCTTGTTATATGGAAGTGAATCATGGACAATAGGCAAGTCTGCACAAAAATCATTGGAAGCAGCAGAAATGTGGTTTATTAGAAGAATGTTGCGAATGCCCTGACATCAAAAATAACTAATGAAGAATGTATGAGAAGAGCTGGAGAGACAAAAAACCTTGTCAAAAAGATAAGAGAGAGACAATATACTTTCATAGGACATGCAATGAGAAGAGGGGGCATTGAAAATATTATAACAACAGGAAAAATAGAAGGAAGAAGATCAAGAGGAAGACCAAGAGAAATGATACTGGACAGTCTGACGGGATGGTGTGAGAGGAGATCACCAACTGGCCTAGGCGATCATTTCTCTCCACAATTCCCTGTCATTTGACTTGATTATGAGATCCGCCGGTGACTTTCTTCCTAGCCAAACTGACAGCTCATACAAAATTCTCTCCCTTATCATACATGATACTCTTCTTTATAATAGTCTTTTTATCATACAACATATTCTTCTTTATAATACAATATGCTCTTGTTTATTATATAATATACCCTTGTTTATCATACAATATACTCTTCTTTATCATACAACATACTCTTCTTCACAGGCAGGAAAACAAAATATACCACAGGATGCCTGAAATCGAAAGAATGTAAAATGTTAATGGGAAAAGAAGACATTGTGGACAGGCGGACAGAGTATATCGGTGAGCTATATGGAGGAGAAAGACCAGAATTAACACCAGATACTGAAAACTGTGATGGACCGCCAATACTTGAAGATGAAATCATAGATGCCATCAAACACATGAAGAATGGAAAAGCAACTGGGCCTGATAATATAACAATAGAAGAAATAAAGGCACTAGAGGAGACAGGAATAAAAATAGTAACCAAGTTACTGAATGACATTTACAACAGTGGTTATATTCCCAGTGACCTGATTAAATCAACGTTTATAGCACTACCAAAGAAACCAGGTGCAAAGGAATGTGACGACCACCGGACTATCAGCCTCTCATGTCACATAACGAAGCTACTTCTGAGAATAATTATGAGAAGAACAAGGAAAAAGATAAAAATGGAAATAGCAGATGAACAGTTTGGATTTGTTGAAGGAAAGGGAACACACAATGCCATTTATGCTTTACGAACACTAACAGAAAGAGCTTTAGAAGTACAGAAAGATCTCTACTTATGCTTCATTGATTACACCAAGGCATTTGACAAGGTGAAACATAATGAAATTATTAAAATGCTTGAAGACATCAATATAGACGGCAAAGACCTGAGGATTGTGAAACATCTATACTGGCAGCAAGAAGCAGCAGTTCGAGTTGAAAATAGAATTGGAAAATATCAACCTATAAAACAAGGGGTGCGACAAGGATGTGTACTATCTCCAGACTTTTTTTCTCTGTACAGCGAGAATATTCTAAGAACAATCATCACAGAACCAGGCATAAAAATTGGAGGATACAACATTAACAACCTTCGGTATGCTGACGACACAGTACTGATAGCTGAGAACCAACAAGACCTGCAAAATCTCTTGGATAAAGTCGCCAAAGAAAGTGAACAGAAAGGCCTTACTTTGAATATCAAAAAGACAGAGACTATGGTTATATCTAAGAAACAGAATCCACCAGCATGCAGTATTCAATTAAACGGAACCATTCTAAAGCAGGTGCAGAAATTCAAATACCTTGGAGCAGTAATAACTTCAGATGGGAAATGCAGAACAGAAATTAGGAACAGAATAGGCCAAGCAAAGACTGCATTTCAGAGAATGAGAAACATATTAACCAACACATCCTTATCAATGAACGTTAGAAAACGAGTCCTAAAATGCTATATTGAACCTATCTTGTTATATGGAAGTGAATCATGGACAATAGGCAAGTCTGCACAAAAATCATTGGAAGCAGCAGAAATGTGGTTTATTAGAAGAATGTTGCGAATGCCCTGACATCAAAAATAACTAATGAAGAATGTATGAGAAGAGCTGGAGAGACAAAAAACCTTGTCAAAAAGATAAGAGAGAGACAATATACTTTCATAGGACATGCAATGAGAAGAGGGGGCATTGAAAATATTATAACAACAGGAAAAATAGAAGGAAGAAGATCAAGAGGAAGACCAAGAGAAATGATACTGGACAGTCTGACGGGATGGTGTGAGAGGAGATCACCAACTGGCCTAGGCGATCATTTCTCTCCACAATTCCCTGTCATTTGACTTGATTATGAGATCCGCCGGTGACTTTCTTCCTAGCCAAACTGACAGCCCATCCAGAAACGTCTCTCTCTGTGTCTTTCTCTGTCTCTTCTTCCCTCAGTTTTTCCAGTTGCAACAGTGTGTTCCAATTTTCCTCTTCTCAGGAAATATCCTATAAATCTCGCTTGTCTGCCTCTGATATTTGTGGTAATTTGCCTTTTATCTCCAGCCTCTCTTAAGACTTCTTCGTTGGTTTTCTTTAGTTGTCCATGGTACCTTCAGAATCCTTCTCATGAATCACCTTCCATGGCCTCCATTTCTCGCTGTACTCTCTTATTCATGGACCATGCTTCGCATCCATAAAACAAAATTGGCTCGATGTAACATTTAAGTACTCGGAATCTTGTTTCCATTGATATGGATCTGTTGCACAAGATGTTTCTCATTTTCTGGAATGCTGACTTGGCCTGAGCACGTCTACTTTTTATTTCGTTGTGACATTGCCCATCTGCTGTTCCTAAGTACTTTAATCTATCAACTTGTTTCAGTTCTGTGCAATTGATTGTAATGCTACATTTTGGTGCTACTCTTTTCTTTGGGATGACCATCACTTCAGTATTCTTTTTATTCAGACTGAGACCTTTACTTTTACTTTCACGAACCACAATGTCCAGAAGAGCCTGTAGCTCCCCTTCATTCTTCGTCCTGTGTGTTTTTGTATGATTAAGGCTCGCGCCGAAACGTCACAACCGTGTACTGGTTAAGTAATAAAGCTGTTGCTACTTTTTTCTCCTAGTATAACAATGTAATGATGTGACCTATCATATTATTGATGAAGATTGAAGATGATTAAGTTTTTCTTTTGATCATAACACATCGAGGTCTCACACGCATTACCACATTCACTAGATCAGAGCAAGTCCGATGAACAGTTCACTGCATTATTTGATTCTGACAATCAAGGTATCACATTTAATTGTTGGTAACATCACCTGTACTAAGATGTAATATGACATAATCTTCGTTAGTTTCGTCGTTGAATCACATAATCATTTGTTCACAATATCCAACTCTATCATATTCTACAGGCAGCATTTCTCAATGTTCTCAACTTCACAATGTACTTGATACGAGAACCTTTCCTAACTCGGTATTATATCAGATCTGCAACATGTGATCAATTAATTCCTCGTCTGCATCCTTCACACAACGTCTCAAATGAATCAGATCTTCTGCGTTCCTCATGCAGTAGTAAAATAAACACTTTTCCAATTTGAGACAATTTCTGTCTGTCACTACTGTCTTTCACTACTTCCTAGCTGTGCTAGAAAGGAGCTGTTGTGCCTTTTTTTTCACAGCCTAGTAACTATGTTGATCTGAACGTGTTCCACACAATGGTAAAGACTGCAAAAGAAGTCTTTTTAGTTTGGCCTTACTCAAGAAAAACAGCCATGCTCCATCCATCCATCCATCCATCCATTTATTTCACCTTAGCTGGAATTCTCTCATATATTACTGTCACATTTGTGTCATTTCCTGCTCTATAATTATGCTCTGCTGTATTAGCATAATGTTGGTTATGGTCACCTATTCTATGATGGTAGGCAGATGATCTCAATGTAGGGACAATGGCTACGATCACTGACTAGTACAGTCACTGCCCGGAAGGAAAGCAATGGTAAACTACCTTCTGGAAATATACCAAGAAACCCAAGCAGCAATCATGGAAAGTCAAATAGGAAAAAGATCTGGTGGTGAGTCCCCCAGGCCAGATAGATCTAATTTTAACACTAGGGAAGAGTGTGAGGCAGAGGTCGGTACTAGTAATTGTGATGACGGACAAAATCCTGACGGTGTTAAAAAGAGGAAGACCGAAACGAAGATGGCTGCAAGACATCGTTGATGATCTGGAAATGGATGCAGCAGCAGCAGGCCATCTTGCTCACAACCGAGAGGCCTACAGGAGTGCTGTTTGGGAGGCAAAGTTCCGCAAGGGACAAGCAAAGGAATGAATGAATGTATTAGCTGCAGCAAGTAATACTGTGGAAATGTTATGCTCACACACTGGACGCTACTTCCACTTTTCTCAAGATATATGATCTTTTCTTCTGTTACTGGTTAATATTAACTTTACTTACAGTCGAGATTTTACTCTTTCAGCTACAGGCGAGCTCAGTCTATTTCCACGTCTGTTTAACTACTCACTTCACAGACTTACTTTTCCAGGAACGATCATTCTCTCAGTGGAAAATAGCAGCACAGTAGCAGCGATATTAAGTTATGAAGACTTTACTGGTGCACGGGGTGACGATGAGGATGAAGATGACGATGACGGTGACGATGTGACGGGTATAACAGTGGCATTATACGATCCAAGAAGACATGACAGGGCGAAGTTCCAGCTCAGGACAACATAGGAATAAGTTTCAAGCTACTACTTGCTTCCACAGAGTTCGTCGCCAACAGAACTTCTACTACATTTCTATTCTACTAATCTATCACACTACACAACTACATATTTTCACAGACAGTCTAACCTACGAACTCAAACTTCAACTACCACAAATCGTCTGATTTCTCTCTCACGACTTTTCTGTATATCTGTCTATGTTAGAAAATCTGTCTATACATATGTTAGAAGATCTGTCTATACATATGTTAGAAGATCTGTCTATACATATGTTAGAAGATCTGTCTATACATATGTTAGAAAATCTGTCTATACATATGTTAGAAAATCTGTAGTGATAATGTATTTGTGTTTATGTATATGTCTGTGTTTGCGCATGTATGTGTGTGTGAGTGCTATTTTAGTAGGTTAATTACTTCTTCTCTTTTACTTTGAATGTAATAGTTTAATCTTACACTCTACTGATATGCTTTTTTTCCTAATGTAATCTGTATACTTGTATTAAATCGAATGTGTGGGAAGAATGAAAGATGGAGTGATGAAGGGCAGAATGTAAGACGGGCCTGCGTGCCCAATTCTTTACCCTTTAAAATTAAAGATCATTCATTCATTCTTTTTCATCAGTTATAAGTGCCCCAAGCCCGGCACGAGATATGCGAGCATCTGACTTAAAAGCACAAAGCTGTTGATTTCTAAGGAACCTAATCCTTTTTATCCCAACTTTCCAATTCTATGATGATTTGTCTAACTTTCATTCTATCTATCTATCTATCTATCTATCTATCTATCTATCTATCTATCTATCTATCTATCTATCTATCTATCTATCTATCTATCTATCTATCTATCTATCTATCTATCTATCTATCTATCTACCTGTCTGCCTGCCTGTCTGTCTGTCTGTCTGTTTGTCTAAATTTGTTTTGAGATCTTCACAGTTCAAGTTCGAAGCCACAAATAGACCCTACAAACAAAGAACATATGCAGGCACGTGCCCGCCCTATTGCAAGCCAACAATACAGAAATCATCCTCGGGGCATTTAACCAAGCTTTTGATTTCACTGCATCTTAAAAAGAACAGACTGGGAAACGCCCTGATAGCCTGTGTCAAATGATAACTCTCTGTGTGTGTCACTTGGGTGCACTAGTAACAGTTCGGTTAATAATTTATTCGCCGAGGATATAGCATCGGCGCTGTAGTATCGATTAGTGAGCTTTTGTCTTCGCAGAAACCCTTTCATGAAAAGGAATTCGTTATTTTTAACAGCTACAATCGGGCGAAACACGGTTTCCTCTAACCATGAAGAAAGGGAGGGGGATGGGGAATGGGAAATGGGGAAAGGCAGACAGAAATTGGTAGGGAGGATAAAGATGAAAAGGAAATAAAAGCATTTCAATATCATGACTTGCTCCACGTTTAAAAGACTGATTGTCTGCTTTTTATTCTGTCCTTCATGGCCATAAAAGGTTAAAAGGTTCTAGCAAAGCACATAATGTTTGCAGTTTTTTTTTCTTTCTATCGGAAACAGGGCAGAAATGAACATCTAATAAAAAAAATATTGTGAATTATTGTGCGCTAAGCCGTTTAAATGCACGATAATGTAAAATATAAACATTTTTAAGAATGTGGAATTTGTGTTCATTAAAAACAAAAACAAATGAAGTTTCTCATTTATAAATATGTCACATTTGTGTATAGAAACTGACTCATAAAATAACTGACAAGAAACGCAGTCACGGCGTATAGGAAAAAAAAAACAAACCAGTGATACTGTCTGTCTATCTATCTGTGTGTCTGTCTGTCTGTCTTTATGTCTATCTGTGTGTCTGTGTGTCTGTCTGTGTGTCTATGTGTGTCTGTATGTCTGTCTTTGTGTCTATCTGTGTGTCTGTGTGTGTCTGTCTGTCTTTGTGTTTATCTGCCTGTCTGCGTGTCTGTCTTTGTGTCTATCTGTCTATCTGTGTGCCTGTCTGTCTGTCTATCTGTGTGTCTGTCTGTCTGTCCGTCTGTCTTTGTGTCTACCTATCTGTCTGTGTGTCTGTCTATCTGTCTGTGTGTGTCTGTCTGTCTAAATTTGCTTTGAGATCTTTACAGTTCAATTTGGAAGCCACAAATAGACCCTAGAAACAAACAACAGATGCTAGTACATGCCTGCTCTATTATATTTTAAGAATGTAGTAAAAAACATTTACAGTGTGCCAAAGCGTCGAGGTTTGGTACACTGTAAAAAAAATTTTTTGAATCTCTATTTATGAACTGTTTGTTACATTTATTTATAGGTTTATATATAACTGGTTATTTGTGTTTCTGAAATGTATTTCTTGATGGAAGTGGTTGGTTATTGGTTATCTTTCAATACTTCAGAATATTCTTTCAAATGTTGAGGTCCGCGATGTAGTTTAGTGACCCAAGATTAGTGGCAGTACTAATTAATGGTAGTACTAAATACTGATATGATCTAGTTTAGTGACCCGAGATTAGTGGTAGTACTAATTAATGGTAGTACTAAATACTGATATGATCTAGTTTAGTGACCCGAGATTAGTGGTAGTACATATTTGCTGGATATGGTAGTGGAGATTTTTCTTCTATTCTGCTACTTTAATTTCTCTCTCTGTCTGTCTGCCTATCTATCTATCTATCTATCTATCTATCTATCTATCTATCTATCTATCTATCTATCTATCTATCTATCTATCTATCTATCTATCTATCTATCTATCTATCTATCTATCTATCTATCTATCTATCTATCTATCTATCTATCTATCTATCTAATCTGCCCTGTAGGGGCTTCTGGGTCATTTTATTGTACGTCAGTACGATAAACCAATTCTTTACTCTTTTCTCCTGTTTGGTTTTATCTTAATGTACATTAGTACGATAAAAAACCTATTTAATTAATACTTATTCTTCTGAAGCTGTCTCCCTTCTTGGACACCTCTTATTTATAATTAGCATTTATCCTCTTCTTTCATTATCATTACTTATGCTATCTATTCCACCTCACAATCCTATATTCCCAGTCAACCCAGGCGTTTCGTGTCTTTGTAATTAGTCCCAACTCTTATTCTTTCCTTCGTGAATAAGCAACTCCTTTAAGCTGCTTACACACATAAATGCAAGCATTTTTATTACGTAATAATCTTAACACAATGCAATCAAATCAAATGATTCGTATCAGTCATATTATAACACGCATGCAAACATAGTAAAAAGTGCATAATAACAACAACATACCTACCAATGCAGAATAAGAATCCAAAATACGAAACTATTTACGCATGCTGAACGCGGCAGCGCTGCTTATAACATATCTCCACCACCTACTCTGGTACACTCATTGTTGTATCTTATAACATATCTCCACCACCTACTCTGGTACACTCATTGTTGTATCTTATAACATATCTCCACCACCTACTCTGGTACATTCATTGTTGTATCTTATAACATATCTCCACCACCTACTCTGGTACACTCATTGTTGTATCTTATAACATATCTCCACCACCTACTCTGGTACACTCATTGTTGTATCTTATAACATATCTCCACCACCTACTCTGGTACATTCATTGTTGTATCTTATAACATATCTCCACCACCTACTCTGGTACACTCATTGTTGTATCTTATAACATATCTCCACCACCTACTCTGGTACACTCATTGTTGTATCTTATAACATATCTCCACCACCTACTCTGGTACACTCATTGTTGTATCTTATAACATATCTCCACTACCTACTCTGGTACACTCATTGTTGCATGTCCGGTTGTTCATTTAATCTACAACAATGACTTGTTTCAATACGTATATTCATGTCTCGTAGTAGAACGTTAAATAAAAAAAAACAATTGTCTGTTTTTATTCTGTTTTTCAGGGCCCAAAAAGGTTACAAGGTTCTAGCAAAGCACATAATGTTTGCAACCTTTTTTTCCCCTCAGAAACAAGCGCGGAAGTGAACATTACAAAATAATATGAATTATTTTGTGTTGATAATTCCACGCCCTGTTTTGTACAGCTGGTTTGTCCTTTCTTTCGTCATATTCGGTTCCGCACTGTTTTATCATGTCCGGAATTAATGTATATATATGTGTGTGTGTGTGTGTGTGTGTGTGTGCGCATTCATCTCTCATAGTAAGAGGTCTGTACTAAACGTACTAAGTTCATATCAATACACACATTCACATAATCACATGCATTTCTATAATTGTATACTTACCTTTTTTGTAATTCTGTAGTGTCTTCTCGACTTTATGTCTTCTTTTGTGTACTTATACAAGTATTATTGTACATATTCTCTCGACTTTATGTCTTCTTTTCTGTAATTATATTATTGTGCATATTCTCTCGACTTTACATCTTCTTCTGTGTAATTATATTTTTGTACATATTCTCTCGACGTTATGTCTTGTCTTCTTCTGTGTAATCATATTATTGTACATATTCTCTCGACTTTATGTCTTCTTCTGTGTAATTATATTATTGTACATATTCTCTCGACTTTATGTCTTCTTCTGTGTAATTATATTATTGTACATATTCTCTCGACTTTATGTCTTCTTCCGTGTAATTATATTATTGTACATATTCTATCGACTTTATGTCTTCTTCTGTGTAATTATATTATTGTACATATTCTCTCGACTTAACGTCTTCTTCATTCGCCTGTACTTAATGTACTCTAGCCTCACTAGACTGCAAGATACATGTACATGAAGAAATAAGACACAGTCACCTAATCTTGTGGTAACAATTATAAATTCGAATACATACAAAACACTACAAAAGTCTACACACGTGAGTTAATGGGTCAGTAAGATCACTGCTCTTTTCAGTCATCGTGCTCATAAGGAAATCACAAGATTCTGTTCATAGACTGTCCGGGGACAAGAAGATCCTTTCATCCAGTGCTCACCCAGGCGCCGGACATGCCCACTTGCGCCGATCTGTGACTGAAGACTTCTTAGTCTGTTAGGCCTCATATGCTAAGCAAATCCTGGAATTTCCCAATACTTAAAACGGGTCTAAACTATGTTTCCTTGGCATTAAGAATTTCAATACTTAGACAAAGTGGAGTGGTCATCGCGTGAGGTTGCCCCAGCCTTGGCCTAGAATAGCAAGTCACTGAAACTGCGTGACAAACTATCCTTCCTTCCCTTCAACACTTTGACCTGCAGGCACACTTTGACCGGGGCTACACCTTGACCGGCGGATACACCTTGACCAACGGATACACCTTGACCGATGGATACACATTGATCGGCAGGCATATTTTGACCGACGAGCACATCCAAGGACTCCATGATCAGCCCCATCAACACCAACCTGCCATTACTTCTCCAAATTCACAATGACCCAAGTATCAGTATCCTAGAACTGGGTTGACTAGGAAATCTCAACAAATAATAAATCCTCAGTCAATGACATAAGAAATGATCGCACAGATTACCTTCCTACCCAGACAACATAATGATTGACCTTCCTAGGCAAACGACATAATGATGGACCTTCCTACCCAGACGACATAACAATAGACCTTCCTAGCCAGACGACATAATGATGGACCTTCCTATTCAGATAAAATAATGATGGACCTTCCTACCCAGACAACATGACTGACCTTCCTGTGCAGACGACATAATGATGGACCTTCCTAGCCAGATGACATAATGATGGACCTTCCTACCCAGATGACATAACAATGGACTTTCCTAGCCAGACGACATAATGATGGACCTTCCTACCCAGACAACATAATAATGGACCTTCCTACTCAGACGACATAATGATGGACCTTACTACTCAGACGACATAATAATGGACCTTCCTACCCAGACGACATAATGATGGACCTTCCTACCCAGAGGAAATTATGATGGACCTTTCTACCCATACGACATAATAATGGACCTTCTTACCTAAACGATATAACGATGGACCTTCCTACTCAGACAATTAATGATGGACCTTCCTACCCAGACAATTAATGATGGACCTTCCTATTCAGACAATATAATGATGGACCTTCCTATCCAGACATTAATGATGGACCTTCCTACCCAGACGACATAATGATGGACCTTCCTACCCAGACAATTCATGATGAACCTTTCTACCAAGACAACATAATGATGGACAGTTATAAAAAAAATTAGAAAGTTTCTTTTTTAATGTAACAATTTCCATTACTTTATAAACCCCACTAGAAGGCTGAAAATATCTGGAAGAAGCCCCTTCAACTTTCCTTCCTCCCCTCCCCCAAAAATTGGGAAGAATTTATGGAGAAGAAAAAAGGAAAAAAAAAGATGAGCCTTCATTTGTATTCATTTTATATGCTAAAGAAAAAAAAATGTAAAGTTTCTGGATCTTTGTTACTTTCTGTGTGAGTAGGGAGTATAGTATTACTTTCTGTGTGCACAGAAACTATACGAATGTATTATTACTTTCTGTGTGAGTAGCGAGTACATTACTACTTTCTGTGTGAGTAGCGAGTACATTACTACTTTCTGTGTGAGTAGCGAGTACATTACTACTTTCTGTGTGAGTAGCGAGTATATTACTACTTTCTGTGTGAGTAGCGAGTACATTATTACTTTCTGTGTAATAGCGGGTACATTATTACTTTCTGTAAAGTAAGAGAACACAATTTTGTAGGATTAGACTCGAAAAAATCGTAGACAAAGCACTTTAGTGAGACGTGAGAGAAAGAAAAATCACAAGAGAATTACCTGGGATTCGAACCACGGACTCTGGTAGGACGAGCAGCCGTCTAGCCAAGAGAGAACAGGGTACTAACGAACTGAGCCATCTGAGACCCCCCCCCCCCACACACACACACAAAAGGTCATTTGAAAGCTAAGTCATTAGTACTTGTTCAGCAGCCGCCACGAAGGTTCGTGACACCCGGAAAGAAACGAGGTCGTGACACAGAAATTCCGTAGCTTAGATTCAGTCTCTCTAGCAGGTACCAGCTTTTAGACAAACATACACACGGTCTCCTGCCATGTCTGGTGCATACTTGAACAACAACAAACGAACGGACACTTGTTCCTGAAACTAACTTCATGTAAAAAGTGTTTTCGGACTCCACATAATTTTGGCTGCTCAGGGTAAAGGTCGCTCAACTAGATAAAGGAACTAACCTTGACCGATGTAGGAATCGGTGGATTCTGTAGGACTGTTCACAGATCTTCTGGTGGCATTACTCCTGACTGTGCAGTTACCTTCAGATCTCTCTCTCTCTCTCTCTCTCTCTCTGAACCTTAAGTGCTCAAGGCACATGGGGCTTCCGCAAGTGTTTTCCACAAATGCCTGCCCTTTGTCTTTTTTCCGCTCTTGCCCAGGTGAGCCCTCTATTGCTCAACATCCTTTATGTTGTTCTTCTCTGTGTCTCTTTTGGTCTACCCTTACTTCTGTTCCCCTGTGGTGTCCATCTTAGTTCTATTTTTGGTAGTGAGTTGTCCCAACCATCGCCAGCGTCTTTCCTCAGTAATTTCTGTCAGTGGCTTCATCTGCATTTCTGCCAACAAGGTATTATTTCTTATGGTGTTTGGCCAGAATATTTTCTAATTCTTCGTAAACATTTAGTCTGAAAAGAATTCAACTTGTTTTCTGTGTGTGTGTGTTGTTTTTTTTTTGGAAGGGGGGTGATTTTCCAGCATTGACTCCCATAGAGTACTACACTTAGAACATTACTCTTAAATATCCAGATTTTCGTCTTCATGTTTATGTTTTTTTTAAATTTCCGTATAGTCTGCAGCATTGCAAAAGCCTGGTTTGCTCTAGTAAGCCTGCTGTTGATGTCCTCTGTGCTGTCTCCATAATCTTAAAATGGTGAATAAAACTTGGCCTGAACTCACAATCCTCCGGTTAGAAACGACAGAACTTGTTTCTAGTTGTTGCCTCAGCTCTTCCCCTCCACTTCGTGCCGATGCTTGTTCTTTCTACCCTCTACGTCTCCCTTCTTCCATTGACGTTTCAAATCACCCCCAGAGCGGCCATCTTGCGTCTTCAGGTTAGAAAGTATCAAAGGGATGCTAAAAGGAATGTCACTAGCCTTAAAGAGTGCCTCATGATCAGGGTGGTCCTGACACCTTACTCATCTTAATAAAGTGCTATGTTTCTTAAGTACTTCATTTCTTGCCAAAAGACCATTTCTTAATCTGCATTGATCTCATTGTCTGTCTTCTGTCAACTATGTAGGAAAATGAAGCGTTGTCTGCAACAAGTCTACTAAAAGAAAAATTACCATGAAAAGTACTTTATTATGACCATATTATGAATGATTATCCGCTTCTGTGTTGCTTTGAACACAATTTTGTAGGATTAGACTCGAAAAAATCGTAGACAAAGCACTTTAGTGAGACGTGAGAGAAAGAAAAATCACAAGAGAATTACCTGGGATTCGAACCACGGACTCTGGTAGGACGAGCAGCCGTCTAGCCAAGAGAGAACAGGGTACTAACGAACTGAGCCATCTGAGACCCCCCCCCCCACACACACACACAAAAGGTCATTTGAAAGCTAAGTCATTAGTACTTGTTCAGCAGCCGCCACGAAGGTTCGTGACACCCGGAAAGAAACGAGGTCGTGACACAGAAATTCCGTAGCTTAGATTCAGTCTCTCTAGCAGGTACCAGCTTTTAGACAAACATACACACGGTCTCCTGCCATGTCTGGTGCATACTTGAACAACAACAAACGAACGGACACTTGTTCCTGAAACTAACTTCATGTAAAAAGTGTTTTCGGACTCCACATAATTTTGGCTGCTCAGGGTAAAGGTCGCTCAACTAGATAAAGGAACTAACCTTGACCGATGTAGGAATCGGTGGATTCTGTAGGACTGTTCACAGATCTTCTGGTGGCATTACTCCTGACTGTGCAGTTACCTTCAGATCTCTCTCTCTCTCTCTCTCTCTCTCTCTGAACCTTAAGTGCTCAAGGCACATGGGGCTTCCGCAAGTGTTTTCCACAAATGCCTGCCCTTTGTCTTTTTTCCGCTCTTGCCCAGGTGAGCCCTCTATTGCTCAACATCCTTTATGTTGTTCTTCTCTGTGTCTCTTTTGGTCTACCCTTACTTCTGTTCCCCTGTGGTGTCCATCTTAGTTCTATTTTTGGTAGTGAGTTGTCCCAACCATCGCCAGCGTCTTTCCTCAGTAATTTCTGTCAGTGGCTTCATCTGCATTTCTGCCAACAAGGTATTATTTCTTATGGTGTTTGGCCAGAATATTTTCTAATTCTTCGTAAACATTTAGTCTGAAAAGAATTCAACTTGTTTTCTGTGTGTGTGTGTTGTTTTTTTTTTGGAAGGGGGGTGATTTTCCAGCATTGACTCCCATAGAGTACTACACTTAGAACATTACTCTTAAATATCCAGATTTTCGTCTTCATGTTTATGTTTTTTTTAAATTTCCGTATAGTCTGCAGCATTGCAAAAGCCTGGTTTGCTCTAGTAAGCCTGCTGTTGATGTCCTCTGTGCTGTCTCCATAATCTTAAAATGGTGAATAAAACTTGGCCTGAACTCACAATCCTCCGGTTAGAAACGACAGAACTTGTTTCTAGTTGTTGCCTCAGCTCTTCCCCTCCACTTCGTGCCGATGCTTGTTCTTTCTACCCTCTACGTCTCCCTTCTTCCATTGACGTTTCAAATCACCCCCAGAGCGGCCATCTTGCGTCTTCAGGTTAGAAAGTATCAAAGGGATGCTAAAAGGAATGTCACTAGCCTTAAAGAGTGCCTCATGATCAGGGTGGTCCTGACACCTTACTCATCTTAATAAAGTGCTATGTTTCTTAAGTACTTCATTTCTTGCCAAAAGACCATTTCTTAATCTGCATTGATCTCATTGTCTGTCTTCTGTCAACTATGTAGGAAAATGAAGCGTTGTCTGCAACAAGTCTACTAAAAGAAAAATTACCATGAAAAGTACTTTATTATGACCATATTATGAATGATTATCCGCTTCTGTGTTGCTTTGAACACATAAACCAGGGCTCCAAGAAGGGGGAGGGGGGGGGGGAATGCATTGTTCAGGAGCCGGATGAGCTCAGGGGACTTCGGGGGCTGGGGGGGGGGGGGGTTATAATGATTAAAACAGATAAGCCTAGAGAATTTTGTAGCAGCTTACAAGATTTCTCCCAGAATCCCTGCATAGATCCTCTAACAACGTAACGGCCATTCTAAATAGTAACAAGTCGAAGTAAAAGCTTTAAGATTATTTATTTCAAACTACATAAATCTAAAAAACGAATTTTAAAGAAAAAAGTCATGTCTTCTTAATCTTCAACTTCTTCTCTAAACCGCAATAAAGAAGCGTTGTTTCGTCACTAAGACAGACGGAAGTGGTTTTACCGCCTGCGTACTTGGGTCTTTCTGTCTCACGTGACGTGTTACTCAGTGATAGAGGTCGTAACTCTATATTTACATCTTAGTTTCCAGCCACTCACGGTCCAGGCAGTCGATGCTGCTGCATCCCAAAGGAGCGAATTTGAATGTCTGCAACATTTTGGCAGGCATCAAATATTTATCGAGCTGCCTGTACTGCCGACATAGAATGACTAATCCTGACTTCTTGTGTCCGAAGAAAGTTAAAGAGAAAAAAAAAAAGATTTGGATTCACTGGATATGATACTAACTTGGAAGTTTATTTCTAACGTTTATCGCATGTTTACGTATAGTAACAATAACAAATTGTCATAAATTTAAGCAAAGAATGTTTGGCTGAGTGGTTAGGCACTCCGTGTACCATTTAGGTGGCACCTGGTTCAAGCCCAAGCAGTGGGAAATTTTTATCTGGTGTCACCACACCTTCTCCCACCCCACCACCCCGGGTGCCACCCGGTCTTTAAAAATGGGTACAAGAGAAATCTGGGAAAGTGAATGCGGAAAAGAAGATAACGATCACATCATACATTCATGTGTCAAAGGTCTTGGAAATACGGGCCTTATACGTATCCACAATATGCCTTAATGGCATGGAAACAGAGATTTGATGATTAATGTTCTCTTGAATGGCACGAGGATGCCATCATGGTGTTAATTTCATGTGAACTTCATGGAGCTGAGAGGAGAGCAGAAAACCAGAGAATAGGAGACAGGGAGCTAATTTCGTCTCGTCTGGTTAGCCCTGTCGACCTCACAATGTTGATTCAAATGTACTGTGGAGTATATGATGTGTCGCAATCAATCTTTCGTCGCACATAAAGATTTCGCTTATTCTGTTGAGTCTTGTCATATTTGGATGGGCACACCTAGGTCCATAGTGCTATTGCACAAAGTGAAATATGTTATTCAGTGCATGGGCACAAAAGTGAAATATGTTATTCAGTGCATCGGCACAAAAGTGGAAACATGTATTCAGTGCATTTCGCACAAGTGGAAATATATTATTCAGTGCATTGGCACAGGGAAGGTTTATGTGAGAGAGGGGATGAGAAATTCATAGCAGCAGCGGCTGAAATGTATGCAGCGCGTTTGCACAATATTATACGTGTATACTTGCTTAGTAGGGCCAGAGGATCCCAGGCCAATCTGGTCCACTGAATTAATTGTTACTTAGAGATAATGCATTGTATTTATGTCATGCATTGTTATTATCATGATGATACATGTTGACGTCCTGTGTATGTAATGTCTGTGGTGGCGTCACTACTGATATATATATATATATATATATATATATATATATATATATATATATATACATATATTGTTAATAAATGGATGTAAATTGGTGGGTACTTGGTGATATGTATTTCGTGTTGATGTGATGCATGAATGTGTGTAAGATGCTGAATTAACTGGCATGCAGTATCCTTGGAGGGAGATTATGGGTTGGCGGTCATGGGGGTCGCGAGATCTTGGCCACGCAGTACGGTAGTACATGCCAAGGGAATGCCTGAAACAGCTGGGTTGATCTATTTCTTCCCAGTCTATCCATAAAATGTAGATATATTGCTAGATGAGTTTACACCCTTCTGACATTCTGCCCTTCATCATACAACTTTCAATCTGTTTCACAAATATTCTACAAATATTCTGCTCATATAATCAATCATAACAAACATTAGAAAGCTTAGACATAAAATAAGATTAAAGTATAACATTCACATCTCACCCTTATCCATGCACTCAGTACAGAAAGTAACTACATACATATATAAATGACAACAGAAAGTAACTACGTACATATATAACTGAGTACAGAAAATAACTATGTACATATATAAATGACTACAGAAACTAACTACGTACACATATAAATGACTACAGAAACTAACTACATACATATATAAATGACTTCAGAAACCAACTACATACAAATATAAATGATTATCTGCCAAAGAGAATTTTGGTACTATTCATAATAAACAATTCGGTGTCTGCAAGAGCAGTGTAGAATAACTTTTGTGAATCACGGAGGCATGTAATCGACATCGAATAGATACTGGAAGAGTTTGTAGGTGTAGAGAGAAAGGAAGAGAGAGAGGGGGGAGGGGAGGGAGAATAATAAACGAGCTGTACAAGTGTTAAAAAAAAGGAGAAATATTCAACTCTAAAACTGATACATCCGTGGAATACAGAAGTCACCATGGGAACATTTCAACACGGAGTTTCTCATAATAAATGAACGTGGGACCCACACACACAAAGATTGTTGATTACAGAGACGTGCAAATACATTTGGACTTAAAAACTGTATACAACCATTTATCATTTATGCAGTTTTCTAAATACATTTATACATCATTTCTTTATTCATTCAGATCTATCTATCTATCTATCTATCTATCTATCTATCTATCTATCTATCTATCTATCTATCTATCTATCTATCTATCTATCTATCTATCTATCTATCTATCTATCTATCTATCTGTCTGTTTGTGTGTCTGTCTGCGTGTCTGTCTGTCTGTCCGTCTGTCCGTCTGTCTATCTGTCTGTCTGTCCCTCCATTCGTCTGTCTGTCTGTCTGTCTATCTATCTGTCTGTTTGTGTGTCTGTCTGCGTGTCTGTCTGTCTGTCTGTCTGTCTGTCTGTCTGTCCGTCTGTCTATCTGTCTGTCTGTTCCTCCATTCGTCTGTCTGCCTGTCTGTCTTTCAGGGCAAAGATGCTGTCCGATACGGCGAGTCTGTAACTCATAGCTGACATGCTAGCGTCAAGGTTGAAGAAACAGGTGACATACTAGCGCAAAGGTTGAAGAAACAGCTGACATGCTACCGTCAAGGTTGAAGAAACAGCTGACATGCTAGCGTCAAGGTTGAAGAAACAGCTGACATGCTAGCATTAAGGTTGAAGAAACAGCTGACATGCTAGCATCAAGGTTGAAGAAACAGCTGACATGCTAGCATCAAGGTTGAAGAAACAGCTGACATGCTAGCGTAAAGGTTGAAGAAACAGCTGACATGCTAGCATCAAGGTTGAAGAAACAGCTGACATGCTAGCGTCAAGATTGAAAAAACAGCTGACATGCTAGCGTAAAGGTTGAAGAAACAGCTGACATGCTAGCGTAAAGGTTGAAGAAACAGCTGACATGTTAGCGTCAAGGCTGAAGAAACAGCTGACATGCTAGCGTCACGGTTGAAGAAACAGCTGACATACTATCGTCAAGGTTGAAGAAACAACTGACATGCTAGCGTCAAGGTTGAAAAAACAGCTGACTTTCTAATGTAAAGGTTGAAGAAACAACTGACATGCTAGCGTCAAGGTTGAAAAAACAGCTGACGAAGACCCTGTGCCACTTTTCCGTTGATACCCCCCTCTTCCACCCAGTGACAGGCCTCTCCTGGCTAACCAGGCAGAGAGCGCTATAGTCCCCATGAGGGTGGAGTTTGATAAAGAAAAGTGTTATATCCCCTCCCCTCCCCCCCCCCGGCTTTTTTTTATCTCCACTCAAGACTGAAAAAGCAGCTGCTATGACCGACTCTGATGGTGGGCATGATGTTGTGCCGCAACAGCTTTACAGCATCGGCTGCAAAGAGCGCCAGCTCGCAGCTCGAAGTTCCAGAGAGATAGAAGACACACAATACAAGACAAGTTAAGATAAGACAAGACAAGTTAAGATAAGACAAGACAATACAAGACAAGTTAAGATAAGACAAGACAATACATGACAAGTTAAGATAAGACAAGGGAGATCATCAATCATTAGCGTGACTAGAAGCATGTGTAAACACGACTCACGTTTGTTGCTGTGATCCTCTAGATCCCTTGATCTGACACCATGTGAGTTTGTTTTTGACTTTTGTAGAGGTACACTAAAGATAATGTTCGCGTACCTCCACCCCCGTGGGATCTGGACGTTGTAAATCAGCGAATCTCGGGCATCATTGCATCTGCTACTTCAGATGTGCTACATGAAACTTGATAGGAGCTCCATTTGGCGCGTACATGTCATAAGTAAGGGGTGGGGGGGGGGGGCCTAACACCGAGCCCCTGTAAAGTATGTCTAAAACGATGAGAATTTATCTAGTAAAGTATGTCTAAAGCGATGAGAATTTATCTAATAAAGTATGTCTAAAGCGATGAGAATTTATCTAGTAAAGAAGTATATCTAAAACGATGAGAATTTATCTAGTAAATTATGTCTAAAGCGATGAGAATTTATCTAGTAAAGAAGTATGTCTAAAACGATAAGAATTTATCTAGTAAAGAAGTATGTCTAAAGCGATGAGAATTTATCTAGTAAAGTATGTCTAAAGCGATAAGAATTTATCTAGTAAAGAAGTATGTCTAAAACGATAAGAATTTATCTAGTAAAGAAGTATGTCTAAAGCGATGAGAATTTATCTAGTAAAGAAGTATGTCTAAAACGATAAGAATTTATCTAGTAAAGAAGTATGTCTAAAACGATGAGAATTTATCTAGTAAAGAAGTATGTCTAGAACTATGAGAATTTATCTAGTAAAGAAGTATGTCTAGAACTATGAGAATTTATCTAGTAAAGAAGTATGTCTAGAACTATGAGAATTTATCTGGTAAAGAAGTATGTCTAAAAGTAAGAGGATTTATCTAGTAAAGAAGTATGTCTAAAACGATGAGAATTTATGTAGTAATGTATTTCTAAAATGATGAGAGTTTATCTACTAAGATATGTATAAAATGATGAGCATTTATCTAGTAAACTATGTCTAAAATGATGAGAATTTATATAGTAAAGTATTCTAAAATGAAGAGAATTTATGTTGTAAAGTATGTCTAAAATGACGAGAATTTATCTAGTAAAGTATGTCTAAACCATCATCATCATCATCATCATCACCATCATCAGGTGCCGTGCCTACTGGCGTTGGCTATTATGCTTCTCCAGAGTACTCGATCCTTCATGCAGGCCATCAGCTCAGTTGGTGATCTCCTCTCACACCATCCTGTCAGACTGCTTAGTATCATTTATCTTTGTCTTCCTCTTGATCTTCTTCCTTCTATTTTTCCTGTTGTTATAATATTTTCAATGCTCCCTCTTCTCATTGCATGTCCTATGAAAGTAAATTGTCTCTCTCTCTCTCTTATTTTTTTACGAGATTTTTTTTTTGTCTATCCAGCTCTTCTCATATATTCTTAGTTAGTTATTTTTGCTGTCCAGGGAATTCGCAATATTCTTCTAATAAACCACATTTCTGCTGCTTCCAATGATTTTTATGCAGACCTGCCTATTGTCCATGATTCACTTCCATATAACAAGATAAGTTCAACAAAAGAACATGTCTAAAACGATGAGAATTTATCTAGTAAAGCATATCTAAAATTACGACAAATATATCTAGAAAAATATGTCTAAAGTGATGAGAATGTATCTACACAATAACACACACTTTCTCCACATAGATTAGACGGTTTAACACAAATGTCAAATCGATCTTCTTTTATGGTTCAGAAACATGGACAGCATCAGCCAAAAGTACCAAGAGACTGCAGAGCTTTGTTAACACCTGCCTAAGGAAGACCCTACACAGTAGATGGCCAGATAGCATTAGAAGTGAAGAGCTGTGACAGTAAACTAACCAGTCCACAGTGAAAGAAATGATAATGAAAAGACAGTGGAGATTTGTAGGACATACACTTCGACATCCTACCTGTAATTTCACCTGACCTGGAATCCCCCAGGGTAAGAGGAAACACGGAAGACCTAGAAACACCTGGCCAAGGAGTCTTGAAGCAGAGATTAAAAAAAAAAAGATGAACTACACCTGAGGATAGATAGAAACAACAGGCCAGGACAGAAATAAATGGATGTCCCAGATAAGAGTACAGAAAGCGAGGATGAAGGATAGATTTCCATGTAGCTGCATTTGTCTTCTTATAGTGGCCTCCAGAAAGTATTCTAATCTTCTTAATGTATTCTTTACGAACTCAGAAATAGTAATTACATAGTACTTACCTATTCCATATTCGTTTTGTTCTTATAATGTCTCTTGTGCTTGATGAACTCCTTTATATTGACTTCTTGTGCTGTAAACACGGTTTCATAATCTATTACAACGCCTTCTTATTTCCAAGCCAAGAATATATCATGTTTTACCATATTATATTACCTAACGCAATTACATTCATGTACAGTACTTCAAAACCTGCGCCATTTCGCTTCGTATTATATATCCGCCCTTTAATTATCTCCCTTTTTCTAAATGCTTACTGCAGCAAAATTTCTCTAACATGTCGTATCACATCACAGTTAGAAACTGGAAACATCAGTAGACAGCACTTTGAATCTGCGTGGTGATTATAATTTGCTCACCTGGGATCTAATCAAGATTCATACGTATGAAAGTTACCGACATATTGCATCTTTTTTAGAACGAAGAATGAACAGAGTCTCTTTTATGCAGATGGCTGTTGAGTTCTATTTATATAGATGATTACAGAAGAAAGATAATGAGGAAGTCATGATGTATAGATTACTTGAGAGTGTTGAAATAGATGGAGAAAAAAAAATTTTGCTAAATACAAACAAAAAAACAAGAAAGAAAGAAGAACTAAGCACTTTTTAAATCCTGAAAATAAATCAGCAGGATTATAGTGATGACAGGTTGTCAAAGACAAAGTGAGTTCGTTTTTCTTTTCCTTTGTAAAATAACCACTCGTGAAAGCCTTCTACGGCTTCACAATGTTGCAACATTGAAAGGCTGCCGTCACCGCCCACAGAAGAAGATCAGTGGTTATCCTGTCTCTACTTGAGAACGGGCCGCCTTACTTATTTAACTTGTATACTGAAAATATAACGAGAAATGTTAGAGAAGATGTAGACAAAGAATATTACGACGCCATAACAATTGGAGGTTATGAAATACCAGAGATTAGATATGCTGATGACACAGTGTTACTGTCCACAACACAAAAAGGAATGGAAAAACTAATTATGTCAGTCCGTAAGAACAGCGAAAAGCAAAACCTCTATCTTAATGCAAAGTAAACTAAAGTGATGACAAAACAAACAAGGCAGATGAAATATGTATCAATGAGGAAAAACTGGAAGAAGTGGAGAGTTTTGAATATCTTGGATCACTGCTAACTAATAATGGAGATAAAAAGAGGGAAATTAAAAGGAGGACATCTATCGCTCTTCAGAAAGTAAAACAACTAAAGAATCTGTGGAGTGGAGCAGACAGAACAACAAAAATAAGATTTTTAAGGGCATGCATCTTTCCCATCGCAACATATGCCTGTGAGACCTGGACACTTGACAAAATAGCTGAGAAACACTGCCTTTGAATGTAAATGCTACAGAAGAGTTCTTCAAATATAATGGACACAAAAAAGAACAAATATACCCATACTACAAGAGCTTAATATTGAAGAAGGCTGGCTAGTAAAGAGGATTAAAGAGAAAAAAACTTAAATATTTTGGACACATTAAACGTCATGATAATCTAGAGAAGACCGTCTTGGATGGATACATAATGGGAAAAGAAAGAGAAGAAGACCAAAGCGAAGATGGCTGCAAGACATGGTTGACGATCTGCAAATGGATGCATCAGCAGCAGGCCATCTTGCTCACAACCGAGAGGCCTACAAGAGTGTTGTTAGGGAGGCAAAGTTCCGCAAGGGACATGCAAATGAATGAATGAGTTAATGGATGTCGAGATCGAGGATCTCACAACACGGTGCACTTACTCTATGGCGCGTGCGAGAACCCTAGGAAAAGAAGCGACGACTGTTTGAGGCACAACTCACAAACTTAGTCCAAGAAGCTGTGTTGACAACGATTCGACTATCTATCAGACTGAAGACTGAAGCGATAAAGAGGAAAACTCGGATTAGAAAATGAGTTTATAGATTAAGTAACACGAGAGAAATGCAAAATACTGTGTCGTGTTTTGTTATATTTGTCCGTGAAATAGTGAATGCCAGCTCTCCGTAGCCGATGCTGCGAAGAAGAACTTGAAACACCAGCAAAATCTCGGATGGGCGGTAGGTCCACAATATTATTTTTTTTTTTCCAAAGCGAAATTGCGAGGTTCTCAGCAAAGTCCACCACTGCCAAGAACTGGTTAATCCCTGCCACGTATGGCCAGAACTTGAAGTAAATTAATATCCTGATTGTGAAGTACCGCAAGCATTGGCAACTCTTGTACCCTGACCTAGATACCGCGCACTTCATTCATCCCGCCCGCTCTCCCCTCCCTGCCAAAGCGTTAACTAACGGATAAAGTTCTGTTACTTTCATTATAAAATTCCTCTCCTAAATCACCTTTTTATGTTTCCTTGGCTCCACACACCTGCATCTAGGAGCAATAATAATTACATCGGTGGCTTTAAGGAACATTACCACGTCCAAAACACACTCGATAAACCTTTGCTCTTTATTGCTCGAAACCACGCTTCTGGCTTCTTTATTAATGCATGCTCCCAGTCATATATTACATTATGTCCACAATCATAAATTTCCAGGTTGACATAAACGAACTAATTATGATTATTAACAGAGAGAGAGAGAGGGGGGGAAAAGAATAAAATATATATAAAACAAAGAAAGAAAATGCAAAAACATGCAAGAGAAATAAAATTCCTGATAGTATCCAAATACCAGAAATGTCTGCTCCATAGGACACCGCTGCCATTCAAGGTCCCAAATGCCAGGGCATAAAGAAAAATCTCCGTGAAATGAATATTACATACAAAGCCGTCTTCGAAAGGTTGTGGAGCATTCGTTATTCGCCAAGTCAACAAATTCCACTCGTAACCAGAACCACTGGTTATGACATGAAAATGCTTCGGTGGTTTACTGTAGGCGTGGCTGCACGGTGGCAGTGAGTAAACTAATTTGTTTCGGTCCTGATGTGTGATTTTAAAAAAAAAGAAGGCATTCAGGGTTTTGCATCTTTTAAGCATTTTGCCTGGGGTGGGGGGAGGTTTTTTTTTTTGGGGGGGGGGGCAAGTGTAAGACGCTATCCGATGTGTTCAATCAGCCCCTCACAGCTGACACGCTAGTGTCAAAGCTTCATAATCATAGCCGACCAAGACCCTGTCCCACCTCTCTTAAAGTACCCAAAATACCAGGCCCAACCTGGCTAACGGGGGTAGGAATCGCCATAGTCCCCATGGTGGTGGAGTCTGCTAAAGAAGCATTGCGGGCTTCTTGATCTGTAGCTCCAGTCAGGGGCCGATAGAGTAGCCGCTGTAACCCGCCTCCTGTGGGTGCTGTGGCTCAACACTTTCATTGGTTTCAGAGGACCACCAACTCGTAGTTCCAGGGAGATAAAGGAGAAGAAGAAGAAGAGGAAAAAGAAGCAGAAGAAGAAACATTTGACGAGAGCTAATCAAAAAGTAAATGCAAATCAAGATACAGGCACTGAAAATGGAAGCCGTGTCAAAAATTCTTTCTATATAATTTTAAATGGCTGCCTCTCTTGATTTATGGCTAATTTTTGACTGACTCCCGTATCGTTGGCTGAGTAGTTAGACTCTCCCTCTACTAGTCCGGTGGTACCGGGTTCAAGTCCCAGTAGTGGGGGGGGGGGGATTTTTATGGTACCACCACACCGAAAAGGCCTTGGGGTACAGCCAGCCTCTAAAAATGGGAACCAGAGAAATCTGGGGAGGTAAACGCGGCCAGACGTGATACTGACCACATCAGACTTTCATGTGCCCAAGTTCCTGGAAATAAGGTATCCCCAGTATGCTTTAATGATAACGAGCCGGGGACTTCACTTTTACCATATGTGCCTTTAAGGTATGACAAGATTACCTTTACCTTTTTACCATATTTAGGAAGTGAAACCTCGGTGGACTGGATACTGAGACTTGTCCTGGATATATTCTGGATATAAAAATCATGGAAGGACAGTCCACGAAGACCCTTCACTACTGACAAGAGGATCACATCAGAAACTATCCGCCATTACCTGTAGACCAGGATGTTCGCCGCCACTATCATGAGACCAAGACGTTCGCCTCCATTACCTGTAGACCGGGACGTACAGCGACACTACCTGGAGACCAGGACGTACAGCGACACTACCTGGAGACCAAGACGTACAGCGACACTACCTGGAGACCAGGACGTACAGCGACACTACCTGGAGACCAGGACGTACAGTGACACTACCTGGAGACCAGGACGTACGATGACACTACCTGGAGACCAGGACGTATGATGACACTACCTGGAGACCAGGACGTATGATGACACTACCTGGAGACCAGGACGTACAGCGACACTACCTGGAGACCAGGACGTACAGCGACACTACCTGGAGACCAGGACGTACAGTGACACTACCTGAAGGCCGGGACGTACGATGACACTACCTGGAGACCAGGACGTATGATGACACTACCTGGAGACCAGGACGTATGATGACACTACCTGGAGACCAGGACGTATGATGACACTACCTGGAGACCAGGACGTACAGCGACACTACCTGGAGACCAGGACGTATGATGACACTACCTGGAGACCAGGACGTACAGCGACACTACGTGGAGTCCAGAGGAGCTTACTGCTGGAGGATTCACAAGAACTAGATGTGTGCCACCTCTGATGGGATTATAACGAGAAACCTTCAATACCCCAGGCCGACATCTAACCCCGAGACCACGCATTTGTGTGTCCCTAGTTCAGGAGTCTCCATTCGGCGGTCCACCAGATCTTTTTGGGGGCCCACGAAGTTAATCTTGAAACGTTTTTATTGATTAAAACGAAAATTTCTTCAGGGCATTAAAAAAAAAGCATTCTAAAAAGACTTGAAAAGCTACTTAAATACAATCAGTTCATCTTTTCTCCTTCACGTCACTTTTTCCACATTCTTCATTTTTGGTCTCAACATCAAAAAACTTCATGCGAAGTGCTACTTGATTCCCGTATACACTTTTGTGGCCTTTGAGGACAATGAAGCTCAAGTTGAATCAAAACTTTATTTTTTTTTGTATCGTACGTATTTCTTGTACGGTTCTTCTTTGTTTTTGATATTATAATATTAAAATACTTGTATTTCCTCAGTCGCAGAAGCTGCTGTTCGTACTATTTCAGTTATACATGTCATCCTCTGCAAGCAGAATATTTTGTTTGTTTGTTTGTTCGTTGCCCACAAGAGTTCTCTTTCTTGTGGAATTGGCGAGGTATCGTACCCACTGTAGGCTTTGCTCATTCATTCACTTGCATGTCCCCTGCAGAACTTTGCCTCCCTAACAGCTCTCCTGTAGGCCTCTCGGTTGTGAGCAAGATGCCCTGCTGCTGATGCATCCATTTGCTGATCATCAACGATGTCTTGCAGCCATCTTCGCCTTGGTCTTCCTCTCTTTCTTTTTTCCCATTATGTACCCCTCCAAGACAGTCTTCTCTAGATTATCATGACGTTTATGTGTCCAAAATATTTAAATTTTCTCTCTCTAATCCTCTTTACTAGCCAGCCTTCTTCAATATTAAGCTCTTGTAGTATGGATATACTTGTTCTTTTTTGTGCCCATGATATTTGAAGAACTCTTCTGTAGCATTTACATTCAAAGGCATTTATGTGTTTCTCAGCTGCTTTGTTAAGTGTCCAGGTCTCACAGGCATATGTTGCGATGGGAAAGATGCATGCCCTTAAAAATCTTATTTTTGTTGTTCTGTCTGTTCCTCTCCGCAGATTCTTTAATTGTTTTACTTTCTGAAGAGCGATAGATGTCCTCCTTTTAATTTCCCTCATTGTATCTCCATTATTAGTTAGTAGTGATCCAAGATATTCAAAACTCTCCACTTCTTCCTCTACTAGTAATTGTGATGACGGACAAAATCCTGACGGTGTTACTAAGGAAAACCCCTGCATCAAACTAAAAATAAAAATAAGAGTAGGAACATGGAATGTAAGAAGTATGTATGAGGGAAAATATCAAATAATAAGTGACGAGATGAAAAGAATGAGGATACACATTTTGGAAATCTGCGAACATCGATGGAAAGGATCAGGACACTTTAAGAGCGAGAATGATAATATCTGTATATACTCTGGTGGAGAATTAGGGGGAAAGAATGGAGTGGCTTTTTACTTGGACAAATCAACACCAAAAGCATTACTAGGCTACAATCCAGTAAGTGATAGAATCCTAACAATCAGACTTAAGGGCATTCCTAGAAACGTAACAATCATCCAGATATACGCACCTACATCAGCAGCAGAAGAAGAGGAAGTAGAAGACTTTTATAACACACTGCAAACGACAATAGACCAGGTACGGAAAAATGATATTGTATTAATAATGAGGGATTTTAATGCAAAGATTGGTACAGAAAGAGCAGAAGACGAAGGACATTTTGTAGGGAAATTTAGCATAGAACATAGAAATGAGGCAGGTGACAATCTAATGGCGTTTTGCATGGAAAATGAGCTAATGCTCGCTAACACACTTTTTAAACAACATCCAAAAAGACTTTACACATGGACATCACCTGATGGGAAAACCAAGAATCAAACAGATTACATTTTAGTGCAAAGAAGGTGGAGATCAAGTATAACATCAGCAACAACTTTACCAGGTTCTGATTGTGACACGGACCATGAGTTATTAATAGCAGACATGAAGATAAAGATAAAAAAAAGACAGTTAGGGGATTAAGACCACTCCACTTTGATCTTACAAAAATACCAGAACAATACGGTATAGAAGTGAAGAAATGTTTCGAAATCCTGATGGCTGTACAGGAGGAGATACACCAGATGAATTGGCTACGCAGGCCAGAGATATCTTAATAACAACAGCTAAAGATATGGTTCCATTAAAGAAAACACAAAAGAATGGATGAATTACAGTAGGCACACTAGAACTGATAAAACAAAGTAGAGAAATGAAGACGCAATGGAAAGTGACAAACAACAACAAAGGGGGAATATAAATCTTTAACAAAAGAAGTACGAAGAAACATAAGAAAAAACAAAAAGCAGTACATACAAGATTGTTATGAAAGAATAGAAGAACATCAGAAGTGTGGAAGAGGTAGTGAAATGTTTAAAGAAATGAAGACATTGACGAGAAATGTCACACCTAAGCTAAATGTAATTTGTGATGATATTGGGAATACCTTGACAGAGACAGAGTAAATTCTAGAAAGACGGAAGGAATATTGCAGAGGAATGTATGAAACAACCGACTGTGAAAGCAGAAATCTACAGTGTGAATTATTATTGGAGGAGAAAGAACCCGAACCGACAATAGAAGAAGTTCTTCGACAATAGAAGACTTCGAAAGAAAACAGAAGAAGAAGTCAATATAGTCAAAGCTGGTTTCAGGCAAGAAAGAGGATCACGAGATCATATATTCAATATAAGATTAATAATAGAGAAATGCAGAGAATTTAATGTGAATCTATATTTAGCTTTTTAGGCTACTCAAAAGCATTTGATTGTGTACAACACCAGAAACTTTGGAAAATAATGGGGAAAAAAAGAGATTTCCAACACATTTCATACAATTAACATCACTGCTGTATCTAGACCAACAAGCAGCAGTAAGAATAAATGGTGAAAAAACAACTTGGTTTGACATAAAACAAGGGGTCCGTCAGGGGTGCATATTGTTGCCTTACTTATTTAACTTGTATACTGAAAATATAATGAGGAATGTTAGAGAAGATGTAGACAAAGAATATTACGATGCCATAACAATTGGAGGTTATGAAAAACCAGAGATTAGATATTCTGATGACACAGTGTTACTGTCCACAACACAGAAAGGAATGGAAAAACTAATTATGTCAGTCCGAAAGAATAGTGAAGAGCAGAACCTCTATCTTAATGCAAAGTAAACTAAATTGATGACAACTGACAAAACAAACAAGGCAGATGAAATATGTATCAGTAGGCGTTGCTACATTTTAAAAGATGACAAACAGGGAATGCCTAAACAAAAGCAAGTGCGGGTAGGAATCGTATTAAATCCATAAGAGAACGAGAGCTATCATTCATTGGACATATAATGAAAAGAGGAGGGCTTTAAAACATTATAACAACAGGAAAGATATGTGGGAAGAGATGCAGGGGAAGACCAAGAGGGAAAAAAATGTCATGGGGTGTCTAACGCGATGACGCAACACAAAGTCACGAACTGTGCTGATGGAAAAATATCAAGGAAAGAGATCTGTTGAGCATGACCGCCTACCCCTACCAGCATGGCACATGATGATGATGATGATTAAAGAAAAAAGAGTTGGACAAGTTACTAGATTTAGCAGGCATCGTAAAGAGCATTAACGTTTCCCTGGCTACAATGCGGGACCAGTTTTCTGCACCATCCTTTTATGGTTACAGGATTACTAGTCTATTTACAATTCCTGGCTGTACTCTTAATACAAATTTAGTTCCGACATATCTTCCTTCCAAGTCTTTGTGGTTTGTTTGATTTTTTTTTTCTCATGTTTTCTCCGCCTTCGTTTTTCATGATGTGCCATGCCCCCCCCCCCCCCGGTCATCATATGTCTATGCCAGTCTGTGTGGATATTCTTCTGGGGCTTCGGCTTAGCTTGTTTTAGAATATCTTTTTTTTTAAGATCTGGCTTAAAGATGCTGTAACTAAGAGTTTCATTGTCAGCTCATGAGCTGGTAGAGAAGTACCAGGTTTTCTGTGAAGTGGTCTTTATTCTTCTCTTCTTTTTTTATTCTAATCCTCGTTGTTTTATGAGCTGTTCTTTGCGGTCGAAGCAGTGAAAATGATGAAAAATGTGCATTTTTTTTTGGTCTTGTCTTGTGCTATCTCCCTGTGACTGCTAGCTGGTGCTATTTGCAGCCGATGCTGTTGGAATATAGCATCGTATCGGCGTGAGAGCGATTTACGGCAGCTATTTTTTGTTCAGTCCCGGAGTACAGCTTAAAGAAGCAGGGGGTGTGCAACACTCTTTTTACCAGACTCCACCACCATAGGGACTATGGCGGTCCCTGCCCCGTTAGCCAGGCTATGTCTGCTACTGGGGGGGAGGGGGTACCGACGAAGAGGTGGGACAGGGTCTTGGTCAGCTATCATTCGATAACCCTGACCCTAGCACATCAGCTATGGTTCGCTGATTGCCTAATTGGACAGTCTTCGCCCCCCCCCCCCTTTTTTCCTGGAGCCAGGAGTGGATTACTGTGGGTCGCATGAAGTGTTGATGATCCTAGAAGTTCAGTTTTTGACTGGCTCCCCGCCATGAGTGCAACGGCCATCCCTACCCTGTAAGTCAGTCAGGAAAAGCTCACCACCTAGAACAGTGTTTCTCAACCTTTTTTTTTGTTTCGATAATGTCCCATCTCAAAGCATCAAAGATCCTCCCCCCTTTCTCCTTTCCGCAGCATAATAGTCAACCAGGTTCTGAAAAAGTATAACCTAAACATATTCTAATTGACCCCCTTCTCCCCCCCCCCCAAAAAAAAAAAAAAACAAAAAAACTCACATTGCCTCTCTGTGGGGGCATACGCCCCACTTTGGGGAACACTGATCTAGAAGAACCACTAGGAAGTGTGACAGGGTCTTAGCCAGCTCCGATTCACTGGCCCTGTTTACCGTAGCGTGACTCAAACATGGTCGTCATCGATCCCTTGCATCGGGGCAAGAGCAAAGCCTCCTCGGCGATCTGACTGCGGTTCGCTGTCGCTTTCTTGAGGAAGGTATCTTCCTTATTGGAAATGTTTTTATGGTCATTTCGTGTAGTCAAGGACACGCAGCATATAAAAATGTTCACGCTGGGAGTTCCTGGTAATGCCCCGCAGGAGCTCAAGAACATTCCACTAAAAAGGGGGAAATTACACTTGGGGAAAAAACAAACATACGAATGGCTGCTGAGAATAATGAAACAGTGGAGTATTATAGATTACTGGTATCTGACTTTCATGTTTCCCTTTTCTTCGTGTTCCCTAGCGGCTCAGTTACATTCCATTTCTCATGCCCATTTCAATTTTTTTCTCTCTCTTGGCCTACAACTCCATCTTTATCCCTTGAGTTTTCCACTGACTACAGGTTCTCTAGCTTGAGTCTTGCTACTGGATGTTGGTCTCTATACAAATACCAGATATTTTCTGACCGATTTGTACTCTCTTCTTCTTTAAAGGTTTAGATCTGTGGTGAAGATGATGTCCGTTTGACAGCCAGAGACTCATAGCTGACATGCTAAGGTCAAGGTTGGCGAACCATAGGTGACCAAGACCCTGTCCCACCTCTCCGTTTATATCCCCTGTAACAGGCCTAGCCTGGCTAACTTGTAAGGAATAGCCATAGCCCCCCATGACGGTTAGGTCTGCTAAAAAATATTGCTCGCTCACTGGGTTTTAGCTCCAGTCTGGGACTGCAAAAAATAGCCACTTTTCACCCGTTCCCAATCCGACACGATGCTGTCCCTCAACACCTTTACGGCATCAGGTGCAAAGAACATTAAGCTCGTAGTTTCAAAAAGATAGAAGAAGAAAAGGAAGAAGAAGAAGAATCGTGTAAGTCAACAGAAGGTCAAGTAATTTACTTTTAAAGCCCCGTGCAACCACGAAGTAAAAGAAAAGCAAAAACAGGTTACCACCAAAGGAAAGAATTCTTGACTTAATTTTATGTCTGTGCACAATGATACTGACATGGGACAGTACTAAAAGAGACAAAAATGCTTTTCAGGGGACTCTACAACAGTACAATGAGACCCAAAATATCGCATCACAGATCTAAAAGGAACACAACAAATCACAATTTTTAGTATCCAAATATAAGACTACAAACTGTAAGCCCATCAATGTAAACTGAAAACTGTTAAAACCTCAGTTTCCATGCATCAAAACGGTGTCTAAAGTCTAGAATACATCTTGCAAACTTAATCTAGCCAGAGAACCTTGAAAAGCCAGTCATGCTCCCAGAAAGTGGCAACTCAGGGCACGCTTGAAGAGCTCCTGCTGATGATGTGATTCATGAATGTCATCAGTCCTTTTGTCAAGATGTCTAAGCACAGGAAACTGTCATTTAAAAAAATGAAAATGAAAATAAAAAAAAAGCTTCAGCTATTCTGTAAATCAAACTATCAAGTGGAACACAACAGGTCAAAGAAAAAGAGACAGACCTCGTGAAACTCTGAAGAGGACATTGTTAAGAGAAGCCAAATTAACAAGCATAAAATCCCTTGACGAGGTCGAAAGATTCGCTGAAGACAGGAAAAATTTGGTGAACTAGCTTGCGAGCCCTATGTGACGTTTAACGGCACGGGAAGGATATAAGATATAAGATAAGATTCTGTACCTGCTAAATAACAAGGGGGATATAAACGGAGGAAAACCGTTCAAATACGTTCGGAAAACATGTATCAAGTACAGTATCATACATCAGGTGGAAAACAATGAGTTCTAGTGCAGCATTATAAGCCAAGCGAAAAACCATGTATCTTAGCATAGTATTATAAATCAACCGAAAAACCACGTATCTTTGCACTGTGTTATAAGTCAAGCGAAAACCAATGTATCCTGGTACATTATGTAATACGTGAAGAGAAAACCAGTGTATCCTGGTTCGTTATTGTAATAAGTCTAGCGAAAACCATCGTATCCTGGTACATTATAGAATACGTCAAGAGAAAACCAGTGTATCCTGGTTCGTTATTGTAATATGTCCAGCGAAAACCATCGTATCCTGGTACACTATTATAATAAATCAAGCGAAAAACCATATATCCTAATATACGTGCAGACAAGAAAGAATGAAAGAGATGGTTTGATGAGAAAGCAGAGATGATTCAGGGGCGGAGAATCTCCCACAATACTGCCTGGTAAAAGTAATGACGTTGATGTAGCTTAAGAGAAAACTATACCGCTGTAACGACAGCAATAGATGAAGAAATAACACGACAGGAGGTAGGCACACACGCAAACACACACACAGACACACACACGCAAACACACGCAGAGTATGTGGGAGAGGAAAAGAAAACTGCCGACGGTTTAAGTGATTTTATTTTAAAAAAAGAAATGAAAGAAAGACCTTTCTGATGATCATGAAAGTTGATGTAACACATTTTGTGGCTTCTGCATGTGCGAGCATCTGGAAGTAAATGGACCGACTGTGTGGAACTTCACGCTGATTATAATACCCCCAGAGAGGTAAAAGCACGCGTTTGCTATCGGTCTCTGTCGACCAGCAATGATTTGATGGAGCAGGGAGAATTGTATTAAACCAATGGTTTCAAAAAATTTTGGGTGGGTCGTGGCGTCCTGAGGTCGTGGGACTGTGTTACTGTAGGGGTGGTGGTGTGGGGGTGGGGTGGGGGATTGAGACTAAAAAACATTAACTTTGCTACATATTCCGGAAGCGATGGTCTGTTTCTTCAACTGTAGAATCCAAGATGATCTTCTTCTTCTTCTATCTCTCATGAACTGCGAGCTGGTTCTCTTCACAGCCGACGCAGTGAAGACGTTAAGACATAATATCATGCCGGATTTGGAGCAGGCAGTGAAGACGTTAAGACATAATATCATGCCGGATTTGGAGCAGGCAGTGAAGATGTTAAGACATAATATCATGCCGGATTTGGAGCAGGCAGTGAAGACGTTAAGACATAATATCATGCCGGCTTTGGAGCAGGCAGTGAAGACGTTAAGACATAATATCATGCCGGATTTGGAGCAGGCAGTGAAGACGTTAAGACATAATATCATGCCGGCTTTGGAGCAGGCAGTGAAGACGTTAAGACATAATATCATGCCGGATTTGGAGCAGGCAGTGAAGACGTTAAGACATAACATCATGGCGGATTTGGAGCAGGTTATGGCGGCTAATTTTTTTTTCAGTTCCTGGGTGAAGCTACAAGCAGGGTGCAATATTTCTTTTGCAGACACGAGGACTATGGCCATCCCTGCACCTTTAGCTGAGCTAGGCCTGTTATTGGAGGTACCAAAGGAGAGGTGGAACAGGGTCTTGGTCAGCTATTGTTCGCCAACACTGACTCTAACACGTCTGTTGCGGTTCACGCTAGCATGTCAGCTATTATTCACCAACCCTGATTCTAGTATGTTAGCTATTATTCACCAACCCTGACTCTAGTATGTCAGCTATTATTCACCAACACTGACTTTAGTATGTCAGCTATTATTCACCAACCCTGACTTTAGTGTGTCAACTATTATTCACCAACCCTGATTCTAGTATGTCAGCTATTTATTCACCAACCCTGACTCTAGTATGTCACCTATTATTCACCAACCCTGACTCTAGTACGTCAGCTATTATTCACCAACACTGACTCTAGTATGTCAGCTACTATTCACCAACCCTAACGCTAGTACGTCAGCTACGGTTCACCAACCCTGACGCTAGTACGTCAGCTACGGTTCACCAACCCTGACGCCCGACGCTAGCATGTCCAGGATGTCCATGATGTGATAAAGAATTCGTTAAAATTGTTCTTCTTTCTTTCTCGTGTCCTGTCTCTGCTGTATACTGTTACAGAAAAAATAGAAAGAGGAAGGAAAGGAGAGAAAATTAGCACGAAGTGATAAGAAAAATGAAATGATAACCTAGCACTCACTGTTCTTTGTAAAACTGCACCAAACACCTTTCTTTAACTCTGCTAGAATCAATTTTATTGCAGCCGTCTTCATGCTCACATTTACTGTTGTGTGTCTTTTCATTATCGGTGTCTCATTTAAACCACATTTTTTTAATTGGCAAAAACACCGCGTCATATATTTTAAAAAACACTGCGTCATATATAAAAGCACCGTGTGATACATTAAAAAAAACCTGCATTGTATATCCCACAGGAGAACAGAAGTAACAGTAGACCAAAAGAGACATGGAGAAGAACAACAGAGAGGATGTTGAGCAATAGAGGGCTCACCTGGGCAAGAGCAGGAAAAAAGGCAAAGGACAGGCATTTGTGGAACCTTTGCGGAAGCCCCATGTGCTCTGGGCACTTAAGGTTCAGATATATATATATAAAACGTAATATATAAAAAAACGCAGCATCAGCCGAATAATTTAAGTAAGCTTAATTTTGCTCTAAAAGTCTAAATCAAGTAGTACACATTGTAGTACAGACATGTTATGCTATCCCTCTCTAGACGTATGTGTGTAGAGAGACGTCAACCGTTTTGAAAATAAGACGTCAGCTGACCAGAAGAGCAGGGCATACCTATTCGTTTCTTGTGTAATGAAGACAGGTGAAACCTGCAGATATTTAACACAGAATGAAACGACAGTATGGGGACAGTTCTTTGTCGCTTCTACAAGTATGTGATGGGCACAGGAAATTTAAAAGCGGGGTGACAAATGTTGCGGATGCAGCTCTCTCCTGCCGACCTCACGCAGCGAATAGCCCTGACCCTAAAATGGAAGCGGGACAAATGATATGGGAAACCAGTGGGTAACAATCGATGCTTGGAGAATTGAGGATTAGTTATTGTAATACGGAAAATTCTCCGCCAGGCGGGTACCAAAACAACTCACCCCTCGAGCCTGAAGGAACGTCGGGAGGATCTTCACGTGTGTGAAGCTGTTTTATGACGTTTAGAAGCTGATGGAGTTGGCTTTCTGCGACGTACAGTTACCAAACACGGAAGCTTCGTATGTTACTTCCAGACAGAAACAACGAGAGCCAACAAGGTGTGGCGAAACAAAGACAACTTCGTCGGCAGGAAAACTGATGCTCACGCTCTTCTGAAACTGTAAAGGCTCATCTCTGGAACAATTGCATGTCCAGACCAGGGGAGCCACTATCAACAGCGAAGCATACTGTGATCTGACAGAGAATTATCTGAAATCTGCTATCAGGCGAAAACGTCGCGAGTTGCTCAGCTGCGATGTGGTAGCGCGCGACTTCACATAGCACATGCAACACTTCAACAAATTAAGAATCTGAGCTTGGAGTTGCTTCTACATACTGCATATTCACTCGACCTCGCACCATGTGATTATCTTGTGTCTGGACCCCTCAAACTTGGTGGGAAGAAGTTCAATACGGACGTATAGACTGGAAGCCGTACGTAACTGAATACAGAGTCAGTCAGAAGATTTTTTTTTTATCTTCGAGGATTCCAGGCACTAGTAAAGAGTTGGCAGCCATGAACATGGTGGAGATAATACTGAAAAATGATAAAAAGTTTTCGGTCATATTTGTTTACTTTATATTTTAAAAATGTTTGCTTTTTAACTCATCAACGTACATCAAAAACATTGTATCATATTTGAAAAATAGCGTACCAAAAACACTATATTTTATCTTTAGAACAGAACTGTATATCCTGCATCGTATTCACCAGCACTGATTCTAGTATGTACTGACAGTGTATAATCTATGTTGTTGTTGTAATTTAACCTTAAAATTGGATATCTTTAGGTTTTTATAAAAAAGAACAAATATATCCATACTACAAGAACTTAATTTTGAAGAAGGCTCGCTAGTAAAGAGGATTAAAGAGAGAAATTTTAAATATTTTGGACACATTAAACATCATGATAATCTAGAGAAAACCGTCTTGGAAGGGTTCATAATGGGAAAAAGAAAGAGAGGAAGACCGAGGCAAAGACGGCTGCAAGACATCGTTGATAATCTGCAGCAGGCCATCTTGCTCACAACCGAGAGGCCTACGGGGGAGCTGTTAGGGAGGCAACATTCTGCAAGGGACATACAAATGAATGAATGAATGAATGAATGAATGAATGAATATGTTTTTATATGCGTTGGGTGTGTTGACTGTTAAACTATTTGTTCTTACGAGTCGTATACCTTTCCTTTTTTTTCCTTGTCGTTGCCTGTAGATTTCTTTGTCTGTCTATGTTTACTTGGTTTAAGTCTTATATGTCCAATATTATCAGCGAATACTTCACTGACAGACACCGCCGTGGTAATCTGGCGGTTGTGTTACATATACTGTAAAGCTACGATTATTCTCACACTCTCACTGCCACTCATTCATTGACAGCGTGACTGACCAGAAGAGAGACAAATATACTCAGAAACGATGAAATAATTAGATGCGACTTAGGTATATATATATGTGTGTGTGTGTGTGTGTGTGTGCACGCGCGCGTGTGTGTGTATAATAGACAGAGAAAGACAGAGTGAGAGACAGAGAGGGAGAGTTTCTGGCCCACAGATAGATATAACACAGGCAATAGCCAAGCAGATACAGACAGACAGAGTGAATGAATAAATGATCTTTATTTTCAAAGGGCAGAGAATTTTTGCGCTCAGGCCAGTCTTACATTCTGCCCTACATCGCTCCATCCTTCATTCTTCCCGTACACTCGATTTAATATAAGTATACAAATTACTTGAAAAAAAAATATATCAAAGAAGGCAAAATGAAATAGATAGATGTTTCTTAAGGAGGGGAAATCATAGCGAAGACGCCTATAAATTTGTATTTCACGAGTAATGTCCCTTAGCTCTCATCTTTTAATGTTTTAAGTATCATTGGTGTATAGTAATTGTGATGACGGACAAAATCCTGACGGTGTTACCAAGGAAAACCCCTGTATCAAACTAAAAAGAAAAATAAGAGTAGGAACATGGAATGTAAGAAGTATGTATGAGGGAAAATATCATGTAATAGGTGACGAGATGAAAAGAACGCGGATACACATTTTGGGAATCTGCGAACATCGATGGAAAGGATCAGGACACTTTAAGAGCGAGAATGATAATATATTTATATATTCTGGCGGAGAAGTAGGAGGAAAGAATGGAGTGGCTTTTTATTTGGACAAATCAACATCAAAAGCATTACTAGGCTACAATCCAGTAAGTGATAGAATCCTAACAATCAGACTTAAGGGCATTCCTAGAAATGTAACAGTCATCCAGGTATATGCACCTACATCAGCAGCAGAAGAAGATGAAGTAGAACATTTTTATAACACACTGCAGACGACAATGGACCAGGTACGGAAAAATGATATTGTATTTATAATGGGTGATTTTAATGCAAAAATTGGTACAGAAAGAGCAGAAGATGAAGGACAAGTTGTAGGGAAATTTAGCATAGGACACAGAAATGAGGCAGGTGACAATCTAATGGCGTTTTGTATGGAAAATGAGCTAATGATCGCTAACACACTTTTTAAACAACATCCAAGAACACTTTACACATGGACATCACCTGATGGGAAAACTAGGAATCAAATAGATTACATTTTAGTGCAGAGAAGGTGGAGGTCAAGCATAACATCAGCAAAAACTTTACCAAGTGCTTATTGTGACACGGACCATGAGTTATTAATAGCAGACATGAAGATAAAGATAAAAAAGATAGTTATGGGATCAAGACCACTCCGCTTTGACCTTACAAATATACCAGAACAATACGGTATAGAAGTGAAGAACCGTTTCGAAATCCTGATGGCTGTACAGGAAGAGATGACACCAGATGAATTGGCTACGCAGGCCAAAGATATCTTAGTAACAACAGCTAAAGACATGGTTCCAGTAAAGAAAACACAAAAGAATAGATGGATCACAGCAGGTACACTAGAACTGATAAAACAATGTAGAGAAATGAAGACGCAATGGAGAGTGACAAACAACAACAAAGATAAATATAAAACTTTAACAAAAGAAGTACGAAGAAACATAAGAAAAGACAAAAAACAATACATACAAGATTGTTGTGAAAGAATAGAAGAACATCAGAGGTGTGGAAGAGATAGTGAAATGTTTAAAGAAATGAAGACATTGACGAGAAATGTCACACCTAAGCTAAATGTAATTTGTGATGAGATGGGGAATACCCTGACAGAGACAGAGGAAATTCTGGAAAGATGGAAGGAATATTGCAAAAGAATGTATGAAACAACCGACTGTGGAAGCAGAAATCAACAGTGTGAATTATTATTGGAGGAGAAAGAACCCGAGCCGACAATGGAAGAAGTTTTATGGGCAATAAAGAGTCTGAAAAATGGTAAATCACCAGGATGTGATGAGATAACCGCTGAATTTATTAAAGCAGGAGGAAAGGAGTGTGCAACAATCTATCATGCACTATGTAAAAAGATATGGCATTCAGGTATTTGGCCAAAAGAATGGAAAAGAACTGTATTCATACCACTGCCAAAAAAGGGTAACCTGAAATTATGCACCAACTACAGAACTGTTGCCCTGATTAGTCATGCCAGTAAAATTCTGTTAAAAATCATAATGGGTAGACTTCGAAAGAAAATAGAAGAAGAAGTCAATATGGTCCAAGCTGGCTTCAGGCAAGGAAGAGGATCAAGAGATCATATATTCAATCTAAGATTAATAATAGAGAAATGCAGGGAGTTTAATGTGAATCTATATTTATCCTTTATAGACTACTCAAAGGCATTTGATTGTGTACAACACCAGAAACTTTGGGAAATAATGGAAAAAATGGGATTTCCAACACATTTGATACAATTAACATCACTGCTGTATTTAGACCAACAAGCAGCAGTAAGAATAAATGGTGAAACAACAACTTGGTTTGACATAAAACAAGGGGTCCGTCAGGGGTGCATATTGTCACCCTACTTATTTAACTTGTATACTGAAAATATAATGAGGAATGTTAGAGAAGATGTAGACAAAGAATATTACGATGCCATAACAGTTGGAGGTTATGAAATACCAGAGATTAGATATGCTGATGACACAGTATTGCTGTCCACAACACAAGAAGGAATGGAAAAACTAATTATGTCAGTCCGCAAGAACAGCGAAGAGCAGAACCTCTATCTTAATGCAAAGAAAACTAAAGTGATGACAACTGACAAAACAAACAAGGCAACTGAAATATGTATCAGTGAGGAAAAACTGGAAGAAGTGGAGAGTTTTGAATATCTTGGATCACTACTAACTAATAATGGAGATACAATGCGGGAAATTAAAAGGAGGACATCTATTGCTCTTCAGAAAGTAAAACAAATAAAGAATCTGTGGAGAGGAGCAGACAGAACCACAAAAATAAGATTTTTAAGGGCATGCATCTTTCCCATCGCAACATATGCCTGTGAGACCTGGACACTTAACAAAACAGCTGAGAAGCACATAAATGCCTTTGAATGTAAATGCTATAGAAGAGTTCTCCAAATATCGTGGACACAAAAAAGAACAAATATATCTATACTACAAGAGCTTAATATTGAAGAAGGCTGGCTAGTAAAGAGGATTAAAGAGAGAAAACTTAAATATTTTGGCCACATTAAACGTCATGATAATTTAGAGAAGACCGTATTGGAAGGATACATAATGGGAAAAAGAAAAAGAGGAAGACCGAAACGAAGATGGCTGCAAGACATCGTTGATGATCTGGAAATGGATGCAGCAGCAGCAGGCCATCTTGCTCACAACCGAGAGGCCTACAGGAGTGCTGTTTGGGAGGCAAAGTTCCGCAAGGGACATGCAAAGGAATGAATGAATGAATGGTGTATACAAGAATAAAGTACGCAGGTACCTTAAATTTAGGCTTTAGATCTATATCTATTTAGATCCATATCTATTTAGATCTATTTCTATATTTTATATATATATATATATTTCTATATCTATATCTATTTAGGCTTTAGATCTATATTAGGTGTGTATCAGAAACCAAAGCAAAACAGGTCCCCTAAATCTAGGCTTCAGATACGTACATAAGAAAATACCTGCAGGTCCCTAAATATAGGCTTCAGATCCGTACATATGAAGGTAATACACGCAGGTCCCCACAACTAGGCTTCAGATCCGTACATAAGAAAGTAATGCAAGCAGGTTCCATAAATCAGAATAGCACGGAAAATATATTTTCTAAGAAGTAACTTGTCTAGAAGACTTTGCAGTTTAAAAAATGAAAACGTAAACCAGTGCAGGTAAAATCTATAACACCCTTGGCGATGATACGACAAGCAGTACAACAGCACAGTTCAGCTCTTCATGCGTAGACCCTCTAGAGATTCCTCCACTGATTCCAGTTACTGACAGTACTAACGAAAAGGTAGGACAGCCTTGACTGTCTGTGGTTCGCCAACCTTGGTGAAAGTATGTCATCTATGGGTCCATCAGGCTCTAACATTATATGCAGGAAACTCTCTACCGTAGAGAGCGGAACAACAACACAACTCCTTCAGATCATCAGAGGAAGTACCCCCCCCCCCCTCAGACAAGTGTTTCGGCCCTTTAAACTCCTGACACTCTAAGGGGGGTGGGCCCCTCTGGGTCATGACTCCCAGAGGTCTTGTGAGTTGTTGCTTTTTTTCCCGGTTCCGGGATCGAACCCATGATCTTCCAATTGCCACTGCACTTTCTGAAGTGCGTTTTTTAGCGATTTAGCTATGGAGGACTGGTATTGGTTGTGGTAAATGAAATTACTTATGTTCCCAATGCTTGTTTCGCATACTCCACAGCCAGCATGAGGCCTTTTCTGCTGTTTCTGAAAGGCTTCTCAATGCCCTTGCTCTTGCTTGTCCCTTTATGCCCAGTTGCTTACATAGGTCATATGCTGATGTTGCTACGAATCCCCTTGCTCCCACTTCTACAGCTATCACTTTTGCCCTGATTCCTGCCCCCTGCCTGAGTTGCTTGACCAGATCATTGTACTTCTCCAGTTTGAATAAGTGCTGTTCCTCTATTCTAGTTTCGTATGGGACCGTAAGCTCGATCATTATTAATTCCTGTTTTTCTGTGGAGTACACTACAATGTCCGGTCGCATTCCTGTGTTCTTGATGGCTTCCTTCCCTGTTGGCTCTAACATTTAATATCATGTTTATTGTGTGGTGTCATATTTGTTGGTACTTCATGCGTGAATCAGCGAAACCATGAACTACAGGCAGGTCTCGATTATTGGGAGTAATGGGTTCTGCGAAACGGTCGCTCTATTCGAATTAGCATATTCGAGACCACACTGTTCGACATACCCCTAATCGGGACCTGCCTGTACCCGTTTTACTTAATGAAGAAAGCGAAGTGAATACGAAATCAAGTTAAGGTCTTGTTCTGTTTGAGTGACCTGTAACTTTCTGAACTCTGTTCACTTGACGGAAAACAGTCAGAAAACATACTTGGTATCTAGGCAGGATGCCTGCTTCAGAGACTGTCAGTAATGCCGTTCTTTCTCCCTGGTACTGCGAGCATCATGTTCTTTGCGGCCGATGCAGTGAAGATTTTGAGTCATAGCAGTGCGTCGAGTTAGGGAGAAGGTTATGGCGGCTATTTTTTTTAAAGCAGGCTACACAGAGAGGGGGTGGGGGTGGGGCGAATGCGCTTGTCCGTTTTTTGTTTTTTTTGGCAGTCAACGACGCATAACTGACATGCTAGCGTCAGGGTTAGTGAACCATAGCTGACCAAGACCCTGTCCCACCTCTCAGTTGGTACCTCCAGCAACAGGCCTAGCCTGGCTAACAGCGCAGGGGTCGCAACAGTCCCCGTGGTGGTGGAGTTTGCTAAAGAAGCACTGAACATCCATTGCACTCCGGGTCTGGAAAAAAATAACTGTCATAACCTGCTCCCAAGTCGGCACGATACTGCGCCTCAACATCTTCACAGCATCGGCTGCGAAGATCACCAGATCGCAGTTCCAGGGAGACTGAAGAAGAAGAAGAAGAAGAAGAAGAAGTTCCTTTAGCCGGGCTGAACCTGTTACTGACAGTACTAACGAAGAGGTGGGACAGTCTTGGTTGTCTGTGGTTCGCCAACCTTGGCGAAAGTATGTCACCTAGCGGTCCATCAAATGGGACTTCACCTTCAGTGTCTGTGATTTCCTGGACTCATATTTTCCTTGGCCACCCTCCTGATTCTGGAAACTATAGCCGGCCGTGTTTCCCTAGACCTAAACGACGTTTAATACGGAATTTTTAAAAGTGTGTATCTTTTATACATGCAACGAAACAATATGGAAACTGAAATATCTCGAACCTATTATCACAAGTCTCGTCTGTTACACACGACAACCTCAGCCACTATTATCATAGTCTCCAGCCCTATCCAGCCAGAAGAATTCGCCCACGAAGATAAAGAAGCGGAAGTTGATTATTAAATGGAACTTTCAGCCAGTCGAGGCAAGCTGTAGCATGGCTTGTTTTAATACCAGCAATTTGAAAATAACTCGCGTGCTTCAAAATATCATAGCAAGGTATGTGTATGATCAATGGCAGGATATTCAGAAATACAAAAATTAAACGTTTTCCGAAGTAACTGGCGTTTGTTTGAATAGATACAGATACATCTTATATCCTTCCCTTGCCGCTAAACGTCACATAGGGCCCGCATGGTAGTTCGCCAAAGTTTTCCTGTCTTCGGCGAGTTTTTCAGTTTCATCAAGGATGTTATGTCCACTGAACTGGTCTCTCTTAACAATGTCCTATTTAGAGTTTCAAGTGGTCGACCTCCTTTTCTTCGGCCTGTTGTGTTACATTTGATAGTTTGTTTTGGGGGATCCTCTGATTGTTTCTTCTCATCACATGGCCGACATATGTCCATCTTCTTTTTCTGATCACCCATGAGACAGGTTGTTGTTTGCTTATCTGTCTTATCTCTGCGTTGTTCTTGAATTCGTTCCATTTTATACCAAGTATTTTCCTTAAGCATTTGTTTTCGAAAGAGTCTAATTTGTTGTCTATTTTTTTAGTTGTTTTCCAGCTTTCACTTGCATAAATGAGGGTGGATAATATATTTGAATTGAATAGTCTTAACTTGGCCATTTTGTGCTTATAACTTTTGAATTCCATATGTTCTCAAGATTCTTGAAGGTCAACGGTGCTTTTGCAATTCGAATTCTAACTTCCTTTCTGGTGTCACCATCCATACAGATACAGGGCATTACTAAAATACAGGAAATATGTATGGTTCTTTTAAACAAAAAGAAGTAGAAGGGAATGAGTATAAAAATTATCATCCAAGACAGAAGATTAGAGGCAGTCCTACGGCATGGCATTGTCACGAACTGAGGTGATGGATAATATCCAGTATCGAGATCTGTAGATAATCATGTCGAACCACGTGTACCGCCAGTGCAGCTGACAATGATGATGTGGGATAGGTAAGGTACAGTGGATCTTCAGTTTGCTGATTCTTGCTTTTGCAGTGCACCTGTCCAAGATATTTCTTGCTCATCTCTCGAAGTTATTCACCAACCCTCTAAACCAGTGGTTCCCAACCTGTGGTCTTTTAATGGTCCCCAGCAACGTTTGGGGGCCATTAAATTATCGATTCTGGCATTAGGTTCCATCTACTGAGTATAAGTAAAGAGATTCAAGTACCTAGAAACAATAATGATAGCTAATTGCAAGTGCACAAATGAAATAAAACCACGAACAGGTAAGGCAAAGACAGTTTTTTGTGACATGAAGAAGATAATAACACGTAAGAAAATGTCCTTAAAAGTGAGGAAAAGAGTATTACAGTACTGTACAACTCACTACCAAAAATAGCACTAAGATGGACACCACAGGGGAACAGAAGTAAGGGTAGACCAAAAGAGACATGGAGAAGAACAACAGAAAGGATGTTAAGCAATAGAGGGCTCACTTGGACAAGAGCAGAAAAAAAGGCAAAGGACAGGCATTTGTTGAAAACCCTTGCGGAAGCTCCATCTGCCCTGAGCACTTAAGATTCAGAGAGAGAGAGAGAGAGAGAGAGAGAGAGAGACAGAGACAGAGAGACAGAGAGAGAGAGAGAGTCAATATGGCTGTGAAACAGAAAGATGACAAACAAACCGAAAGTAACAGAGAAGTGATTTTTTTGGAGAAAGATGCAACAGATAGCTTGGACAGACAGAAAAACAAACGAAGAGGTCCTCAGATAAGTTTCAGAACAAAGAAAACTAGTTCCAATAATAAGAAAGCTAGTTCCAATGATAAGAAAACTAGTTCCAATGATAATAAAAAATAAAAATTTCACGGACATGTCATGAGAAGTCGGAAGTTGGAGAACCTAGTAACGACCTGAAAATCCAAGGGAAAAAGAAAGAGAGGAAGACCAAGAGAAAAATATCTCAGTGAACTGACCACGAGGCTTGGAAAAAGAAAAGCGTCTGAACTAACAGGAAACACCAAGGACCGCGCAAGATGGAGAAGCATGATAACCAAGGCTATACGGCACGTTCAGTATTAATTATTCAATTATTAAATTGAATATATCTTGTTATATCTTGTTATATATCTTGTTATATCTTTTTATATATCTTGTTACATCTTGTTATATATCTTGTTATACCTTGTTATATATCTTGTTATATCTTGTTATATATTGTTATATCATGTTATATATCTTGTTATATATCTTGTTATATCTTGTTATATATCTTGTTATATCTTTTTATATATCTTGTTACATCTTGTTATATATCTTGTTATACCTTGTTATATATCTTGTTATATCTTGTTATATATTGTTATATCATGTTATATATCTTGTTATATATCTTGTTATATATCTTGTTATATCTTTTTATATATCTTGTTACATCTTGTTATATATCTTATTATACCTTGTTATATATCTTGTTATATCTTGTTATATATTGTTATATCATGTTATATATCTTGTTATATATCTTGTTATATATCTTGTTATATATCTTGTTAAAGATATCACAATATAATATGATGGTCTGCAACAGTAGTTGGAAAAATGGTCTTGGAGTGTAAAAATGTTGTGAATTGCCGAAATGATTCAAATATTCACCTACACAGCTCAGAACAAACAATTCTACAAAGCACACACGGGGTATACACAAAAACTTCTCCAAACAACAAACTCTTCGATTGTTGTATCAAAATATTTATTGGTACAGTCATAAACAAAAAGATGCGCTGTGCTGGAATATTAAAATATGAAACCCTGTCTTAGTGTTTCCGAAACAAAATTCACTTAGGAGGGGGGAAAAAAACCCCAAGCCAAGTCATGAAAAAGAAAGAAGGTTTAAACACCAGCAACTGCATGGGTTAGTCTCTCGTTTATTGGTGACTATGAATAGTTAACAAACTATAAGGGTAATACAGGCAGCCTGGTTAGTACATAAGCTAAAGAGATGCACATTTTAACATGCCACGTTTTGCCTGTAGGCGGACTGGTTGGCTGAGTTTACTAATCCATGGTACCAGGGTTCAAGTCTCAGCGGTGGGGATTTTTTCCCTGGTACCACCACACGAGAAAAGCTTTAAAAAATGGGTACCATAGGCATCTGGAAAGGCAAATGCGGCCAGGCCAGGCGTGATACTAGCCACATCAGACTTCCATGTGCCGAAGGTCTTAGAAATACGGGCCTAACACCGTGTCCCACAATATGCCTTAATGGAACAGAAACTAGGGTTTTAACTTTTACCTTATATACGAATGGAAATATAATCGTTCATTTTATGATTGTCAAGAACAATAATTATCAAACTATACGTAAAAGTGTCTTTCTTCTCACGTGATTGTATGTAGAAAGTACAGTTCATTTCCTGTCAGTTTAAAAATAATGGCAGGAACAAAGACGATGGTGTCAGAGAGAAGAGCTGTCATCAGCACAAGCAAATCATGACTGGTCATAACCATACCTTATCACCCGCTCTGTGGTTATCATAACAGGTTGTTATAGCATTGTACGTTAGGATAAATTTACCAGCTTTCATAACATCAAGTTCACGGTCACCAGAACTGCCTGCCTTGTCTTGTGTCTTGTTTTGTCTCCTTCCTCATATACCTTTCGGTGTTGAGGGGACAAATAGACGTCTTGATAGGGCTCCACGATTTGCTTCATATAATGGGATATTTAATGCTTCTGTAACTTCCTCTCTCCAGCTCCTACGTGGGCGGCCTCTTCCTCTGTCACCTACAAATCTTAGTGTGAATGTTTTCTGTGGTATGATGTCTGATGGTAACCGTGTAACATGGCCAAACCATTTGACTTGCTGTTTCTTGATATAGTGTAATACTGGTGTTACTCCAACAATACAGTGCAATACTAGTGTTACTCCAACAATATAGTGTAATACTGGTGTTACTACAACAATATAGTGTAATACTGGTGTTACTCCAACAATCTAGTGCAATACTGGTGTTACTCCAACAGTATAGTGTAATACTGGTGTTACACTCAGAGAGCGAGGTGGGGTAGTAGGTGACTCTACTACTCCTATAAAGTGCCTCAGTGAAGGGAATACCAGGCGGGTCAGAGGCGCCTTAAAACCTCTCGCTCCCGCTGGCTTGCGGGTAGGACAGGGAGTCCAAAGGCTAGCGGGGAGTCCGTACACAAACCGACAGAAGGCAACGGGAAACCACTGTTGTAGCTCCCAGTAACAATTATGCTTATTCAGAGTCTCATGGATTTATCATGAACGACGTTAACGGATGTTCCTCTGGAACAGCCTCGTCCGGTAGGGCAGCTCACGAGCCACAGGTGAGGCCAGATCATCATCAAGCTACTGGTGGCAAAACTAACAAGTTCAAAATAGCAACATGGAATGTTAGAACTTTATTCCAGGCTGCAAAATTAGAAAATGTAAAGATGGAAATGGAAAGGATGAAGATCAACATATTATGAATGAGTGAAGTTAGATGGACAGGTGCAGGAAAGATAAACTCAGATAAATATACAATAATATATTCAGGAAGTGAGAAACATGAACGAGGAGTAGGAATTATATTTGATGAAAAAACGGCAAGGACAATTGTAGGATATTTGAACATCTCGGACAGAGTCCTGCTAGCCCAACTGAAAGGACAACCAATAAACATAAATATTATACAAGTGTATGCTCCAACATCTGAAAGTTCTGAGGAAGATATACAGATATTTTATAATGACATAGAGATAGCACTAAAACACACCAAGTCACATGAAGTTACCATAGTCATGGGAGATTTTAATGCCAAAGTTGGTAAAGGAAGAACTTCGGACATCGTTGGTGACTATGGACTGGGGGAGAGGAATGACAGAGGTTATAAATTAATTGAATGGGCATGGTTGTAGGAAACACCTGGTTTAAACAACATCCTCGAAGACTGGCAACGTGGTGCAGCCCAGACAAAAAGACATTTAACCAGATAGACTACATATTAATCAACAAACGATTCCGCAATGCATTACTGACAACAAAAACCATGCCAGGAGCTGACTGCAATAGTGACCATGATCCACTCTGTGGAAAAGTTAGAATAAAACTAAAGAAAGCAGGCAGAAAAGTGAGAAACATCAAACTGAATACAGAACTTCTTAAAAATGACCAAGAACTGCGAGAACAATACAAAGTTATTATAACAAATAGATACAATGCAATAGCAAAGATAAATAGTATAGATGAACAATGGGAAATGTTAAGAGATTCTATCCACCAAACTGTTAAGGAGATAATACCACCGAAAAAAGAAGCCCCTAAAAATAAATGGATGACAGACGACATCTTAGGACTGATGGACAAGAGGAGGAGGAGTAAAAATAACGAGGAAAAATATAGCAAGATAAATAAAGAAATAAGACGCAAATGCAGAGAAGCAAAAGAAGTGTGGTTAAATGAACAGTGCAGACAGATAGAGGACGCTCATAATAAAGACAGCAAAAACATGCATAAACGAATTAATGAACTCACAGGCAGGAAAACAAAATATACCACAGGATGCCTGAAATCGAAAGAAGGTAAAATGTTAATGGGAAAAGAAGACATTGTGGACAGGTGGACAGAGTATATCGGTGAGCTATATGGAGGAGAAAGACCAGAATTAACACCAGGTACTGAAAACTGTGATGGACCGCCAATACTTGAAGATGAAATCATAGATGCTATCAAACACATGAAGAAAGGAAAAGCGACTGGGCCTGATAATATAACAATAGAAGAAATAGAGGCACTAGATGAGACAGGAATAAAAATAATAACCAAGTTACTGAATGATATTTACAACAGTGGTTATATTCCCAGTGACCTGATTAAATCCACGTTTATAGCACTACCAAAGAAACCAGGTGCAAAGGAATGTGACGACCACCGGACTATCAGCCTCTCATGTCACATAACGAAGCTACTTCTGAGAATCATTATGAGAAGAACAAGGAAAAAGATAAAAATGGAAATAGCAGATGAACAGTTTGGATTTGTTGAAGGAAATGGAACACACAATGCCATTTATGCTTTACGAACACTAACAGAAAGAGCTTTAGAAGTACAGAAAGATCTCTACTTATGCTTCATTGATTACACCAAGGCATTTGACAAGGTGAAACATAGTGAAATTATTAAAATGCTTGAAGACATCAGTATAGACGGCAAAGACTTGAGGATTGTAAAACATCTATACTGGCAGCAAGAAGCAGCAGTTCGAGTTGAAAATAGAATTGGAAAATACCAACCTATAAAACAAGGGGTGCGACAAGGATGTGTACTATCTCCAGACCTTTTTTCTCTGTATAGCGAGAATATTCTAAGAACAATCATCACAGAACCAGGCATAAAAATTGAAGGATACAATATTAACAACCTTCGGTATGCTGACGACACAGTACTGATAGCTGAGAACCAACAGGACCTGCAAAATCTCTTGGATAAAGTCGCCAAAGAAAGTGAACAGAAAGGCCTTACTTTGAACATCAAAAAGACAGAGACTATGGTTATATCTAAGAAACAGAATCCACCAGCATGCAGTATTCAATTAAACGGAACCATTCTGAAGCAGGTGCAGAAATTCAAATAACTTGGAGCAGTAATAACTTCAGATGGAAAATGCAGAACAGAAATTAGGAACAGAATAGGTCAAGCAAAGACTGCATTTCAGAGAATGAGAAACATATTAGCTAACACATCTTTATCAATGAATGTTAGAAAACGAGTCCTAAAATGCTATATTGAACCTATCTTGTTATATGGAAGTGAATCATGGACAATAAGCAAGTCTGCACAAAAATCATTGGAAGCAGCAGAAATGTGGTTTATTAGAAGAATGTTGCGAATCCCCTGGACAGCAAAAATAACTAATGAAGAATGTATGAGAAGAGCTGGAGAGACAAAAAACCTTGTCAGAAAGATAAGAGAGAGACAATGTACTTTCATAGGACATGCAATGAGAAGAGGGGGCATTGAAAATATTATAACAACAGGAAAAATAGAAGGAAGAAGATCAAGAGGAAGACCAAGAGAAATGATACTGGACAGTCTGACGGGATGGTGTGAGAGGAGATCACCAACTGAACTGATGGCCTGCATGAAGGATCGTGTACTCTGGAGAAGCATAATAGCCAACGCCAGTCGGCACGGTACCTGATGATGATGACTGGTGTTACTCAAGCCTTTGCCTAACTGCTTGTCATTAATCGTAAAACAACTGGAAAATGAGACTTCAGAAACTGAAGTTATCAAACATATAGTCAACTACCAATGGCTCTCCAGTCCACCCACTTTCATGTGAAAGTTTTTTAATGTCTGACAATTCATGAAGAGACGAAGAGTTACAAGATCAGCTGGGTGGTGGAGCGGTGCAGGCAGTGTGATTTGTCAAATCAGAGGACATCAAGCTGGCCGAAAGGTCTTTATTTGCGGCGTCGAGGGGCGGGGTGGGGGTGGGGTGAAGACGCCCGATAAGGTAATCAGCGACCCATAGCTGACCAAGACCCTGTCCCACCTCTCCGTGGCACCATCAGTAACAAGTATAGCCTGGCTAACGGGGCAGGGATCACCATAGTCCCCATGGTGGTGGAGTCTGCTAAAGAAGCATTGCACACCCCCTGCTTTTTAGCTGTAGTCCGGGACTGAAAAGTAGCCTCCATAACCCGCTCCCACGCCGATACGATGCTGTGCCTCAACATCTCTACAACATCGGTTGCAAAGAACAACAGTTCGCAGTTACAGAGAGTTCGTACAAGTTAAGTACAAGCTGTGGAGCCGAGAGGTCATTATGAAAAGTAATTTACCGGATTAAAAAAAAAGACCTGAAAAGCTAATTCATTCATTAGCATGTCCCTTGCAGAACTTCGCCCCTTGAAGATGCTCTGATGCTGAAGCATCCACTCTCAAGTCATCAACAATGTCTTGTTACCGTCTACGCCTTTGGTCTTTCTCTCTTCCTGAAAAGCAAATTTAGAACATTTAATTCATCTTTATTTCATAACTGTCACATTTTTTCCATTTTTATGTAACTTGTGGGTTCGGGAGGTGGGGGTAGATGGAGGGGGGAGTTCATTTAGATGTGGCCTGCCACTCGATTTCCACTACACTTGTGGCTACTGAGATCACTGAAGTTGGACATCCCAGATCTAGAAGATGGAAGAGTTACGAGATTCATAAGCTAACAAAGTAATCAGGACAGAGTGGCTGACCTAAATGATGGAAGAGTTACGAGATTAGTAAGCTAACAAAGTAATCGGGAAAGAGTGGCTGACCTAACTGATGGAAGAGTTACAAGACTAGTAAGTTAACAAAGTAATCATGACAGAGTGACTGACCTAAATGATGGAAGAGTTACGAGATTAGTAAGTTAACAAAGTAATCAGGACAGAGTGGCTGACCTAAATGATGGAAGAGTTACGAGATTAGTAAGTTAACAAAGTAATCAGGACAGAGTGACTGACCTAAATGATGGAACAGTTACAAGATTGAGATTTGCTCATATATGATTCGCTAGTGAACTTTTGTTGATGACTTATGCTCCATTGAGAGTACAGAGGACTGATGATGATGAGGAGGAGGAGGAGGAGGAGGTGACAGAACGTAGTAACTGGAGTTTACACAACCGCGGACAACCTGCAGATATCGGCAAAGAGTGTTAGTCTGTCTAACTAGGTCACCGCGCATTATAAATAAACACAGGGGCGGAGCATTCTGTCGAAACTGTAGGTCGCGTGTTCGGGATTTCTCATTCGTCTTTTACAAGTTAATCACCCGCTAACTGGGACACACATGTCGTACCGAAGGACGTGTATCACATCCTTAGCCAATCTGGGAAACAGTACAGAGTCCGGTTGCTTCAAGAAACCGCATCCTACATTGTACAAACTGGATTTTTTTAAAAAAAAACGTCCTTTGTGTGATTACTGTGTTGATTTTCCCTAAAAGCCTTTGATGTCGTTGTTGCACACGTAAGTAGAAACTTTGAAAAACAGTTAACTATATCATGAATTAAACAGAAAGCATGTGCGTACGCATCAATTGGAGGTTAATTCAGCCAAAGTATATGAAACACAGGCTATCATCACGATCTTATTACAGTATCCGTTGTTATACTGGTCAGTTTAGAGAAAGATAAATGACTGCTATAAAACTAGTTCTGGTAATGAAAGTAGGTTGAGGTATATGGTTCAGTTTTTTTTAAAAATGTGTATAACTGAAGCAAACACCCCAGTCTACTTTCATTGTTAAAATGGTCAGTGTGCAACCATGCATATGAAGTGCAGCAGCATGTGAGATCCCAGCCAGTCTTCTTACATATACTGAGAACAAATCCTTTGGTAGGGCAGTATATATAAAAACTTCGTTTCATAGCACTGATTTTACTCGAAGCGTATCGAATCTTCAAAGTTCGTGACCAGATCGTCCAGGTGAATCACAAGAAATATATCAGATTATGCTACTGTCTGACTCACTTTCACAGCCATGTTTGTTTCTCTACTTCCCTTGACTTCCTCCTTTCTTCTCTCTCTCTCTCTCTCTCTCTCTCTCTCTCTCTCTCTCTCGTTTCTGTGACCACCTGGCCTGTTTTATAGTACGCTTGTCACTCTCACAGTATCAGGTTTATCTTTATTTTAGACACTCATTCTATTATAAACTTTAGCCAGTGATACTCAGCGGTGTATCGACTTGGTTAGCTCCAACTCAAGGCCGTGGAAGCCACGTCGGCTGGTCTTGAGGATAGTTACTCTTGGGTTGCCTATTCAGACATGTTTTTAATAAGAAAATAGGGGAGAAAAACAGCCCCCCCCCCCAGTCCCCTAAACAGCCTGGGCCCCAGGGGAACAACTCCAACTCCATCCACTGCAAACTTCTGCACATACGACACGGCTTGCAGTTTATATACAGCCGCCAAATCTGTGCAAATAACAGACCATAACGACGATACAACGAGGTAGGTAATAACAAGAGAAAGACGAGAATGAGCTTGGCCCGGAGAGCGCTGACAGAAGATTAAAAGACATAACACACAGGGCATCTATTGCAGCCAGACTTCCCTGCGGAGATAACTCAAGATAGTGAATTTTCAGGTAACAGATTTTGGGCCTGTTCCTGAACAGGCGTTCTTACTGTGTCAGGGTTATCTCCCGTGTCTGGTGGTTATTGTTTGTTGTCTCTGTCTGTTGTGTCTGGCGGACGGAGTTGGGCCTGTTTCAAGCAGGAACCGAGACGCGGTTAAAGTTCTTCTACTTCTTCTTCCTTCTTCTGCTTTTTCTTTTCGTACGCATATTTCCCAATGCTCTTCTCTCCTTCAGCCTGGTACACAAGTTACCTCTCGTGATAGTAAGTTAACAAAGTAATCAGGACAGAGTGACTGACCTAAATGATGGAACAGTTACAAGATTGAGATTTGCTCATATATGATTCGCTAGTGAACTTTTGTTGATGACTTATGCTCCATTGAGAGTACAGAGGACTGATGATGATGAGGAGGAGGAGGAGGAGGAGGTGACAGAACGTAGTAACTGGAGTTTACACAACCGCGGACAACCTGCAGATATCGGCAAAGAGTGTTAGTCTGTCTAACTAGGTCACCGCGCATTATAAATAAACACAGGGGCGGAGCATTCTGTCGAAACTGTAGGTCGCGTGTTCGGGATTTCTCATTCGTCTTTTACAAGTTAATCACCCGCTAACTGGGACACACATGTCGTACCGAAGGACGTGTATCACATCCTTAGCCAATCTGGGAAACAGTACAGAGTCCGGTTGCTTCAAGAAACCGCATCCTACATTGTACAAACTGGATTTTTTTAAAAAAAAAACGTCCTTTGTGTGATTACTGTGTTGATTTTCCCTAAAAGCCTTTGATGTCGTTGTTGCACACGTAAGTAGAAACTTTGAAAAACAGTTAACTATATCATGAATTAAACAGAAAGCATGTGCGTACGCATCAATTGGAGGTTAATTCAGCCAAAGTATATGAAACACAGGCTATCATTACGATCTTATTACAGTATCCGTTGTTATACTGGTCAGTTTAGAGAAAGATAAATGACTGCTATAAAACTAGTTCTGGTAATGAAAGTAGGTTGAGGTATATGGTTCAGTTTTTTTAAAAAATGTGTATAACTGAAGCAAACACCCCAGTCTACTTTCATTGTTAAAATGGTCAGTGTGCAACCATGCATATGAAGTGCAGCAGCATGTGAGATCCCAGCCAGTCTTCTTACATATACTGAGAACAAATCCTTTGGTAGGGCAGTATATATAAAAACTTCGTTTCATAGCACTGATTTTACTCGAAGCGTATCGAATCTTCAAAGTTCGTGACCAGATCGTCCAGGTGAATCACAAGAAATATATCAGATTATGCTACTGTCTGACTCACTTTCACAGCCATGTTTGTTTCTCTACTTCCCTTGACTTCCTCCTTTCTTCTCTCTCTCTCTCTCTCTCTCTCTCTCTCTCTCTCTCTCTCTCGTTTCTGTGACCACCTGGCCTGTTTTATAGTACGCTTGTCACTCTCACAGTATCAGGTTTATCTTTATTTTAGACACTCATTCTATTATAAACTTTAGCCAGTGATACTCAGCGGTGTATCGACTTGGTTAGCTCCAACTCAAGGCCGTGGAAGCCACGTCGGCTGGTCTTGAGGATAGTTACTCTTGGGTTGCCTATTCAGACATGTTTTTAATAAGAAAATAGGGGAGAAAAACAGCCCCCCCCCCCAGTCCCCTAAACAGCCTGGGCCCCAGGGGAACAACTCCAACTCCATCCACTGCAAACTTCTGCACATACGACACGGCTTGCAGTTTATATACAGCCGCCAATTCTCTGCATATAACAGACCATAACGACGATACAACGAGGTAGGTAATAACAAGAGAAAGACGAGAATGAGCTTGGCCCGGAGAGCGCTGACAGAAGATTAAAAGACATAACACACAGGGCATCTATTGCAGCCAGACTTCCCTGCGGAGATAACTCAAGATAGTGAATTTTCAGGTAACAGATTTTGGGCCTGTTCCTGAACAGGCGTTCTTACTGTGTCAGGGTTATCTCCCGTGTCTGGTGGTTATTGTTTGTTGTCTCTGTCTGTTGTGTCTGGCGGACGGAGTTGGGCCTGTTTCAAGCAGGAACCGAGACGCGGTTAAAGTTCTTCTACTTCTTCTTCCTTCTTCTGCTTTTTCTTTTCGTACGCATATTTCCCAATGCTCTTCTCTCCTTCAGCCTGGTACACAAGTTACCTCTCGTGATATATGTTTCCTCTTGTGATATATGTTTCCTCTTGTGATATATGTTTCCTCTTGTGATATATGTTCCTCTTGTGATATATGTTCCTCTTGTGATATATGTTTCGTCTTGTAATATATGTTTCCTCTTGTGATATATGTTTCCTTTTGTGATATATAAATTTCCTCTTGTGATATATGTTTCCTCTTGTGATATATAAATTTCCTCTTGTGATATATGTTTCCTTTTGTGATATATGTTTCCTCTTGTGATATATGTTTCCTCTTGTGATATATGTTTCCTCTTGTGATATATGTTTCCTTTTGTGATATATGTTTCCTCTTGTGATATATGTTTCATCTTGTGATATATGTTTCCTCTTGTGATATATGTTTCCTCTTGTGATATATAAATTTCCTCTTGTGATATATGTTTCCTCTTGTGATATATGTTTCCTTTTGTGATATATGTTGCCTCTTGTGATATATGTTTCCTCTTGTGATATATAAATTTCCTCTTGTGATATATGTTCATCTTGTGATATATAAATTTCCTCTTGTGATATATGTTCATCTTGTGATATATAAATTTCCTCTTCTGATACATGTTTCTCTTGTGATATATGTTCCTCTTGTGATATATAAATTTCCTCTTGTGATATATGTTCCTCTTGTGATATATGTTTCCTTTTGTGATATATGTTTCCTCTCGTGATATATACATTTCCTCTTGTTATATATATTCCTCTTGTGATATATGTTTCCTCTTGTGATATATGTTTCCTCTTGTGATATATGTTTCCTCTTGTGATATTTGTTCCATCTCGTGATATGTTTCTTCTCGTGATATATAAAGTGACAGAACATAACGCAGTAATATATGAAGACTGTCAGTACTTTGGTCTTGATAGGATTGTAGCCTAGCACAGTTTAGGAAAATACGGGAACTAACACCGTATCCCTATGTGCCTCTGAGGCATGACAGGATTACCTTTACCTTTTTTTACTTTACATTGTAATAAATCTGGCTTATATACAACATTATATACTTATGTGGCTTATATACAACATTATATACTTATGTGGCTTATATACAACATTATATACTTATGTGGCTTATATACAACATTATATACTTATGTGGCTTATATACAACATTATATACTTATGTGGCTTATATACAACATTATATACTTATGCGGCTTATATACAACATTATATACTTATGTGGCTTATATACAACATAAACTGTAGCTGAGAGTTGACAACTGTTAACTTGAGTGTTTACACTGTATAACCTAATAATAATATAATAATAATAATAATAATAAATGCGCCCCCCTGCAGAACACGGACATAAAAACAGAATTCACATGCGCAGATTGAAAAAGACACCAGCTATAAATAAAGAAAAAAAATACAACGCTAAAAATATCGATATATATCCTTTATATACGCATGTTTTGTGCATCATATTCAGGCCCTTGTCGGCTTGAGAACAAGATGAACTTTAAAATATACAGTCGGTAAGTTAAATGTCTCCACCAGATCCTGCCTAGTGAAATACTGAACGCCTGGAAACTTTTTTTTTTCTTCTTGGTCTCAGGCACGGGTAGATTCTGTTGTTACATGTTACCCTTCTTCTTGGTCTCAGGCACGGGTAGATTCTGTTGTTACATGGGACCCAACTAGAAGATCTTGATTTTGCTGATGACATAACACTTATCAGTAACAATGTGAATTCCATGCAAGAAAAACAGATAGCCTGTCTTCATTGGCTAGCAAAATAGGACTTGAAATTAACAAGGACAAAACAAAAATAATGAAAATTCCCATCAATCAAAATGGAAAAATACACATAGAAGGGACAGATATTGAAGAAGTCAATCAATTTGCATACCTTGGCAGCTACATGGACCAGGGTGGTGACACTAGACAGGAAGTTAGGATCAGAATTGCAAAAGCAGCATCAATCTTCAAGAATCTTGAGAACATATGGAATTCAAAAGTTATAAGCACAAAAACCAAGTTAAGACTATTCAATTCAAATGTAATATCCACCCTCATTTATGCATGCGAAAGCTGGAAAACAACTAAAGAAATAGAAAAGAAATTAGACTCTTTTGAAAACAAATGCCTAAGGAAAATACTCGGCATCAAGTGGAATGAATTCAAGAACAATGCAGAGATAAGACAGATGACTGAACAACAACCAGTCTCACGGGTGATCAGGAAAAGGAGATGGACATATGTTGGCCACTTGATGGGAAGAAATGAGCAGAGAATCCCCAAACAAGCTATCAAGTGGAACATAACAGGCCGAAGAAAAAGGGGCAGACCGCGTGAAACTCTGAAGAGAACATTATTAAGAGAGGCCAGGTTAACAGGCATAAAGTCCTTTATTGAGGTTGAGAGACTCGCCGAGGACAGGAAATATTGGCGAACTACTTTGCGAGCCCTATGTGACGTCTAACGGCACGGGAAGGATATAAGATATAAGATATAAGATAATATTTTCAATGCCCCCTCTTCTCATTGCATGTCCTATGAAAGTACATTGTCTCTCTCTTATCTTTCTGACAAGGTTTTTTGTCTCTCCAGCTCTTCTCATACATTCTTCATTAGTTATTTTTGCTGTCCAGGGGATTCGCAACATTCTTCTAATAAACCACATTTCTGCTGCTTCCAATGATTTTTGTGCAGACTTGCCTATTGTCCATGATTCACTTCCATATAATAAGATAGGTTCAATATAGCATTTTAAGACTCGTTTTCTAACATTCATTGATAAGGATGTGTTGGATAATATGTTTCTCATTCTCTGAAATGCAGTCTTTGCTTGGCCTATTCTGTTCCTAATTTCTGTTTTGCATTTCCCATCTGAAGTTATTACTGCTCCAAGGTATTTGAATTTCTGCACCTGCTTTAGAATGGTTCCGTTTAATTGAATACTGCATGCAGGTAGATTCTGTTGTTACATGTTACTCTTCTTCCTGGTCTCAGTCACGGGTAGATTCTGTTGTTACATGTTACTCTTCTTCCTGGTCTCAGGCACGGGTAGATTCTGTTGTTACATGTTACTCTTCTTCCTGGTCTCAGGCACGGGTAGATTCTGTTGTTACATGTTACCCTTCTTCTTGGTCTCAGCCACGGGTAGATTCTGTTGTTACATGTTACCCTTCTTCTTCCTGGTCTCAGGCACAGGTAGATTCTGTTGTTACATGTTACTCTTCTTCCTGGTCTCAGTCACGGGTAGATTCTGTTGTTACATGTTACTCTTCTTCCTGGTCTCAGGCACGGGTAGATTCTGTTGTTACATGTTACTCTTCTTCCTGGTCTCAGTCACGGGTAGATTCTGTTGTTACATGTTACCCTTCTTCTTGGTCTCAGGCACAGGTAGATTCTGTTGTACATGTTACCCTTCTTCTTCCTGGTCTCAGGCACGGGTAGATTCTGTTGTTACATGTTACTCTTCTTCCTGGTCTCAGTCACGGGTAGATTCTGTTGTTACATGTTACTCTTCTTCCTAGTCTCAGGCACGGGTAGATTCTGTTGTTACATGTTACTCTTCTTCCTAGTCTCAGGCACGGGTAGATTCTGTTGTTACATGTTACTCTTCTTCCTGGTCTCAGCCACGGGTAGATTCTGTTGTTACATGTTACCCTTCTTCTTGGTCTCAGCCACGGGTAGATTCTGTTGTTACATGTTACCCTTCTTCTTGGTCTCAGGCACGGGTAGATTCTGTTGTTACATGTTACCCTTCTTCTTCCTGGTCTCAGTCACGGGTAGATTCTGTTGTTACATGTTACTCTTCTTCCTGGTCTCAGGCACGGGTAGATTCTGTTGTTACATGTTACCCTTCTTCTTGGTCTCAGCCACGGGTAGATTCTGTTGTTACATGTTACCCTTCTTCCTGGTCTCAGGCACGGGTAGATTCTGTTGTTACATGTTACCCTTCTTCTTCCTGGTCTCAGCCACGGGTAGATTCTGTTGTTACATGTTACCCTTCTTCTTGGTCTCAGGCACGGGTAGATTCTGTTGTTACATGTTACCCTTCTTCTTGGTCTCAGCCACGGGTAGATTCTGTTGTTACATGTTACTCTTCTTCCTGGTCTCAGCCACGGGTAGATTCTGTTGTTACATGTTACCTTTCTTCTTCCTGGTCTCAGGCACGGGTAGATTCTGTTGTTACATGTTACCTTTCTTCTTCCTGGTCTCAGGCACAGGTAGATTCTGTTGTTACATGTTACTCTTCTTCCTGGTCTCAGGCACGGGTAGATTCTGTTGTTACATGTTACTCTTCTTCCTGGTCTCAGGCACGGGTAGATTCTGTTGTTACATGTTACTCTTCTTCCTAGTCTCAGGCACGGGTAGATTCTGTTGTTACATGTTACCCTTCTTCTTGGTCTCAGGCACGGGTAGATTCTGTTGTTACATGTTACCCTTCTTCCTGGTCTCAGGCACGGGTAGATTCTGTTGTTACATGTTACCTTTCTTCTTCCTGCATATTTTGTTAACAGTCTACAGGGAGAATGGAGGTTACACTGTGTGTGTGTATGAATCCCAACACCTTCCGTCTTTAGATCTATACACGGCCAGGAGGTATCACACAAAAGGATGGCAATCGGACCACAAGCAAACATTATATTTTGGGCGGACCACAAGCAAACATTATATTTTGGGCGGACCACAAGCAAACATTATATTTTGGGCAGACCACAAGCAAACATTATATTTTGGGCTGACCACAAGCAAACATTATATTTTGAGCTGACCACAAGCAAACATTATATTTTGAGCGGATCACAAGCAAACATTATATTTTGAGCGGATCACAAGCAAACATTATATTTTGGGCAGACCACAAGCAAACATTATATTTTGGGCTGACCACAAGCAAACATTATATTTTGGGCAGAAAATATCTGATGGCTTTCTATCAGGCAGAACAAAACTGAGATTCCATGTTCGTAGAGCTGTTTTTCCCGTTGACTACGAAGACTAAACCTGGCAAAAGACCGTGCCACATGGAGAACGACAGCTGTAGCGATGTTGCATAATTTGAAGGTTAAGCCGAGTACAGACATGGGAAGGGTAGAGAGACTGCGCCTTGGATTTTAAAAAAATTATTTATTTATTTATTTTTGTAGTTCCTTTGGTAACCTATTGGATTGATTACAGTAAAGAGGGATTCTTCTCCCCCTACGTCAGTGTTTTTAAACTCGCCCAGTGTTGTCAGTATATCATGCTTTGGTACTTTGTCTGTAATGTTTTCGAGCTGGTCGTAGAATTCTTTCTTGATTTCGACCACTTTCTATTCTTTTGACCCATGTACATTGATCAGAGTAAAGTTCTTCTATTTTCCCTCTTACTCTCAATATGCTAACTCATTTATTGATAGCTTCCAATAAAATAGTATAGGGATTTTTTTTATTTGAAGATAGAAAGTTAGATAAGTCATCTTGGAGTTAAAAAGCTGGGAAAAAACAAGGTTATGTCCCACACAATTGGTATTAATTGTTTACGTTTCATTTCCCCTTAACTCAGTTGCTTGTATATCACGGACTGGACATGGAGCTCGGAGAATGAGAGAACGATCGGATGATCAAGAAAGCTTATGTAGCATAGCCTTGTAAGTAATGATTATAGTTATTATTATTATTATTAGTGATATGATCGTGAATATAGTTAAGAAGGTATTGGAGGCAAAATAGTAAAATCAAACAGCGACAGAAAAGTAGATAATTAAAAAGGCAAAACGCTGACAAAGGTGGGAGAGGTAAACTCCCGCGACATAGTATTAGGACAGGACGCTCCGAAGAGTAGATACTTAGAAATTCAAAACCCTGATCAAAGGTAAACAGAGAAGGCCAAAAGACAGACACAGCGACGCGGAGAGATCGTAAATTAGTCCAGTACTAACAATGCGACCTCATGCACACATGCAGTAGCCGAGATGGAACAATTAGACGTTGACACTTGATTGATGTAGTTATGGCCAGAGGTCTAGCGACAGAATAGAGAACGGACTAAATTCTAAAGCATACTTCGCGAAAGAGATGGTGGACTTATTTAATTAAAAATAACAATTGGATAGACGGAATTGAAGCGACTAACACGGATAGGTTGTGGCTAATTTTAGGACGCTATTTGCGATCGGTTTTGGGAGACAGATGAAGATCCAACGACCAATACAACATTTGGAGGCGTGGTCTGTTGGACGGTTAACTTACGAATATAATTCAGGGATTAAGGAGATTCAGGGATAAAGAAGCAGATTCAGAGATAGAGATAGAGAGCGGAGGAAGACAGTAGAACACCAGGAGAACCCGTAATGAGAACACAAGCAGTCTAGTAGAAGAACAGGAAAGAACGAGAAGTAGTGTTAGACTGAACATGTGTTTCAAGTGATTTGGAAGTTTTGTTACCTTGAAACTTCGAGCACCGAGCTTTTGTATTAATGTATAAAATATCGAATATTGTGAAATTTGGAACGTTTCTGTAAGTAGAATATGAGAAAATTTGAATTTGTGAACCACGGATTATGAGCTACAACGATGAATATAACGAAAAGTATATAATCTTACATCTTGTTCCAAGAGATATTTGCGACGATACGTTTTGATCTTATTTGTCAAAATAAACGATTTCAGTGAAATTTTCACCAGGCTTGATCTATTGTAATGTTTGTGAAACCTCAAAGTGTGATGTGTTGAATAAAGAACATCTTCTAAAGTACTAGGATAGTAGAGAACACTAATGTATTCAGACACCAAGAAATATAGGATTCGCAATATACAATAACAAAGAAAACACATCTATTGTTGAACTAAAGTGAAGACTTTTGGTGGTTAGTCCGTCCCATTTTTCATATGTTTGGCGTTCCAAGGTCGTTTACCAGTTATACGATTTCGAGGCTTCATAACACAATTCAGTTTTACAGAGACGGGGTCGCTCCATGTTCCAACCCGCCAGCCTGCTAGTTTTATCTGATCCACTACCCCCACAGAACTTCCCAGGTTAGTCTAAACTCTCAGGAGTCAAAACTCCCCCGGTACAGCTCGGGGGGGGGGGGGTGGTTGGTCAGGGTACGCAAGCTGCAACACCACGACAAAGTAGCAGTAGCATGTGACAGTTTAAGATCACCACAGGCCATCAAATTTAGGTTGACCTCCCCCCAACCACACACACACACAACACACACACACACAACACACACACACTTACACACAGACAGGTGACCTCGAAGGTGAAAGGTCGCCGCTGAGACACCCTGAATGAAATCCAAACAGAAACGCCAGGCGGTATTAGACGGCTGTCAACACAAGTCCGTGGAAGAAGCTCTGGTATCGCTGTAAGCATTTTCTACGTGGACTGTTTCGAAGGGGGTGGTGACAACATTTAAATAAGTTTATATCTGAGTGGATAGTTTTACACCGTCTTACAATCTTCGTCGCGGACGTCATGGCGCTTTACAAAGACTGACATGTCTTACACTTCCTGTCTGCTTACAATGTAGAGACTCCCTTGATCAGTGTTTGTATGTCTTACCTTTTATCAGTGTTTACAGTGAGAGATTCAAATCCCCCCCCCCACTCTTTTTATCTGTGTTTACAGTGTGGAAACTCGCATGTCTAACACTTTCTCTGTGCTTCAATCAATCAAATGCCGTGCCGCGTGGCGCAGGCGATCATTTCTCTCCACATTTCACTGTCTTTAGACTTGATTATGAGATCCACCAGTGACTTTCTTCCTAGACACGCTGACAGGCCATCCAGTAACTTCTCTCTCTGTCTTCCTCTGTTTCATCTTTCCTTCAATTTTTCCAGCTGCCACAATGTGTTCCAATTTTCCACTTCTCAGAAAATGTCCTACAAATCTCTGTGCTTACAGTGAGAGACTCACATACCTAACATTTTCTCTGTGCTTACAGTGAGAGACTCTCATGCATAACATTTTCTCTGTGCTTACAGTGAGAGACTCACATGCCTAACATTTTATCTGTGCTTACAGTATGGAGACTCACATGCATAACATTTTCTCTGTACTTACAGTGAGAGACTCACATACCTAACATTTTATCTGTACTTACAGTGAGAGACCCACATACCTAACATTTTATCTGTACTTACAGTATGGAGACTCACATGCATAACATTTTCTCTGTACTTACAGTGAGAGACTCACATACCTAACATTTTCTCTGTACTTACAGTGAGAGACCCACATACCTAACATTTTATCTGTACTTACAGTATGGAGACTCACATGCATAACATTTTCTCTGTACTTACAGTGAGAGACTCACATACCTAACATTTTCTCTGTACTTACAGTGAGAGACTCACATACCTAACATTTTCTCTGTACTTACAGTGAGAGACTCACATACCTAACACTTTATCTGTGCTTACTGTGAGAGACCCACATGCCTTAGAATAATAGAGGAATGCTAGAATGATAGAGATTTACACAAATCATACTTTTAGAGAATCACATACTTCACATCTTCTATATGATTACAGTGTAAACTGACATGCATCACATATTCTACGCGCTTCGAGTGTACATACGTAAAACATGCTTATACTTTCACGCGTACAACGCGCGTTACGTTTATAACGCGCTTGTGCAGAGATTCTCTTTCCTGTTACAAGAAAGTAACATTGCTTACGCTTGAATAAGGTACATGCGTGCTTGTATGTATGCGAGAGAGAGAATGAGAGAGAGAGTGAGAGAGAGTGAGATAGTGAGAGTGAGAGTGAGAGAGAGTGAGAGAGAGAGTGAGAGAGAGAGTGAGAGAGTGAGAGAGAGTGAGAGTGAGAGAGAGAGAGAGTGAGAGTGAGAGAGAGAGTGAGAGAGTGAGAGAGAGTGTGAGAGAGAGAAAGAGAGAGAGAGAGAATACATTCATGGTTATTGGAAGATTTTGCAAATAGTCTGGACCGCGCACTAACAAACTGAACAAAACTGATTTTTTTAAAAAAAACCCCAAAGAGCTGATGAAAACTTTCGAACGAGCTATGAACAAATAGGTAATGAAACCTGGCGTTTAAGGGACATATTTTACTACAACTATTTTATTAGCGAAAATTTGTGGTGTACAGTTAACAATGACTCATAACGAAACAAATCAGGAACCATAATTTTGATCATCCACCAGGACAAAAAACGGGGTGATTTATCCGGTACTTCAGTCTTCATTCTTGCCTGGTTTGTATTCATGTTTTCTAACAGAAATGGATGGCGACTGCAGTAAAACTGGTTAAAATCTCTCTCTCTCTCTCTCTCTGAACCTTAAGTGCCCAGGGCACATGGGGCTTCTGCAAGGGATTTCCACAAATGCCTGTCTTTCGCCTTTTTTTCTGCTCTTGCCCAGGTGAGCCCTCTATTGCTCAACATCCTTTCTGTTGTTCTTCTCCATGTCTCTTTTGGTCTACCCTTACTTCTGGTTAAAATAATAAAGATAAATAGATGTGTATGGTGCAGTTTTACAAAGCGGCAGAGAGAGAGAGAGAGAGAGAGAGAGAGAGTGAGTAAAATGAGAAAAAAAAACGAATAGAAAGTATGAGAGTAAGATGAGAATGTATAAATTAAAAATATACAACATCCAATATATCGGGGTGAGCCCCTTTCGAGGATTACATACACAAACAAGACGACCCATAGCTTATCTTAGTGGCGTCCTCCGGAGTAGTAAACAACACAAGAATGCGTGTCCCTTTGACTAGACATTTTTCTTTTCCTACGTCGGTTTCGTTATCTGTAAAAATTGTTTTCTCTGTTGTTGTTCATTGAAAGACCTTGGGCCAAATTATTGTTCATTTTATTTATTTATTTATTTCTTCATAAACTTGTAGTTCCCGAGACTGCTATTAAAAATGGCGCACAACGCGCAGAGCCAGTAGTTTATAAAAACTGCGCTTAACACGCACGTTATATGCGTAATATGTGATAGTAAACACAAGACTGGAATACAATGAGCTGTCTGCGGAAAGACTTCCTGAGCGTCTGCATCATTCTTTTCTCTCCGGAACTGGAGACTTGCCTCACCACCATTGCCTTGATGGTTCTGTGGCACAGTGATGCTGGAGAGAGGAATGCTGTGTGGCACAGTGATGCTGGAGAGAGGAATGCTGTGTGGCACAGTGATGCTGGAGAGAGGATGCTGCGTGGCACAGTGATGCTGGAGAGAGGAATGCTGCGTGGCACAGATGTACTGGAGAGAGGAATGCTGTGTGGCACAGTGATGCTGGAGAGAGGAATGCTGTGTGGCACAGTGATGCTGGAGAGAGGATGCTGCGTGGCACAGTGATGCTGGAGAGAGGAATGCTGCGTGGCACAGATGTACTGGAGAGAGGAATGCTGTGTGGCACAGATGTACTGGAGAGAGGAATGCTGCGCGGCACAGTGATGCTGGAGAGAGGATGCTGCGTGGCACAGTGATGCTGGAGGGAGGAATGCTGCGTGGCACAGATGTACTGGAGAGAGGAATGCTGTGTGGCACAGTGATGCTGGAGAGAGGAATGCTGCGTGGCACAGTGATGCTGGAGAGAGGAATGCTGTGTGGCACAGTGATGCTGGAGAGAGGAATGCTGCGTGGCACAGATGTACTGGAGAGAGGAATGCTGTGTGGCACAGATGTACTGGAGAGAGGAATGCTGCGTGGCACAGTGATGCTGGAGAGAGGAATGCTGTGTGGCACAGATGTACTGGAGAGAGGAATGCGCGTGGCACAGATGTCCTGGAGAGAGGAATGCTGCGTGGCACAGATGCGCTGGAGAGAGGAATGCTGCGGTTTACTTGAAGACTCGACTAGACCCAAGTATTTCTCTGCAGATTTCACCGCCATGGTGGACCCTAGTCGACCTTTACCCTTTTAACCAGACTAAGGGAGCATGCCACTTTTTTTTTTAACTTATAGCACTAGGAGGAAGTAATTCTTACAACCTTACTATCAGTTGTGTCAAAAGTATTTTGCAAAGTTATTCTGAATAGAATTCAAGATATAGTGGATACCGCAGTGAGAGAAGAACAAGAAGGATTTCGAAAAGGGAGAAAGTGTTTCGGCCAGATATTTACTCTAAGAATAATACTTGAAGAACATATTGAAAAGCAGAAACCATTAATTCTGAACTTCATAGACTTTAAAAACGCATTTCATAGCATACACAGAGATTCATTGTGGAGAATTTTAAGAATATATAGAATACCACCTAAGACTGTCTACATCATTAGAGACTTCTACAGTGCATATATTTATGCAATCAAAACAGACGAATGAATGAGTGAATCGTACCAGACAAGCGCGAAACAAGGATGTATATTATCTCCCTTGCTTTTTGAATTGCCATAGACTTTATAATGAAAAAATGCTACAAAAGTAAAACGGGCACTGATTGGGTACATGAGACCCAACTGAAAGATCTTGATTTTGCAGATGACATAAATCTTATCAGTGACAATGTGAAATCAATGCAAGTAAAAGCATATACCCTGTCTTCAATGGCTAGTAAAGTAGGGCTTGAAATTAACAAGGATAAAATGAAAATAATGAAACTTCTCATTACCCATGAAGGACAAATATACATAGAAGGAACAGCTGTTGAAGAAGTAAACCAATTTGCATATCTCGGCAGCTATATAGACCAGGATGGTGACACCAGAAAGGAAGTTAGAATTCGAATTGCAAAAGCAGTATAGAACTTCAATCTTGAGAACACAAGGCATTCAAAAGTTATAAGCACAAAAACCAAGTTAAGATGTTTCAATTCAAATGTAGTATCCACCCTCATTTATGCACGTGAAAGCTGGAAAACAACTAAAGAAATAGACAACAAATTAGACTATTTCGAAAACAAATGCTTAAGGAAAATACTCTGTATAAAGTGGAACGAATTCAAGAACAACACAGAGATAAGACAGATGGGCAAACAGCAACCTGTCTCATGGGTGATCAGAAAAAGATGGGCATATGTTGTTCATGTGATGAAAAGGAACAATCAGAGGATCCCCAAACAAGCTATCAAGTGGAACACAACCCGAACAAAAAAGAGGTCGACCACGTGAAACTCCAAAGAGGACATTGTTAAGAGAGGCCAGTTCAGTGGGCATAACATCCCTTGATGAGATTGAAAAACTTGCAGAAGACAGGAAATTTTAGCGAACTACCATGCGGGCCTTATGTGACGTTAAGCGGCTCGGGAAGGATGAGATGAGATGACTACGAGGTAGTGAGTTGGTCATGACCAGCTTCGTAATGCGGACATGGACAACTCCGCATTCCATCTAGCTCCCTGGTGATTGGAACCGGGTTTTTAAATACATACAGAAACAATGAACAAGTGTTTTTATCTGTTGTGTTGTTTCTGTATGTGATCCTTGAAAAAAAGCCTTTTGCCGAAATATTAGATTGCTGTGTGTTCCTAATTTGTTGCTCATCTTGCTTTCTTTCGTTCTTATTTCTGCCAACTTTCCTCACTCTTATGTTTTTTTGTAAAACTGAACCATACACCCCAATCTACTTTCATTGCTAAAAGTTATACCCGAATTCCACCGTTATATCGCATGCTTGTGCGCTGAGCCAGAAATCTGTGCTCAAGGAGGGAAAAAAATTGGGCGCCTTTGCATGCCTGCGCAGCTTAGAGAGAACATTATCTGTTAAGTTTTGACTTCAAAATTTGACAATAGCTTTATTTTACTTTACAGTTGAATAACTAGGAACAACAGCTGAAATAAAACTCTAAAAAAAAAAAAAATTTTTTTTAAGTGTTCTGAGATCCAGTCCCCTACTGCCCTCATTTTGATCCCTCTCCCCAGCCCCTCCCTCTAGGGATATGGAACCTCCCATTAAGAATCCTTGTTGTGATAGTGACACTGTTTAAGAGCAATATAAATTGTGATAGTGACACTGTTTAAGAGCAATATAAACTGTGATAGTGACACTGTTTAAGAGCAATATAAACTGTGATAGTGACACTGTTTAAGAGCAATATAAATTGTGATAGTGACACTGTATAAGAGCAATATAAATTGTGATAATGACACTGTTTAAGAGCAATATAAATTGTGATAATGACACTGTTTAAGAGCAATATAAATTGTGATAATGACACTGTTTAAGAGCAATATAAAAATAATCAGAATAGTTAAGATTGTGTTCAAATAATGCATGGCATGTGGAGACTATGACAGTGGCTTCTATCTCTCATCATCATCTCATCATTATTGCTGGGTAGAATCTGTTATCACTGTCTCATCATTATTGCTTGGTAGAATCTGTCTTCACTATCTCATCATTATTGCTTGGTAGAGTCTGCCATCCCTGTCTCATCATTATTGCTGGGTAGAATCTGTCATCACTGTCTCATCATTATTGCTGGGTAGAATCTGTCATCACTGTCTCATCTTTATTCCTGGTAGAATCTGTCATCATTATCTCATCATCATCATTGATGGGTAAAATGTCATGTCGTGAGTTAGCACATTATTCACAACACTGCACTGAAGACACAATCTTTACACCATCACTACTGGATGTTTACATTGCTCTTGAAATACGCTTCCTTCCTCATTTTCTAAACAGAACTGAACTTAACACACTGGAAGTATAAGGAAGTGAAATTGTTAACGTAACATCAGAAGAATGTGGAGATAATACAACCCGGACAAAAACAACAAAAACTCAGACGTCTGAAACCGCCACTTTTGAGCTTTTCCTGGGAAAATGTTGATACTGTGTTAAATTACATTTCTAGGAATCTTACCTTGACATGTTTCTCAGAATTGTTGAATGATTGATCAAAATCATAAGGCAGCTGCGTGTTTTAGCGACGTCAGGTGCAGAATAAACATCGGAGATCTAGAAGAGTTTGGGCAGACATTTAACCTTTCACATGGGTTCGCAAAGCGGTCTTCGTGGAAGGTCTTCTGCAAGGTCTATGACTAGAAAATGCGGAATGGTAGAATACGTTTTCAAATGTTTTACATTTATTACCGAATGTTTGGGAATGTGCGGAGTGTAGGGAGGCTTCGACGAATTATTTCTGGCGTTAGAGGTTGTCGACCTGAATAAAGGGGAGAACAAAAAAAAAAAAAAAGGTTTTGGGATACACTGGGTTCGCTGACATTTAAACTTCCTTCTTCAGGCTGATATTCTGTGGTATGATGTCTACCAACGTAAGCCGCAAGGTTAAGATTCTCACTGGCGGTCAGTGATCCAATGCTGATATTCCGTTATCGATGGAAGGGGGTGGGGGTGGGGTGGGGGCTATGTCATCTTGTTCTTGACCTGCAGTGGTTCTCAAGTCTTGACCTTAGCCACTGAGTCGTTTCAGTTTCCCTTTTATGTAAGGATGTACCAGTGTCCCTGTACACTCATATGTACGTATGTATGTGAAAAGTGGGGGTGGGGGTGGAGGGGGGGGGTGGGTTGTGATGGATGTTTGGTCAAGGGACAGATGTCTTCCTTTTGCCTTTGAATAAACATCTCTAAAATAACTTTATTCTGATCACTTATCTTAAGCAGTATTTTAGGCCACGTTCACTTGTTCGTTATTCACCTCCAATGAACTGTAAATCGGAGCTCTCTGCAACCTCTGCTGTAGATTTTAGATCTTGAAGCCTGGTCATCGAGTGCGAAAGAGAATGGGTTACGGCGGCTTGCTTCTAGTCTCAGAGACAGACTCATCAAAACTCCAAATATTCTACCATCGTAGGATGGGGGCCACACAGAGCTCTGTCCGTTAAATCAGGTTGAATGACAGCAAATGCCTGCCACTTGTAACACCTCGAAGAGATAGGACAGGATCTTGACCAGTCTTGGGTCTTAGATTTTCTTCTTCTGCGTTCAGTTTCACGTGTTGAGCCATATAGACACGAGGAAATAAATACATTTCATCAGCAGCATGATTTTTTTTTCGTGCAGGCCTCACTGTGTTACGCCTGTGTTCGTTTCCTGGGACAGGTTTGGATTCTTAAGTCTGTAAAGAAAGCAGAATGTGTTCTGGAGTCCTGAGATTGTTTAGGCACATGCAGTGTCGGGTCTGGGCAGCATTCTGTCTTTATAGATATGCTTGTAGTCTGCGATGAGCTTGTAATCTGCGATGAGCTTGTAGTCTACAATGGGCTTGTAGTCTGCAATGGGCTTGTAGTCTGCAATGAGCTTGTAGTCTGCAATGAGCTTGTAGTCTACAATGGGCTTGTAGTCTGCAATGTACTTACTGTGCTAAGCTTTAAAAAAATCCCCGCGGTCTAATGAGTATTACTTTATTCTAAAACTACTACAGACTGAATGACCCATCGCTTCAGCCTTGTAATCTCTGTCAGTGAACAAGCAGAAGAACTATAGTCTGCCCTAGAGTGTGTTTTATTTATCTTCGTAATAAAATCTGTGATAGCGGTATCTCCTCTCTCAAGCACCTCTCCATGCATTTTCTTTCTGATGCCCAGCAGTATGTTCTACATAATCCCTCAGTTATATCCATACTACAAGAACTTAATATAGACGAAAGCTGGCTAGTTAAGAGGATTAAACAGAGAAAACTTAAATATTTTTGACACATTAAACGTCATGATAATCTAGAGTAGACCGTCTTGGAAGGGTACATAATGGGAAAAAGAAAGAGAGGAAGACCAAGGCGAAGATGGCTGCAAGACATCGTTGATGATCTGCAAACGGATGCATCAGCGGCAGGCCATCTTGCTCACAACCGAAAGGCCTACAGGAGAGCTGTTAGGGAGGCAAAGTTCCGCAATGGACATGCAAATGGATGAATGAATGAATGAATCCCTCAGTCACAGTGATCTTTTCCCTCATTTCAGTGGACGGAAAAGTCAAACGTATCGGAAATATTTCCACTCTTGTTTGAGTAACATCGATTGTAATGTGTTCCAGGAAGGGTGTTGGGTTCAGCTTTACAACAACAACAACAACAACAACAACAACAATGGAAAAAGTGGGGAAAGTGACTAGAAGAGAGAGTGGCAAAAATATGAGCACGTATAAATGAAGAACAAAATACTATCGCGTGTTTATCTTTTTTTCTGTCACTCTCGTTTCTTCTTACTTTCCCTACTTTTTCTGTCTTTTTTTTTTCTTCGTAAAACTGAACCATACGCCTCTGTCTGTCTCTGTTTGTCGACCAGTTTTAATTGTTGTTGTCATTTCTGTTGTCAGTGTATTCGAGGGATGTCTACTGCAGTTTGAGAAATCCTGACTGATAAATATACACAAAACTATATTTTCTGTCTTCTAATGCTGGTCATACTTCTAGCAGTAACACTTACACACAAGACTATATTGTCTATCTTCTATTGTTAGTCATGCTTCTAGCAGTAAACACTTACACACAAGACTATATTGTCTGTCTTCTATTGTTAGTTAACACTTACACACGAGACTATATTGTCTATCTTCTGTTGTTAGTCATGTTTCTAGCATTCTACACTTACACATAATATTTTATTTCCTCTTTTGTAATTTTCTAGCAGTCAACAACACTTAAAGAAACGAGAACAGGATCAGACTAACATAACCTACTGCGATCTCCAGCACAAAAGATAAATTATAGCAAGACAGCACCATATCTGCCAGTTTAATACAACACCTAACTACAGAAAGGATTGTGAACTGGGCCAGTTACCTTTATCTTAAACCTGGTCAAGTATTCTCTTTCGCAAGGGCCGTTATTTATCTCCTTTCTAACTGGAAATTTAACCATGTTGACGGTCGAAGTGTCTACCGTACCGAAAGATTAGTAGCCCAACTTCAGAGTTATGGAGGGATATGAACACATCCGGGTAAGTACTAGAAAATTTTATTTAACGATGTCATGCCCTTTATTTATATGTACTGGTATATTTTTCTTACATACGTCCGGGTAAGTACTAGGAGATTTTATTTAATGATGCCATGCCCCTTATATGTATGTATTGGTATATTTTTCTTACATTAGAAATTAATTTTTATCTTAAGATTTTCACCTGCATTTTTTTACACTGTAAACAAACACTTATCGCCGTATGAACGTCTTCTGTTCGTCACATAATTCAAGACAATCTCCTCCTCAGTGAATACTGATTTCAGAGAATCTATAAACCGCCATAACTTTCCCCTTTATGGCACTCTTATATAAACAGTCCTTTTGCACGGCTTCTCTTGAGACTAGCACATCTGCCAACTCCTCTTAGTTAAAGATACCGTTCAGTGTTATGTCATAATGGCTCTCGCTGTGTCAAGACTAGTCCCAAAAAATCAGGTCAGATTTGAACAGCTGCTGTTATGTCTGTAAAGGGTGTGAAATGTAGCGGTCAAACCCACTATTTCGTGGGTGGCTCGAAAAAAAAGGGGGGGGGGGGTGGAACCTTATTTAAGACTCGTGTTTTAGCATTCTCTTTCCTAGATTTCCAGATATGAGGACTTGCATATGCCTTGAAGGAAGCTGAATGCAGAAATAAAAGTGCACGTGTGATTGATTATGGTTTTTTAAAGTATTGGTGGAATCAACCATGAGAAAAATTGCATGATGGCTTCTGCAAGCAGCCTTCATTCACTTCTTCAAAACCATCTCCTGAAATGATAAGAGCCATGATTTTCTGAAATGATAAGAGCCATTGTCATATTTCTATTTCACATTAAGCCATCAGGTTTTAATGTTATTCATTATTTTTATTTCCAGTGTCAGTAGTTCAGCTTTTTTTTTTCTTTCTTTCTCTTCCTTTCTGGTGGAGAAGTAAGCTTTTTCCTCACGTGTATTCAGTTCCTGAGGCCAAGTTAACAGGCATAAAATCTTTTGATGAGGTTGAAAGACTCGCCGAAGACAGGAAAAATTGGCGAACTACTTTACGAGCCCTATGTGACGTTTAACGGCACGGGAAGGATATAAGATATATATAAGATTCAGTTCCTAGACCTCATTTTCCTCGTTCACTTTTGTTTGTTTAATGCCCGGTATTCGCAACCACAGACCCGTAATAATAATAATTCATCACACCACTATGCATCCGATACTTTTAATTGCTGAGCTATAATATTTGAACATTTGTGGGCCATGGCAAGATGACACAGCACATGTGCTTGATTTGAAGCGGCTGGGGCAAAGAGGAAGCCAAGGACCGCCACTCTTACACGACAAGCGATCTGAAACGATCCTGGCCCACGACACGGCGAAGTTTGCTGCCAACTTCTCAGCTTGGTCGAGAAATAACAAGTGACCTAGTTTGATCATAGTACACACCATGAGCTTGACAAAACACAGTGGAAGATGTGGTTCCTGCAGAACAAGGACAGGTGAGTCCGACGACACAGTAGGTCAAGAACGGCAGTGACTTCCTCACGACCACACCTACTGAAGCAGGCATCCTGACTGGACAGTGTGACATTTTAAGTTGGACTATAAGGAAGGCAACATTTTGTGAAAATTGTGCCAGGTAATGTTTAAAAAAAATATCGCTATCATCAGTAGATGAAAGAGCTAATTGCTTTTATATGAAAAAAAATTGAAAGAGGTGGAGAGTTTTGAGTATCTTGGATCATTACAAACAATGATGGATTGAATGATTGACTGATTGATCTATATTTCCAAAGGGTTAAGAATTGGGCACGCAGGCTTGTCTGACATTCTGCCCTTTATCATACATCTTTCACTCTATTCCAGACATTCTACAAATATGCTGTTCATAACAAACATAATTAACATTGAAGCTGAGAGACATAAAATAAAATATAACATTTACGTTTCGCTCTTATCCATTCACTCAGTACAGAAGTAACTACATACATATATAAATGACTATCTACTAAACAAAAATGTCGGGACTATTCAGAATAAACAATTACAGTAACTGTATTCTGTGTCTGTAAGAGCTTGATTGAAAATAACTCGGAGATACAATGAGGGACATTACAAGGAGGAGATTATCGCTCTTCAAAAAGTAAACAAACAAAAAAAATCTGTGGAGAGGAACAGACAGAACTACAAAATAATATTTTTAAGGGCATGCATCTTTTCCATCGCAACATATGCTGTGAGACCTGGACACTTAACAAAACAGCTGAGAAACACATAAATGCCTTTGAATGTAAATGCTACAGAAGAGTTCTTCAAATATCATGGGCGCAAAAAAGAACAAATATATCTATACTACAAGAACTTAATATTGAAGAGGGCTGGCTAGTACTTGTACTTTACGAACTCCTTGTAACTGCGAGCTGTTGTTCTTTGCAGCCGATGCTGTAGAGATGTTGAGGCACAGCATCGTAACAGTGTGGGAGCGAGTTATGGCAGCTGCTTTTTCAGTCCCGGAGTACAGCTAAAAAGTAGGGGATGTGCAATACTTCTTTAGCAGACTCCATCACTGTAGGGACTAAGGTGATCCTTGCCTCGTTAGCCAGGCTAGGGTTGTTACTGGGGTATCACGGAGAGGTGGGACATGGTCTTGGTCAGCTATAGTTTGCTAACCCTGACACTGGCATATCAGCTACGGGTCGCTGACCCTGACACTGCCATATCAGCTATGGGTCGCTGACCCTGACATATCAGCTATGGGTCGCTGACCCTGACACTGACATATCAGCTATGGGTCGCTGATTGCCTCATCGGGCAAGCGTCTTCACCCCCAGTTGGTTAGTAAAGGGAAATAAACAAAGAAAACATATATTTGGGGCACATTAAACGTCACGAGAATTCAGAGAAAACCATATAGGGAAGGGTGCATACTGGGAAAAAGAAAGAGAGAGCAAGACCAAGGTGAAGATGGCTGGAAGATATCGTTGGTGATCAGCAAGCAAATGGATGCATCAGCAACAGGAAATCTTGCTTACAACCGAGAGGCCTACAGGAGAGCATTTAGGGAGGCAAAGTTCCTCAAGGGTTCTGACATATATATATATATATATTGAATGGTTCTAAACCTTTTCTGGTCATGACACCCCTGCTCCTATTAAAAGTAAAACAATAAATGATGATCTTAAGATTTAAAAAAAATATTAAGTCAATTCTTTTATTTGTACTTGGACCCCAGATATCTTTCCATGGATCTCCCGGAGGTTCAAGGACCACAGGTTAAGAACCAGTGATCTAAGGAGTATTACTTGATATTAAAAATATCTACAACTTGACATTAAAACTGCTACAGACTGAATGACACATATCTTCAGCCTGCATTCTGTCAGTGTACAAAAGGTGAAGGAGAGCTGTATTCATAATGTTATATAGCAGAGCCTGGTGGTCCATTCTCTCCTTATTTGGTTTTTACAATCCTTGGACTTTCACTAAACAGTTCACTCACACAGTCATATATTCACACATTCACATTATTCTTTCGGGTGCTCACTTACATTCTCATACTTTGTCTAGTGTGTTACATCATATACCCACATACACATTTACAGGCCTCACTGCTTTAGTCTTGGCTATCAAACAGCAGCTGCGGTAACTCTGTTAGTGTGTATTTGTTTAGCACTTTGACTATAGTAGTTAACATGCAGGAGTGTGAAAGTAACTGTTTCATCTGTATTCTTGAATATGCAGATAAGAGGATAAGTGTAAAATTTGTCATTTCAAATTTTACTAATTTAAAAAAAAATTTATACTGAACTAATCTTGAATCTATAAATCCAGAGTATGCTTAATTCTATTAGATGCAGCCAAAACATGGAGAACCCTTTGGAGAACTGGAGGAGATTAAGAGGATTTGAGGGAAGATGGCTTAGAATACACTTGGAAAAACGTTTGACAAACAAGGAATTAGCCAAATGAACAGGCATTTGGAACATTACTAAAGAGGTCAAAAGATGAAGAAGGAAATGGTTGGGCTACATACTACGAATGAAAAAAAAAAGACACATATTTATATCACTTTGACTTGGACACCTCAAGGAAAAAGAAAGAGGGGCAGGCCATTGGGGACATGGAGATGCACAATACAGGAAGAACCAAAGGAAGTGGGAAAGACATGGTTTGAGATATCCCAGCATTCTGAAGACAAGATTGGCTGGGGGAACCTTTGTTAATGCCTTATGCTCAACTGGGAGTACATAAAAGTGATGATGATGATGATGATGATGATAATGATGATGAATCTTGAATATTGGCTACAAAGAGCAAGAATTTGGAAACTTACAATCTCAGTGTATTATATGAGCTGTATTGTATCATATATGTAAAGTCATTTGTTAAATCATTTGTATCTTCCCATGCAAAGCCAGCTAAGACTCAGCCTCGCATTTCTCATGGTGCCTACCCCCCCCCCCCACTAAAGAGACTCAGTCTGGCTAAAGATCACTACATTCCTTATGGCTCTGGAGTTGGCTAAAGAAGCATTGCACTTGCACACTCTTTAGCTGCACTCAAGGTCTGTAGACACCCTTCACTCAGTATGATGCTGTGTCTCAGTACTTTCACTGCAGTGGTTGCTGAAAGCATTCTGCTGACAGTTCCAGGTTGATAAAAGTCTTTCCCTTCTTCTTTTGTTTAACTTGTGTTATGTAATAGTTTTTGTTATCATTCGTTTATCAGAATGACTCAAACAAGTCTGGGACAACATCAGAAGTCAGTTCAGGATACCGTCCACCAGTGCCACCAAGGATGAGACGACAGGTGAGCAAGGAAACACAGAGAGAAGACCAAGAAAAAGATCAGCTTCAGTTTCAGATGGATCCTGATTGTCTCACTTCAGGCCAAGACCATGTTGGAAGCCCCACGGCATACAGATTTAGAAGACCACCTCCTGAACCTGCTGAAGTGCCTGGCCCTGGGCATTGCTTATGTTCTTCTCCTCAGGGGGAGGCCATTCAGACAGACACATCCTCAGAAGGGCCTGAGAGTCCAAGGGAAAATGCTCTGCAGAATGATAGAACAAGATTACCATCTTGGTACTGGGGAAACATTTCAAGGTATAGTTAACCTGGCCCAGCATTTTTAACATTTATTAAACATTATTAAATAACAAATGATACCTAGTCTTCTGTCTGAGTTTGGTTGGTTTTTTTTTTTTTTGTGGACTGTTATGTTTAAATTCATGTTTTTCAGCATCTTTTCTATTTCCCTGTATCATTATGCTCTTAACTTCAAGGAGAACATTTGCCTATTCTTTAGGTGCCTATGTAACAAAGTGATTTGTGCACCTGTCTCTCATGGTGAATATCGGTGGTGTGACTGCAGCGAGAAGTGCATCTGTCACCCAGTTGTATAAACAAATCCATGTTCAAAATGACTTAAATGAAACATGTGCTGCTACGGAAATCTTACAGATATTGTTTCCACAGTAGAACTGCTGAGTTAGTTGACTACAATAAGTCACAAGCTTGAGTCAGATCCTCAGAGTGACTTGAGTCTGACTCAGATCCAAGTCAGCTGATGAGGCTACACTCTGAGTGCAACTGTAGCTAGTTAGCTCCTCTTGCAGATGGTGTGGACTGTAGATTGGCTCCCTTCTTACTTCCTTTGGTAACAGTGAACACCTGTGTATGGAATTTGTTCTTTTGAAGTCAGAACATCTGCTTGCAGAGCAAAGCAGACCAGAGTACACTGTATAAATGGCTGTCAGTGTAGCAAGGTACACACAGATTTTCATTCATTTTTAAAATACACAGCCAGTGAGTGCACACACAAAAAAAGTATGTTTCTGATTTTTCATAATATATTTATAATCATTTATAGCATTAGTTCTTGCTAGGTGTTTTTATTGTTTGTCAGAACAGTTTTATCCTTGATTCATATTTACTTGTATGCTTTCTCTGCTTTGTTTGAAAATCTCATTTATTTTCTGAATGTCTTTGTTCTGTGGTGTCTTCTCTGCAGTTTCATTAACCGAGCTACTTCAGAATTATGTAGATAATTTATCTCTTTTAATTTGTTAAAATATTAAATAAGTACGGTCACACTGGCTATATCATACTTCTGCAGGTCAGAGGCAGAAGAGAAACTGAGAGATCGACCAGATGGCTCTTTTCTGGTCAGGGATTCTACGACAGCTGGAGACTTCACTCTGACTGTCAGGTATGGACAGTTCGATGTGAAACTAAAGAAACACGCAGCATACTCTTTATCAGACTTACTTTATCAGGCCCGCAGCTTAATGTGCGGTGAATTGTAGTTCATTTGTCCTTCTGTGTATATTCAACACAGGCAGTGGAGCGATTATGGGAGTGTCTTGTTCAGATGATGATAGCAAGAACCCAGTATTCAACACAGGCGGTGGAGCGATTATGGGAGTGTCTTGTTCAGATGATGATAGCAAGAACCCAGTATTCAACACAGCAGTGGAGCGATTATGGGAGTGTCTTGTTCAGATGATGATAGCAAGAACCCAGTATTCAACACAGGCGGTGGAGCGATTATGGGAGTGTCTTGTTCAGATGATGATACCAAGAACCTAGTTAAACTCAAACATAGACTTGGCATGTTGTAGATACTGAAGTGATTTCTAGACTTAATGGTTAACTGTGGACCAAGGCGGCTGACCATCAACTACGAGAATATATCCTTAGTAAGGAGAAGAATACAATATCCTCTGCAATGGATATGTTTGTGCAGTCAACACAGAAGAAGGACTGAGTGAATGGTTCCAGAGTGAAACAAAGATGTATATTATCTCCCTTGCTTTTTGAATTGCCATAGACTTCATAATGAAAAAATGCTGCACAGGTAAAACGGGCGTTGATTTGGTACATGGGACCCAACTGAAAGATCTTGATTTTGCAAATGACATAAATCTTATCAGTGACAATGTGAAATCAATGCAAGTAAAAGCATATACCCTGTCTTCAATGGCTAGTAAAATAGGGCTTGAAATTAACAAGGATAAAATGAAAATAATGAAACTTCTCATTAACCGTGAAGGAAAAATATTCATAGAAGGAATAGCTGTTGAAGAAGTAAACCATTTTGCATATCTTGGCAGCTACATAGACAAGGGTGGTGACATCAGAAAGGAAGTTAGAATTCGAATTGCAAAAGTAGCATTGACCTTCAAGAATCTTGAGAACATATGGAATTCAAAAGTTATAAGCACAAAAACCAAGTTAAGATTATTCATTTCAAATTATAATATTCACCCTCATTTATGCATGTGAAAACTGGAAAACAACTAAAGAAAAAGACAAGAAATTAGGCTCTTTTGAAAACAAATGCATAAGGAAAATACTCTGTATAAAGTGGAATAAATTCAAGACTAATACAGAGATTAGGCAGATGAGCAGACAACAGCCTATCTCATGGGTGATCAGAAAAAGAAGATGGACATATGTTGGTCACGTGATCTTCTTCGTATGCACATTGGTGATGATGCATGGTACCCTGATTTTTGCAACACGCCTTTTGGCTGGGTACCTCCAACTTCAGCACCTTTCCTTGCTAAGGCAGACTGTGGTTTTGCTTGGACTGCCATGAAGACAGTGGTGTAGGCTGGCCTGGCCAAAACTTTGTTTTCTAGCCTCTGTTAACCCCCTTCTTTAAGTCAGATCCAGCATGCAATGCTGGCTGGCCAGACGGCTTTGAGACAGTTCCACAGAGACACTCTGACTTTGGGATGAGGAATCAATGAGTGCCTCAACGATATCATTCCCCTCCACCCGTAGTCTGCTGGCTCTGTTCTGTTTAAGTCGTTCTGGTAGCCAACGTTGTAAAGACTCATAGGCTTGTCATGTCCTTGATTCATTGATTCATACCAAATTTTCCTCTTCCCTGTGACTTCTTCTTCTTCTTCTTCATTTGCATTGTCTGTCTATATCTGCAGTCCTGTCTCTTGGATAAATTTTACTGTTTTTTTGTAATTCATGTATGGAACCGTAGAGCTTATCTTCTTTAGTTGTTTCACTGGGCCAGTAATTATTTCTCAGTGTCTCATAGTTGGTGCAGTTCTGGAGAATATGTTCCACAGTTTGGGGCACCTGGGCACATGTACATAGATTAGTAGTACCAACCTTAAACTTTGTATACATATGACTTCGGAGTCGGCTGTGTCCTGTTCGGAGATGGAAGATGGTGACTTGTTCCTTTCTGTTTAGCATGTGATAGTCATCATGTGGTGGTGTTTGTGGCTTCCTGTAGGTTTTTATCATGCTTTTCTTCTGATTATAAGTGATTGGTATGTCTGGTTGCTCCATTTCAGTGCCCTCTTTGGCCAGGTGGTCAGCTTTCTCATTGCCTGGTATCCTACAGTGGAAGGGAATCCACTGCAAGGTGACTCCATGTTGTAAGCCAGTTTTTGACAAGGCATCCTTAAGATCTGGTAGTTAGTTGCACAGAAGAGCTTCCAGTACTGATCTTGCGTCTGTGAGAATTACTATGGGGCACGTATCAATTCTGGAGTCTGATAGTTTTTCAGCTGCAGCAATAATTGCCCTAACTTCTGCATCATAGTTGTTGCAGTATTTTCCAGTGGGTATGGAAATCTTGTCAGTGGTGTTGTTTAGATATTCAATATGTGCTTCTGCCTCTCCATTCTTTATGGCATTATGTGCAGATCCATCTGTATACACACATATCCAGGTGTCACATGGATATTTATCATCTAGAACACTAAGTGTGGCTGTTGATCTTACAAGACTGCTCTGCATCTCACCATTCTGCACACCTTTCACATCAGCCTGAGTAGTTATTTGTGTATAATCTGCTTCTTTCCATGGTATATGCTCTGGAGCAGATGATAATGGAGCAACTACAGTTGGAAGGTCAGGTATCAGCTTACGCATACGCTTGGCCTGATGAAGCTGCTTCTTTTACGCTGTCTTAGTGCCAAGTTATTGAATCTCTCCTTCAGGGATGGCTTACAGAGCTGAGGAATTTCTCTCCCAATGTCATGACCTTTGTTTCTCTATGTTCTTTTAGTGCTTGAACACCAACTATTTTTTGTATTTCTACTACTGGTGTGGACCTCATGGCACCTGTGATAATCCGTAGTGACTGATTTTGTACCTTGTCTAGATTATGCAGTGTAGTGTTTGATGCTTTGCACCAAGCTGTTGAGCCATATTCTAAATGTGGTAGAATACTTTGCTGATATACATTCTTGAGGATTCTTTCACTAGCTCACCATGTGGTTCCACTCAATTTTCTTAATATGCCTAGTTTTCTTCTGACTTTTGCTTCTGCGCTGCTGATGTGTTGCTTCCAAGTCAGTTTTGAGTCAAGAGTCACTCCTAAGTAAGTGGGTTGGTTGTCCATCCTTAAGGATATTTCATTTACAAAGATCTTACCTGCTTTCTGTTTAGATGAGAGAGTGAACAGAGTGGTACTTGATTTCTCTGTGTTGATACTTACACACCATTTGTTTGTCCAATCCCTGTGGCAATCTCCATGTCCCCACTCCTCCACCATCCTGACATTACATTTTACAAAATTAACAATTAGTGTTGGGTGATTATGGTTGTGTTGTAAGAATTTCATAATTCATCTATACCTATCTCCTCTACTTCACTGGGTGTTGTTGAATGATTGGCAAGTTCCTGATTGAAATTACTGTTAGTATTTTCTTTTTGTAGGCTGTGGCTGTTTATCTTTCTGTGTATTGATTTTTTGTGTTGGCTTTTCAGTTTTAGTTTTATTTTCCCTATACACAGGTTGTGATCACTGTTAACATCTGCACCTCTATAAACCTTTACATCTATGAGAGATGTTCTGTATTGCTTTCTAATACAAAAATGATCTATCTGGTTTTTAGATGTCATGTGGAAATATCCACATTGTTTTATGTATCTCTTTGTGTGGAAATATTGTGCCTCCAATGACCATGCCCTCTGTTAGACATATTTTAATTAATCTTTCTCCATTCTGATTAACCATGTCAATTCCTTCTTTTCCCATTATAGAAAAGTAATAAATCGGAATAGAAATTCCAAGGATTGCAGAAAAGTAATAAATCAGAATAGAAACTCCAAGGATTATAGAAAAGTAATAAATTGGAATAGAAATTCCAAGGATTGCAGAAAAGTAATAAATCAGAATAGAAACTCCAAGGATTATAGAAAAGTAATAAATTGGAACAGAAATTCCAAGGATTACAGAAAAGTAAAAAAAAAAAAATTTAGAAATTCCAAGGATTATAGAAAAGTAATCTGATTAGAAGTTCCAAGTATTACAGAAAAGTAATAAATCTGATTAGAAATATGAACGATTATAGAAAAGTAAAAAAAATCTGATTAAAATTGCCCCAGGATTACAGAAAGGGGATAAGGCAGACCATGAACATAAACTGACAAGAAACTTAATAATGATAATGGTAACAGTGATGAGTGGACACGTGCATGTCAGGAATGTAAAGAATATCTTATTTAAACATTTTAACTTACAGTTTCATTTAATGTGAGCAATGATAGCTCTTTTTCACACATAATTTAATCCTCAAGACCAGTGTATCAAAATTAATTTTAAAATTCGACACTATTTTAAAGCCATGCGGCCTCTGAAAAGACCATAATGACACCGCAGACACGCCAAGTAAGAAAGGTGTCAATGTAAAGTTCTCTGGTGGTAAACCTTAATTTACAAGGGAACAGAAGTAAGGGTAGATCAAAAGAGACATGGAGAGGATGTTGAGCAATAGAGGGCTCACTTGGGCAAGAGCAAAAAAAAAAAGGCAAAGGACAGGCATTTGTGGAAAACCCTTGCAGAAGCCCCATGTGCCTTGGGAACTTAAGATTCAGAGAGATAGAGAAAGCTTAATTCGAAGTTAAGTACTTAGATCCAGTTCAAGGTTGGAAAAATGTGTAGTTCACTGTCAGATACGAACTCTTATCTTACACGTTCTTCATCTGCAAACAGATCCAGGTTTACATTTACAGGAAGATGAAACTGCAGTGACTATGTGTATCATATTCTTTATCTTGAGAAAGGAGATCATGTGGTCATTTCTGAATATTAAAAAAAAAAAATAAAGTGTATCTCTTTATTTATTTATTTCCTCTCTGCTTCTTTTATCTTGACCGCTAAAAAAAAATGTATTTGACAGTGCGTAAAAATTAGCTTGAAACATCTTTTAAGTATTTTTTTTCTCCCTTCTGCCTGTTGTTCTTATATTGTCACATTTCTTCTTCTTCTTCTTTCTTCTTCTTCCTTCCTCCTCCTCTTCCTATTTCTCCTTTTTCTTTTCTTCTTCTTTTTCTTTTCTTCTTCTTCTTTCATTCTTTCTTTCTTCCTTTTCAGACATCAATTTTGGCTTCAGATATAAGACTATGGCACTTCCAAAGACTTCTTTCACTAGAACTGTTGAAAGTGACAGATACTTCCTGAGTTCTTCAGTCAATCTGCAGTCTTATGGGATATTTCCAGCCTCCAGTCTAATAGGACATTTTCAGCCTCCAGTTGTATTGGATATTTTCAGCCTTCAGTCTTATGGGATATTTTCGCCCTGCAGTCGTATAGGATATTTTCTGCCTGAAGTCTTATAGGATATATTCTGTCATGTGACTGCTGTCTGAAATTGTTTAAGCTTTTTCTGCACCTTCAGATGCTAAAACAAAAGATGATTTTCTATATTCTACAGGCAAGATGGCAGAAACAGGTGCATAAAAATTTTTCATAATGGTGGTTTGTATGGTCTGACTATGAACGAGTGTCATTTCCAGTCTCTGCGTGCCCTTGTGGAGAATTACACCAGGCACTCGTTAGCAGAGTTCAACAGACAGCTCACTACACATTTGCTGTATCCTGTTAGAAAGGTATGTTTTTAAGTAGGATAAAGTTACCAGATGATTTACTTTCATCACATTTCAGCTTGTGTGTTTTATTGTATCCTTTCTAACAATGGTTGCCTGTAACAAGTTTTGTGAGAAAGAAAAAGTGTTAGAGGAGCCTCAGAATTGGAAGACTTTTTGTTTTTTTTAATGCTATTGTCATGTGACGTGAAAGGTGATGCTATTGTCATGTGCCGTGAAAGTTTCTGCTATTGTCGTGTGACGTGAAAGTTGCTGCTATTGTCATGTGTCGTGAAAGTTGCTGCTATTGTCATATGACGTGAAAGTTGCTGCTATTGTCATGTGTCGTGAAAGTTGATGCTATTGTCATATGACGTGAAAGTTGCTGCTATTGTCATGTGACGTGAAAGTTAATGCTATTGTCATGTGATGTGAAAGTTGTCCCTCTCACTGTCCCCCTGAAGGTAGTCTTGTGCAAGTTGACAGATATCTCACAATGACATATTCAGACTTTCCATGATGTCTTGAGTCCACCTGCAGGAGGTCATCCCTTTTCCCTTTTGCCAGACACTCTGCCTTCTACTGTCAGCATCTTCAGACCACTGTGTCTCATGATGCAGCCGAAGTGTCTCATTTTTCTAACTTTGATTGTGTTTACAAGCCAGCTGTCTATGATGTCTAATCCCATCAATATCTCTTTATTTGATTTTCTTTCTATCTATGACGCTGTAAGTGCCCTTCTGTATAAAATCGAAAAAAAGTAGGAGCAGCTTTATTACTTAACGATTACAAAGTTGTGACGTTTCGGCGTGAGCCTTAATCATACAGAAACATACAGGACGAAGAAATAGAGAGAGGAGATAAAGTATAGACTCACATGAATACTGTTTAAAAAAAAAAAAAATTTTTTTAAGGAGTACTTAGCTGTAAATTGCAAGGTGTGGCTTGTCCGGCGGTGTGTGTCAGGAATGGATCTGGTAGGACGTGGAAATTGTTTAAATAGAGACCTGTGACATGTGGTCGGTGGGTTGTAACTGGGGGTGGTGGATGGGGAACCGGGGAGGGGAGAGAGAGTGGTATCACAGCTTTACTGCAGTGCTTAGTGTATAGTTGTATAATTATACACCAATTATTGTGTTACTAAGTGCCCTTCTATAACATTTCATTTCAAATGCTGTTGTTCTCTTTTCTAGTGATTTTTTTAAAGTGTCCATATTTCACATCTGTATATTGCCACAGGGAGCATGTAAGATCTTAGTAAAGACAGATCTGTTTTCTTGTTGGTGACGTGCCACATGTTTAATGTTACAATTAAAATTGTTTTCATTACTGCTTAGCTCCACTACCTGCCATGTTTTGACTGAAAGTCAAAAGTAGACCCAAGAAGAAGCCTTCGCAGATCCTACTACCAGGGGTACTATGTTCAGCCCTGCCATATTAGCAGTCCTGAAAGAGAGCATTAGGAACAGCAGATGAGGTGGGACAGGGGCCTAGCCAGCACAGGTCTGCGCCACCCTGCTAGCACCTGACAACTGCACCACCCTACCAGCACCCGAAAACTGCACCACCCTACCAGCACCCAACAACTGCACCACCCTACCAGCACCTGACAACTGCACCACCCTACCAGCACCTGACAACTGCACCACCCTACCAGCACCCAACAACTGTACCACCCTACTAGAGCCCAACAACTGTACCACCTTACCAGCACCCAACAACTGTACCAGCACCCAACAACTGTACCACCCTACCAGCACCCGACAGTGAATGCTGGAAAATCACCAGAACCATAGAAAACAAGTCGAATTCTTTCCAGACTAAATGTTTACGAAGAATTGGAAAAATATTTTGGCCAAACACTATAAGAAATAACATCTTGTTGGCAGAAATGCAGATGAAGCCACTGACAGCAATTATTGAGGAAAGACGCTGGCGATGGTTGGGACATGTGCTTCGAATGACTGACAACTCACTACCAAAAATAGCACTAAGATGGACACCACAGGGGAACAGAAGTAAGGGTAAACCAAAAGAGATATGGAGAAGAACAACAGAAAGGATGTTGAGCAATAGAGGGCTCACCTGGGCAAGAGCAGAAAAAAAGGCAAAGGACAGGCATTTGTGGAAAACCCTTGCGGAAGCCCCATGTGCCCTGGGCACTTAAGGTTCAGAGAGAGAGAGAGAATTTGGCCTCTCTTAACAATGTCCTCTTCAGAGTTTCACGCGGTCTGCCTCTTTTTCTTTGGCCTGTTGTGTTCCACTTGATAGCTTGTTTTGAGATTCTCTGATCATTACCACTCTACTAGCACAGTTATTTTTGTTTCTACCAAATAATAACAAAATACATTTTTAAAGTTATCTGAATTTTAGTTCATATGGTCAGACAAAAACATCCACCTGGCAAGGTGCTGCTTATTATACAAGAAAGTCTCAGGACATTTGGTTGAGCTCGGGTTCAGAATGATAATGGAAAAATTGTGATTTTGTTTCCTTAGCCTCCATCTCCAACTTGTAGTCTAAACTATCATCAAAATTCAGTTATGCTGAAAGATCATTTCATCATATCCTAGCCTGTTGAAAATTTCTGCAAATGTAAAACAAAGCAGAAAGTTCGCAGAGAACTGATAAAGTTTTTTTTTTTTTTTTTTTAAACAAGAAAGAGAATGTGTAAGGGTTTTGATAAAAGTAGCTTTTTAACACGTTTTCCAAGGGGTTCTTTGTCAGCTTTCTTTTCTCTTCTGCAGCCCTACTCCAGGAGAGTAATGTCTACGAGTCTCTCTGTAAGTTGGCAGATCTTGGCAGAAAATTGAAGGAGGCACGGAAACAGTACATTGCCCTGCTGGATAAGCAGAAAGAAATTAGCACAGTAAGAGGTTTTCATCTTTCAGTCCACTGGCATTAAGTAATCCAAATTCTACATGCTGTTCTTTTCTCCTTGTCAACTTGTGACTGTCTCTCTCTATCTCCATCTCTCTTTATCTCTGTCTCTCTAACTATCTCTGTCTCTGTCTCTCTATATATATATCTATCTCTCTCTCTATCTCTCTCTTTCATCACTGTCCAACTCTTTTAATTTTCATATTCTTTAATAATTTTCAGATCAGAACACAAAGAGTTTTACACATAGTTCAAGCTTGCTGAAACCAGTCATAAAATCTCAGAGAGGAGAAAGTAGATGTTTCTTGTATACAGCACAGGAAAATGAGAAATAATCTAAGAAATTTCAAATGATTATTATATTTTTCATCCCATTGATATAGCCTGTCTCATTCCAAGCACATGTTGTGTTCTTAGCAGTCTGGCTTGTTTTTGTTCACATATTCTAATCCCTGGCCACATTTCGTTGCCATTCTTTTTCTCGCTTAAAAATTCTTCTGAAGATTATTTTTACATTGAAGTTAATGATGAAGATATTACTGCAGTTGTAGGAATTTTTAACTGAAAAGCTCAATTAATTCATGCTGGTCTGGCATAGAAGTAAATATGCTGAGATTACCTGGCACCTGGAAAGTTGTAGTGCAGTGCTCAGTTTTGTTCCTTTCCTTGCTTATGGTTCTTATGTACAGTTTCTGAAAGGAACAGACAAACTAACTGTTGTGCACACTCATGAGTTAACAAAGGCAAGATAAAGAAGTAGGGCCAGAGCAGAGAAAGACAACATAGAAAATGACCTACAAGAGCTCCAGACTGCAGACATAGGTGTTTGGAACAAACTGAATGAACTTTACAACACGGAGCCACAAGGTTGGAAAAGCTACAAACAAGCACATGATGTTTTCGTTTTATTTACCTTTACCTCATAATCACATCCAAACTGTACACAGAAAACTTTGTTTTGACTGTTTTTTTTTTAATGTGAAAATATTTGAATCAAGTTTTAAGTAACACTTTTGCTACTCTCTTCTTCTTCATCTTACAGCATTGTCTGTCTATATCTGCAGTCTTGTCTCTTGGATAAATTTCACAGTTTTTTTTGTAATTCATGTATGGAACCGTAGAGCTTATCTTCTTTGGTGGTTTCACTGGGCCAGTAATTACTTCTCAGTGTCTCGTAGTTGGTGCAGTTTTGGAGGATATGTTCCACAGTTTGGGGTACCTGGGCACATGTACATAGATTAGTAGTACCAACCTTAAACTTTGTATACATATGACTTCGGAGTCAGCTGTGTCCTGTTCGGAGATGTAAAATGGTGACTTGTTCCTTTCTGTTTAACATGTGATAGTCATCATATGGTGGTGTTTGTGGCTTCCTGTAGGTTTTTATCATGCTTTTCTTCTGATTATAGGTGACTGGTATGTCTGGTTGCTCCATTTCAGTCCCCCCTTTGGCCAGACGGTCGGCTTTCTCATTGCCTGGTATCCCACAGTGGGAGGGAATCCACTGCAAAGTGACTCTGTTTTGTAAGCCAATTTTTGACAAGGCATCCTTAAGATCTGGTAGTTAGTTGCACTGAAGAGCTTCCAGTACTGATCTTGCATCAATGAGAATTACTATGGGGCATGTATCAATTCTGGAGTCTGATAGTTTTTCAACCATAGCAATAATTGCCCTAACTTCTGCATCATAGTTGTTGCAGTATTTTCCAGTAGGTATGGAAATCTTGTCAGTGGTGTTGTTTGGATATTCAATATGTGCTCCTGCCCCTCCATTCTTTATGGCATTGTATGCACACATATCCAGATGTCACATGGATATTTGTCATCTAGCACACTAAGTGTGGCTGTTAATCTTGCAAGGTTGCTTTACATCTCACCATTCTGCACACCTTTCACTTCAGTTTGAATAGTTATTTATGTACAATCTGCTTCTTTCCATGGTGTATGCTCTGGTACAGATGATAATGGAGCAACTACAGTTTGAAGGTCAGGTATCAGCTTACACATATGCTCGGCCTGATGAATGAATCTACTTTTTTTAAGCTGTCTTAGTGGCAAGTTATTGAATCTCTCCTTCAGGGGATTGCTTACAGAGCTAAGGAATTTCTCTCCCAATGTCATGACTTTTTCTATGTTCTTTTAGCGCTTGAACACCAACTATTTTCTGCATTTCTACTGCTGGCACCTGTGATAATCCGTAGTGACTGATTTTGTACCTTGTCTAGATTATGCAGCGTAGTGTTTGATGCTGTGCACCAAGATGTTGAGCCATATTCTAAATGTGGTAGAATACTTTGCTGATACACATTCACTAGCTCCACATGTGGTTCTACTCAATTTTCTTAATATGGCTAGTTTTCTTCTGGCTTTTGCTTCTGCACTGCTGATGTGTTGCTTCCAAGTCAGTTTTGAGTCAAGTGTAACTCCTAAGGATGTTTCATTTACAAAGATCTGGCCTGCTTTCTGTTTAGATGAGAGAGTGAACAGAGTGGTACTTGATTTCTCTGTGTTGATACTTACACACTATTTGTTTGTCCATTATGTCAAGATGTCTGCTGCTCTTTGGAGTCTCTGTGTAGCAACTGTTGCATATTCATCTGTACACCACATAACCAGATCATCCGCATACAGTGCCACTTTGATTCCATAGGGAAGTTCCTTGACCAGGTCATTAATGAATACCAGGAACAGTGTAAGTGAAAGGACTCCTTCCTGTGGTACACCATGTCGGAGCAGTACTTTCTGGCTTTTGTGTCCATCCATCACTACTCTTGCTCTTCTGTAGTGCAAATAGGACTTTATCCAGTTGTACTGTCTTCCATTCACATTGCAGTTTCTTAGTTTCCACAACAGACCTTTTTTCCATACTTTATCAAAGGCTTTCCTCAGGTCTATCCATGCTCCTACTACAAGGTTTTTGTCTTGGAATGCATCCTCAATCTCTTGAGAGAGATAGGTCACTTGATCTTCTGTACTGTAGTACTGCCTAAATCCTGCTTGTTGTGCAACAAGAAGGTTTTCACTTTCTAGGTACCATTTTAGCCTCAGGTCAATGATGCGTTCCATTGTTTTGCATAGGCAGCTAGTGAGACTGATTGGCCTGTAGCTGGAGGCAGTATCACTGTTTTTCCCTGGCTTTAGCAGTGGTACCATGCTTGCTTCCTTCCAGATTTGAGGTAACTTACCTGTGCTCCAGCACATATTGAAAATAGCTTTCCCGTTGCTGCCATTCCCAGGTTCTTGATCATTGGACACTCCTTCTGGTCCTGGTGATTTCCTTGGTTTCAGTTTACTGACTGCTAGGTCTAACTCACTGCGTGTGATTGGTGCATCCATGACCTCCACTTTTCTGCCTTGTTCTTCTTCTTTCTGTGGGTCAGTGTGCACTGTACGCTCTTTCTCTGGATGAATATCAATGTTGCAGTTATGTGCACACTAACAGAAAGAGCTTTAGAAGTACAGAAAGATCTCTACTTATGCTTCATTGATTACACCAAGGCATTTGACAAGGTGAAACATAATGAAATTATTAAAATGCTTGAAGACATCAATATAGACAGCAAAGACCTGAGGATTGTAAAACATCTATACCGGCAGCAAGAAGTAGCAGTTCGAGTTGAAAATAGAATTGGAAAATATCAACCTATAAAACAAGGGGTGCGACAAGGATGTGTACTATCTCCAGACCTTTTTTCTCTGTACAGCGAGAATATTCTAAGAACAATCATCACAGAACCAGGCATAAAAATTGGAGGATACAGTATTAACAATCTTTGGTATGCTGATGACACAGTACTGATAGCTGAGAACCAACAAGACCTGCAAAATCTCTTGGATAAAGTCGCCAAAGAAAGTGAACAGAAAGGCCTTACTTTGAACATCAAAAAGACAGAGACTATGGTTATATCTAAGAAACAGAATCCACCAGCATGCAGTATTAAATTAAATGGAACTATTCTAAAGCAGGTGCAGCAATTAAAATACCTTGGAGCAGTAATAACTTCAGATGGGAAATGCAGAACAGAAATTAGGAACAGAATAGGCCAAGCAGAGACTGCATTTCAGAGAATGAGAAACATATTAGCTAACACATCTTTATCAATGAATGTTAGAAAACGAGTCCTAAAATGCTATATTGAACCTATCTTGTTATATGGAAGTGAATCATGGACAATAGGCAAGTCTGCACAAAAATCATTGGAAGCAGCAGAAATGTGGTTTATTAGAAGAATGTTGCGAATCCCCTGGACAGCAAAAATAACTAATGAAGAATGTATGAGAAGAGCTGGAGAGACAAAAAAACCTTGTCAAAAAGATAAGAGAGAGACAATGTACTTTCATAGGATATGCAATGAGAAGAGGGGGCATTGAAAATATTATAACAACAGGAAAAATAGAAGGAAGAAGATCAAGAGGAAGACCAAGAGAAATGATACTGGACAGTCTGACGGGATGGTGTGAGGAGATCACCAACTGAACTGATGGCCTGCATGAAGGATCGTGTACTCTGGAGAAGCATAATAGCCAATGCCAGTCGGCACGGCACCTGATGATGATGATGAGTCATGTGCAAACATGCAAGCAAAGTGACCTGCTACCTGCTTACCTGTAAGAGTTTTCCCATCCTCTACTAGTGTAATCTTTGTACTTCTTCCAGTGCTCTCATCGTTTAACTGTTTGATTAGTTTCCACACTTTCCTTCCATCCTTTTCAAAGTTTAGGAACTCTGTTTTCTCTCTCCAACTTTCCCATCTGGCTTGCAACTTGGCTGTCTGAAATTTGGCCTTAGCATGTTGGTAATTATTGTGGTCTGCTATTCTCAAATGTCAGGCACTAAGGTCATACCAGATGCAGGCTCAGGCATTCCAAGATGCCAGAGATATGATTGAGTCAGCAGTTATATACCCAGAACTCACACAGGATGATATAGAAGAGAGGCAAGCACTGAGCAGAGAGAAGAGGGCAATGTGAGTGTTTGTGTTTTCATAATATTTATATTTATTTTTGTGGAATTCTGGGCATCTAAATGGTGTAGTCGCTAGTGCACTCACTTCTCACACAAATGTCAGTGGTTCAAACCCAGCCAGAGGCGTCCCTCTCACCCATCTATAGAAATGGGTACCTGGATCTTTCTAGAGCTAGAAAGGGAAAGTCTGCCAGGCTCAGTTCTGACCACATGACCTCTAGTGTGCTGTCAGATCTAGAAAAATATAGGCACTAACATCATATCCTTAAGTACCCCTGAGACAGTGGTTCTCATCCTGGGGTCTGTAGACCTGCAGAGAGTCCATGGAAAGAATTGTTGGGGTCCATGGACAAGCTCATGAATTAACTTATGTAAAAAATAGTTAGCATCATCTTGGCTCTGTTTATTGCTTTATTTTTAATGTGGGATCCCCAACTGTTACCAGACTAGAAAGGGGGTCCATGGCTAGAAAAAAAGTTAAGAACACTTGTACTGTAGTATGATCTGAATACTTTTTTTATGGGATTTTGGTGACATTGATTATGTTTATATTGATTTTTTTGGGGGCCATGTTTATTGATATGTTGATGGTATTGATATTGAAAGATTGTGCTGCTATTGTTGTGACTCATCTGCTTCTGTGACTGCTCTTTGTCCCAATGCTGTATGTGGTAGTATATGCCTGCAGTGCAGGGCACACTAAACTGCATTGTTTTCCTGACTGTTAATGAATTACAGGAAATCAGAATATCATATAAGAGACTTTGCAGAGTCCACAGTCCTGCAAACAAGACTTTACAGGACCCACAGTGGGTGAACATAGGGAAACGGTGTCTACAAATGTTATGATTATATTTCAATTAAATTATTTAAAATTGTACCTGGTACCATTATCAGTGGTTCTGTTCTGGCTAACTTGATATGTTTCTTGATATTTTGATATTCAGACTATATAAATACATGTATGACTGCAGACATTGTCTCACACATTTAGAAATAAATGAGTCCATCTGTCTGTGAGATTAAATATAAGAATTTTAAAAACTGAAAGTTTTGTTTTGTTTTTTTTTTAACTAAGAATTTAATTGTTTTCTAATAAATTTTAAACTGTTGGGTTAGTTTTTAAATAGATAAAGCTGAAATATTTGGATACATTAAACATCATGATGAGGGGCTCACCTGGGCAAGAGCGGAAAAAATGGCAAAGGACAGGCATTTGTGGAAAACCCTTGCAAAAGCCCCATGTGCCTTGGGCACATAAGGTTCAGAAAGAGAGAGAGAGAGAGAAAGAGAGAGAGAGAAACATCATGATAATCTAGAGAAGACCATCTTGGAAGGGTACATAATGGGAAAAAGAAAGAGAGGAAGACTAAGGCAAAGATAGCTGCAAGACATCGTTGATGATCTGCGAATTGATGCATCAGCAACAGGACATCTTGCTTACAATCAAGAGGCCTACAGGAGAGCTGTTAGGGAGGTAATGTTACACTGAATGACTGTGGTTTTATGTATAATTTTTTTTTTAATCTACAAACATGTACATTTGGATCCTCTTCTTCTAGGTTGGATGCAAACAGAGTTCAGGCAGCGAAATTACAGAAACGGATTACTGAACGCATAGAAGCGACAGCTAGAGCTATAAGTCTTGGAGAAGAGGAATTCAACAGGAGCACTCATGCTCTTAATGCTCATGGAACCAAACTCATGGACATGGAAGAGCACTGTTCCTGGATTAAGGAGTGAGTCATCTTTCCTAACACTGTTCCTGGATTAAGGGGTGAGTTATCTTTCCTAACACTGTTCCTGGATTAAAGGGTGACTTATCTTTCCTAACACTGTTCCTGGATTAAGGAGTGAGTTATCTTTCCTAACACTGTTCCTGGATTAAGGGGTGAGTTATCTTTCCTAACATTGTTCCTGGATTAAGGGGTGAGTTATCTTTCCTAACACTGTTCCTGGATTAATGAGTGAGTTATCTTTCCTAACACTGTTCCTGGATTAAGGAGTGAGTCATCTTTCCTAACACTGTTCCTGGATTAAGGGGTGACTTATCTTTCCTAACACTGTTCCTGGATTAAAAGGTGACTTATCTTTCCTAACACTGTTCCTGGATTAAAGGGTGACTTATCTTTCCTAACACTGTTCCTGGAGTAAGGAGTGACTTATCTTTCCTAACACTGTTCCTGGATTAAAGGGTGACTTATCTTTCCTAACACTGTTCCTGGAGTAAGGAGTGACTTACCTTTCCTAACACTGTTCCTGGAGTATGGAGTGACTTATCTTTCCTATATTGTTTACATCTGTTGCCTGCATTGAAGATACATATTGTCAAGGCCGAAAACATCCGCTGACTGCACTAAGAGCATCTATTTTTAAGAATATCTTTTCAGTGAACCAGACTGAACTTTAGTTTGGTTGGTTCATAGTGAACTGAATGTATATACGGTTCATTAAACAAGGTAAAATGTTAAGATGTCCTGCCTAATTTTAATCCAGGCAGGTTGTGGAATGTGGTGCCAGACCAGAGATAGTGGAGTGTCTTCTGGAAGATGATGCTCTAGCAAGTCCATGGGACAGATCACTCTGGCTTGTCAACTGTTCCAGAGAAGAAGCTGTTGCTCAACTGTCAGACATGGAAGTGGGAACTTTTCTTATAAGGCCCAAAGATGAGCACGAGAAACCTTATGTGCTTTCCATTGTGTGAGTAGCAGGAAGAATACAGTTAAAAAATTATTAAGTTATATAGTAACAATACAGGTATATTTAGTTTATTTCCAGCTTTATATTTTTCCATGTCACTTCTTTGTTATTTTATGCACATGACCTGATATTCATGTCAGTGTTCAGTTTTCCCATGATTCATTGCTGTCTCTTCTGTGTGATAAGTGTAAATCTAGTGTGGCTCACTTTTCTGACAAATATTTTTTCATTTATATTTTATTTTCATTCATATATCCGGGACACTGAAAGAAACATCCAGAGAAGTCATGAGCTCCTTTATTTGTTTCAGCTGCAGCAACAGTGATGGCTCCACGGAAGTGAAACATTGTGTCCTTTATTTGTTTCAGCTGCAGCAACAATGATGGCTCCACGGAAGTGAAACATTGTGTCCTTTATTTGTTTCAGCTGCAGCAACAATGATGGCTCCACGGAAGTGAAACATTGTGTCATCTACCACCCAGAGGGGAGGGGCTACGGGTTCAGGCAGGAAGGCTCAGTTTTTAACTCGTTGGATGAGCTTGTGACCAAGCATGCCCAGACTTCAATCAAGGTGTATTTCTCTCACATGGATACGTGCCTGGCTTTTCCTGTTTTCTTGGGAAGATCAAGGGGAAATAGCTACGAGGAAGGTACCATCTCAAGTGACTGTTAATAGTTATTTGGGGGAAAGAATAACTTTTTTTTTTATTAATAATTCCCATGGAAGATGGTTCAGAGATGAACCGCATGCTTTGAAATAGTTCACAGAAAGACTATTGTAGTTGTTTCGAAATAGTTCACAGGGAAAGACTACTACAGCTAGTCTGAAATAGTTCACAGGGGGAAAGACTACTACAGCTATTTTGAAATAGTTCACTGGCAAAGGTTTATAGTTAGAACCTGTGATTGCAATGGTTAACAGCAGAAGCTGACTGCAGTTAAAAAGATTCTCTGGGAGCTGCACTCAAGGACAGAAAAAAGTATCTGCCATAGCCTGCCCTCAAGCTGACAGGATGCTGTGCCTCATCAGCCCCACAGCATCAGCTGCAAAGAACACCAGGAAGATTGATGAAGAAGAAGGGAGCAGAGATGACTGTGGTAGGACAGATTCTGCAGTTGTTGGGGGACAAGTATACCAGAGTTGGCCATGACCTCACTTAATTCCTTCATACATCTCTTAACCAGACTTGTGTGTTCCCTCAGTCTGACTCATAGACTAAGCTGGTGCAAAACTCCCCTAGAATCTGTTTTCATCCACTAGAGGCTCTCCAAGGTCCATTCTTAAAACAGGGAAAACCCTCAAAGTCCCAAGCCCCCCCCCCCCACCTCTCTTTCTCAAGTGTGAAATTCCCACTGGGTGAGAATCTTGTTTTTGTGGATTTCATTGAATGACACATTTGTTGTTGTTGTTATGGTCATGTGTGCTGGCGAGTACCATACTATTGATTGTACATTTAAAATAAACAATCAGAAATGCACCACCATGCTTATATTTATGTAATGCGCTGGCTGGGGTTTGATGCTTCCCCAAGGTAATGGAGCCAGCCAAGAAGCCAGGTTTCTTGAGTCCAATCTGGACTTTCATGCAACCCATTTATAATTTGTTTCCATTCTGTGCCTCAAGATTACCAGGTCTTTTATTAGAATGGTTTGGTTGGCACGGAAACTGGTTAAAATAGGTCAGAGGTTACCAGCTTTCAGATAGTGACATTACTTTGCCAGCGACAGAATATACCGGCTGAAGCTGTTTTAATTTAGGTTCTGCAGGGGCATTGATTGATCATATCTACTGTATGGGCATGAGTTGACTGCATAAACTAACTTGTTTGTAGATAGTGCAGGGAAGAGAAAACAAATGCTTCTTTTCACAAAGATGTGTAAACATTCATCCATCCTTATCATTGATATAGCCCAAAGTCATAGGAGAGAACTTTCTTTAGATGAAAGCTAATTTTTTTTTTTTATCTATTAATTATGCTTCAGTCTTTTAAAGAGAGTAAATTTCATTGTTAGTTTTCATGAGATCATCATCATGTGACTCTACACCAAAACTGGAGGAGGTGAAGAACTATTGGGACATCACATATGTTGGGAGTGTGTCCCTTGGTGGCTTTCCATGTTTCTTTAAGTAGAATTAAGAAACAGAAAGGATTCGTATCTCCGTAGGCTCAATTACTTTAGGAAAACAAACTGGTCCTTTGCCTAGTGTTATCATACCAGCTAAGTTACCTGACGCACCATGTGAGGTTAGGACCGTCTTAACTGATTCTGTTTATTTTAAGCGCACACAGTTAACAGTCCCTGAGGGACTGGTCTAGATGGGAGGTAATCTCATTTCTCAGTGAAAGTAAGTGGCTGTTTATAATGTTCATTTTAGTTCATTGGCAGTATGTCAAAACATGCACTTGAACAATTGGTTACTCACTGAGGGAGATGCAGAGGGTTGGGTTGTTGTAAAGTCTAGAGGAGGTATTTAAAAAAATGATGATCTAAGCAAATCCATGTCCCGTTTCTCCCCCCCCCCCCCATCCCATCCCATTCTTAAAAACTGCCACACTTCATTTAAAAGAGTGTGTCCTTTCATTGGGAACTCAGTATTTCTGGGTTACTGTGTGGTCTTGAAGCACTTGCTGGACTCTCCTAGAGTGCCTGAAGTTGGATGATTTGTCAGAAATGCAAATTTCTATTTCATGTGAGGTTAATGTCTGAACAGTGATAATGCTTCAAGTGGAAAATGCAAAGAATTGTAAAAAATAGATTAAAATTTCCAAACATTTTATTTCCTTTTTGTTTTATGCTGCCATTTTGTACACACATTTTTTTTTATTTGTACAATTCCTCCTGTTTGAAGCCCCTTCTCAGTTTGGTGGTGTTTCACCTTCCGTGGAAGCTGCCCCTTCCTGCAGCAGTTTACATTTACCCTGTAAGTTGTTGTTCCTGTGATGTGATATTTCCACTCCACAGTTGGGGGCTTTTTTTTCCCCCCAGTCAAACCTTCCAGTCTACAATATTTTTTTAAAAATTAATATTTTGACCACATTATCACACCTTCACATAGTTGTTTTTTGTTTTTTTTAAAATGTGAAATTATATTTAATTATGGTTAATTTCTGAGGTCATACCATTTTACCATGGTTATTTTTTAAAATCTTACCTGCAGTGTTCCCATTATTAATGTGGCAGCAATATTTTGTTTTATAACTGTATATGCATTTTCAGATGTACAGGCAAGTAGCTTTATTTTAATTATAAAATGATGTAACTTTATCTCAGTGGTTCTCAATCTTTTGTGTGCAATGCACCCTTTTCGCCATGTATGAGAATGTCATTCTCCCCCTCCCCCCCCCTCCCCCCCCCAGGACATTCAGACTTAAAAGTAAGACCTAATTAAAATGCATGCAGTGTTCCAACAGTCTGTCGATTTGTGGCCCCATTTCTCTCATACACCCCCGAGATGGAGAGATTCCCAGCAATTTGAGAACTCCTGCCTTAGCAGATTTGAATGAATGAATGATACAGTTGTTGCTGTTCTTATGCCGATGTGTGCTGGCAAGTATGATACAGTTGTTGCTGTTCTTATGCCGATGTGTGCTGGCAAGTATGATACAGTTGTAAACTTTATATGTAAACCTCTAAAAATACAACACCGTGTTTATGTTCTTATAAGCAGAGTTTGTTTATTTCATACAGTGGAATTAATTATTTAGGAAAAAAAATGTATTCATTTAAGAATAAATGATTTCCTGGTATCTCTGAATTCAGCGCAATACAGCCAAAAAGGAATACAATCAACTATTTGTTTTAGTAATATAACCAGCTTGCATGTAATGTGACATCAAGCAGGCCACTGATTGGTTGACAGCAGGAGAAATCAATGATTTTGAAAGGGGGAAAAAAACAAAACAAAACATGGAAAAATGTTAATCCATAAATTCCATTATACTAACGTCAAGTAAAAAGTAATTGAGCAGTTTATTCAGAATTAATCATGCAAAATAAAAAGAAAAGAAAAATGAAACTATAATTACTACTCAGAAAATATCTTAACAACGAGGGGGGGAAAAAAAAGCAGATTTAAGAAATCTGCAGAAGACAAATCAATACACAAATGGAACATAAGACTTTGCTTGCTTTAATTCTTCAAAACAAATTGTACGGAATGCTTGTAAACACACTTGTCTAGAGACGTTTATTGATTTTTGCATATATTTTGGTCCCTAATATTGAACAAAAATAAGAAAACATACACTGCAATATTCAAATGTGATTGCAAAATATTTATTGGCCACATTAATAAACATTACTTCAATGTTTCACATCAACCACTCGCACTTTACACTGAATATTTTTTTTTTCATAGTGGCTCCCATCAAAAACACTGGCTGTTAGTAATATGGTAATTGTGGCTGGCACTGATGAAGTAAAACAGCACAATGTACTGGTAGTTTAAACACTGTGACAACTGGCCAGAACATTGGTAACTTTTCTAATTCACAGCTGTGGCTAAAAACCAGTGATATTGTGGCTAACTGACAGGTCGTGCCTAAAAACTGCCAGTAATATAGTGACTAATTCACAGCTGTGGCTGAATAATGTGACAGTGATAGAATGGCTAATTCATAGCTGTGTCTGACTAGTGTGACAGTGGTATAATGGCTAATTCACAGCTGTGTCTGAATAATGTGACAGTGATATAATGGCTAATTCACAGCTGTGGCTGAATAGTGTGACAGTGATATAATGGCTAACTCACAGCTGTGTCTGAATAATGTGACAGTGATATAATGGCTAATTTACAGCTGTGGCTGAATAGTGTGACAGTAATATAATGGGTAATTCACAGCTGTCTATAAACTCACTGTGACATCACAAGTACTACAATGCTGTAACAAGCTGCTAACAGTGTTTCACATTATGGTAGCCGGCAGAACATAATTAACATTGCCAGGGCATGGTGATAATTGTCAAGCTGACTGTGATCTACTGGACTAAAAGGTGACCACAAATTATTAAGCTGACTGTGATCTACTGGACTAAAAGGTGACCGCAAATTATTAAGCTGACTGTGATCTACTGGACTAAAAGGTGACCACAAATTATTAAGCTGACTGTGATCTACTGGACTAAAAGGTGACCACAAATTATTAAGCTGACTGTGATCTACTGGACTAAAAGGTGACCACAAATTATTAATGTTAGCTGTGGTGTACTGGACTAAAATGTCACCACAAATTATTAATGTTAACTGTGAGGTACTGGACTGAAAGGTGACCACAAATTATTAATGATGGCTGTGATGTACTGGACTTAAAGGTGATTGTTTGAGACATGAACAAAATAAATAACCATGACTCCCAGCTGGGCATGAAGAAATGACAGGCTACCTGTTAGGTGAGACATGATGACAGCCACAGTTGTAAGCTACTCCTAACTTACGGCACTGTACAAAACAAACAATGACAAAGATTGATGTTTTCGGCCAGATGCAACGGTTGCCTAATATCTTACAAAATGCAGATGTTATGATGAAAGTAAACTTAGTTTAACCCTTTCGCCACACAACAATACTGGCAGTATTGACAGATCGTGCTTACTTATGTGAATCAATGCTCACAGCAGTATTTAAACACAGACTAAATAAAACGAAAAGCACTACATTTCTAACCCAAACCTTATTTTTTAAACTATAAAGTAACTTCCAGTTTCTTCCTCCAAAATTTCTCATCAAAATTTATTCTGGCAGAGTACAGAAATTAATTCAAGAGTCAAAGAGTTAAGGCACAAAAGAGAGGAAAAAAACAAATTAATGTAAGAAAAATAAAAATAACCGTTTCATCTAAAATGTGTTTGACTGACTGACAGACATCAATTAAAAACAAAATTCAGGTACAAAAGTTACAAATAACAGGAATGATAAAAAATGTAATGATTACATAATTTGATGAAATATGCCAAAACTGAATTCCCTCTACAGCAACAAATAATACAAAAAAAAACAAAAAAACCATCCCTTGTAAAAAATGTTTAAAAATAATTTTTTTCTACATTAACATTTTGCAATTTTTGCATAACATAAAGCCTTGTTTCTTGCAGCTTTACATCACACAGCATAAAATAATTTTTTGCACCACTGAGTCATATAACTGACTGATAGCTGTCATTTTTACATCAAACATATGAGCTTATTATTTAATGTTACATCATACAACAGGCACTCGTATTACACAATGCAACATACGGAATCTTCTACGAAAACATGTCTGAGTAAAAAATGAACAAATTATGTATGTTTTGTATGAAGAATTTAAAAACAAACATGGTCAAGATGTTTGAATTAGTGGCCACTCACCCAAAGTAGTCAAAGATTTCTCAAACTATTTAGCTTCAGTGTTCTAAAACATCTTCAGTTTTTTGTTTTTTTTTCAACAAGTGGGATATTGCAAAACAGAAATGTTAATTAATTAAAGGAAATAACAATGCTTTTAGCTTTTTTTTTTTTAAAAATCAGAACACAAGGAAAGTAGGAGAAATACGTTAAAATAACGAAATATAATTTTAGAAATACTGGATTTTTAAGCACTTTTTTAAAAATGAACAGGAAATGTTTTACCTGTAAATACTTAGTGAAAAACATTACATCTAGGATTATTCATATGATAACAATGTCACTACTTTCCATTACACTTCATCTTTTCATGTATCTTCAGTCCTTGACCTTGATACTTACCTGCTTTAAAGAAATAAATAAAACAATCAACTGGGCGACTGAGACCCAAAATCTAAAGACTGTTCTGCACAAAATGTACCAATATTAAACTTCAAAATTAGAACAGCAGCGTTGCCTCAATCAGTATACTGGATACAGCAGTCACACTTTAAAAAAAGCAGTTTAGAACTGTAAACAAGCTTTCGCATAATCAGAATATCAAGGCCAGCTAGTGTCAAGTTTGCAACTTGTGAACAAGTTGTAGATAAACAGACATATCCAAACACACCTCTAACAAAACTATCATAAGCTTCTTATGCAATTTTTTTTTCAGTAACTTTTGTAAGTTACTTGCACACTGAATAATGCACAACATTAAGATATTCTTAACAACATAAGTAATCAAATAACAAGTCCAGATTTATGTACAAGCAAAATAACTTTAATCCTTACACTTTTACCTGAAGGCCATTTGCATAACATCCAGCAACATTTGAAACAATTTGAAAATTATTTTTCTTGCGTATTTAATTTATTAAGTAACAATCAGCATTTCAGCCACTATAGAAATAATAGTATCCCAAAATACTGTGAGGACAGCAGTTGTCTGTACACATGCATACTCAATGAAAACTTTTTTGCAGGTAAGAGAGCAAATGAAAGGACAAAACATTTTTGGCTTATAACATTCAAGAAAAATTAAAGTGAGAAACATGCACAGTCCTTGAGTTTAGCCAGAAAGATAAACAGCAAGTAACATTCAGGGCAAATACAATAAAAAAAATCAGTTCAAGGCCCTTTACTTAGCAAGAAAATTAATGAGAAAACAATCAAGATCACGATTCATTTTAGAAATAACAAGTCATCTTTCATGTAACAAGTTTGCTGATCATGACTACAAAAAACTAATTATATTATTATTAATGAAACAGAAATGAAAGCAGTAACTGCTGAACATAGACGGGCAAATATACATAATACTTCTACTGAAATAACCTCAACTTGAAGCCATATTGTGTATCTACAGCCAAGATCTGCAGGGCATATAACACATAAATCGGAATACAGTCCTGCACAGGGACAGTAAGGGGAAAAAAAAAAATTTAAAAAAAAAAGATGTGAGGTGATCGAGTGGATAGTACTTATCTTCTCCGAGCTAGGTGGCTGCTCATTATGTCTTTATCTTCTCCGAGCTAGGTGGCTGCTCATTATGTCTTTATCTTCTCCGAGCTAGGTGGTTGCTCGTTATGTATTTATCTTCTCTGAGCTAGGTGGCTGCTCATTATGTATTTATCTTCTCCAACCTAAGTGGCTGCTCATTATGTATTTATCTTCTCTGAGCTAGGTGGCTGCTCATTGTGTCTTTATCTTCTCCAAGTTAAGTGGCTGCGCATTACGTATTTATCTTCTCTGAGCTAGGTGGCTGCTCATTATGTATTTATCTTCTCCAAGCTAGGCGGCTGCTCATTATGTATTTATCTTCTCCAAGCTAGGTGGCTGCTCATTATGTATTTATCTTCTCCAAGCTAGGCGGCTGCTCATTATGTATTTATCTTCTCTGAGCTAGGTGGCTGCTCATTATGTATTTATCTTCTCCAAGCTAGGCGGCTGCTCATTATGTATTTATCTTCTCCAAGCTAGGTGGCTGCTCATTATGTATTTATCTTCTCCAAACTAGGCGGCTGCTCATTATAATGGTTTGAGCCACAGTCATTCTCCTGCTTGTTTCTTTTATCTCACATCTTAAGTGTTTTGTATTTTTCAAGGCTAATGATGTCCTTTTGCAATATTCAACATCTGTCTTTTCACAAACATTACATGATCTGGAGAATGTTTGGTAGGTCCATCGTTCTCACAGTATGCTAACAGAAAATGAATTTTTTTTCTTTCTGATAATGAGGATCTTTTCACTAAATAATATAACATATAAGGAGTTGTAAATATCATGTGGGCTTATGTACACCACACAGAAGAACACAAAGCTCTTCTAATGAACAGAAAAAAAAAAAAAACAACATTTTCAGGGATCAGCAAATAATTAACATTTCAACATCCCTGGCATATTGTGACAATCAACACTATTTTAACAAGAAATGAAAAATAAAAGCATATACATTAAACTGGTAGAAATTATTATACAAATACATTTGATAGACAAGAAACATAGTTGTAATCATATCCTTCTTTCTCTACCTCCATGTAAATACTTTGCAGGTGGGGAATTCCCTCTTTCAAAAAAAAAAAAAAAAAAAGATAAAAATCATAGAATGTACACAAAATCAGAATTACTGACAATGAATATATGAAGAATATTTATTTACATATACACAGGCACTTGACATAAACATTGTGTTGTTTCTGTATAATCATTTCTGGTCTCAAATGAGCATATTTAGGCTTAAGTGATATAAATTTACACGTGATGGCAGTAACAGCTTTACTGGTCCCCATAAATTAGAAAGACTTAAGAGAGCACAGGACTGATCCTCTGTGTGGGCGGCAAACAGCTTGCATAATTAATGTCAACATAATATATACGTATCATGCTAAAACATTCACCACTGACACACTGAAGTATTAATGTCAGATAATTTCAACAGCTTTTTTTTTTTCTCCCTCCAGTTAATGAATGAAAACAAATGTAATTTTAAGCAAGCTGCAAGATTTAACTCTTTAGTTTCGTGAAGTCTATGCGCTTAACAACATACAGGATTTCAGTAATGGGCTAAAATTAAATGTTATTAAATAAACATGATCATTAGTTAACTCTCTGTCTTGTGATTATCCAAAGACTGTTATTAATTTCTAGCAATGGAAGTACACCGAGGTGATGGCTCAGTTTTACAAAAAAGATGGAAAGAGTAAGAAAAATGGGCAGAAACGAGAATGGCAGAAAGCAAGATGAGCACATACAAATGAAGAACATACAATGATCCAATATTTCAGCAAGAATCTTTTTCAAGGATCATATTAAAAAAAAATAAAAAAAACAACACAACAGATAAAAGCATGAAAAATATAGACTTAGCTTCTTTCTTTTTTGGGTCTCCTAGATGGACTTTCACTGGCTTTTACTTTGTGCTCTCCTACATCTATCTGGGTGCATTTTGTACCCATCTTTCTTACTTAGGGAGACCAAAAAAAAAGCAAAATCTATGTGTCTTTCATCTATTTTTCATGTTTTTATCTTTTGTGTTGTATGCGGTACCTGAAAAAAGGCTTTTGCCAAAATACTGAATTGTTGTATGTTCTTCTTTTGTATGTGATCACCTTGCTTTCTGCCATTTGCATTTCTGCCCACTTTCCTCAGTCTTTTTGTAAAACTGAACCATACACCTACATCTGCTTTCATTACTAGAACCAGTTTTACCAGAGTCGTCATTTCCCTATTAATTTCTACCACTGTGCACTGAAAGCTAATTGTATTGTAAAGTTTTCTCTATTTTCTGCTACTGAAATTTCAACACTGACAGAAGTGTTCTTTAACATGCACAGATCTATGCCTTTTGGTAGATGAAGTGCTACAAATGTAGGAGGAAACAAAGGCAAAGAAAACTAAAGGAGAAAGAAATAAATAAATGCTGGTTTCTGAATGTTCCTTCTTTCATGGGTAAGCCATTTTTTCTAATGCATGGAAGTAAATTTTTTTTTTTTAAGTCGGAGATAAAACCTGAGATAAAACAAATTAACACATTTAAAAAAAAAAAAAAAAAATCACTCTTAGATATGTAATGTGAAAAACTATCTTGCTTGTCCTTCATGTACCTTACATGAACATAATATCCTTTTTTAATACACTGACAGTTGCATTTTCATAGTTCTGTGATGTGCTTCACTTTGCAGGAACATATATACATTTGTTTTCACCAACAGAGGATCCATGAACAACATGAAACAATGCATTCATAGAAGAATCCTGCACATTTGTAGGAATCTAAGACCTGACAGATCGTTTACCAAATGTCTAATCACTAAACTACCTGAAGATCCCACTGATAAAAGTTTCAACATAATCATTCTGAAGACTAGTACATCTGTGAGATTCTGATATCTACTTATCCCCAAATTCAACCATCCTATTAAAAAAAGTGCTATCTGAAGACTAGTTTATCTAGTTTAGTAAATGCATTATCCTTAGATGTCAGCTCCTTCTATATCTACAAGATTCTTGAGCATTGATCTTGCGAATGTCATGCGCTCAGATATATCTGCTGAGCATCCATCTTTTATAATGTGACCCAGATTATAGGTACGGGCACAGCGGTTTTGGTCTATGTAGGTAACCAAGTAGTCACTTCTGACTTTACCCAGGATCATTTTGGTGTGGTCATCAAAGAAGTTCACCTGCAAAACAAAAATGTTGATGATTCAGTGGTTTTTTTTTTTATTTTTAGTGTTCATTCACCTGAATTTGAGTATTATCTCATATATATGTGGATTTATTATTAAGTGAAATTGTGTTCTTTAAATGTGATAAACTGGGTCAACAGTGTGCTCTGGTAATCCTGACTGTTTGCAAACATTCTCACGTTTTTATACATTCATTTTTTACTGTTAAAGCAGATTAATGAAGACGCAAGCTAGCCCACAATCTCCTCCATATGCTTGAGAATTCTATTTATTATGGCTGTGCTACTAGTGCCATCAACTTCATTTGTGAAATCTGCCACTAGTTCAAGTTTCCTAATATTTTCCTACTGAAGAAACTAAATCAAGTTTATAATGAAAGGAATAATTACTATCTTATATATATCTTATATCCTTCCCGTGCCGTTAGACGTCACATAGGGCTCGCAAAGTAGTTCGCCAATTTTTCCTGTCTTCGGCAAGTCTTTCAACCTCAACAAAGGATTTTATGCCTGTTAACTTGGCCTCTCTTAATAATGTCCTCTTCAGAGTTTCACGCGGTCTGCCCCTTTTTCTTCGGCCTGTTGTGTTCCACTTGATAGCTTAATAATTACTATAATGATATTGTATTAAAGAATAGTATCTGGTGATTGACCTGGACACTTAACAAAACAGCTGAGAAACACATAAATGCCTTTGAATGTAAATGCTAAAGAAGAGTTCTTCAACTATCATGGACACAAAAAAGAATAAATATATCCATACTACAAGAACTTAATATTGAAGAAGGCTGGCTAGCAAAGAGGACTAAAGAGAGAAAACTTCAATATTTTGGACACATTAAATGTCATGATAATCTAGAAAAGACCATCTTGGAAGGGTACATAATGGGAAAAAGAAAGAGAGGAAGACCAAAGTGAAAATGGCTGCAAAGACATCATTAATGATCTGCAAACGGATGCATCAGCAGCAGGGCATCCTACTCACAACCAAGAGGCCTACAGGAGTGCTGTTAGGGAGCAAGTTCCGCAAGGGACATGCAAATGAATGAATGAATACAATATTTTAAAAGTTTATGGTCTACAGAAATGTAACATAGGAATGAGTGAAAGATGTGAAATACATAAAAAGTACACAATGTTGAGGGTGCAACTTAACTTCTTCAATGATGCTCAACATTCACACTAAAAATTATTTTTAAAAAATAGTATGGCATGCCACTGAAAGAGGAGAAGGTTGCCTGGATTGTTTAAAACTTAACCCTAAAAATATATTTATTATATTATAGTTATATTTTGAGTACTAGTCTCTCATGGCGAAGGTCGGGGGTTCGAATCCAGCCAGAGACACCCCAGTCACCCAGCTGTAGAAATGGGTACCTGACTTCTTCTAGAGTTGGGGAGGGAAAGGCAGCCAGGCGTGATACTGACCATATCACCCTCTAGTGTGCTGGCAGGTCAAGGAAAATATGGACACTAACACCATATCCCTATGTGTCTCTAAGGCATGACAGGATTACCTTTACCTTTATATTTTGACCAGACATTATATCCAACAGATAAAAATTTCAACAAACATGACAGTTCATCTCATTATCACTTATTCTCAGCTGTAAAATGTCTAAGCAAGATATCTTATCACAAACAAGTTTTATAAGTTTTTTGTTAATGCTGACCACAGAAGCATTACATTTGTTTTTCATAATAACTGCAAAAGTAAATGTAACCTTTAAACACTACAACTGTATTACCTGCAGAGTTCCATCACTGAGATACAGAACAATGGCTTTAGCTGTCCTGAACCATTTCTTCAAGAATAATGAACCAGACCAGGAAATGGAATCGTTGCCGCTGGAATGTTCCAGATCTCCTCCCTGTGGAATCAAATAAAAATAATAAAGATAATAAAGATAATAATACTGTGAAAGTTCTCTTACTCAGAATAAACACATTTTAAGTTTCAAAGTATATAAAGATGACAAAGAGTAACACAGTAATTCTATTTTTTGTTTTAATTGAAAAGTACTATGCTAAATTTAGCTAAATGTTAACAGGCAAGGAAAATTAAAATGCATAATCTACTGTAAATTTAAAACAGAACTGTTAATCCTTATCAAAATTTAAATTCTTTCTTTATGCGAAGTGGTTAGTGCACTAGTCTCTCATGGCAAAGGTTGGGGGTTCGAATCTGACCAGAGTCGCACACACACAAACACAACCCCCCCCCCCCCCCATTCACCACTGTAGAAATGGACACCCAACTTCTTCTGGAGTTGGGGAAGGAAAGGTGGCCAGGAGTGATGCTGACCATAAAACCCTCTGGCATGTTGACAGGTCAAGGAAAATATGGCCACTAACACTATATCCCTATGTGCCTCTAAGGCATGACAGGATTATCTTTACCTTTAAGTTCAGACCTGTTAGGAGGATCCTGTCCTTCTGCCTTTAAATGGTTGGCAGATTGTGGAACTGAGAGTTAGTCATGAATACTCTTATAAACAACAGAGAGAGGGGGGAAGATGCTGAAAGATTTGACAGTCTGTGACTCATGGCTGACATGATAGGATTGGCAACCCTGTCCCACCACTCCACTGGTACCCCCAGTATCTGGCCTAGCCTGGCTAATGGGGCTGGGATCACTACAGCCCCCATGGTGGTGGAGTCTGGTAAATATGTACCGCACACCCTCTGCTCTTTAGGTCCACTCAAAAGCTGAAGAAAATAGCTCTTAATCTGGTACAGCACTGTGTCCTGACATCTTAATTTTCATCAATTGCAAAGAACACCAGCTCATAGTTTCAGGAAGATTGAAGAAGAAGATGATGATAAAAAACAGACAACCTAAACAGAATAAGGCAAGCACAGAAAACCAGATAAGGCAAGCACAGAAAACCAGATATGGCAAGCACAGAAAACCAGATAAACTGATAGAACAAAGAAAGAAAACCCCAGCTATACCTTTTTTTTTTTTCCTAGTAAAACCACGTCTAGAAAAGGCAGAAGTTAGAGGACCTGAAGGTCGCTGAAAAACTTCAAGGAAAAAGTAGCAGAAGCAGGATAGGAGAAAAATATCTTAAGGAGCCAATCAAGAGTAACACAGAAAAGAAAGGTAATCAAACTTATTGGAATCACAGAAGACCAGACGCAATGGACAAACATGATCATTTGCAGCAGTAACCATGACATATAATGAACTCATATGACAAACTTTTCATAAGATATGCCTGTAAAATAAAGCACAGTTTTCACACAAGTTTACTGAAAGTTACTGTTAAGTGTCTGCTGTCAAGTGTTTCTCAACTCTGTAACATATGTTACTTCCTGTGCAGGAAGTTTGATTTATGTTTGTCAAGACCCTAAAACTGACACAAGTGGAAAATTTAATATTAACTTATGTTTTATTAGGGCACAACACCAGGAAAAAATACCTGAATGAGGTGCTCGTCCATGTAACGAGCAAAATACTGAAGTAGAGTTGTCTTTCTTTCAAGATCATCAGGAACACAGTCCGAGGTGTAAGCAGAAAGTCTGCCTGTGACATCATAATATTGGACAGCTCTGAAACATAAAAGAAAATGTATATTTATTGTGACTAGTGACATGTTATAAGAGGCCAGTTTAGGGGCCATAACATCCCTTGATGATATTGAAATGCTCGCTGAAAACTGGAAAACTTGGCAATCTACCATGCAAGCCCTATGTGATGTTTAACAGCACAGGAAAGATGTAAATGACATGTCAGTATAATTTTATTAGTCCATGGACCCATGCCTTTTTTTTAAAGTGCATCATCCTGAAGTCAGATAGTGTGTAAGAATAATGCAAAACTATCAGATAGTGTGTAAAAAACAGCGTAAACTGTCAGACAGTGTGTAAAAACAATGCAAAACTATCAGATAGTGTGTAAAAATGGTGTAAACTGTCAGATAATGTGTGTAAAAACAGTGTAAACTGTCAGATAGTGTGTAAAAACAGTGTAAACTGTCAGATAGTGTGTAAAAACAATGCAAAACTATCAGATAGTGGGTAAGGATAATGCAAAACTATCAGATAGTATGTAAAAATAATGCAAACTGTCAGTGTGTAAAAACAATGCAAAACTATCCATGCCTTATTACAGGAAATTGTGACAAGAAAGTCATCATAGCATATTTGCATTTCCTGGCTGGTCTAACGATGCCATAACAATTGGAGGTTATGAAATACCAGAGATCAGATATGCTGATGACACAGTATTGCTGTCCACAACACAAAATGGAATAGAAAAATTAATTATGTCAGTCCGTAAGAACAGCGAAGAGCAAAACCTCTATCTTAATGCAAAGAAAACTAAATTGATGACAAGTGACAAAACAAACAAGGCAACTGAAATATGTATCAATGAGGAAAAACTGGAAGAAGTGGAGAGTTTTGAATATCTTGGATCACTACTAACTAATAATGGAGATACAATGAGGGAAATTAAAAGGAGGACATCTGTCGCTCTTCAGAAAGTAAAACAAATAAATAATCTGTGGAGAGGAGCAGACAGAACCACAAAAATAAGATTTTTAAGGGCATGCATCTTTCCCATCGCAACATATGCCTGTGAGACCTGGACACTTAACAAAACAGCTGAGAAACACATAAATGCCTTTGAATGTAAATGCTAAAGAAGAGTTCTCCAAATATTGTGGACACAAAAAAGAACAAATATATCTATACTACAAGAGCTTAATATTGAAGACTGCTGGCTAGTAAAGAGGATTAAACAGAGAAAACTTAAATATTTTGGACACATTAAACGTCATGATAATTTAGAGAAGACCGTAATGGAAGGATACATAATGGGAAAAAGAAAAAGAGGAAGACCAAAACGAAGATGGCTGCAAGACATCATTGACGATCTGGAAATGGATGCAACACCAGCAGGCCACCTTGCTCACAACCGAGAGGCCTACAGGAGTGCTGTTTGGGAGGCAAAGTTCCGCAAGGGACATGCAAATGAATGAATGAATTAAACGTCATGATAATCTAGAGAAGACCATCTTGGAAGGGTACATAATGGGAAAAAGAAAGAGAGGAATACCAAGGCGAAGGTGGCTGCAAGACATCGTTGATGATCTGCAAATGGATGCATCAGCAGTAGACCATCTTGCTCACAACCAAGAGGCCTACAAGAGTGCTGTTTGGGAGGCAAAGTTCCACAAGGGACATGCAAATGAATGAATGAGATGGACATATGTAGGCCGTGCGATGAGAAGAAGCAATCAGAGAGTACCTTCTTCTTCTTCTTCTTCGTTCGCTTCTACCACCAAGACCACCCTGTGATCCTACTGAATTCATGCTTGTGGTCCTCGTTAAGTCCTGTGGTCCGAAAGATTCCCGAGAGGACCACAAGAGGTTCAGAGTATCGTAGGGCTTGAGCCTGTATTCTTGGTGGTTCTCAAAAGTGGGATTGCGTGACACCATGGTTTTCATTGCATCAGTTTAGTCTAGAGTTGGACTTTCTCACTGGAAGACCTCAACATGTTTAGAATATCAGCATATCCCCGCTGGGTGAGAGGTGGTAGCCCACCCAGGCCAGAGTTGGACTTTCTCACCGGAAAACCTCGACGTGTTTGAGATACCTGTGTATCACCGCCGGGTGAGAGGTGGCTGCCCATCCAGTCCAGGGTTGGACTTTCTCACCGGAAAACCTCAGCGTGATTAGGATACGCATACATTCCCACCAGGTGAGAGGTGGTTGCCTATCTAGACTGCCCTGGTCCAGTATCTCCGACTTCAGCATTTTGTGATCGGGGCCGCTACCCTTCCTAGTTGTGACCAGGATGGAGCTTTTGTCCAGGAGGACAAATCCTCACCACTAGTGACTTCCACCCCTGAGCTGAGCTGGTTTAGGCATATTATCCCAGTATGGGCGTGTTTGGGACGTGACCAACCTCTAGAGCAGAGGCACCATGACATGCGTAGCCTTCAAGTTTCACCCCTGGTGTGAGCCGGTTTAGGCATATTTCACCAGTATGGGTGTATATTGGGCGTGACCGACCTCTAGAGTGGAGGTGGCGTGACATGCCTAGTCATCAAGTTTCACCCCTGGTGTGTGCCGGTTTAGGCATATTTCACCAGTGTAGGTGTATTTCGGACGTGGCCGGCCTCTAGAGCAGAGGCGCCGTGGTATGTGTAGCTCTCGCAGCAATACTACTGGACATACCGATTAAACTTCACTTTATCCTTTACTTCACCTTTTCTCATCGGCACCACACAGCAACCCTTACTTTGTTTCTGCAGTTTCTTCCTGGGGCGGGAGGAGCTTCACTCCGCTTGCGGCATCCGAAGAATCTCGCCAGCAGTGTAGAGTACCAAAACAAGCTATCAAGTGGAGCACAACAGGCCTAGAAGAAAATGAGGTTGACCACATGAAACTCTAAAGAGGACATTGTTAAGAGAAGCCAGTTTAGTGGGCATAACATCCCTTGATGAAGATGAAAGATTCACCAAGAATAGGAAAACTTGGCAAACAGCTATGCAAGCCCTATGTAACGTTTAATGGCACGGGAAGGATATAAGATGTATGCTCCACTGGGAGTACAAAGGACTGATGATACACAGTTGTAAGTAAAAACAATACCTTCATTTTGTCTCCCATCATTGTTTATGGTTATAACTAGCTGTATAATAATTTTCATGAAAGTATAACTTGATAATCTTTATTAACACTATATCTACTATATGTCTCTAAGCAAGAGGATTCCTTCATGCTTCCAAAGAAAAATAAAAAAAAGAAGCTGAGAAACATAAATGCCCAGAACATGAAAACTTCAAAAATTAGATGAGCATACCTTCCATCTGGTGACATTATTATCCTGGAAGTGTCATTAAAAAGGACTCCAAGAGCATCACTGGAGAGCTGGAAGCCAAAACCATACTTGTTAGAGTAATCCACCCATTTAGTCACCCAGATAATCTCAGCATTGACCGGTGCAGGGTTTGTCTTTGAGCCTGGAGAAGGTGAGATTGAAGTATAGTAAATTTACTATCTGGCTGAAAGATGCCGTAGGAACATCACCACAAACACAGTAACACTGTAATATATAGTTTATAAGTTTATAGTTTATAAGTTTATAAAACTAAACATATCACAAAACTATTGTAGTAAAGCTGTACTAACAAAATGTTAAAATTATTTAGGAAAAAAACTAGGAACAGCTTCATTAATTGTTCCTACTTTTTTCCTAAACAGTAACACTGTTATTGTACAGGTGCTCCCATGGAAAGTAAAAGTAAGAAAATGGTAAACTTCTTTTTAAAAGACTGCATAAAAGAAATTTTAAAAAAACAAAAAAAATTTGGTAGTTTAAAATTACTTTAATATGAACATGCTAGACCATGCAGCAGCAAGAAAACAGCTTGGAAAGTTGCACACACTGGGTGGTCCTGATTGAACGACACACCACTACCCAAAACCCAAGATCTTTGTGCATGACTCACAATAATGAAATAGAAAATGTTGGTCTTCTGTTGAAATACTTCCACCACACAGTAAAAAAAAAAGAGTGCATGTGAAATTTCATCATCAAAATGTTAAATTTCATACACTTAAATTGTGGTAACAAAAATACTTCACAACTAAGACATTTTTACCTTTTGGCATTCTCTCAATACATGTTCCAATAGCATCAAGAAGGTTTGTGGCAGCTTTTGATGTTGAGGTAGAATCTAGAGAGAAGATAAGCAACAGAATATATAATTAATAATGCTTAATACAAATCTACAAAAGTGTGCTGAAAAGTAATGCCTATTTCTGCCTCTTTTTTTTTCCTCAATGAAATATGACACACAAAACTAAAGGAAGTTGGAAAGAGTTTGAGGCATTCCAACTTGCTCAAGATTGGACTGGCTGGAGAACCTTTGTTGATGCTTTATGCTCCATTGGGAGTACAGATGACTGATGATGACGACGACGATGATGATGACAATGATGTAAGAATATAAACTGAACTGTTCATATTGCTAGATTTTCTATACCACTTCTTTAAATGATAACCATATTTGTCTACTTTCTTTGATTCTATCTCCGTGTTTCTATGTTTGATCTCACATCACTTTATTTAACATCTTTTCATCAAATCAGTTCAAACTGTCTTAGACACATTACCTCGATGAGACGGAGACCTTGACCTGTCACTTAAGCTTCCATCACTGTTTGCTATGCCATTTGCAACAGCATTCTTCATCAAATGGTTTGTGTCATAGGCAGTGTGAGCAGGAGAAAGCTGAGGAGATACTTTCTCAATGTCCTGTGTGCACATGAAATATACTGTGTTGAAACCAGTGAGTTAATGGACCTATTTAACATATTGCCACTTTATTCACCTAAAAAATATGGTTTACAAGCAGCTAGATATCAGGTGTTATGGAATTTTACTAATTATCATTGCTAAATAAAGGGACATTAATGGGATTAGGTATCACAGAAGACTGGCTCATAAACACCATCAAAATTCTTTGGCCACATCAAGAGACACAGTGGTTTGGAGAGGTTGACAGCAGAAGGCATAATTCCCAGCAAAAAGAGAAAAGGGGTGACCTCATCACAGGTGGACTCAGGACATGACAGAAAGTCTGAATATGTCATCATACATCTTGGAAGGGTACATGATGGGAAAAAGAAAGAGAGGAAGACCAAGGCGAAGATGGCTGCAAGACATCGTTGATGATCTGTAAAATGGATGCATTAGCAGCAGGCCATCTTGCTCACAACTGAGAGGCCTACAGGAGAGCTGTTTGGGAGGCAAAGTTCCACAAGGGACATGACAGAAGGTCTGAATATGTCATTGTGAGATGCTGGTCAACTTGTGCAAGACTGCATTGCATTCAGGGAGGGAGTGAGAGGGACAATGTTCTGGAAAGAGCACATCACTTGCTGAAGAGCCTCTTTCATGGTTGACTCTGCAAATGTTGCATTTTCATAATTAGCCACATTTTGTGGTTAGTGTGGTATAATTTTTTTGTTAGCATTGGAAAGGCTTGAGGCAAGGACTAAATAAACTCTTCCAGTCCAACTTAAAGTGCATAGAATCCTTTAAGAGTAAAGTAAAACCTATCATGCTAATAGGCATCTAGATGATGTGTTAGTGCCTCTATTTTCGTTAACCTGATGAAACACAACAGGGTGCTGTTGGCAGCATTATGCTTTGCAGCCTACTTTCTTGCTTTCAAGAGGAGTCTGATACCAATTTCTATATTTGGCCTCATCTGGACTTGAACCATTAATCTTGCCATGAGAGACTAAGTGCACTAACTACCTGGGCACCAATACTCACACACACACATACATACAAATAACCACTTAGGTGCCAATACTCATTTTTAATTCTATCTCTCTCCTCCCTCAACACACACACACACATACATACACATAAAAACATACTTCCAGCTCTTTCTCTTCCAAAAGATTTTCTGAACGTGAATCCAGGTGCATCTGACTGATAGCATTTCCCAACTGTCCAACAGGATCAATCTTAATTTCGGGTGGAACAGCATAAGACATTGGCCTTTAAGAGATTTGGGGAGTTTGGGGGAGGGAGAGAGAAATAAAAAAAAAAAAAGATCAAATTAAAAATAGCTCACAGTGTCAAATGATAAAAACAGAAACATGCATGCAACTGTCTTTTCTTCAGATATTCTAAAATCATGACATAAGGAGAAGACTACGTCAAACTAAAAATTGAAATATATATATATATTTATATATTCATTTGCATGTCCCTTGCAGAACTTTGCCTACCTAACAGCACTCCTGTAGGCCTCTCGGTTGTGAGTAAGATGGTCTGCTGCTGATGCATCCATTTGCAGATCATCAATGATGTCTTGCAGCCATCTTCACCTTGGTCTTCCTCTCTTTCTTTTTCCCATTATGTACCCTTCCAAGACGGTTTTCTCTAGATTATCATGACGTTTAATGTGTCCAAAATATTTAAGTTTTCTCTCTTTAATCCTCTTTACTAGCCAGCCTTCTTCAATATTAAGTTCTTATAGTATGGATATATTTGTTCTTTTTTGTGTCCATGATATTTGAAGAACTCTTCTTTAGCATTTACAATCAAAGGCACTTATGTATTTCTCAGCTGTTAAGTGTCCAGGTCTCACAGGCATATGTTGCGATAGATGCATGCTCTTAAAAATCTTATTTTTTGTAGTTCTGTCTGTTCCTCTCCACAGCTTCTTTAGTTTTTTTTACTTTCTGAAGAGCGATAGATGTCCTCCTTTTAATTTCCCTCATTGTATCTCCATTATTACAACAGAAAGGATGTTGAGCAAATTAGGGCTCACCTGGGCAAGAGCAGAAAAAAAGGCGAAGGACAGGCATTTATGGAAAACCCTTGCGGAAGCCCCATGTGCCCTGGGCACTTAAGGTTCAGAGAGAGAGAGAGATCTCCATTATTAGTTAGCAGTGATCCAAGATATTCAAAACTCTCCATTTCTTCCAGTTTTTCCTCATTGATACATATATCAACTGCCTTGTTTGCTTTGTCAGTTGTCATCAATTTAGTTTTCTTCGCATTAAGATAGAGGTTTTGCTCTTCACTATTCTTACAGCTGACATAATTAGTTTTTCCATTCCTTTTTGTGATGTGGATGGATGGACGCACGCACACACCCACCCACCCCCCTCTCTGCAGTCAGCTACGGCAAAGTCCCACATATATGTGCCTGATTTATTACCTGAATATGTTTTTATTCTTTATGCACCAGCTGTCATGTGTGTTTTGGTGTGCTTCACTACCTTCATGCAGCACACATTCTTGGACTTAAAGGACATCCCTAACATAAATTTGCCAGTTACACGTTACTTGACGAATGAAGAAAAGTGGTAACTTCTTTCATATAACCTGTTACTTGACTGTAATCTGTATTTCTGTGCTCTCGTGTATAAATATGACTGTCCCTCTCTCTCTCATTTGCATATACTTCCACACGTGCTTGTATAGACACATCCAAAATATTTATAGATATATGAAATAGAAAAATGTACCTGTTTCCAATATACCTCACGTAAGGGGGAAACTTTGGAGCTGATGTGCAACATTCATAGGGCAGGGTACGAGGCATGTACCCACAAGTGAAAAACTCATCAGACATAATATCCTGTTAAAAACAAAAACAAAACAAAAAAAAATAAAAGCAATATTACTAAAGAGTTTCAGTTATGCTCTCTGTGTAGTTCAAGTGCAGTTAAACTCCAGAATTCTTTTAGAAATCAAAATGTTTTTTTTTTTTTTTGCTTTCCAAATTCTTCTTTTCTAAACTTCATCCTATGTCTCAAGTAATCACATCCAACACATCCAACACAATGATACTCATAAACCACTTGCAGTCTGTAATGAATATTAATGGGAGAAACCTCTTCAGCAGTGAAAATCTCATTAACAGCACATTATTTGAGTTTTAAAGTCCTGACGGGTTGCCATTCAGACCTAAACAGATAAAAAATTGTGGGGCTTTTGGGGTTTCTCCCCTTTCAAAATGGTGTAGGGCAGGCCTCACCCAGCTACCCAGAATTACTGAATATATTCACTTTTACTCATAGTAACTGAGTCAGAAAGTAACACTTTTTAGCCAATATTCATAATAATTATCAATTTATCATGTCAAGAAATACAAGTATTATATTTAGTAATAACATATGAAAAGACACTTTTCAACTGAAAAAGCTGCTGTAGGTAGATTCTGAAAAAAGTTGCTGCAGGTAGATGTCAGCTGTGGGTCTCTCATGACCGATTCTTTTAAGTTTTGATTGGTAAATTTTGCATTAAAAAGTACTTATTTGCACTATACATGTATTTTGCAGAGTATACTACTGAAAGTATAAGCACCACTGAAATTTACAAACTTATTAGTACATCTCTTTTTTCATAAATTGTAACTACTATTTAACTGTAAAACATTCAACAGCTTACAATACCTGTCTATATATACAGCTTATTAATGCATTATTTCTTTGTTTAAAGTGGTATTCTCTTTAAAATGATTATAACAATGATATTTTAATGGATGATACAAACTTTATTATTTATCATAACTTTATATCTAGAGCTCATTTCCTTCTCCAGTGATGCTTACCTGCAAACTGGGTCGGGTTGATGGCTCAGCGTGAAGGCACTGCCGGATTAAATTCTTGGCAGGTGCTGAAAGGGAGGGTGGTAAGGTATAGTTGTTTTCTGTGATCCGAAGGTAGGTCTCCTTAAGGGTGGATGTCTCAAAAGGTGGTCGGCCCACCAACAAAGCATACCTGTGGATGTTTTAAAAAAAAAAATTGATCCTGTGACATGTCATTTAGACAGATATGGGATATTGAACACAGATAGAGGATAGTGAATGTAATGACAGTGCCCAGATTTTCCTCAACAATTACATCTGCTTTGCCTTCCTTTCCCTGGCACCTGGAAGAGTCAGGACATGTATTTCTACAGTTTGGTTCATTGGGGCTAGTATGGTCAGGATTTACTCATAATCATGAGATACAAGTGCACTAACCATTACAATACTGAAGTGTTTAATACGTAATCTGCTACATAAGTTCTGTGGTCATACGTGCCCATCTACCACTGAAATTTCTTCCTTTCTTTTGTAGAATCACAGATCATCTATGTCTACAGACACATGCAATAATAACTAACGTAAAGAGAACAAAAAGCAAAGTAACTTATATAGGTAGGTAGGTAGGTAGGTATCCAGTTTCCACCCCATTAAGGCGTACTGGGGACACTGTGTTAGGCCCGTATTTTCAAGACCTTCGGCACATGAAAGTCTGATGTGGTCAGTATCACATTTGGCCACAGTTACCTTCCCAGGTTTATCTGGTACCCATTTTCAGAGGCTGGGTGCACCCTTGGGCCTTTTTGTGACTTATATACTCTCCTGTTTTATGATCTGTCTGTAGCTATTTATAAGTTAACAGCTCACCACTTTTTTGTCTCTCAAAGTACAAGCCAGTGCACCTTTAAGTGCTCATGATATTCCCTATGAACATTAATTATCTGATTTTTTAAAATAAAATAAACTTCAGTATATATATATATATATATGAGACTTAAGTCATGCAAAATATTTTCTTTTCTTGAGTCAACACATTATCTGTAGCTATAATCTCTGTAGGGACTGATGATGATGGATATCTTCACTGCTGAGAGCTCCTTGCAGATGATTCCATAGAAAACTGGTCATATTTTATACTTGTTTGGCTTTTGAGATACAATAAAGTCATGAACTGCAAAGTATTTTAAAAGACATGTGTTTCTTTCATTGTTAATTAGTGGGCATGTCAACAGGCATATTCTGTTAACATCCTACTCTGTTAGCATCTACCACAAAATCTGACACTCTGTTAGCATCTACCACAAAATCTGACATCCTTTTATATAAGGTACAAGACAAACTTACGCTATGCAACCAACAGCCCATATATCAGCTTCAAAACTGTGTCCCTTCTTCTGCAAAACTTCTGGTGCAATGTAGTTTGGTGTGCCACAGACAGTCCTATAGACAACACAAATTTTGTGAACATGTGAATTATAACACTGCTTCTGAAACACAAGTTTCTCACGAACTCCATATATTTGCTGATAATAACATTCAGAGTAGGGTAATAATGCAAATTCAATATTAATATGTGAACTGCAGGGTGTTTCAAAAATCAATGTGCAGTTTCAATTTTTTATACTTTATGTAATCCTTGAAAGAATTTTAAAAGATTTTTTTTCTTTCTTTCTATTGCAGCAGATAAAAGTTTGTGAACAATGAAAAGTAGCTAAAATTATAAGAAAATAACAGCCAAAATTTCTTGGACATGTCATGAGAAGACAGAAGTTAGAGAACCCTTCGGGAAATCCAAAGGAGGCCAAGAGAGCTGACATGGAAAATGGAAAGCATCTGAAATGATATGAAACACCAAGGACAACAGAAGATGGAGAAGTAGTATCGCCAATCCCATCTGGCACAGTTTGTAAAGAATGAATGTAGCTTTCATCCACAGAAATTCACAAGCTTCATACTTAATCTGATTTTAAAAAAATACATTATAGTATCTCTCCTTCTTCTATCATTTAGTCTTACTTTCCTCTTTTTTACTGTCTTGTATATGTTTTTTTAAGATGAAAAGCTATCAATAGTGACAACATGAGACAACTACAGAGAATGTTTAACAAGATTTGGAAAGAAGAGAAGGTCCCTTCTAATTGGAAAAAAGGAATCATTGTTGAAATACCAAAAAAAAAGGCAACCTTAGTAACTGTAACAACTGGAGAGGAGTAACCTTAATATCAGTTGTGTCAAAAGTATTTTGCAAGGTCATTTTGAATAGACTTAAAGATATAGTGGATACTGCAATCAGAGAGGAACACGCAGGATTTCGAAAAGGGAGAAGCTGTCTCGACCAGATCTTTACTCTAAGAGTAATACTTGAAGAACATATTGAAAAGCAGAAACCATTAATACTGAACTTCATAGATTTTAAGAAAGCATTTGATAGCATACACAGATATTCATTATGGAGAATTAAGTCTATATGGAATACCATCTAAAATTGTCAACATCATTAAGGACTTATACAATGGATATGTTTGTGCAGTCAAGACAGAAGAAGGGATGAGTGAATGGTTCCAGATTGAAACAGGTGTGAAACAAGGATGTATACTGTCTCCTTTACTTTTTGGGATTACAATAGACTTCATAATGAAAAAATGCTGCACAGGTAACACAGGTATTGACTGGGTACATGGGACCCAACTAGAAGATCTTGATTTTGCTGATGACATAACTCTTTATCAGTAACAGTATGAATTCCATGCAAAAAAAAAAAAAGATATCCTGTCTTCACTGGCTAGCAAAATAGGACTTGAAATTAACAAGGACAAAACAAAAAAAAAAGAGACTTCCCATCAATCAAAATGGAAAAATACACATAGAAGGGACAGATGTTGAAGAAGTCAGTCAGTTTACATACCTTGGCAGCTACATAGACCAGGATGGTGACACTAAAAAGGAAGTTAGGATCAGAATTGCAAAAGCAGCATCAATCTTCAAGAATCTTGAGAATATATGGAATTCAAAAGTTATGAGCACAAAAACCAAGTTAAGACTATTCAATTCAAATGTAATATCCACCCTCATTTATGCATGCGAAAGCTGGAAAACAACTAAGGAAATAGACAAGAAATTGGAGTCTTCTGAAAACAAATGCCTAAGGAAAATACTCTGCATCAAGTGGAACGAATTCAAGAACAATGCAGAGATAAGACAGATGACTGAACAACAACCAGTCTCATGGGTGATCGGGAAAAGGAGATGGACATATGTTGGTCACTTGATGAGAAGAAATGATCAGAGAATCCCAAAACAAGCTATCAAGTGGAACACAACAGGCCAAAGAAAAAGAGGCAGACCACGTGAAACTCTGAAGAGGACATCGTTAAGAGAGGCCAAATTAATAGGCATAAAATCCTTTGATGAGGTTGAAAGACTCGCCGAAGACAGGAAATATTGGCGAACTACTTTGCGAGCCCTATGTGACGTTTAACGGCACGGGAAGGATATAAGATATAAGAAGGTATGTTTTTGTATGAAACTCAGAATGTCATAGTTATGTGTTCTGCTACTGAATAAGTCTGCTCCTATACTATACAAAAATGTTAAGTGTAGGCTATCACAGATAACAGTTGGTTTATATTAATTTATTGAGTCATACATACACATATACAAAGCTAACTGTAACAGATGGTCATGTGAAAATCAATCTTATGAACATTGGATCTGGCCTGAGTAATTTTTTTTTTTAAAGTACACAATTATGAATGATTTAGTTAATTAAACATCAGCCAAACAAGGCCACAAACTCTCACATTTTCTTCTCTCCAGCAAAATCCACTCTGGTAGCTAGGCCAAAGTCTGCCAGCTTGAGCTCCATGTCATGGTTGAGCAGCATGTTCCCCAATTTCAGGTCGCGGTGAATGATCTGGTTCTTGTGGATATAATCCACCCCATCCACCAACTGACGCAGGTAATATCTCACCTCGGGTTCTGTCAGGCACTTTCTGTGTTTGAGGACATGAACTAGGGACTGTGGAGAATGATGATGTTGTTACTGCTGAAGCTTGATAAGTCTCTTTAACTCAGTAAACTGAGAAACAGGATTACCAAGATGGGTAAACTACGGCGATAGCCGATTAAAACCCTGTAATATGTCTAGTAACACTAGGTCTGTGGGGTAGAAAGTAAGTGGGAATTATTCTGTGTGCCAGCAGATCATCTATTCTATGCTTATGGTGTTAAGATTCTCCTTCCCCCCCTCCCCCCATCTCTCTCTCTCGGTTTCTCTCTTCTGCTTTGGGCTCATGGGAAACCCCTTACTGATGAAAGTGAGTTACTTATTCATGAGTTTTAACTTTTAATATGTTAAAATATCTTGTCTTCTTCTAACATTTTGTCTTACTATCTGCATTTTTCTTTCTTGTCGAGGCCTATGTTTCATTGTATGAAACTCGAAATGTTACATTATAATCTAGTTCTTTGAAGTCGTGAATACATTTTTAGTTTAATACTGAAACAGATGCTAACAATTACACAGATGTTTACTTAAAGCTCACAACAGGCCTAAGTATATAATCTGCCCCTTGTAATCAACATTACACATCAATATCAGCCCAACATCCGAGTTACTTGCATCAGTGGTTACAGAAATGCAAATATGTGTATGATACAATCATACAAAGCTTATATGAAAACTAGGAGATAATGCTTTGGCTTTCCAATAAATTCTCAGGAAATTGGTCTCATAAAATTATGTAAGCACTGGAATAAATATATAAGAATCCTGAATCATATCCTTGGAAGGTATAAACAGGATAAAGTTATGGGACTTTTATAAATGGTGTGACTTATGGCAGATATGAGCACCTACTGGAATCCATCCAATCTATCCATCATGTCCATGGTGATCATTGCTGCCAGGCATGGTCTACAGTGTTTTAAGGAGCCTAGAAACAAATTCTCTCTTTAGCGAGTAAAATCTCCTTGCCTAAGGATGATTTTCAAAATCATAACCATGGGTCTTGTGTACGAGTAACTTTAGCCCTGGCACCACTGTTGTTTACCAAACAAATGGTCGTGTCCATGTTCTGTTCTACTTTTACGCATTTTTTGTCACTTTCTCCAGGGGCAGCAGAATGCGTACACAACTTGCCAGGATTGTTAACCATAGTCAGGCAAAATGTGACCTCACTACTTTGACACGCTCTTGTCTTGAAAACAAAGTTTGAATCACTAAAGCCCTTGTTGTGTGGGAGACTTCTTGGAAAGTTTGAAACCAGCATCTTCCTTTGGAGGCCCCGGAACATGAGGGCAGCTGTAACCAGGGCCGTGGAGTTGGTACGCAAAACCTCTAAGTCAAATATCTCTATCTTTCTACTGTCCGACTCCCCTCCTTCCTAAACTGTATACATTTCTAAAAATATGATTCTACCCACAACTGACTCCGATCTCACAGTCGATGTCACCTACCATTTATCATTGCCATTTGTCACCACTAAGTACATCAGTGAGGAGCTTGGACATTGTAAACATGTCCCAGGTCATCAAATAACAATATTAACCTCCTTTAAATCATTTTACGACTAAATTCACCCAAACTGAAGTCGTTTCTTAAACCTTCAGCAGCCATTATAGAATGTCTTTTGCAAATCCTTTAAAATAAACTTCATGGACTAATTTGACTGGTAGCATAAACCACCTGCCTTCCATCCAGTTATTGATCAGAAATGCCACATGCGCTGTCTTAGAGTCAGCTTGACTGACATACTTCAACTTATGACTTTCTCTTACTACACATTCAGCATCTTTCACACTTCTCTCACTACACATTTCAGCATCTTTCACATTTCTCTCATTACACATTGCAGCATCTTTCACACTTCTCTCACTACACATTTCAGCATCTTTCACATTTCTCTCATTACACATTGCAGCATCTTTCACACTTCTCTCACTACACATTTCAGCATCTTTCACACTTCTCTCACTACAAATTTCAGCATCTTTCATACTTCTCTCACTACACATTTCAGCATCTTTCACACTTCTCTCACTACACATTTCAGCATCTTTCATACTTCTCCTGTCTCTTTTTCCTCTTTTATCTTCGTTTTCACGCTATACTTAATTTTGTGTTTTCTGTTTTGAGGACCACACTAAAAAGGAATACTGAATGGGCAAATCTACAAAAGCAAAGTGACACTGATATTACAGTCATGCACCAACTTATGGCCGACCTAGTTACGGTCATTCGCATTTCCAGTTTCATTACAAAACAAATCTTCGTAATGTGTTCAGATTCATATTTTGTTATTATATACCACAAAGTTTCCGTGCTAATTTGCATCTTGTTAGTATTTAAGGGTAAACATGTTCTGATCATCTTCTTATAGTAGTGAAATGTACTTGGTGTCTTACCTTCTCCTATAACGATTGACACAATGACCACAACTTTAGGCCACATGGCCGATCCCACATGCGGTTATAAGTGGGCGCATGACTGCATTAAAATATTTATGACTGCTCTGCCTGTGCTCTTTCAGGATGATGCTAATTTTCTACACGATGAAAACTGTAACTGTCATGGTGTCCCTGAGTTCTGTCAGATGAACACTAAAAGTTCTAAAACTTTTAACATAAAACTGTTAAATGTTTCGAAACAGAGAGCTCTAACATTTGTGTTTCAGTAAGTCATTTGCATGCCCCTTGTGGAACCTTGCCTCCCTAACAGCTCTCCAGTAGGCCTCTCGGTGTAAGCAAGATGCCCTGCTGCTGAGGCATCCATTTGAAGATTATCAATGATGTCTTGCAGCATTCTTCACCTTGGTCTTCCTCTCTTTTTTTTCCCCATTATGTACCCTTCCAAGACAGTCTTCTCTAGATTAACATGACGTTTAATGTGTCCAAAATATTTAAGTTTTATCTCCTTAATCCTCTTTACTAGCCAGTCTTCTTCAATATTAAGTTCTTGTAGTATGGATATACCGTATTTGTTCTTTTTTGTGTCCATGATATTTGAACAACTCTTCTGTAGCAATTACACTCCAAGGTTTCTCAGCTGTTTTGTTAAGTGTCCAGGTCTCACACGCATATGTTGCAATGGGAAAGATGCATGCCCTTAAAAATCTTTTTTTCATATTTCTGTATGTTCCTCTCCACAGCTTTGGTTGTTTTAATTTCTGAAGAGCGATGAATGTCCTCCTTTTAATATCTCTCACTGTATCTCCATTATTAGTTAGTAATGAACCAAGATATTCAAAACTCTCTACCTCTTCCAGTTTTTCCTCACTGATAAATATTTCAGCTGCCTTGTTTGTGTTTAGAAACAATAAAACAATTGCTCAAATGATCATGAACTGCAGGTATGTAAATTCTCTCTCTAAATTTGCATGTTTCCACTTATCGACCACTCTCTGATATGTTTTGCAGTTTTAATATTATGGTGACAGTTTCTTCCTTCTGCTTTAGTAATCTCTCTCTCTCTCTCTCTGAATCTTAAGTGCCCAGAGCACATGGTGCTTCCGCAAAGGTTTTCCATAAATGCCTGTTCTTTGCCTTTTTTTTCTCTGCTCTTGCCCAGGTGAGCCCTCTATTGCTCAACATCCTTTCTGTTGTTCTTCTCCATGTCTCTTCTGGTCTACCCTTACTTCTGTTCTCCTGTGGTGTCCATCTTAGTGCTATTTTTGGTAGTGAGTGGTCAGTCGTCCGGAGCACATGTCCCAACCATCTTACTTCAGTAACAGGCCCTCTCTAACACTCAGCATTTCCAGTAATTCTCTGCTATTGGACAAAATGTCAACAGAAGTATTGGTATATATTGAATAAAACAAAGAAAATTGGTTACACAGAAGAAGGTTTACATATCTGCATTTATCTGAAGCTTTTTTCATGAAATGTCAACAAAATTCAAGATTCTTTCCAAAGAAACGATGGTATTTACAGTGTATCAAAAAGAAGGCATTAAATTCTCTCGCGTTATATGACTACTATAAATGCCCTTGTATCATGATCCTATTTTCAATGATACTACATACAGTTCTCAGTTTCTACATGCCAGTATCCAGGTATTACCAAAGATGCTCTGTTTCCTTCATTGTTCTCATATCAGTTTCCTACACTCAATGTTCCTGTATCAAATTACTCCTTTCAAAGCCACTATATCAAATCATCTGCTACTCCAAGTTTTTGTTTTCGATACCCTCGTGTTAAGTTAAGGAAGGCATATGTAGACGAACAAGCCAGCAGACTTCTTAATCCTCCATGTCCGTGAAACTTCAAGCTGGTCTTCTCTGCAGCGATGCGGCGAAGGTGTTGATGTACAGCATGGTGTCGGCTCGGGAGGGGTTATGGCGGCTGCTTTTTTTCAATCAAGGGGTGGAGCTAAAAAAAAAAGCAAGGCAAGGGGTGTGCAATACTTCTTTAGCAGAATCCACTGCCATGAGGACTTTGGTGACCCTTGCCCATTAGCCAGGAAGCCTGTTGCTGGGTGTACCAACAGAGAGGTGGGACAGGGTCTTGGCCAGATGTGGTGCGCCAACCTTGATGCTACCATGTCAGATATGGGTTGCTGATTTCCAAGTCGGACCGTGATGGATGGATGGATGGATGGATGGATGGATGGATGGATGGGTGGATGGGTGGGTGGGTGGGTGGATGGATGGATGGATGGATGGATGGATGGGTGGGTGGATGGATGGATGGATGGATGGATGGATGGATGGATGGATGGATGGATGGATGGATGGATGGATGGATGGACGGACGGACGGACTCACCTTTCTGCTGCAGTTTTCGAGAATAATGTAGACATTAGTATCATCCTCAAAGTAACTGTTGAACTCTACCACGTGCTTGTGTCTGAGGTTCTTCTGTAGCTGAACCTCGCGAAGAATCTGAGGAGCATAAGCAGCCAGTAATAAGCTCTAGGAACAGCGAAAATGTTGAAACAGAGTGTCCGAAAACGTTTTTTTTTGTGTCCGTTTTTAAGTAATAGAAAGCAATACCACTTTAAAAAAAAACCGAGAGAGAGAGAGAGAGAGAGGAAGGAGACTGTATGTGTGTGGGGGAGAGGGAGGACGGAGAGAAAGAGTGTGTAGGGGGGAGAGGAAAGAGAATGGAGAGGAGGAGGAAAGAGAGAGAGTGTGGGAGGGAGAGGAGGAAAAAGAGAGAATGTGGGAGGGTGAGGTGGAAAGAGAGAGTGGAGGAGAGGAAAGAGTAGGGGAGAGGATGGAGAGAGTGAGTGGAGGAGAGGGAAAGAGAGAATGGGGAAGAGAAAGGAGAGAGAGAGAGAGTAGGTAGAGGGGAAAGAGAGTGGGGGAGGGGAAAGAGAGAAAGAGTGGAGGTGAAGAGTGGGGAGAGGAGAGAAAGAGTGAGGGGGAGGAAATAAAGAGTGAGGGGAGGAAATAAAGAGTGAGGGGGAGGAAATAAAGAGTGAGGGGGAGAATAAAGAGTGAGGGGGAGGAAAAAAAGAGTGAGGGAGAGGAGAGAAAGAGTGAGGGAGAGGAGAGAAAGAGTGAGAAGATGATATAGAGAGAATGGGGGATAGGAGAAAGAGTTGGCGGGAGAGAGAGAGAAAAAAATACTCAACATACTTAATGCGTGCGTAGCAACTCCAGCTCAACTGAAGTTTTCTTTCTCCAAACGAGACCTGGATCCGGCCTAGAAATGTGACAGTGATCGCTGGAGATCTGATTACAAGGGGATTTTCAGGGAAACTTCTAAAACTCAATAATTTAACGTACAATCTCATTGGCTTGGCGAGAAGAATATTCTAAATTTATAGCTGTGGTAAGATTTTATACTCCAGTTTCTCGGCAGCTGAAAAACTTTTAATCAAGTTAGTGCTTTAATCATATGATTTTTTGTTAATGAATCGGACGTTATCATCTTGTGCTATCTCCACAAGGAAGGTCCGTTGCTGTGGGTATCATGTTCGCTGTCTCCACAAGGAAGGTCCGTTGCTGTGGGCATCATGTTAGCTCTTTCTCTTTGCTTTCGAAGTGCACTCAGGCCAAGAATTTCTTAATGTCGTCCATCCACCTTCAGATAAATGTCATCTTCTTGCATTCGGGCTTTTCCATCCAAGTCTGGTTTTCATCAAAATTAGTCTGCTGTTATCATCATCATCATGTGCCGTGTCGTGCCGACTAGCGTTGGGTATTATGCTTCTCCAGAGTACCCGATCCTTCACGCAGGCCATCAGCTCATTTGGTGATCTCCTCTCACACCATCTCGTCAAGTATCATTTCTCTCAGTCTTCCCATGGCTCTTATTCCTTCTATTTTTCCTGTTGTTACAATATTTTCTATGCCCCCTCTTCTTGTTGCATGTCCTATGAAAGTACATTGTCTCTCTCTTATTATTTTTGTTACAAGATTTTTTTGTCTATCCAGCTCTTCTCATACATTCTTCATTAGTTATTTTTGCTGTCCAGGGAATTCGCAACATTCTTCTAATAAATTACATTTCTGCTGCTTCCAATGATTTTTGTGCAGACTTGCCTATTGTCCATGATTCACTTCCATGTAACAAGATAGGTTCAATATAGCATTTTAGGACTCGTTTTCTAACACTCATTGATAAGGATGTGTTGGATAATATGTTTCTCATTCTCTGAAATGCAGCCTTTGCTTGGCCTATTCTGTTCCTAATTTCTGTTCTGCATTTCCCATCTGCAGTTATTGCTGCTCCAAGGTACTTGATTCCTGCACCTGATTTAGAATAGTTCCATTTAATCTTATACAGCATGCTGGTGGATTCTGTTTCTTAGATATAACCGTAGTCTCTGTCTTTCTGATATTCAAATTAAGGCCTTTCTGTTCGCTTTCTCTGGCGACTTTATCCAAGATATTTTTAAAATGGCATGCTTATTTCTAATATTTTAAGGACAGCCTGCCCATATAAAACTCTCACTGAAGAGGGCGCAGTGTAAGAATGAGCTGATGCAGGTAGCAGCATGTGAAAGTACAACACGATCTTTTCCCCCAAGTCCAGTTCTCTAACTCTGTAACACATTTACTTTGGTTCGATGCTTCTGTGAAAACTGACAGGCAACGCTGCAAAGTACGGTTAAACTTAAGCATGTCTGGGTTTTCCCAGCTTTATACACGTTTCTGTCGTGAAATAAGTAAATGGTTGCAGCTCTAACAAGAAACAGCTGTACTCGGCACAAAATTGCAGAGAAGTTCAACGCGCTGTGCAATGCAAGGTTATATTCTGTAGTAACATAGCGTGGCACGAAATGTTGTATTCAAATGAAATGTTGTATTCAAATACAGTGGGCCAGAATTATTAATTATTAACTGCCGATTAGGAAAATCAATTATCTCAAACTTGACTAAGTCACAACGCGGGTTTAAGTGGCACGTACAATGAGATTTTGCATGTGAAGTACAGACAGACTGAGGTGTTCCACGGCACAGACCAGATTCTGCATGGCAGGCATAGGCGAGATTTTGCGTGGGCGGCACAGACGAGATTTTGCATGGGAGGCACAGATGAGATTTTGCATGGGAGGCACAGACGAGATTTTGCATGGGAGGCAAAACGAGATTTTGCATGGGAGGCACAGACGATATTTTGCGTGGGCGGCACAGATGAAATTTTGCATGGGACTCACAGACTGAGGATGTGGACGGCGTGCAAATGAAGTACCAAATGTCCAAATCAAAGTATCGAGTGTGTATGTAATATTGTTCCCTTCCATCAAAGAGTGACACAAGACAGGACTCAAGTTGTGGATTTACGTTACAGATCTAAACAGACCAGAAATGAACGTAAACACAAGATGCTAAAAAACGAGACGAAATGGAAGAAAATCTGTTGATGCTGATCATGGATCAACAGTTCACATTTTTCCCCTAGTAAGTTTCTATGGTAACTATTGACTGATATACCAGTTTACCAGCCAAACATTCAAGTATCTCGGTTTGAGAGCTTCCACTAGAGACGGCGCAGAGAACAGCCGCAATACCGGGTAGTTGATAAGCGTGTTTGGGGGAGGGGGAACATTCGTAAAATAGATATTTGCCTTCATACCGGCTTCTGCTTTTCGTACAACTCCGCGAGAGAGAGAGAGAGAGAGAGAGAGAGAGATGCGCACGCGCGCGCACACACACACACACACACAAGCCGTTCACGTGCATACTGGGATCCAAATCAGTTACAAGCAAACAGCAAGCAAAACTACTTGTAATTTTTTTTTCGTAGAGCGAAGCATGTGTAAAACGAAAATTTCGTAAATTATAACAATTCACATCCCAAGTTACGGTTTAAGAAACCTGGCGCTCGCACAACGTTACACATAAACAACATGACGTTTCGCATTTGGACTCTTGTAGTTCCAAAAGTGGCGTCCTCAATGGGTGGTTCATCATCAAGGACTGACTCGAAGGACCAGTGATGAACATTTTGTGCCATACTCTCTGGCACAGAAAGTGAAACACTTATTGGAGTATCTTGTTCGCGATGATACCAAGAACCTAATACTGAACTTAACTTGTGCAAAGTCAAACAGTAATGTTTAACATGACCCTTGATTTTACTTGAAATTGCTTCGAACTTTAAATACCACAATGGAAAAGTTCTCCAGAAAAATGACGCACAGCTGTCTCACTAGGTTTCTTTACAGTTTCATTTTGTAACCCGTGACAATGTATTGCCAGAACCAGATGTGTCTTTTGCTTTCTTTGCTCTTCTCTAAACAATGAAGAACTTTACCTAGTAAGGAGAGTGGCAGTAAGTAAACAGTGAAGAATTGTCTTTAATAATGAGAGTGACAGTAAGTAAGTAAGGAGAGTGACAGTAAGTAAACAGTGAAGAATTGTCTTTAATAATGAGAGTGACAGTAAGTAAGTAAGGAGAGTGACAGTAAGTAAACAGTGAAGAATTGTCCTTAATAATGAGAGTGACAGTAAGTAAACAGTGAAGAATTGTCCTTAATAATGAGAGTGGCAGTAAGTAAACAGTGAAGAATTGTCTTTAATAATGAGAGTGACAGTAAGTAAGTAAGGAGAGTGACAGTAAGTAAACAGTGAAGAATTGTCCTTAATAATGAGAGTAACAGTAAGTAAGTAAGGAGAGTGGCAGTAAGTAAACAGTGAAGAATTGTCCTTAATAATGAGAGTGACAGTAAGTAAGTAAGGAGAGTGACAGTAAGTAAACAGTGAAGAATTGTCCTTAATAATGAGAGTGACAGTAAGTAAACAGTGAAGAATTATCCTTAGTAATGAGAGTGATAGTAAGTAAACAGTGAAGAATTATCCTTAGTAATGAGAGTGACAGTAAGTAAACAGTGAAGAATTATCCTTAGTAATGAGAGTGATAGTAAGTAAACAGTGAAGAATTATCCTTCTTAAGGAGAGTGCAGTAAGTAAACAGTGAAGAATTATCCTTTTAAAGGACCACAAACAAAAACAATAAAACAGATTTTAAAAAAACATGAAAAATTGATGACAAATTCAACATTTAACTCATTTTTTCTATCCTCCTTGTAAGACAGATGGATTTCTACCCACTTTCCTCACTCTATCTTTTGTGTGCGTGTGTGTGTGTGTGTGTGTGTTTAAAACTGACCTATACAGCTAGTATTGACAGCAGTTCTCTTCTCTTCTTCTTTTTCTCTTCTCTTCTTCTTCTCTTCTCTTCTGCTTTTCTTCTTCTCGTCTCTTCTTTTCTCTTCTTTTTTTTCTTCTTCTCTTTTTTCTTCTCTTCTCTTCTTTTCTTCTTCTTTTCTCTTCTTCGTCTCTTTTTTCTCTTCTCTTCTCATCTCTTCTCTTCTTTTCTTTTCTCTTCTTCTTCTCTTTTTTTCTTCTCTTCTTTTCTTTTCTTTTCTCTTCTTCTTCTTTTCTCTTCTCTTCTCGTCTCTACCACTACCCTCTTCTCTACCCCCCACTCCCCACTGGACCACCATCAGAAACCTGGACTTTGACAAAAAAATAATAAAATCTAAATAAATAAGTAGAAATACAAATTCCTACGTTTAAATTTATAAATTCCACTGCGTGAGCCTGTATTAGCAGGGTTATGGATCATCTCTCAGTCTACCATTTCCTCACTTCGTGTGCTCTGTCAGTATTGTATTGCAAACTGTCAATAGTCTAACATTGCATCACAGTGTTTACATCACTGACCTCATTTCATCTCATCACTCATATCCCACATTTCATCTTCATCATCATCATCATCATCATCATCAATGTTCATCAGAAGATAAACGAAGAAGGATGGTTAAGTACTTATGTCTGTGTGTGTTTTTTTTCTCAGACAGACAGACAGACAGACGGACGGACGGACGGACAGACAGACAGACAGAGAGCACATTCTTATACAAACCCACTCACTTTGATTTGAGCACGTACCTATGTGAATGTGTTCTCTTTCTCACTTTATTACAGCACTAACTTTTCTCATGACCACATTATTCTATTCTTGTGCTAATTATTCTTATTCATGTCTTAGTATACACATCAAAAAAGGCCCCCGGGGTTCACCCGGCCTCTAAAAATGGGTACCAGATAAATCAGGGAAGATAAATGCGGCCTGACGTGATACTGAATACGTCATACTTTCATGTGTCGATGGTCCTGGAATGCCTTAATGGCATGGAAACGGGAATTCTACCTGTTTTTTTTTCTTCAATACCTTAATATATAACGGTAAGGTAAAATTCCCGTTTCCATGTCATTAGAGAATACGGTGTTAGGCCCGTATTGCACATGAAAGTTTGATGTGCTCAGTGTCACAGCGGGCCGCGTTTACCCTCCCACATTTCTCTGGTACCCATTTTTAGAGGCTGGGTCGACTCCAGGGCCTTTTTGGTGTGTACCAGAAAAAGAATCTCACTGCCGGGACTGAACCCAGTACCACCAGATTAGTCAACTGAGCTACCTTAATATACACAGTTTTTAATTTTAAATTGTATTATAGGTATGTATATGTGTGTATGTTACAAATGCAGATTATATAAGCTTCGGTATTATCTGTGATTTCAAGCACCCACGTAAAGGTTTGGTACAAAATGGCAGCCGATACTGGCTGGCAACATATAAAGGGTGTTTTTAAAGTGTCACTACACTTTCTATGAAAAAAAAAAATTGAAAAATGAAGTAAATGACATAAAAAAATGTGCTAAAAACGTTATTTAATTAGTTACAATAGTGACTGCAATGATACAACGCTGTTTTGGGTTAGCTGGAATGTACCACTGAAATATTCATTATAACAGGTGTTGGAAATGTCCACTACGGGCTTCAAGACATGACTGTACATGTCTCTTCATATTGTCAAATACTTCGTGCAACGTGTCTGTTGTTATTTCAATTGTTTGTACATTATTTTTTTAAACATTTCCTTTCAAGAAACCCCATAGATAATAATCTAATGGATTTAGATCTGGAGAACGAGCAGGCCAAATTCCACGAGATATGCGATTTGCGAACATTTCTTCCCAAAAAACCGTGTGTTGCTCTAGTTGTGTGTGCAGCTGCACCATCTTGCTGAAACCACGCTTCTTCACTTTCACTTTCATTCAGCTGTTCTAAAAAAGGTTCCAGAATGTCAGTACGGTACCGATCGGCATTTATAGTGTTGTTGAAGAAAACGGGTCTAATTAAACGTTTTCTACTGACAGCACACCATACCCCAATTTTCGCATCGTGTAGCAGCGCTTCAAGAAATGTATTGGGATTAACACTGCTCCAAATACGATTATTTTGGCTATTAACGTATCTAGATAGATGAAACCATGCCTCATCAGAGAAGAATGTTACATTGAGAACTGACTCGTCTTCTTCAGCTAAAAATCCTTGAAACCACGTGGAGTAGTTGACTCTGGATTGATTGTCAAACTCTTTTAGTTCAGACACAACAGAAATCTTGTATGGATGAAAATTTAATCGATGTTTAAGAATTGTGTGCACTGTGGTCATTGATACGTTCACTTTTTGTGACATTTTCCTTAAGGACTTGCATGAACTTTTCAGGATTCTGTCTGGGATATCTAGACATTTTTCTTCAGACACAGCAGGCCTACCAGATCGCGGAGCATCTTCCACAGTTCCCGTATCATGAAACTTATTCAACAAATTTCCAACCGTAATGTGATGAGGAGGTTGTTTATCAGGAAATGTTGCTATAAATCTTTGAACAACCATCCGTGTCTATCGATCGCCATTTCCGAAACACTTGTTCAACAAAAAAATTATTTCTTCCGTTGATAACACTATTCTGCTTTGAGTGCCAAAAAATTACTCCAACAGATGGCAGCCATTCACTGCATTTTTCTTCACGATTGACTGTGCATCACATTTTTATGACGTCATTTTCTTTATTTTTATATGAAAACTGTAGTGAGACTTTAAAAACACCCTGTATATGTTATAGATAACTTATATGAAGGAAAAAGCTGCTTTCTTTCGCGTGTTTAATAACAATATATAGCACTGCGACAAACACTGTAAGCAATATGGTAGTATGTGGTTCATTATTTACAGCATTACTCCGGCGGAAGCTTCTTGTAGCAAGCAGCTTGGCCATGACCTTGCCACAGACTGCCATCTGCCTCCGCCGTTACTGCACGTATCAAGGGCATTCATTTTACTCGTCCTGTATCGTTCGTAAATTTTATGTTAATTTTATTTTTTCATTTGAAAGTTGTCTTTCTGTTACTCTGACCGTTGAGAAGAGGTCACGAACGTAAACAGAAACTGTACTTAATTATTCACGTCTGCCCCTACTACAGGAAGTGACGAAGTGAAAGGGAAAAGATCACAGGCACCTAAGCGTAACTTCAAGGTCACAACCGCTACTGCCTGGAGACTACATGTCTTATGATATGTATAGTTATCAGGGCTAGCGAACCTGGACATAGCGCAGATCCTGCTCCGGGTAATGAAGCAGGGGATAGCGTACTGGTGCAGTGGTTAGTTCATTTTGCTTGCATACTAAAGGATCTGCTGTTCGATTTCCCGTAGTACCAGTAGTTTCCCTTGGAAAATCTCTCTCTCTCTATATATATATATCTGAATTTTTAGGTGCCTAAAGCACATGGGGCTTCCGCAAGGTTTCCCACAAACGCTTGTTTACTTTTCTTGTCCAGGTGAGCCTGCTCAACATCCTCTGTTATTACTCTACAAGTCTCCATTGATCTACTCTTACTCCTGTTCCCCTAAGGTGTCCATCTCAGTGCTATTTTTTGGCGATGAGTCACGAGTCATCCGGAGCACATGTCCCAACCATCGCCAACGTCTCTCCTCGGCGATCAGTCAGTTGTTTACGATGCTGCTGTGGGTTAAAAATGTGAAGGCACTAACACTCCACACCCCAGAGGAAAGATGCAAATGTCACAGGATCTCCAGCTTTTGCGGTCCTCTCAGCCTGACTAAGGGAGGTGAAGACAGACGTTGTTCCCCCACCCCACCCCCAACCGCCCCCACAGTCTCGGAGATGTCCACGCTGTAACCTACTTGACAATGAGCGCTGCTCGCGACTAACGCCAGTGTTTCTCAATCTTATCTCCTCGCTGGGCTTTTTTTCTTTCTATCTATGCCCTATCTACCCTTAAACTTCTGTTATTAGAGAAATGCATTATTCTAAGTCCTTCGGGTGGGGTGGGGGGGGGGGGAGAAGAGAGAGAGGTTGAACATGCCGCATCTGATCTGGCAGTCAGTGAACCATAGCGGACCAAGACCATGTCCTATCTCTCCGCTGGTGCCCCTAAAAGAAAGGCTTAGTCCGGCTAACGGTGCATGGATCCTCAAAGTCCTCTTGACGGTGGGGTCTGCTAAAGAAAAACAGCGCGCCCTCTACTTCACATCTCCACTCGGTGGCTGAAGGAAACAAAAAATGGCCGCCGTAACCCACTCCCAATCCGACACGACGTTATGCCGTATCAGCATCTTCACCGCATCGGCTGCAAAGAACATCATGCTGGCAGATCCAGGGAAACAGAAGAAGAAGAATTCCGAAACACTTGTCCGAGGGGGGGAGGGCGGGTACTTCCTCTGATGATCTGAAGGAGTTGTTGTTCCGCTCTCTACAGTAGAGAGTTTCCTGCATTTCTTGTCTTGGTCCCTAAATTTCGGTGCAACCCCCCCCCCCCCCCCGTACCGAGTCTCACAGCCCACGCTGAGAATTCCTGATCTTCGCCAGCGGTTCCCCCCCCCCCCAAAAAAAAATGCAAAAAGAAATCGGTCTTCTGATTCCATGAAGTGCAATACCCGACAGCTACTGTCGTTCTGTTATATGTTAAAGAACAATATTAACTTTTCCTATTGATTTTCTAGTTGTGTGCTTCAGGCTAAATAGCACACAGAGACTGGTTTATCTCTGATGTATCATTGCAATTCTAGAATTCAGTGCGTTTTATAGATTGTGCCTGTCTTTTCTAGAACAAGGACTGGAATTTAGAAGTTCAACAGAGAGAATCAGATACTTTCTATGTCTGGAGTTGTCAAAATTGACTGGATTGTAATTAAAATGTTTAGTCGCGTACAAAGAAAAAAAAAAAAAAAGAATTTTAGTGCGTGTAATCTGACGCTTGAGATTGTTGGCGTGTCTGCGTGGATGCGCCTTCCCTGGTCTGTATGCCGTGGATGCGCCTTCCCTTGTCTGTATGCCGTGGATGCGCCTTCCCTGGTCTGTATGCCGTGGATGCTCCTTCCCTGGTCTGTATGCCGTGGATGCTCCTTCCCTGGTCTGTATGCCGTGGATACGCCTTCCCTGGTCTGTATGCCGTGGATACGCCTTCCCTGGTCTGTATGCCGTGGATACGCCTTCCCTGGTCTGTATGCCGTGGATGCGCCTTCCCTGGTCTGTATGCCGTGGATGCTCCTTCCCTGGTCTGTATGCCGTGGATGCGCCTTCCCTGGTCTGTATGCCGTGGATACGCCTTCCCTGGTCTGTATGCCGTGGATGCGCCTTCCCTGGTCTGTATGCCGTGGATGCTCCTTCCCTGGTCTGTATGCCGTGGATACGCCTTCCCTGGTCTGTATGCCGTGGATACGCCTTCCCTGGTCTGTATGCCGTGGATACGCCTTCCCTGGTCTGTATGTCGTGGATACGCCTTCCCTGGTCTGGAGGTCGGGAGTGAGACAAAAGGGGTGGCAAAGACAGCTGTGTCAGTGTTATGGTACCACTGTCTGCTCCAGAGCTGGCCAAGACCCTGCTCCCCCCCCCCATTGTGGTGCTTCTAATAACAAGTTCAGCCTCTATAAAGGTGCAGGACATCTTGACGATAATGTCCTCCGGCGCGGCTGTTATCCTAGGTCCACTTCCGGTCTTCAAGCAGTAACCCACTCACTATCCGATATGACGATTGCGCTTCCACTCAGTTGCAGTTCCAGGTAGACAGAGCAGCAGCTACCCCGGGAAGAGGTTCGTCAGAGTATGTATGTATGTATGTATGTGTATGTATGTATGTATGTATGTATATGTGTGTATGTATGTATGATTGTATGTACGTATGTATGTATGTATGTATGTGTGTATTATGTTGATATGAAAGGATGGTATGTACGTAGGCATGCATGCCTGTATTAAAAGGGGGAACTGTGCTAGAGTAACTGAGCTGGCCAGGAACCTATTCCACCTCTTCCCTGGTGCTCCCAGTAGAGTAATGACTAACGGGATGGAATTCGTCGTGTCCCCTAAGAATTATAACGTACCAAGCTCTTTCCCAGCCCCCCTCCCCGGGACCTTTTCCCCTCTTTTTCTTTAACTGCACGTATCAAGGGCATTACTTGTCCTATATCGTTGAAAATGGAACACCCCACCCCACCTCCACCTTCTTCGTTGTATGTTATTTTTTTTTCTTTACAGTCGTTTACAGTCTGTTACTCTGATCGGTAAAAAAACAGGCCACAAACGTCAACAGAACCGCACTTAATATTATTCATCTACATGCTATAGGTCTTTAAGCAAACCACCGTAACCCACTCCCTATCCGACATGACTGCCTATTTCCCACTACCTTCGCGGCTTCGGTTACATAAAGACACGCTGCTCTCAGCTCTATGGAGATTACATAGCAAGAACAACATATGCACACTGATAATCTGACTTTTGTCAAAATAACCAGGCAAGACAATGGCTCTCCCTTGCAGAGCGTCTCCTAGCGGCAGAAGCTTGACCAGCGTGGTTAGCTGAGATGTAAACTGTATCCGTTTCGGTGGAACTTGCTGAAAAGATTTGGAGTCTGATAGGAGATCGCTTGTTTGTTGTAATGCGCGCCAGTGTGTGTACACATATACGTGTATATGTTACGAACGCAGATTATACAAGGTTCGGCATTACATATAAACATACATCATGAGGAATATAAGAGAGGAACAGGAAACAAATAAATTTGACTCTCTTCAACACTGGGGACCACCGGATTCCAGAAATTATTTATACCAATGACACGGCCCTTCTATCAATAAGAATGTATAAAATAGGAAAAAGTAGGAGCAGCTTTATTACTTAACGATTACAAAGTTGTGACGTTTCGGCGTGAGCCTTAATCATACAAAAACATACAGGACGAAATAACAGAGAGAGAAGATAAAGTATAGATTCACATGAATACTATTTTTTTTTAAAATTTTAAAGAGTACTTAGCTGTAAATTGTAAGGTGTGACTTGTCCGGCGGTGTGTGTCAGGAATGGATTTAGTAGAACGTGGAGACTGTTTAAATAGAGACCTGTGATATGTGGTTGGTGGGTTGTAACTGGGGGTGGTGGATGGGGAACCGGGGAGAGGAGAGAGAGTGATACAATGTTGACCTAGCCAGGAGAAGTTGAAACAGATGATTAGGGAAGAGGGGTTGTAAAGTGATGCTGTAAGGAGGTTTGACAAGTAAGAAGGGGTGGACATAGTGGAGAGGTATTATGATTGAAGAGAATGTTAAATGTAGCTAAACAGCGAGTTTATAAACCCATGTGGCTCCAGCATCCCATAATTTTGAATGCAGCGGTTCTCAAGCGCTAGGCGGATTGTGTCATCTGTGTGACATTGTTTGATGGCTGTTACCAGAAAATCAGATCTGCCTCTGTGGTTGGGGCCATTGAAATGATTTGGGACTGGTTTCGAAGCATGCTGGGTGATGTCGTACAGATGTTTTTGCATGCGGTCCCCTAATCTGAGGCCAGTCTCACCAATATATGTTATCCTGCACCTTTTGCAAACGATGACATATATCACATTACGGGACTCGCATGTGAATCCCTCATGAAGAGTGAGGATAGTTTTGGGAAAGGTGATTGTTTTCATTTCCCAGACTACCAGGCAGGTAACGCAGCGGGGACGGTTACATTTTCTGGTGCCAATATATGTAAGGCTCTGTTTCAAGTGGCTGTGGACGAGGATGTCCTTAAAGTTTGGCTCACGTTTGTATGCAAATAGGGGTGGATCAGAGAAAATGTCGCGAGTGTCGGGGTCGAGTTGGATTATCGGCAGATGACAATAAAGAATTTTCTTAACCATCTGACCGTGCGGGTGGAAAGGCAGTACTAACTTAACTCTGTCAGATGGAGTAACAGGCTTTTTCCTGAATACTTCTTTGCGGCTCACTAGTTGGATACGGTTGAAAGCTTCACGAAGGACTTTTTCTGGGTATTAAACAGCTCAGAACGACTGCAACAGTTGATTCTCTCAACCAAAAAAAATGACCCAGCGAAGCTCAGAGCCTCTTTCTAAAAACACCAGCAAAACCAAAGTAATGATAACTGACAAAATGAGAAGCAAACCCAAAATTACATCGGGCCATCGAGAGCTTGAAAACGTAAATAAATTCAAACATCTTGGTTCAATCATCACCATCAGTGACGACTGCTCAGTGGAAATCAAGAGAAGAAAGCAGTGGCATCACAGAAACTAGCACATATGAAGGCTCACATATTCCCAGTGGCAACATACGGATGTGAAACATTTGACACTTAACAGATCACTATAAAAGAGAATAAGCATTTGAAATGAAATGCTACAGAAGGGCACTTAGAATATCATGGACAGAACGAAAATCAAATAAAGAGATACTGATGGGATTATGGGTCGCAGAAAACTGGCTGGTTAACACAATAATTTTTTTTTAAAATCTGAAATACTTCGGCCACATCAGAGACACAACAGCTTGGTGAGGTTGGTAGTAGAAGGCATAATGCCCGGGCAAAAGAAAAAAGGGACGACCTCGCCGCAGGTGGACTCAGGACATCACGGACATTCTGAACGTGTCATTGCCAGACGCTGGTCAGCTTGCTCAAGACCGTGTTGCATTCAGGGAGGCTGTGAGAGGGACACCGTTCTGGAAAGGAAATGTCACATGAATGTGTGTGTGTGTGTTTGTGTGCGTGTGTGCGCGCGCGCGCTGGGGAATGACGAAACTCATGACAATCAGATATCACCGTCGTCTATCGTCAACGTCCACATTATCAACAAACTCTCACTCTCACAACGGCATCAACTCTCTCGAGTGCATATGTTATTTCACTTATTCCTCTTTAAGCACTTCAAAGCTAGTACATGCCTCCATTAAGTTCTTCAAAGCTCGTAAATGCCTCCACTAAGCTCTTCAAAGCTCGTACATGCCTCCATTAAGCTCTTCAAAGCTAGTACATGCCTCCATTAAGTTCTTCAAAGCTAGGACATGCCTCCATTAAGCTCTTCAAAGCTAGTATATGCCTCCATTAAGCTCTTAAAAGCTAGTTCATACCTCCATTAAGCTCTTCAAGCGGGTTCATGCGGCTTTCTATAGATCCCCGTGCATTAATTGAATCCCACCGTACAACAGCTTGTACTTCTGCTAATATATCCCACCGTACAACAGCTTGTACTTCTGCTAATATATCAAAGTAAGAGAACAAATTTTGTATGATTAGACCTCGAAAAAATCATAGACAAAGCACTTTAGTGAGACGTGAGAGAAAGAAAAAACACAAGAGAATTACCTGGGATTCGAACACGGACTCCGGTAGGACGAGCAGCCGTCTAGCCACGAGAGAACAGCTTACTATCGACTTAGCCAACTAACCGCTGGTTACTAAAGACTATGTCAACAAAACACCTTTTTTGGGGTGCTAGTTGGCTAAGTCGATAGTAAGCTGTTCTCTCGTGGCTAGACGGCTGCTCGTCCTACCGGAGTCCGTGTTCGAATCCCAGGTAATTCTCTTGTGTTTTTTCTTTCTCTCACGTCTCACTAAAGTGCTTTGTCTATGATTTTTTCGAGGTCTAATCATACAAAATTTGTTCTCTTACTTTACTATACCAAAGCCTCGTAGTTTCCTATTTATAAAAAATTGTTCTGCTAATATATCCCACCGTACAACAGCTTGTACTTCTGCTAATATATCCCACCGTACAACAGCTTGTACTTCTGCTAATATGGGGAATTTTAAAAAAAAAAATTCTGCATTGAGATTCTGGGACTACTTTTTTTTTAAACGTTGGGAGTTCTTATGAGGGTGAACTGTTTCTGTCAAAGCATTCTTAACCGATCTCCATGTAAAGACGGGCTAGAAACACTTGGCAGCTGACGTCATAGTAAAGATCTTGGAGCACATGCATCAAAGATCTTGCAGCACGGGGATCAAAGATCTTGGAGCACAGGCATCAAAGATATTGGAGCACAGGTATCAAAGATCTTGGAGCACAAGCATCAAAGATCTTGGAGCACAGGCATCAAAGATATTGGAGCACAGGCATCAAAGATCTTGGAGCACAGACATCAAAGATCTTAGAGCATAGGCATCAAAGATCTTGGAGAACCGCCGCAAAAGATCTTGCAGCATAGTCATTAAAGGTCTTGAAGCACTGGTATCTATCCATACAGGAAGTGAATTACAATGGCTTCATCATGAACTCTTACATTCTGGTTCATATACATGTCCATGGAGACAAAGAGATGGGTCGCCTGCATGAATACCGTCGACAGCAGGAGTACGTGCCCCACAGTTTTCACGTAATACAGACTTCTTGGGGGCCATGTTTCGGTAAGGAATATTAAATTCTGCTTTCTCTATAAGTTCCACCACTAAGGGAGTACATCGATCCCTACCCAACAGATCAGCCCGCTGCAATCCATATTCAACAGATCAGCCCGCTGCGATCCCTACTCAACAGATCAGCCCGCTGTGATCCTTACCCAACAGATCAGCCCGCTGTGATCCCTACTCAACAGATCAGCCCGCTGTGATCCCTACTCAACAGATCAGCCCGATGCGATCCCTACTCAACAGGTCAAACCGCTGTGACATAACAGACTGTTTTCCCCAAAATATTTCTTGGGGACAATGGTGGGGTTTGACCAGTTTGGTTACCTGACCCAGGCAGTTTTCATTCCAGGTCGTTCAACGTACGGGTCAAAGTTCAGCGTTTAAGTTGCTGAATGTGTGAATACCAGCAGAACCATGAGCACACTAGCTTGATACAAGAATCTTATCTTATCTCATATCCCATCGTATTTAAAGATCTTACCTTGTCTCATTTCCTATCTTATTTAAGGATCTTACTTTGTCTCATATCCTATCTTATTTAAGGATTTTACCTTGTCTCATATCCTATCTTATTTAAGGATCTTACCTTGTACCATATCCTATCTTATTTAAGGATCTTATCTTGTCTCATATCCTATCTTATTTAATGATTTTACCTTGTCTCATTCATTCATTCATTCCTTTGCATGTCCCTTGCGGAACTTTGCCTCCCAAACAGCACTCCTGTAGGCCTCTCGGTTGTGAGCAAGATGGCCTGCTGCTGCTGCATCCATTTCCAGATCATCAACGATGTCTTGCAGCCATCTTCGTTTCGGTCTTCCTCTCTTTCTTTTTCCCATTATGTATCCTTCCAATATGGTCTTCTCTAAATTATCATGACGTTTAATGTGGCCAAAATATTTAAGTTTTCTCTCTTTAATCCTCTTTACTAGCCAGCCTTCTTCAATATTAAGCTCTTGCAGTATAGATATATTTGTTCTTTTTTGTGTCCACGATATTTGGAGAACTCTTCTATAGCATTTACATTCAAAGGCATTTATGTGCTTCTCAGCTGTTTTGTTAAGTGTCCAGGTCTCACAGGCATATGTTGCGATGGGAAAGATGCATGCCCTTAAAAATCTTATTTTTGTGGTTCTGTCTGCTCCTCTCCACAGATTCTTTATTTGTTTTACTTTCTGAAGAGCAATAGATGTCCTCCTTTTAATTTCCCTCATTGTATCTCCATTATTAGTTAGTAGTGATCCAAGATATTCAAAACTCTCCACTTCTTCCAGTTTTTCCGCATTGATACATATTTCAGTTGCCTTGTTTGTTTTGTCAGTTGTCATCACTTTAGTTTTCTTTGCATTAAGATAGAGGTTCTGCTCTTCGCTGTTCTTGCGGACTGACATAATTAGTTTTTCCATTCCTTCTTGTGTTGTGGACAGCAATACTGTGTCATCAGCATATCTAATCTCTGGTATTTCATAACCTCCAACTGTTATGGCATCGTAATATTCTTTGTCTACATCTTCTCTAACATTCCTCATTATATTTTCAGTATACAAGTTAAATAAGTAGGGTGACAATATGCACCCCTGACGGACCCCTTGTTTTATGTCAAACCAACTTGTTGTTTCACCATTTATTCTTACTGCTGCTTGTTGGTCTAAATACAGCAGTGATGTTAATTGTATCAAATGTGTTGGAAATCCCATTTTTTCCATTATTTCCCAAAGTTTCTGGTGTTGTACACAATCAAATGCCTTTGAGTAGTCTATAAAGGATAAATATAGATTCACATTAAACTCCCTGCATTTCTCTATTATTAATCTTAGATTGAATATATGATCTCTTGATCCTCTTCCTTGCCTGAAGCCAGCTTGGACCATATTGACTTCTTCTTCTATTTTCTTTCGAAGTCTACCCATTATGATTTTTAACAGGATCTTACCTTGTCTCATATCCTATCTTATTTAAGGATCTTACCTTGTCTCATATCCTATCTTATTTAAGGATCCTACCTTGTCTCATATCCTATCTTATTTAAAGGTCTTACCTTGTATCATATCCTATCTTAAACTTACCTTGTCTCACACCCTATCTTATTTGCGACGAGATTTAATCTTCACAAAACGCTCACAGGCTGAACCAGCCAATGCTGGCTGAGTCTCCTCTACGCAAACTAATCATCATCAATCTACTGGCCTGACTATCCTCCAGCCGATTTTCCTGGTTGTCTCTTTTTTGAACTAGGTCTGTGCTAATATAAACCGGTTACGGTAACCAGAAACCTTCGAAAGTTTTGGTTTCTCTCTTTTTTTTTTAAACTTGGTAATTTAACCGGTAATTACCACTTGCAGACAGACAGACAGACAGATAGGCGGATGGATGGATGGATGGATGGATGGATGGATGGATGGATGGATGGATGGATGGATGGATGGACGGACGGATGGACGGACGGACGGATGGATGGATGGACGGACGGATGGACGGACGGACGGATGGACGGATGGATGGATGGATGGATGGATGGATGGACGGACGGACGGACGGACGGACGGACAGATGTACAGTTGAATGTGCAGATAAAAGTTGGAAGTGCAAAATGTGTAGATGAACACGTGGATACAAGCTGAACATTCTGAGATAAGCTGAAGGTAAAATTTTGTATTCATGGTTGTCATGCGCATAGTACACAGGTACTACACTGGTGGTCTGGTCTGCGAATGAGAGAGACAGTTAACAAGATTATGATTAAAAATTCTACTGGCCTCCGTGTCCAATATTTCACCTTTAAAACCTAAGGCTCGTTCGTCACTAAACGAAACATTATTTCACATTTTAAAAAAAAGTAACTAGATGCCATGAAATTTCAGGCTAAATTTTCCAGAACTATTGGACAATGTTGCTCCACGGCTTTTGTTACGCCTTCACCAGAAAAGAATTCTGTAGTGAAATATTACACAGAGGGTGTAAAGTTCGCATACACTTTAAGCATGAGATCAGATGTCCCTTAAGGTCTGATGTACGTACTTGACAGAAAGTGAACAAGAAGGTCTACTTTAAACGCACGTCGATTTTGAATCAAATTTTCCTGCACCAGTTTCCGACAAAAAAAAATTGGGGGTGGGGGGGGGGGGGGGGGGGGATGATAATGAAAAATGGAGTCGTCTGGAAAATAGTCCAAGAATCACAGCTGCTGGACTGTCATGTCCTCCCAGCGCAATGCTTTGTAGATGTGAGGTTCTTCTGCATGGACAACAAGAATCTTGTAAGGTAAAAGATGAAAAAGGATGGCCACCACAAATTCTGAAGACTTTAGAGGAGCAGTGGAAGAGCGTGTGTGGGTGGGCTGGGGGGAGAGAGAGAGAGAGAAAGAGAAATAGTACCCCACAAATCAAAATTTGAGGAGAAGGGAGAAATGGAAAGAGGGGTTTAGTAGAAACAAAAAATGTTGAATGGAAAGAGAGGAATAGCTAAAAAAAAAAGGAGGGGGAGGAGGAACAGAATGAGAGAAATCGACACTCAAAAAAAAAACTAGTTGAGGCGAAGGGAGGGGAGACTGTAGGGAATAGAGGAATAGTAACAAGTGTTAACACCAGTCTGTTACTGGACGACACTTTGGTGTATCCCTCGCTACCTCCCTGGACAGAGTACATCGGAAACTGGGAGCTCAAACTCCACGAAACAATTAAAAGATGATCCAGGAATTCCACAACACTTTTTTTCTTTTTTCAAAGTACTGGGCCATCCATGCTCTTCCCTCCATATCTCAGCTTTCACTCTGTCCTAAACATATTACGAGGGAGTTCAGAAAGTAATGCACCACATCGGTTTTTTTTTCAGCTAATAATGAAGATAGAAGCGTGAAATTTTGCACACTTTAAACATGTGTGCCGATTATGTGAACCAAATTGCACCGCAACCGGCGAAAGAATGTGGCTGCCCTAACCGTTGAAATAGAGCGCGTTACCAACTTGTGGTATAAGTAGCGAATTGTGATAGAATTTCTCGTTGCAGAGAAGAAAACTGTTGTGAACATTCACAAGCGTCTATGTGATGTGTATAGAAGTTTTACAATCGACAGGAGTACAGTCAGTCGCTAGGTTCAGAGAATCAAAGAATCAATAATTGGAGATAAAGAGTTGCATGATCGGCCGCGCTGTGGACGTCCTGCCACAGCCACCAAGGCAGAAATGTTGAAATGCACTGAGGGCATTGTTTTTATTGACAGGCGTATCACTACTCAACAACTGACCTTAAAGCTGTCAGTCACGGACGGACGGATGGATGGATGGATGGATGGATGGATGGACGGACGGACGGACGGATGGATGGACGGACGGATAGATGGATGGATGGATGTATGGATGGATGGATGGATGGATGGATGGATGGATGGATGGATGGATAGACGGACGGACAGATGTACAGTTGAATGTGCTGATAAAAGTTGGAAGTGCAAAATGTGTTGATGAACACGTGGATACAAGCTGAACATTCTGAGATAAGCTGAAGGTAAAATTTTTTATTCACGGTTGTCATGCGCATAGTACACAGGTATTAAACTGGTGGTCTGGTCTGCGAATGAGAGAGACAGTTAACAAGACTATGATTAAAAATTCTACTGGCCTCCCGTGTCCAATATTTCACCTTTAAAACCTAAGGCTCGTTCGTCACTAAACGAAACATTATTTCACATTAAAAAAAAGTAACTAGATGCCATGAAATTTCAGGGTAAATTTTCCAGAACTATTGGACAATGTTGCTCCATGCTTTTGTTACGCCTTCACCAGAAAAGAATCCTGTAGTGAAATATTACATAAAGGGTGTAAAGTTCGCATACACTTTTAAGCATGAGATCAGATGTCCCTTAAGGTCTGATGTACGTAAGTGACAGCAAGTGAACAAGAAGGTCTACTTTAAACGCACGTCGATTTTGAATCAAATTTTCCTGCACCAGTTTCCGACAAAAAAAATTGGGGGGGGGGGGGGGGGGGGTGGGGGGATGATAATGAAAAATGGAGTCGTCTGGAAAATAGTCCAAGAATCACAGCTGCTGGACTGTCATGTCCTCTCAGTGCAGTGCTTTGTAGATGTGAGGTTCTTCTGCATGGACAACAAGAATCTTGTAAGGTAAAAGATGAAAAAGAATGGCCACCACAAATTCGAAGACTTTAGTGGAGCAGTGGAAGAGTGTGTGTGGGTGGGTTTGAGAGAGAGAGAGAGAAATAGTACCCCACAAATCAAAATTTGAAGAGAAGGGAGAAATGGAAAGAGGGGATTAGTAGAAACAAAAAATGTTGAATGGAAAGAGAGGAATAGCTAAAAAAAAAAGGAGGGGGAGGAGGAACAGAATGAGAGAAATCGACACTCAAAAAAAAAACTAGTTGAGGCGAAGGGAGGGGAGACTGTAGGGAATAGAGGAATAGTAACAAGTGTTAACACCAGTCTGTTACTGGACGACACTTTGGTGTATCCCTCGCTACCTCCCTGGACAGAGTACATTGGAAACTGGGAACTCAAACTCCACGAAACAATTAAAAGATGATCCAGGAATTCCACAACACTTTTTTTTTCTTTAAAGTACTGGGCCATCCATGCCCATCTGATGCTCTTCCCTTCACATCTCAGCTTTCACTCTGTCCTAAACATCAAATATTACGAGGGAGTTCAGAAAGTAATGCATCACATCGTTTTTTTTTTTCAGCTAATAATGAAGATAGAAGCGTGAATTTTTGCACACTTTAAACATGGCATATGCCGATTATGTGAACCAAATTACACCGCAAACGGCCAAAGAATGTGGCTGCCCAAACCGTTGAAATAGAGCGCGTTAGCAACTTGCGGTATAAGCAGCGAATTGTGATAGAATTTCTAGTTGCAGAGAAGGAAACTCTTGTGAACATTCACAAGTGTCTATGTGATGTGTATAGAAGTTTTACAATCGACAGGAGTACAGTCAGTCGCTAGGTTCAGAGAATCAAAGAATCAATAATTGGAGATAAAGAGTTGCATGATCGGCCGCGCTGTGGACGTCCTGCCACAGCCACCAAGGCGGAAATGCTGAAATGCACTGAGGGCATTGTTTTTATTGACAGGCGTATCACTACTCAACAACTGACCTTAAAGCTGTCAGTCAGCAATGGTAGTGCAAATGCAGTTATAAAAGCTCTCGGATTTTCTAAGGTTTGTGCAAGATGGGTTCCTCGAAGTCTCACAAATGACCATCGATTGCAAAGGAAAGCAATTTCTTCTGAACTGTTGGAGCGTTTCAGTGGTGAGAGAGAGAACTTTTTGGCTAAGATCGTAACAGGTGACGAAACCTGAGCACATCTTCTTCTTCTTCTTCGTTCGCACTGTCTGTCTATATCTGCAGTCCTGTCTCTTGGATAAATTTCACTGTTTTTTGTAATTCATGTATGGAACCGTAGAGCTTATCTTCTTTAGTGGTTTCACTGGGCCAGTAATTATTTCTCAGTGTCTCATAGTTGATGCAGTTCTGGAGGATATGTTTCACAGTTTGGGGCACCTGGGCACATGTACATAGATTAGTAGTACCAATCTTAAACTTTGTATACATATGACTTCGGAGTCGGCTGTGTCCTGTTCGGAGACGGAAGATGGTGACTTGTTCCTTTCTGTTTAGCATGTGATAGTCATCATGTGGTGGTGTTTGTGGCTTCCTGTAGGTTTTTATCATGCTTTTCTTCTGATTATAAGTGATTGGTATGTCTGGTTGCTCCATTTCAGTGCCCTCTTTGGCCAGATGGTCAGCTTTCTCATTGCCTGGTATCCCACAGTGGGAGGGAATCCATTGCAAAGTGACTCCATGTTGTAAGCCAATTTTTGACAAGGCATCCTTAAGGTCTGGTAGTTTGTTGCACTGAAGAGCCTCCAGTACTGATCTTGCATCTGTGAGAATTACTACAGGACATATATCAATTCTGGAGTCTGATAGTTTTTCAACTGCAGCAATAATTGCCCTAACTTCTGCATCAAAGTTGTTGCAGTATTTACCAGTGGGTATGGAAATTTTGTCAATGGTGTTGTTTGGATATTCAATATATGCTCCTGCCCCTCCATTCTTTATGGCACTATGTGCAGATCCATCTGTATACACACGTATCCAGGTGTCACATGGATATTTGTCATCTAGAACACTAAGTGTGGCTACTGATCTTACAAGACTGCTCTGCATCTCACCATTCTGCACACCTTTCACTTCAGTCTGAATAGTTATTTGTGTATAATCTGCTTCTTTCCATGGTGTATGCTCTGGTACAGATGATAATGGAGTGACTACAGTTGGAAGGTCAGGTATCAGCTTACGCATACGCTTGGCCTGATGAATGAAGCTGCTTCTTTTAAGCCGTCCTAATGCCAAGTTATTGAATCTCTCCTTCAGGGGATGGCTTACAGAGCTAAGGAATTTTTCTCCCATGGTCATGACCTTTGTGTCTCTACGTTCCTTTAGCGGTTGAACACCAACTATTTGCTGCATTTCTACTATTGGTGTGGACCTCATGGCACCTGTGATAATCCGTAGTGACTGATTTTGAACCTTGTCTAGATTATGCAGCGTATTGTTTGATGCTGTGCACCAAGATGTTGAGCCATATTCTAAATGTGGTAGAATACTTTGCTGATATACATTCTTGACCTGAGTACATCATTTTGAACCTGAGACAAAAAGACAGTCAGTGGAGTGGCATCATCCGCAATCACCACGAAGAAAAAAATTTAAGACAACTCCTTCAGCTGGAAAGGTCTTGGTCATTGTCTTTTGGGACATTAAAGGCGTGATTCTTGTGGATGTTATGCCAAGAGGAGAGACAATCAATTCGCAAGCTGACATTAAGACACTGAAAGAACTCAATCAACGTTTTCGTAGAGTTCGGGCACACAAGAATCCAGCAGAACCAATTCTCCTTCACGACAACACGCGCCCTAACACAAGTCTGGTAACACGGGAAGCAATCACCAAACTGGGTTGGACTGTACTACCCATTCCACCCTACAGTCACGATTTGGCACCCTCTGATTTCCATCTGTTTGGCCCACTTAAAGATGCGCTCCGAGGGGTAAGATTTGAAGATGACGAAGGAGTGATTCATGCAGCTATGAAATGGCTACATAATCAAGAGAAAATCTGGTACGGGCTAGGAACACTTGTTTCGCGCTGGCGTAAAGCCGTACAAGTTGATAGGGATTATGTTGAATAATACCGACGTTTACAAGACATATCCATGTATATTGTGTATAAATTTCACGCTTATATAAGAAACAGCTCCTGAGAAAAACGATGTGAATTACTTTCTGAACGCCCCTGGTATTTTATTACAAATCTCGTGCATATAATGTAGCGGAACATGCGCAAGAGCCACCATTTTATCTGGCGGCAGAAAACCAACTCCCTCATCGACCTGTGTAAGGAATTATTGGTTTTTTAAATGGGGTGATATTGCTTATCCTGGTCACGGCACCATTTGTAAGTAATTATATACTGGGTCCGCGAGCTGAATTCACTCAGAATTGCGCACTCCTAAGCTGCCCAGCTGCTGACCCATTATTTCTACACTAGCGTTGCCAACCAACCTAGGTAACTAGTACTTATCTATTCCCTTACACCTGGAAGACATGACCTCGACTGAACAGGTTCTGGAGGTAAGATAAGCCGCGGAAGATAAAAATGAGTTTTAGTCGGAGTTTAAAAAAAAATCTTTAATGAACACGTTTTTGACAAGTGAAAGACACTTCTTTAAAACCACGAGCTTTCTTGCCCATAGGTTAAACGATGAAACAAATGCTTGTACTGTGTGTACTTTACAGTGTAACATGCATATGTATATTGAAATCCAATGATAGAATGTTTAAAATATATAGGTAACTAAAGGAGTATTTTAGGGTGGTTTTTTTTTGGGGGGGGGGGGTATTTTGGTAGTTGTGCTGATGATGACACCTTTGGAGGAGAATAAAACTCTCTTCTTCTTCTTTTTCAATCATTCTCAGATGTCGACTTGTATCTCTTGGGAGGAGAGAAAATCTCCTGCGGCATTTGCATGTCGTAAGGGTGTTATCTACCCCCCTCACATTTCTAGGTCAGTACAGCACTTGATGCAAGGATGACACCAGCTGTCCTGGCTGCCTTGTTTTCCCAGGGAAACCCCAGGTACCCCCTTTATTTTTAGTTTACCCCTTTTTTTTTAGTTTAAGAGTGTGTGTCGGGGTCAGTATGTCCGAAAAAAAAATTACGCTCGAATGCGAAATCTAACCAGGGACATTCTGATCGGTAGACAAGTGCAGTAGCCACTACACCACGGCTGCATCTTGTGTACTTCTGAAGCAGCCGGTGAGCTGGAGCTGGTGTACCTCCCTATACAGCTTCTCTAGAGGCGTTGGTATCATCTGTTTTCTCGACAGACGGCCATGTCTTTCTAACCAGGCCTGAAAACCTGGTTCCCCCCTCTTTCTCTCCCCACCCACCCCTTCCCCCCCCCCCTTCCACCAATCCCCGTCCCATGTAGACAATTAAAACTATATCGCTATAAATGAATCATACAACAAATTTCTGGACTGAAGCAAATATAGTAACACACAATAATTAGTGTATGTGTACATAACCATACGCGGAGCCACTGCAAGTAAAGCTGTGATACCAAAATGTATAAACTAGGAAAAAAGTTGGAACAGCTTTATTACTTAACGAGTACACAGTTGTGACGTTTCATACAAAAACATACAGGACAAGAAATAGAGAGAGGTTCCCAGTTTATACATTTTGAAGCAAACATAATATGGACTTTTACATACAATCTGAGTATGCTTGGCCTATGACTCCTTTGAATGTGCATCTCTATGTCTCCTCTGAGTGTGCTTCCCTATGACTCCTCTGAGTGTGCTTCCCTATGACTCCTCTGAGTGCGCTTCTCTGTGACTCCTCTGAGTGTGCTTCTCTATTATTCCTCTGAGTGCGCTTCTCTGTGACTCCTCTGAGTGTGCTTCTCTGTGACTCCTCTGAGTGCGCTTCTCTGTGACTCCTCTGAGTGTGCTTCTCTGTGATTCCTCTGAGTGTGCTTCTCTGTGACTCCTCTGAGTGTGCTTCTCTGTGACTGAGTGTGCTTCTCTATGACTCCTCTGAGTGTGCTTCTCTATGACTCCTCTGAGTGTGCTTCTCTGTGAGTCCTCTGAGTGTGCTTCTCTATGACTCCTCTGAGTGTGCTTCTCTGTGACTCCTCTGAGTGTGCTTCTCTATGACACCTCTGAGTGTGCTTCTCTATGACTCCTCTGAGTGTGCTTCTCTATGACTCCTCTGAGTGTGCTTCTCTGTGACTCCTCTGAGTGTGCTTCTCTATGACTCCTCTGAGTGTGCTTCTCTGTGACTCCTCTGAGTGTGCTTCTCTATGACACCTCTGAGTGTGCTTCTCTATGACTCCTCTGAGTGTGCTTCTCTATGACTCCTCTGAGTGTGCTTCTCTATGACTCCTCTGAGTGTGCTTCTCTATGACTCCTCTGAGTGTGCTTCTCTATGACACCTCTGAGTGTGCTTCTCTATGACACCTCTGAGTGTGCTTCTCTGTGACTCCTCTGAGTGTGTTTCTCTGTGACTCCTCTGAGTGTGCTTCTCTATGACTCCTCTGAGTGTGCTTCTCTATGACTCCTCTGAGTGTGCTTCTCTGTGACTCCTCTGAGTGTGCTTCTCTATGACTCCTCTGAGTGTGCTTCTCTGTGACTCCTCTGAATGTGCTTCTCCATGACTCCCGCTCAGCACCAAATCTGGCAACTTATTCACAAGCACAAATATATACTGTCTGCCTGACATGCCAGCACACACCAAATCAAGAAAGGTCAAGCTCTTGTTTTTACTTTCCGCGTCCGCCAGTCATCAGCTTTTAAAATCTTTACAGGTCAAGATATCCCCAGATGCACGCACACCTGAAAGATCGCCCGCCCTTCAGGGTTAACCGGCTGGAGGACAGCCAGAACGGGCCAAATGTTTTCCTTTCGTTTTAAAAAAGTTGTCGTACAGATGAGAGTTTTGAGGGACTTTCCAGCGAGGACTGACACTGGTGGGTGTAGATCATTTAGGGGATGCTTCTTCTCCCTCTTCGTTCGCTTCTACCATCAAGATCGCCCCGAGATCACACTGAATTTACTCCTGTGGTTCTCGCAATAATCTCATTTAGGATGGAGGCTCAGAGCATTGCGGGGCTTGGGCCTATATTCTCGGTGGGTCACAGAAGCGGCATTGCGTGACACTGTGGTTTTCGTTGCACCAGTTTAGTCTAGAGTTAGACTTCCTCACCGGAAAACCTCGACGTGGTTTGGATATGAATATAACCTTGCTGGATGAGAGTTGGTTGCTCATCCAGTCTAGAATTGGACTTTCTCACCGGAAAACCTGGACGTGTTTGTATATCAGTATATCCTCGCCGGATGAGAGGTGGTTGCCCATCCAGTCCAGGGCTGGACTTTCTCAACGGAAAACCTCAACGTGATTTGGATAGGAATATATCCCCGTCGGGTGAGAGGTGTTTGCCTATCTAGACCGCACTGGTCTAGTGTCTCCAACTTCAGCATTTTGTGGTCGTGCCCGCTACCCTTCCTAGTTGTGACCAGGACGGAGCTTTTGTCTAGGAGGGCGAATCCTCGCCACTAGTAAGTTTCACTCCTGGGTTAAGCCAGTTTAGGTGTATTATCCCAGTATGGGTGTATGTAGGACGTGACCGACCTCTAGAGCGGAGTTACCATGACATGAGTAGCCATCAAGTTTCACCCGTGGGTTAAGCCAGTTTAGGTATATTGCCCCAGTATGGGTGTATATAGAACGTGGCCGGTCTCTATAGCAGTCTATGAGTGGTATGAGTAACCCTAACCACGAGTCTACTGGCCATACCGATTAAACTTCACTTAATCCTTTCCATCACCTTTTCCACAACGGCGCCACGCATCAACTATAATCGCATTTTTCTTTATTGGCCAGGAGGAGTTTCACCCCATGCGCGGCAGCCGAAGAATCTCGCCAGCAGCGCATTTAGGGGATAAATACCGTTTCACTGCTGCTCATTTAATGCAATACAGTATAATGCAAGTCATTATGTGGCACATTCCAAATGTTAAGTAATGGGTTAATTAGTCAGATGTTAAATATCAAATACTTTACTGTACGCGTGTGTAGCACACTTACGTATTCCAAAGTACCAGCAAATAAACCTATTACGGTATTCAATACTCAGTATGTTGTTAACCATTAAAGTAGAATTAGTGAGATAATCAGATAACTTTGGTGAATAGGATTTACTGAGTGTAGATATTTTTTAAACCCCCACTATCTAAGGCTTACCTTCTGTTTTTGTTGAGGTTTAGCTATTCTAGTCTTGCTGATGATCTTCCCAGCGTAGATTTTGTTCGTGTTCAGATTAAGTATTTCATAGCACCTAGCAAATCCTCCCTGTAGAAAGAAAGGGAAAGATGAACTTCAAATTCTGAAGAAACCATAACAAACATTTTACATAAGAAGAGGGGAAAAAACTTGCTTCTTTTCCTCCGTCATTTTTGTACACGTTACTACTAATCCATAAATAAAAATCAATATACACACACGCACACACAAACAACAACAGCAATTTTTTTAACCCCTGTTTGCCCTTGAAGAAATATGGAGATCAAGTATGGTAGAAAGAATCAAGTTACTTCCCCTGCAATATTAGTAAACGTGTACTTACAACAACAACAACAACAACAACAACAATAACAACAAACTGCAGCAATAATTAAATAACTGCGCATCTTTTAACCACTTATGTCTACCTACAGGGAGGCGAAAACACGGTCCTATATGGCAATCATCGATGACATGTCAGTGTCAGGGTGTGACGAACAGGAATCGCCAGTCACTATGGGAGTGGAGTCTACTAAAGAAGTACTGCATATCCCCTGCTTTTTAGTTACACAAGGACTGGGGAAAATGCCTTAACCCACTGCTAACCCTATACGATGCTAGTGCACGCAGTACCATGAAGGTAGACGAACACCAGCTCGAAGTACCAGGGAGACAGACGAACACCAGCTCGAAGTACCAGGGAGGCAGACAAAAACCAGCTCGAAGTACCAGGGAGGCAGACAAACACCAGCTCGAAGTACCAGGGAGACAGACAAACACCAGCTCGAAGTACCAGGGAGACAGACGAACACCAGCTCGAAGTACCAGGGAGACAGACGAACACCAGCTCGAAGTACCAGGGAGGCAGACAAACACCAGCTCGAAGTACCAGGGAGACAGACGAACACCAGCTCGAAGTACCAGGGAGACAGAAGAATATCATTTCACCGTACCAGATAGAGAGAAGAAGACCGGGCCAGGCATAATTCGTCTGACAAGATCCCTTCCAGTGTTCACAATTAAGACTTCGTTTTGGTGACCTGACTGTCCCCTTACCATCCCTCCCACTTTCCCACTTAAAAGTAATCCCAGTTTCTCTCCTACTTTCCCTTCTTTAAAGAAAAAAAACTGGAAGGGGGGGGGGGGGGGGGGAAAGAGAGACAAGAAAATAAACAAGTGAAATAAAAGAAAAAAAATTTTTTTTTTTTAAGTGCAGAAAACGGCAACAAAAATTGCCATTAAATTCCCTAGAGTAATGAATGGTGACACAAAGACAACATGGGACAAGATGGAGCACTTATAATAACAGCATGGAAAACAACCTCTTGTGATTGAGGGCTGTTCTTCACTGGAGGTAGGTGCGTAAATGCCGAGCGGTTATTTAAACGATTCATTTTTAATACCCCAAACAACAAACTGACGAAAACTTAGTTTCTTGCTCCTCAACGGCTATCTTGTGCTCTTTCCCAACAGTTTGAAAGAAAATAGTTCTCTCAGTTTTTCTGGGTAACCTCACTATAACGTCCTTTCCTTTTCCTTCACATTACACACGAGGTGGCATTTGAGAAGAGAACACTGAATGTTGACAAGGGAAGTTGACACTGTTTCCTGTTAACACAGTTGAGCATACAAGTCCAGAATGTGGACATGGAGATTGGCCGAGCAGCTTCTACAGCATCTCATCGTGGGCTGATTAATGCATCATTCATTTGTAATCGTGTAGGTACTTGCTTGTACTTGTACGAACTCCCTGTAACTGGGAGCTGTTGCTTTGTGCAGGCGATGCTGTGAAGATGTTGAAGCACATCGTCGTATCGGCGTGGGAGCGGGTTATGGCAGCTACTTTTTCTGCCCCGGAGTACAGCTAAAAAACAGGGGGTGTGCAATGCTTCTTTAATAGACTCCACCACCACGGGGACTATGGCGATACCTGCCCCGTTTGCCAGGCTAGGCCTGTTACTGGTGGGGTACCAACGGAGAGGTGGGGCAGGGTCTTGGTCAGCTATGGTTCACTAACCCCGACGCTAGCATATCAGGTATGGGTCGTTGAATGCCTAATCGGACGGCAAATTCACCATCACTCGTGTAGGAAAATTATTATCAACTCTTGATAATCTTACCAAGCTTGTAGACTAACATATGCGATTCTATATCGTCATCAACGATTCCCATTTTCATTGATTTGCCAGATCTTGCAGATTTTCTCAGTTATCGATTCCTATTTGCATTCGTTTGGAAGATCTTGCAAGAGCAGCATATTCAATTCTTGGCCATCCTTTATCAATCTGTTTTCCTTGGCAAATATTCCTCTTTTTTTTTTATTTTCGTAAGATTTCAAGGCCTTTTCCTGTCTGTCTACATTCTAATTTTCTACCTGACCGCTCCTGGACAAAGACTGGAAATGTGTGATGCCCTTGGTTCAAGTTTCAAGGACTGGACGATTGTGGAAAGCGAGGTCAGGTGAGTTAAAAGGTCACAAAAGGTGGCCCCTTATATCTCTGCATTCATGCCCTCTCTGAATGTGATCTCCCTGGAGAGATGTGCATTCGTGTTCTTTACAGCAGAGGTTACCAAACTTTTCTCAGTCTGCAGGACACTGGGTAACACAAACGTCGCTCATGGCACACCTCCTGTGTTCTTATCGCTGGACTCTCGTGAAGTTAACTCTTTCACTCCTGGATTACTTTCAGTACTGTTCCAAAACAAATAAGGCAGCTGAAATATATATAACTGAGGAAAAATTGGAAGAGGTTGAGAGTTTTTAATATCTTGGATCATTACTAACTAATATTGGAGATACAATGAGGGAAATTAAGAGAAGGACATCTATCGCCCTTCAAAAGGTAAAACAACTAAAGAATCTGTGGAGAGGAACAGACAGAACTATAAAAATAATATTTTAAGGGCATTCATCTTTCCCATCACAACATATGCATGTGAGACCTGGACACTTAACAAAACAGCTGAAAAATACATAAATGCCTTTGAATGTAATTGCTACAGAAGCGTTTTTCAAATATCATGGACACAAAAAAAGAACAAATACGGTATATCCATACTACAAGAACTTAAATATTGAAGAAGGTTGGCTGGTAAAGAGGATTAAACAGAGAAAACCTGAATATTTTAGACATATTAAACGTCATGAGAATTTAGAGAAGACAGTCTTGGAATGATATGTAATAGGAAAAAAAGAGAGGAAGACCAAGGCGATGATGGCTGCAAGACATCGTTGATAACCTGCAAATGGATGCATCAGCAGCAGGACATCCTGCTTACAACCGAGAGCTGTCAGGGAGACAAAGTTCCGTAATGGACATGCAAATGACTGACTGATAATGTTCTAAAACTGATTTAAGAAGTTCTCTAGTGGACAAATTCTACGCCTTTTTTTTTTTTTGTTGTTGGAAGAAGTCGAGCTCTGTCTATTGCCCTGGGCTAACGGTTGAAACTTTTTTTCTGAAGAGATCTTCTGGAACACAATCCAAGGAGTCAACGCTGCGCACTGGTCATATGTGTCTGTTGTTTAGTGGGCATGCACATTATATATATATATATATGGACAGGGTTCTTAACTTGGTGCATCAGTAACCCATTGGAAGTATCTGAACCAAATGATTAACGGTTTGGGACCCTATCTCTGAATAACCTCTTAAAAAAAAAATTGTTGTTATATTAAAACTTCATTTCGTATGTTCTGGTGCTAGATGCCCGCCCCATGTACCAAGCTACTGACGTGTTTTGAAATTATACTGGTACCTAACAGAAATAATGATGATGAATTTCGACAGTCTAACGAAGGGAGTAGGACGTCATATTCAGCAATTCATTTTTTGGGAGGGGGGCGGAGTTTATGGGGTCTTTAATCGCTAAAAAGTTAGGAACCCTCGGTACGAGAGGTGAAATGAGTCAGGGCAATCTGCTATGTAAGTGTTAATTCGTTGGATGCGAGCAATGAAACCCTACATCACTCGCAACAAGAGGCAAGAAGTGAAAAGATTCGTGACTCACTCGCGATGCTTAAAAAACCAACTTGTGCCAGGAAACTCAAGATATAAAAAACCGCTTTATCAGAGATGACAGGGCTAGTGTGGCGGGAGACATGTTTGATAACGCGGATAATACGATGTTTCATGTTGTAACATATATAAAGAAAGAAAGAATTAAATACACTCTCTTAGGCCTTATGAAAACAATGGGGTAGGGTGGGGTGGTGATAATTTCCAATCGCCCCAGGGGGTTTTCATAGTTTTAAGGGTGGACCGGAGGGAGGGGGACGTAGTTGATTGAAACACTACACCCTGAAACCAGGTGATGATGATGATGATGTTAGAGAATATGGCAAAGGAAATCAATGATAGCACACGTTATTTGGGTTTCTGTGATCGCGCGTAGAAGAGATTTCATCTAATATTTACACAGCCGCTTGTATCAATTTCTCTCATTCGAAATTTGTGGGAGGGGTCTCTCATGTCAGTCAACCAAGAACAAACACGGACTTTCCATCTTTCTCTTTCCAAAGACCACGCCTCTCTCCATCAACTTCTCAATAAAGGTTCTGCTCTTTGAAAACAAGATTTGGAAGACAGTCGTATGGAAGTGTTTTGAAATTTAACACGCCTTATTAAAGAGAGTGAGAGAGAGAGAGAAAGTGAATGTGTAAGATTTGGAAGACAGTCGTATGGAAGTGTTTTGAAATTTAACACGCCTTATTAAAGAGAGTGAGAGAGAGAGAAAGTGAATGTGTGTGAGAGAAAGTGAGCGTGAGAGAAAGAGAGAGAGAGAGATAGAGAGAAAGAGAGAGAGGGAGGGAGATTTGACAACGGAGCAGTGAGAAAAACATCGGGACAAGGAGTATTAAATGGACATGGATGTCGATTCACAAAATGTTGCCTCCGCATGCCACAAGATACCAGAAACAATAGATACTGCCCTTTGGCTGTCACATGATACAAGCAACAATAGATACTGCCCTTTAGTTCCCATAAGATACCAGCAAAAATAGATACTGCCCTCTGGATGCCACAAGATACCACCACCAATAGATACTGCTATTTAGTTGTCATAAGATACCAGCAGCAATAGATAACATCAATAATAGATACTACCCTTTAGCTGCCACAAAATATCATCAATAATAGATACTGCTCTCTGGCTGCCACTGCCAGCGTCCCTATGAATATCATACAAAGTTTGTAAAGAGTCTTGTGTATGTGGTGGTCTCTCATACAGATGTTAAAACTACTTAAAATAAAAGTACGAACAGCCTTATTAGCTAACGAGCACATAATTGAAACGTTTAGGTTTACACCTTAATCATACAAGAACATGCAGGACGAAGAAATGTGGTAAAGATAAAATTCCTGTTTACATGGCATTAAGGCATATTGGGAAAATACGGTATTAGACCCGTATTGTTCATGACCTTCCGCACATGAAAGTGTGATGCGGTTAAGTGCCCCAGCTGGCCGCATTTACCTTCCCAGATAAGTGTGATGTGGTCAAGTGTCACACCTGGCTGCATGTACCTTCCCAGATAAGTGTGATGTGGTCAAGTGTCACACCTGGCTGCATGTAACTTCCCAGATAAGTGTGATGTGGTCAAGTGTCACACCTGGCTGCATTTACCTTCCAAGATTTCTCTGGTACCTGCTTTCAGAGGTTAGGTCCGAGGCCTTTGTGGTATGTACCCGACAAAAAATCCCCACCGCTGGGACTGAACCCGGTACACCCGGATCAGTAAACCGAGAGTTTAACCACTCAGCCAACCAGGTCATAAGGAGACAATATAAAGTATAAATTCACATCAATGATATAAAACAAATCTTATCTTATATCTTTACCGTGACGTTGGACGTCACATAGGACTCGCAAGGTAGTTCGCCAAATTTTCCTGTCTTCGGCGAGTCTTTCAACTTCATCAAAGGATTTTATGCCTGTTAACTTGGCCTCTCTTAATAATGTCCTCTTCAGAGTTTCACGCGGTCTGCCTCTTTTTCTTTGGCCTGTTGTGTTCCACTTGATAGCTTGTTTTGGGACTCTGATCGTTTCTTCTCATCACGTGACCAACATATGTCCATCTCCTTTTCCTGATCACCCGTGAGACTGGTTGTTGTTCAGTCATCTGTCTTATCTCTGCATTTTTCTTGAATTCATTCCACTTGATGCCGAGTATTTTCCTTAGGCATTTGTTTTCAAAAGAGTCTAATTTCTTGTCTGTTTCTTTAGTTGTTTTCCAGCTGTCACATGTATAAATGAGGGTGGATATTACATTTCAGTTGAATAGTCTTAACTTGGTTTTTGTGTTTATAACTTTTGAATGCCATATGTTCTCAAGATTCTTGATGATCGATGCTGCTTTTGCAATTCTAATTCTCTCTTCCTTTCTGGTGTCACCATCCTGGTCTGCGTAGCTGCCAAGGTATGTAAATTGACTGACTTCTTCATCTGTCCCTTCTATGTGTATTTTTCCATTTTGATTAATGGGAAGTCTCTTTTTTTTTTTTTTTGTCCTTGTTAATTTCAAGTCCTATTTTGCTAGCCAGTGAAGACAGGATATCTTTTTTTTTTCTTGCATGGAATTCATACTGTTACTGATAAGAGTTATGTCATCAGCAAAATCAAGATCTTCTAGTTGGGTCCCATGTACCCAGTCAATACATGTGTTACCTGTGCAGCATTTTTTCATTATGAAGTCTATTGTAATCCCAAAAAGTAAAGGAGACAGTATACATCATTGTTTCACGCCTGTTTCAATCTCGAACCATTCACTCATCCGTTCCTCTATTTTGACTGCACAAAAATATCCATTGTAGAGGTCCTTAATGATGTTAACAAGTTTAGATGGTATTCCATATATTCTTAAAATTCTCCATAATGAATCCCTGTGTATGCTATCAAATGTCCTTTTTAAAGTCTATGAAGTTCAGTATTAATGGTTTTTGCTTTTCAATATGGTCTTCACGTATTATTCTTAGAGTAAAGATCTGGTCGAGACAGCTTCTCCCTTTCGAAATCCTGCTTGTTCTTCTCTCATTGAGGTATCCACTATATCTTTTAAGTCTATTCAAAATGACCTTGCAAAATACTTCTGACACAACTGATATTAAGGTTACTCCTTTCCACTTGTTACAGTCACTAAGGTTGCCTTTTTTTTTTTTTGGGGGGGGGGGGGGGGGTATTTTAACAATGATTCCTTTTTTCCATTTAGAAGGGACCTTTTCTTCTTTCCAAATCTTGTTAAACATTCTCTGTAGTTGTCTCATGTTGTCACTATTGATAGCTTTTAACATTTTGGGTGTTATTTCATCTTCACATGCAGCTTTGTTGTTAGACATTAAATTCACTGCTGTTTCAATTTCATGCAATGTAATTTCATCTAGGTTGACACTTAGTTGTGGGGCTGGTAAGTCGGTTTCAAGGTTTAACAACTGTTTTGGGTGTGGTCGATTAAGTATTTCTTTGAAGTGTTCAGCCCATCTTTCCTTTTGGTCTTTACTTGATTTTTATAGGGCCCTAGTTTTGCTAAGGATTGGTCTTTCTTTAGATGTAATAGTACCTGTTAGCCTCTTTTGTATGTTATATAAAGTTTTGCTGTCTCCTGTTTTTTTGCTGCTTTCTCTGCCTCTTTCGCCATACTGTCTATGTATTCTCTTTTATCCTTTCTAGCTGAACTTTTTTACAAATGGGAATGGGGGGAAAAAAAAAAGAAAATAGAGGGGGAGGGGAGCCGTGACTTGTGGACCTACCCTCTGTCAGTCATAATCTTACTAAACTACACTTCACACTTCCTCTTCGGACCTACTTATCAGTTTTGCACATCCTCCCGGAAGTCTGCTGTGTCTGACAGATGCGCGGGAGAAAGAATGCATCACGTGACTCCAATATCAAGTTGCTGTTCCACCGTGGGAAAATACCAGGCGAGATGATGGCGCTGGCAGCAGGGTTCCATGTCTAAATAGAGAGAGAGTGAAAGAAAGAAGAGAGTGAGAGAGGAGAGGGAGTAAGAGAGAGAGAGTATAAGAGAGGAGAGAAAGAGAGACAGTAAGAAACTAAGAGAGAGTTAGAGAGAAAGAGAAAGGAGAAAGAGTAAGAGAGACAGAGTAAGAGAGTGTAAGAGAGAGAAAGAGAGTAAGAGAGAGAGAGAAAGAGAGAGAGTAATAGAGAGAAAGAGAGAAAGAAAGTGAGAGCAGAGAGAGGTATTTCCGGGAGGCAAATTGGGTATTTTAGTGTGGTATGCCATTCAGGGACACATATGGGTGTAGAGTTTAGCTTTAGATTCAGGGACACATATGGGTGTAGAGTTTAGCTTTAGATTCATGGACACATATGTGTGTAGAGTTTAGCTTTAGATTCAGGGACACATGTGTGTGTAGAGTTTAGCTTTAGATTCAGGGACACATATGGGTGTAGAGTTTAGCTTTAGATTCAGGGACACATGTGTGTGTAGAGTTTAGCTTTAGATTCAGGGACACATATGTGTGTAGAGTTCAGCTTTACATTATCACACAGCGTGAACGGATCTGACCTGCCCCAGAGTCTCTGTTTCTTCCGCCGCTAATCTGGGCACAGACCAGCTTCCTGGGTCTCAGCAGGAGGGGTGCGGCTTCGTGGCTGAGTTGTGTTGACTGCGAGTTTTCTCATGGCTGGATGCCAGTTTGTCTTACTGGAGCCAGTGTTTCTCTTCTCAGCCAACTTCTTATTAGTTTTCCTTTACTTCAAGTCTTTAATTTTAAAAAAAATTTGGACACTAATCTTAAATAACGAGGCCCTCGGAGACGTTAGTTAGTGGTTAGTTAGTGCACTGGTCTCTCGTGAAGAAGATTGGGGGGTTCGAATCCGGCCTGAGGCACCCCAGTCACCCGTCTGTAGAAATGAGTACCCGATTTCTTCTGGAGTTGGGGAAGGAAAGGCGGCCAGGCGTGATACTGACCATATCACCCTCTAGTGTGCTGACAGGTCAAGGAAAATATGGGCACTAACACCATATCCCTATGTGCCTCTATGGCATGACAGGATTACCTTTACCTTTTACTAGAGACGTTTCAGAACAAAGAAAATTAGTTCAAATTATAACAAACAAACAAACAAACAAACAAAAAACTTGTCACAATTTCTTGGAACTGAGAAGAGAAAGGATAAAGAACTTGGCAATGATCAGAAAATTCCAAGGAAAAAGAAGATTAGGGAAGCCAGTATAAAAAAATATCTCAGCAAATCGATCAAATGACTTAGAAAAATTGACTTAGAAAAAAACAAACATCTGAACTGATCGGAAACAGCGCGAAGGGTGCAAGACGGAGAAACAAGATGGCCAACACTGATTCTGCGCAAAAACATTGAACAATGAAAACATTGAACAATTAAAACATTGAACAATTAAAACATTGAACAATGAATCCTATCTACTTTTTCCCCTTACACTACATGGACAAGTGATCTGATATATCCTATATATCAACTTTATCATGTATTAGTTCTATGTTCAGTGAAGTTTGTGATACTTGAGTTCTGTGCACGTAGTGAAAGCACTGATACTGATGAATGATAACCACTAATTTAGAAGAAAACAATGTGAGAGATGGAATGAATTTTATCTTCTAAAAGTGGAGAAATGGAACCGCAGGCCCGTCTAATGTTCTGCCTTAATCATACAACTTTAATTCTAACTTCTGCCTTAGTCATTCAACTTTAATTCTAACTTCAGCATTAGTTTAGTACCGGTATTATATAAGTGTAGAGAACAATATGAAATGAGAAACGAGTACGTGAGAGAGAGGGAGAGACAGACAGACAGGCAGGCAGACAGACACGCAGGCAGACAGACAGACACGCATGCAGACAGTCAGACAGACAGACAGTCAGGCAGAGATGGAGTGACACAGAGAAAGTGACGGAGAGACAAAGACACACAGACAGAGATAGAGATGCAGAGAGATAGAGAGATGGAGACAGATAGTGAAAGAGACCGAGAGAGAGAGAGAGAGAGACAGAGTGAGAAAGACAAAAGGACAGATAGAGATGGGGGAGAGAGACAAAGAGACGGGGGAGAGAGAGACAAAATGACAGAGACAGACATAGAAAGAGCGACAGACAGACAGAAAAATTAAAAGAGAGCCAGAGAGAGTGCGTGACAGAGAGAGACAGGGGGCGACAGACCGAGAGACACAGAGGCAGAGAGAGTGACAGAGAGAGAGAGAGAGTGACACGAAAGACAGACAGAATGACAGAGAGAGAGAGAGTGACACAGGAGATATAAAGAGTGACAGGGACAGGGGGAGACACAGAGAGAAAGAATGGAGAGACACAGAGTGAGAGAGAGAGGGGGGGGGGGGGTGGGTGAGAAAAAAAATGGGGAAATAACGAAGAGAATGAGATAATAAGAAAGGAAGCAGTGAGATCATGGGCTATAGAGCACACGGCATTTGTGTACACGTACGTGCAACTTCACAAGTACTCCACACACAGGACCTTTCTGTTCTAAACGCGGCATTAAGTCTTGTGGTTTTCCCTCACAGTAATTAACTATTAAGAGTGGCGTATGGTCAATTCCCAGGTTTTGAACAGGCATGAATGTTAAATTTGGTCTATATTAATCGTGGGGGGTGGACAAACTTTTTTTTGAAGACAGCGGAGTTACCGAAAGTAAGAAATGTTATTCTTTAGCAAGGAAACAAAAAAAAAAAAAGGTCAGTCAGTCCTTGAGGAATTTTGCCTCCCTAACAGCTCTCCTGTAGGCCTCTCGGTTGTAAGCAAGATGCCCTGCTGCGGATGCGTCCATCTGCTGATTATCAATGATGTCTTGTAGCCATCTTCGCCTTGGTCTTCCTCTCTTTCTTTTTCCCATTATGTACCCTTCCAAGACGGTACAATGTTAGATATGAAATTTTTGGCGTCTTTCTTTCTTTTCGAAATAACAGCTTAACAACAATCACAACAACAACAACCACAACAACAACAACCACAACAACAACAACCACAACAACAACAACCACAACAACAACAGAAAGATGACCTTGTTGCTAACCTCTCACGAAACGTTTCATGGCTGATTTTTCCTAAAGTAAAGTTTATTTATTCATTTTTCTTGGGTGCAAATTTCGTTGGAAGCTTCATGTGAATTGTAACAAAACGAGTCAAGCTTATTTCACTCATTTTTTGTTTTTAACCCAGAAGACCTAAAAATAAAAAAAAAATCCACTTTCATAAAATTTTTAATGACTAGGGCGAAAAAAAAAATCAAACTGTAGAATTTCTAGCACGTCTAAAATTCGATCAAGCGCACTCAACTTTTCCACATCTTTAAAAATGCACTTGAAAGGAACAATTTTAGGATCTCTACACAGCACTTCACAAGACCACCCATAAAAACCCTGTACATAATTTTTTTTTAAACTGCCACTTAGTACAGAAGAACTAACTTGACCTACAACAGATCTGAAAACGCTAATAAACAGGGAACTTCTGCCCTATACCAAACCCAAAGCACAAAAATCTCAATTAGTGACTAATATTTTGTAAGTGAGGCATTTTCCTACCAAACCTGAGAAAATTAAATGAGCTAAGAAAATAGAAACTGCCCTTCAACAGCCTGTCAACAATTAAAAAGAAAAAAAAACTGCTTCTGCTCCAAGCTGTACGCGACTGCCACGGCTGTGGAAGAGCTTTTTTAGCTCACAACCACTCAGAAATCCACCGGCTGCTCCACTATTACTACAGAGAAATAGGAACTTCAAAACCAGTGTAGAAGTAGTACCTTGTCCAAAATTCGCTCGTCGTCACACATATTTTTTTTAAACGTACACTGATCTAGCGAAACTATACTTCGTCCTAGGTTCTGGCACTCGTATCCAAAGTTTCTGTTTGTCATCCTGACCCAGATCTGAGTCAAACAAACAACAACAACAAAGTGAAAGTAATAAAATATAGTGTTAGGGGTCACCAAATTTATTATAACTTCTACAAAATTAGTTTACTTTTTTTTTTTTTTTGCTTTCATTTTGCTATAGATCCAGGCAAAGCTAGCTCCACGAGAAAATGAATCATTTCTGGATTGCGAGAATGTGTGTTTATGGGGAGAGGGCAGTCAGAGAAGTGTGTCAATGATCATGGGTAAGAATTTCTGTTTATGGGGAGAGGGCAGTCAGAGAAGTGTGTCAATGATCATGGGTAAGAATTTCTGTTTATGGGGAGAGGGCAGTCAGAGAAGTGTGTCAATGATCATGGGTAAGAATTTGTTTATGGGGAGAGGGCAGTCAGAGAAGTGTGTCAATGATCATGGGTAAGAATTTCTGTTTATGGGGAGAGGGCAGTCAGAGAAGTGTGTCAATGATCATGGGTAAGAATTTCTGTTTATGGGGAGAGGGCAGTCAGAGAAGTGTGTCAATGATCATGGGTAAGAATTTCTGTTTATGGGGAGAGGGCAGTCAGAGAAGTATGTCAATGATCATGGGTGAAAATAAACTCGGAAGCTGGAGTCAAAGTAAAGCTTGATATCTGAGTTACACGGAGTCAGACCCAGCCATCAGTGGCCCCATACCATCAGGAAAGCTGCAGTAGAGCAGAGCAGGCGATGGGGAATATTGCCACAGCGATGTACTTCGACACTAAAGTGTATCACTTCTCTGATATCAGTCAGAAGACGGGTACATTTGAAACTCTGGTCTTGGGAAGGGCAGATTTAAATGATACAGACTCTTTTATTGGATTCTACTACTACTACTACTACTACTACTACTACTACTACTACTACTACTACTACCACTACTACTACTACTACTACTACGTTTTCTGTCTCTATGGAACTGTGCGCTGTTCTTTGCTGCCGATGCTGTGAAGATGTTGAGGCACACCTGGTTACGGTGGCTAAAAAAATCCTGACCCTGCGTGGAGCTGAAAAATCAGACAGCTAGCAATACTTTTTTCTTAGCGGGCTCCACCACCATGGGGACAACGCAATTCAGCCAACCCAGGGCTGCTACCGGGGGTAACAACGGAGAGGTTGGCTATGGTTCATCAATCCCGAGGCTAGAATGTCAGCCCTGGGTCGCTGACTGTCGAAATGGACGGCGTCTTCGCACCAGTTCTAATGTGTGCGTGTGATTTTTTTTTTTAATGTCACAACACAAATTGGAGGCAAACGAGACGATATCGCTGCTGTGGAGGAAGCTGCCGAATCAGCCAGGGATGTTCAGGAAAACACACACGGACAAGTTCTCATAGAAACTGCAGAAACAATGAAAATTAATTTACAGTCGGAGACAGCCAGCAATACAAATCCTTTGGGCGTATCAGCCGTGAGAAGACGGAACTCAGAAACTGCTGGATGTTAGATTATATATAACCATACAACATGGAAGAAGCCAGATTATCAAAATCTATCGACACGACAGAAGTTAGGGTAGACCAAAAGAGACATGGAGAAGAACAACAGAGAGGATGTTGAGCAATAGAGGGCTCACCTGGGCAAGAGCAGAAAAAAAGGCAAAGGATAGGCATTTGTGGAAAACCCTTGCGGAAGCCTCATGTGCCCTGGGCACTTAAGGTTCAGAGAGAGAGAGAGAGAGAGAGAGAGAGAGATCGACACGACACCTGATGATGATAACTTTAAAAACAAAAACTAATATAAAAATCCCACATTGTTACAATTTAAAGTATTTTGGGTTAATGTTAAAGCGAACCCTTAAACTATGCAAGATTAGAGAGAGAGAGAGAGAGAGAGAGAGAGAGAGAGAGAGAGAGAGAGAACACAAGCATAAAAAGACTAGTCGCCAGCTAAGATATTAACTTTCTGAAAAGCCTCTTGCAAGCGATGCCGGAAATTCCCACAAACATGTTACTTTTTTTCTCCCCTTTCAAATGAGTTTCCGGCAAAGTGCAGTCCTGAAATCAGTCCGCGTAATCGGACTTCAGACACTGGTGAAATTACATGAGGTTTCCTGTGTGTTTGGATACAAACCAAGAGAGAAAGTTACTTCTGAATCACGTCCTCGTTCGGAGAAGGAACAAAAAAAAAAGTTTTCAAAGTTTTTTAAAAATATCTTTTGAGACGTAAACTTATTTATAACCCTCTTTAAATGACACAGATGCTGGAATTAATAGCATAACTTTTTAAGTGGCGAAACTGAGCCGTGAGGATAGCCAAACTATGCTATGTTTATGGAGCCGCGGAGGTTAAAAATTCGTGGTCTCTCGCCCAGTGAAGAGAGAAGATAACCGCAGCAAGTACGGTCTCGTCTCACGTGTCCCTTGTGTGGATATAGGCCCGGAAGCGCCATAATCTGGGACGGAATTCCATCCTTGCGATCGCTTACACAGATGCTTGGCCCAGTAACTTGTGAACTAGTTCCAGAAAATACAAAAAAAAAATTTTAGGACCTCTGAGTTGTGCCACTGTAGTGGGGTGGAGCCACCACGCCTTTCTCTCGAGAGCGGATGCAGAGAGCGATTCATCAAACAAAGAGGACGAAAGAGATGGAAACAGAAAGGAAGCAGATAAAATCCGGTACGGAAACCACTCTTTTCGTGAGCGCATGTCACAATAGAAAAAAAAATATATGAAGCGCTCATTGTCTGTTGATGTGGAGAGTGTAACTCGCTCTCTTGTTGATATGGAAAGTGTAACTCGCTGTCTTGTTGATGTGGAAAGTGTAACTCGCTGTCTTGTTGACATGGAAAGTGTAACTCGCTGTCTTGTTGATGTGGAGAGTGTAACTCGCTGTCTTGTTGATGTGGGGAGTGTAACTCGCTGTCTTGTTGATGTGGAGAGTGTAACTCGCTGTCTTGTTGATGTGGGGAATGTAACTCGCTGTCTTGTTGATGTGGAGAGTGTAACTCGCTGTCTTGTTGATGTGGAGAGTGTAACTCGCTGTCTGTTGATGTGGAGAGTGTAACTCGCTGTCTTGTTGATGTGGAGAGTGTAACTCGCTGTCTTGTTGATGTGGAGAGTGTAACTCGCTGTCTTGTTGATGTGGAGAGTGTAACTCGCTGTCTTGTTGATGTGGAGAGTGTAACTCGCTGTCTTGTTGATGTGGAGAGTGTAACTCGCTGTCTTGTTGATGTGGGGAATGTAACTCGCTGTCTTGTTGATGTGGAGAGTGTAACTCGCTGTCTTGTTGATGTGGAGAAGTGTAACTCGCTGTCTTGTTGATGTGGAGAGTGTAACTCGCTGTCTTGTTGATGTGGAGAGTGTAACTCGCTGTCTTGTTGATGTGGAGAGTGTAACTCGCTGTCTTGTTGATGTGGAGAGTGTAACTCGCTGTCTTGTTGATGTGGAGAGTGTAACTCGCTGTCTTGTTTATGTGGAAAGTGTAACTCGCTGTCTTGTTTATGTGGAAAGTGTAACTCGCTGTCTTGTTGATGTGGAGAGTGTAACTCGCTGTCTTGTTGATGTCGTGGAAAGTGTAACTCGCTGTCTTGTTGATGTGGAGAGTGTAACTCGCTGTCTTGTTGATGTGGAAAGTGTAACTCGCTGTCTTGTTGATGTGGAGAGTGTAACTCGCTGTCTTGTTGATGTGGAGAGTGTAACTCGCTGTCTTGTTGATGTGGAAAGTGTAACTCGCTGTCTTGTTGATGTGGAGAGTGTAACTCGCTGTCTTGTTGATGTGGAGAGTGTAACTCGCTGTCTTGTTGATGTGGAGAAGTGTAACTCGCTGTCTTGTTGGTGTGGAAAGTGTAACTCGCTGTCTTGTTGGTGTGGAAAGTGTAACTCGCTGTCTTGTTGGTATGGAAAGTGTAACTCGCTGTCTTGTTGATGTGGAAAGTGTAACTCGCTGTCTTGTTGATGTGGAAAGTGTAACTCGCTGTCTTATTGATGTGGAAAGTGTAACTCGCTGTCTTGCTGATATGAAACTGTAAAAGTGGTAGGTGATGGATCTGCATTAAACAAAAAACAAAAAAAAACCGGAAGATGATGAAGTGCTGTGCCAAAGTGGACCCTTGAGACCAGGTCATGTTGTGGCTAAAATTAGAATCTCAGCTCTGATGTTGCCACACTCTGATCGTGTGATGAGGACAGACTGCTTCACTCCTTCCAGCGTCTTGCTTGTTTATTTAGGTGCAGCTGGAGCGAAAGTTCACGTCAAGTTCGGGATGAATCATCGGGACAGGGGAGAGAACGCTGTGCAGGCCAAATAAAGGGAAACAAAAGGTTCAATTGTTGCTATTGTTGTCGTCGTTTCGACCGCCGGGGGGTGGGGGGGGGGGGGGGGGGGGGGGGAGTGTGGTTCCTCGCTCTTCTGTATCAAGTGGTGGTGGTGGTGATGTCGCCGTTGGTGCTGCTATTGCTGATGATATCAGACTGTCACGTCTTTCCACATGTCCTCTGTCTCAGTACGCTCCACCTTCAGGGCCTTGTGAACTGGAACTAATAGTTCTTCTCATCTTTCATCTGCACGAGGCTAAAACATCTGGACAGCGAGATTGGGTTGCCTGAATGAATCCCAACGTCAGGAGGATTCCTTCATGCGTGTTTTGTTCACAAGTTTACTATCCCTGCTCGTTTTTCGGGGCCCAGTTTGGGCCCTAAAGTCTCTGTTGAGGGTACAAGTTTCCATGATTTGTTCTAGCCATTTCTAGATTATCTCTCCGTTGATGGTACGAGTTTCCAGAGTTTGTTCTAACCAATCAAAGGATATCCTCGACTACAACCTGCAGGGGAAACTGCATGAGCTATGAGGACCATGCCACAGAGAACATCAGGTCAAAGTTGATCAACTTCTGCCTTGCTTTCACGTGGCATTTCCGATGGTCGGTTGCGGGGCAGAGCAGACACACACACACACACACACACACACACACAAACGGCGGATAGATGACAAATGATAAGAGGGGAAAACAGGGGCGGCACACAAGTAGGAAGCATCATCTTCATAAACAGTCGGCATGGCACCCAATGAATGAATGATTTCTGGGAGATTCCCTGTCCGAATAAATGTTATATGTCTAAGTAAATGTACGTAAACACAAGTTGCGTATACAACATCATCTATGTTTCTATACAGAAAGTATAAATGAACTGACTGATATGCCCAAAAGCTTTCGAGTCCAAGCAACTTCAAATATCAGACCGCAGGAAGATCTCACCAGGAACAAAGAAAAAGAAGAATGACGGGCAAAGAGACCATGCTTTGAAACACAAATATTGATTCTGTTAATGTGACTGACCATGCAGTTAAACACTGGTTAAAAACAGCCATAAGGGTAGTTTCTCAACAACGTTCACAAAGAACTAGCATCTCTCTCTCTCTCTCTCTCTCTCTCTCTCTCTCTCTCTGAACCTTGTGCATAGGGCACATGGGGTTTCGGCAAAGGTTTTCCACAAATGCCTGTCCTTTGCCTTTTTTTCTGCTCTTGCCCAGGTGAGCCCTCTATTGCTCAACATAATCTCTGCTGTTCTTCTCCATGTCTCCATGTCTCTAGTATCTACCAGCATTCTAAACATTCATTCATTCATTCATTTGCACGTCCCTTGTGGAACTTTACCTCCCTAACAGTACTCCTGTAGGCCTTTCGGTTGTAAGCAAGATGCCCTGCTGCTGATGCATCCATTTGAAGATTATCAACAATGTTTTGCAGCCATCTTCGTCTTGGTCTTCCTCTCTTTCTTTTTCCTATTATATTCCCTTCCACCACCGTCTGCTCTAAATTCTCATGACGTTTAATGTGTCCAAAATATTTAAGTTTTCTCTCTTTAATCTTCTTTACTAGCCAGCCTTCTTCAGTATTAAGTTCTTGTAGTATGGATATATTTGTTCTTTTTTGTGTTCATGATATTTGACAAATTCTTCTGTAGCATTTACTTTCAAAGGCATTTATGTGTTTCTCAGCTGTTTTGTTAAGTGTCCAGGTCTCACAGGCATATGTTGCAATGGGAAAGATGCATGCCCTTAAAAATCTTATTTTTGTAGTTCTGTCTGTTCCTCTCCACAGATTCTTTAGTTGTTTTACTTTCTGAAGAGCGATAGATGTTCTCCTCTTAATTTCCTTCATTGTATCTCCATTATTAGTTAGCAGTGATCCAAGATATTCAAAACTCTCCACTTCTTCCAATTTTTCCTCATTGATACATATTTCAGCTGCCTTGTTTGTTTTGTCAGTTGTCATCAATTTTGTTTTCTTTACATTAAGATAAAGGTTCTGCTCTTCGCTGTTCTTACGGACTGACATAATTAGTTTTTCCATTCCTTTTTGTGTTGTGGACAGTAATACTGCGTCATCAGCATATCTAATCTCTGGTATTTCATAACCTCCAATTGTTATGGCATAGTAATATTCTTGTGTCTACATCTTATCTAACATTCCTCATTAACATCTTATTTTTTTTAAAAATAAGAAAAGTAGTTCTAAAACATCAGGATTAATACGCCAAAAGTTGCATTGACGCTACTCTGAGATCTCCATTACACTCAAAATAGTCACGTGGCAGGTATACAAGAAAACTAGCACGTAAATTAAGAAACTATTCTGATCAAGTCATTACTCATAAAATACGCATTAATTTTACGCTATAGGATTCAACTGCACTAAATCCGTTAATGAATTATTTTTCACTTTCTCTTGAATTCTTTTGTGATTCTCACGTTAAAAATTTTCGGTTCGCGTTTCAAATGGAAGTAATCTATCGCGAGCATTAGCGAGTGAAATGTTCTTTGTCTGTTGCCGCTAGAGCCACAATTACAGCGTTCAGAGCACTCAATCACTAGAGTAATCACTGGTCTTTGATTTCTACCTCAGTTGGGCTTCATTATCTGGTTTTGTGTGAGTTTGACTTTCTTTTTTAAAACACAAAACGCGGATTTCTCATTCTAAAATTGTGCAATAAAAGGGAATTAAAACTTGTTTTTATCCCAAATATAGAAAGATCTTGATGAAGCCACTGTCAACAATTACTGAGGAAAGACGCTGGCGATGGTTGGGACATGTGCTCCGAATGACTGACAACTCACTACCAAAAATAGCACTAAGGTGGACACCACAGGGGAACAGAAGTAAGGGTAGACCAAAAGAGACATGGAGAAGAACAGAAAGGATGTTGAGCAATAGAGGGCTCACCTGGGCAAGAGCAGAAAAAAAGGCGAAGGACAGGCATTTGTGGAAAACCCTTGTGGAAGCCCCATGTGCCCTGGGCACTTAAGGTTCAGAGAGAGAGAGAGATAGAAAGATCTTGGGAAATGAAAATCCTAGGATATACGATGAAGCAACGAGGATCAAATACATTCTCTATCTCACACTAAGCCTTGCGTCTGTACAGGACGTAAAAGAGCAAAGCATCGACCAAACTGTGTGTGACAGATGTTTACATATACTGCTGTAAGCTCACACACTAAGTCTTACGTCATGCAGCTTTGTACAGGACGTAGAGCAGAGCATCGACCAAGCTGTGTGACAGATATTTACATACACTGCTGTAAGCTCACACACCAGCGATATTCCCCGCTTGCCGGCAGAAATTTCTAGATCTATTTGGCTAGGCTGCCTCATAACATAGACACACATCATACCCCGTTTGCCGGCAGAAATCTCTAGATCTATTTGGCTAGGCAACCTCATAACATAGACACACATCATACCCTGTTTGCCGGCAGAAATCTCTAGATCTATTTGGCTAGGCAACCTCATAACATAGACACACATCATACCCCGTTTGCCGGCAGAAATCTCTAGGTCTGTTTGGCCAGGCAAACTCGTACACACATCACAACACTTTTAAACATGTCTTTATTATTGTCTTTATGAACACGAAAACTTCTGCCATGACTACTCTTGATACAGCAGTATCACCTCATGATTGTTATTTCACTTCGTAATGAATTTATTAGTAAATTATGATAATCATACACGAACCAATCAGTTAAAACATGTCGCTCATATGAAGAGGCACAACATAATGAAAATCATATTGAGAAAAAAATTGGGGGGGGGGGGGGCTAGAGGACGACAACGATATAAATGGGTGGGACAGCATAAAGAAATGGGCGGGATCAAGAGACAGAGGAAAGCTGACGGATTCACTGTAGGCAACCTCCCGAGGGAAGACGGCGCTGGATGACGGACATGACATTCCTTCTACCGTTGATCTCATATGTCAGTGGCATGAGTCTTCACATAAAACCTGCTCGTGTACTGCTACGTTAACTTCTCTGACATTTAACCAAAGTATCAGTTTCGACGATAAAACTCGGGGAACCGAAGCCCTCGCCTCTCTCTCTCCCTCTGGAGGGAGAGTGACAAAGAGCAGAGTCAGCGGGCAGCCAGGACTTTCCTACGGTTGGACGCCTCACGTTACATTAACGATAAGAATCAAGTTCCAAGCCAAATACACACAAGCTGTGGAATTTATCGTCAACGGAGATGTTGTCTTCTCCAATGTCACGACTCAGTGATGGCGGCTTTGTTTCTGATTATTTTCTTTCTTATAACATAGTTGTTCCTGGTTTTGTTGGTTGACAGGAAGAAAATAACAGAAACTGGGGGGAAAACAACATACGTTAATCATTTTGCCAGCGATGTTGATGATAACTGTGATGCCAGAAGCAAGCAGGCTGGGCTCTGTAACCCAAACACGGTGGTGGTGTTGCTGTTGTGGTTGAAAATGCAATCCCAATACTACATGAATCAGCCGTGAGAGAATTTGTTTATCAAAAGCATGTTTGGCAACTTCCACGAATAGATAGAATCTTCTTACTGCATAAACATCTTGTAAGATGAAGTGACTAGTCGTTGTTATCATTATCTCCAGTATGAGCAGGACATTTCCTCTAGACATTATCTCCAGTATGAGCAAGCAGGACATTTCTTCTAGACATTATCTCCAGTATGAGCAAGCAGGACATTTCCTCTAGACATTATCTCCAGTATGAGCAAGCAGGACATTTCCTCTAGACATTATCTCCAGTATGAGCAAGCAGGACATTTCTTCTAGACATTATCTCCAGTATGAGCAAGCAGGACATTTCTTCTAGACATTATCTCCAGTATGAGCAAGCAGGACATTTCTTCTAGACATTATCTCCAGTATGAGCAGGACATTTCCTTTAGATATTATCTCCAGTACGAGCAGGACATTTCTTCTAGACATTATCTCCAGTATGAGCAAGCAGGACATTTCTTCATGACATTTTCTCCAGTATGAGCAGGACATTTCTTACAGATATCTCCATCTCAGGACACTTAGAGAAGATGGCCGAGAGTAGACAGACAAAAAAGGGTTTATACAGATCAACAGACAGACCAAGACAACGGCGGCGGGACAACCTGGAAGAAGACCTACAAGACCTCGGAGTAGACAACTGACAGAAGAAGACTAAGAACATAGAGGAGTAGACAACTAGCAGAAGAAGACTAAGAACAGAGAGGAGTAGACAACTCGTAGAAGAAGACTAAGAACAGAGAGAAGTGGACAACTAGCAGAAGAAGACTAAGAACAGAGAGGAGTAGACAACTAGCAGAAGAAGACTAAGAACAGAGAGGAGTGGACAACTAGCAGAAGAAGACTAAGAACAGAGAGAAGTGGACAACTAGCAGAAGAAGACTAAGAACAGAGAGGAGTGGACAACTAGCAGAAGAAGACTAAGAACAGAGAGGAGTGGACAACTAGCAGAAGAAGACTAAGAACAGAGAGGAGTGGACAACTAGCAGAAGAAGACTAAGAACAGAGGAGTAGACAACTAGCAGAAGAAGACTAAGAACAGAGAGGAGTGGACAACTAGCAGAAGAAGACTAAGAACAGAGAGGAGTAGACAACTAGCAGAAGAAGACTAAGAACAGAGAGGAGTAGACAACTAGCAGAAGAAGACTAAGAACAGAGAGGAGTAGACAACTAGCAGAAGAAGACTAAGAACAGAGAGAAGTGGACAACTAGCAGAAGAAGACTAAGAACAGAGAGAAGTGGACAACTAGCAGAAGAAGACTAAGAACAGAGAGAAGTGGACAACTAGCAGAAGAAGACTAAGAACAGAGAGAAGTGGACAACTAGCAGAAGAAGACTAAGAACAGAGAGGAGTAGACAACTAGCAGAAGAAGACTAAGAACAGAGAGAAGTGGACAACTAGCAGAAGAAGACTAAGAACAGAGAGAAGTGGACAACTAGCAGAAGAAGACTAAGAACAGAGAGGAGTGGACAACTGGCAGAAGAAGACTAATAACAGAGAGAAGTGGACAACTAGCAGAAGAAGACTAAGAACAGAGAGAAGTGGACAACTAGCAGAAGAAGACTAAGAACAGAGAGAAGTGGACAACTAGCAGAAGAAGACTAAGAACAGAGAGGAGTAGACAACTAGCAGAAGAAGACTAAGAACAGAGAGAAGTGGACAACTAGCAGAAGAAGACTAAGAACAGAGAGGAGTGGACAACTGGCAGAAGAAGACTAAGAACAGAGAGGAAGGGAGACAGGTCTTGTCTGCAGGAGTGAGCCGCAGTGGCTCACTGAATGAATGAATCTCATTTGTTCAGTGTTAAATTATGCTTTTACAAAAACATCGTCTTCATATTTACATGAACGAATATAACACAAGTTTTGGGACCGTAAAAGATCATTTCTGGTCTGACATTCTCTTCTGTTGATATTTCTATCACTAAGGGCAATGTTTCTATGGTTTTGGGCGCTTGAACAGCAAAAGCTGTTAGTGCACTGGTCTCTCACACCGAGGTCAAGTGGTTGAAGTCTCAACTCTGTTGCGCCCCAGTCAACCTAGCTACAGAAACTGGTACCTGACTCTTGGAAACAGGGAAGTACAGACGGCCAGACCCGATGCTGATCACATAATTATATAGTAGACGGAGATGTATGGTTCAGTTTGGGGAAAAAAAATTGAAAGGGTGATGAAAATGTGCAGAAACTTGTTTTACTCCTAGTGCATTTGGTATTTTTTTAAAAGGGGGGGGGGTGTTTGTTCTGTTTATTCATCATCATCCTCTGTACTCTCAATGGAGCATAAGGCAACAAAGGTTCCCCAGCCAATTCTGTCTTGAGCAAGTAGGGATATCTCAAACCTTGTCTTTCTTGGTTCCTATTGTAGTAATAAAATTTTTACTAGATTGATGTGAATTATTATTCAATCATTTATTTTGTCTTGCCGTCGTCGTACTGAGTGGTGGAAGGGTGACTACCCCATACATTCACACCTTATGTATAAATAACGGGAACACGAAACAACGATCCTTGTATTTACAAAATTGTGATCCACAAGGCAATGCGAATCAAACGAATCCTATGCGCATGAAGTCCATATATTTATATATTTCCACACGCGTTATTGAATCATAAAAAAAGGTTCCTTGAATAATATGATTTCAATCCTGATTACAAATGCACACAACTAACTATACACGTCAGCCTCCATCTATCGAATGTCCACGTCTGCCGCTGGACTTCCACGTGCTCAACTCATCCCCCTTTTCTTCTCTTCTCGTCTTATATACCTGGTCAGTGCCGGACTCGAAGGCCTGGGGATTTCCATTAAAAACCGGGTCACTGCTTGCTTATTTTTCCACTCCTTACATTATAGCTCCTCCAGTATTGTTCTCTCGGCTTTCGTCCTTGCTCGTCTTTGGTGGTATCACACTACCCCAGCCCCTGGCTGCTTCGCCAAGACCCGACATGTAGACTGTTGTCTTGATGTTTCTGTAGGACTTCTCTCTTTTTTTTTGTTTGTTTCTTTTTTATTTCATAGGTCCATGGCCTAATGCCAAAACCACACAAGCCTGGAGGACAACGGTGTCTTTTTTTCATCTGAATCCTCTCCGTTGGCCTTCTCAGTATGGGTGACCCACCTTTCAGTTAGCTATGCTACCCCCGGTATAGCTCTTCCTATCATCAGAGCACGCAAACTCCTTCCCCCCCCCCTCACTGCGATAAGGCAGAGACACCATCGAGAGAGTTGCCCGTTTATTCCAGTAAAGTACATAACAGCTGGTTATGTCCCTACGGGGTTAATATATAAAAGAGCAAAAACGCTGGTTGTTAAAGAGACTGAATTAAGGAATGAAGTGGGCCACCCATGGCGTGTTAGATTTTTGTGGGATGAAACGAGACAGACCGCGGGGGGAAACAGACCTCAGTGTTAATGAAGGCGAAGATTCCATCGCCCGAACCGAAGGAGTATAATAGGGATGTCTCCATGGTAACAGCATGTTTACATTTCCGCCGTTGCTATCTTTCGTTACGGACCATGCCCAAGCTCTGCTCAAATGCTGTCACCACCTCTCAACGCTGCTTCCGTGTGACGGAGTTCTTTGTCTGAACGTAAAAACCGACAGCATCACAGCGGACGTACGGCCGGCCGTGCATGGAGAGATATGTCTGGAATCACACAGAGGTGAGAGCTGAATCACGTCAGCTCTTTATATGTCCTTAGGACAGTGGTTCTCAGCTCTTAGTACTATGAGCTCCCTACTTTTCAGCGTTAAAAAAAAAACAAAATACCCACAATCTCAGCAGGAGCTCTTTTACCTTCAGCGAAGCCACTGAAGTTTAGTTTCCACTATTTGTCAGGGATGGTGTGTGTGTGTGAGAGAGAGAGAGAGAGAGAGAGAGAGAGAGAGGAGAGGGGGCAACATGTTTCTGGAGAAACAAGTGCTGGTGTAGATGGCGAAAACAAGAAGTCTCCCCATCTATAGCTAAGCTTCCCCCATCATCGCCACCTCAGCTTCCGATCCCCACTATCTAAGCTCCTAGTCGAGCCACCTCAGCTTCCGATCTTCACTATCTAAGCTCCCTATCCTCGCCACCTCAGCTTCCGATCTTCACTATCTAAGCTCCCTATCCTCGCCACCTCAGCTTCCGATCTTCACTATCTAAGCTCCCTATCCTCGCCACCTCAGCTTCCGATCCCCACTATCTAAGCTCCCTATCCTCGCCACCTCAGCTTCCGATCTTCCCTATCCTCGCCACCTCAGCTTCCGATCTTCACTATCTAAGTTCCCTATCCTCGCCACCTCAGCTTCCGATCTTCACTATCTAAGCTCCCTATCCTCGCCACCTCAGCTTCCGATCTTCACTATCTAAGCTCCCTATCCTCGCCACCTCAGCTTCCGATCCTCACTATCTAAGCTCCTAGTCGAGCCACCTCATCTTCCGATCCCCACTATCTAAGCTCCCTATCCTCACCACCTCATCTTCCGATCCCCACTATCTAAGCTCCTAGTCGAGCCACCTCATCTTCCGATCCCCACTATCTAAGCTCCCTATCCTCACCACCTAAGCTCCCGATCTCCACTATCTTGAGTTTCCGATCCACACTGTCTTAATTAAGCGCCTGATTTCCGCCACCTCGGCTCCCTGTCCCCACAACCTCAGTTCTCTGTCCCCACAAACCTCAGCTCCCTGTCCCCACGAACCTCAGCTCCCTGTCCCCACAACCTCAGCTCTCACTCCCCGCCGCCTCTACCTCATAGCTCGTTGCTTCAACTGAACATCTCTTGCCTTGTTTTCTGTCATCTTGTCCACTGTTTTTTTTCCCCTTTAAAATACTATGCTATCTCTTCCCACCAAACCCCAGCCAGTACACTCATGTTTGATGGAACTTCTCTAAGAATTTACACTTTCTCTATTATTTGTATGTACATTCAGTCCACGTTATTTCCAAGCACTCGTCTCCTTAGTGATGAATGAATATTCACGCAGATTTCAGAAAGATTTAAGGCACTTCAGGCACATTCAGCCATCATCATCGTCATTATCATCATCAGCATCATCACACTACGCTGTATCGACTGTACAAGAAACCATCCAGTATTCTCACCTCACTAAAAAGAGGAGGCACAAGAAATAATGAAATTATAACGAAGATCACAAAACGGCAATCCAGATTTGTGGGCCATGTTTGGAGGAGAGTCAGGCTAAAGAACCTAATGGCAACAGGGAAGATCGAAGGTAGAAGAGACAGAGGTGGACAGAGAGGGGAAAAAAATCTTTGATGGTTTGATATCCCAGCAAGGGAAATGCTCACTGACAGACCTATTCAGATGCACGAAGGATCGATGGTTGTGAAAGGATATTATAGCCATGGAGCGAGAGAGAGAGAGAGAGAGAGAGAGAGAGAGTTCTCATATGTGATAGAACCACTTTTTTTTTCTTCTAATTGTTTTTCTGGATAATTCTACTGCGTATGAATACATCGTCGCTGATCTGTTCACGCCAATAATAATATATAATATATAAGAATAATATATAAGAATATTATATAAGAACTTGTGTTCTTCTGTTCCGTCTACTCACTGAATCCTGTCAGTTACCAAAGTAGATGTTTTCAACCACTGGGCAAGTTCTCTCTCTCTCTCTCTCTCTCTCTCTCTCCCCAATTGGCGAACTGGGACCACAGATTGACAGCCTCAAGTTGCAATATTGATCTACAAAGATCAATATTCCAACACTTCGAGTCTGTCAATCTGTGCTCCCAGTTTCTCTCTCTCTCTCTCTCTCTCTCTCCCCAGCCCCTTTCTTACACACACACACACAAAAACCCTAAAATTTGCCATGGGGAAGTCACCTCTGGCTTAGAATCCCTAAGCTATATGATGTTATGTATACTACTTGCATTAATGTCTTCACAATATCGATCGTGGGTTGTTTTTGGTAACCAAAATGACTGAACTAACGCCATCGCATTATTCTTGGAAAAACTGTTAGTACTTACATTCAGCATTGGTAACAACATAAATAGCAACTATTTTATGTTATCAGCAACAAAAATGGAGAAAAGGGCTTCATATATTAACAAGACAACCATGTATTATTTCCAACTGGGTCCTCATAAGACAACAACAAAAGCAATTATAAGATGAGCAACAACAACAACAACAAATACCAACAATGAAAAGATTTCATTGTTAAACAATTAACAACAAACAAATCGGATGGTTTCTATGTGTTCTTTGTGGCACAGTAACATTGTTTTTATTCATAATATTTTATTCATTCTATGAAACGTTTCGTCCAGTATGAAGATGGCACCATCTGCTTTAAAGTGCGCGTCATTTTCAGACATCCATTCCCAACAGAAACAGAATAAAGAACTGATTCGCTGTTGTCTTACGGGCCCCTTCATGAATACAATTAATATAACTTCTTCAAGGAAAATTCTCTGAAAACTCACCCCCCCCCCCCCCTCCCAAACCACCGTTCCAAAAGTGGGGACCAGAACACATTCTCGGGTCATCTGTGCTGAATGGTCGCCTAGACCGAGAACCGTCGTTGTAAAATCTCTATTTTATTTCTAGAATCTCGGAAGCAGAGTTTACTGTGGGAATTTGTTCTGACCAAGGTCGATGTCTGCACACAGAGAGCCAGTGGAGATTCCCTCTTTCCCTTTTCTCCCCCCACCCCCACATACACACACACACACACAAACCATCCTCACCTTGTATCGTGTGAAAGTCTGCAGACGCATGAAAACCTGTCTTGTTTTCAGCATCTTCTCTGTTCCTTGGTTTAACTTATGTAAACGTGTGGAGAAACTTCAGTGAAGATACCAAAACGGAGGCTTGTATGTGTGTAAGTGTATGTGTGTGCGAAATGTGTTTTCGTATTTATTACACTTTTCAGTATTTTCATGTTATCATATTCCCACTTCAGCATGTCTCAGCACGAACTCTTTTACATGGCTCACAGACAACATGATAAGCTTTAACCCCCGCAATCCGAGACTGTTTACTGACACACACACAAAGGAGAGTTTGCTTGGCGTTTTGTTCTCTTTTCCCTAACGTACAAATATCGAGAAATACCTTTTTCTTCGTCAGCCTGTCTCTCTCATTGTATATTTCTTTGTCTATATATCATTGTATATTTCTTTGTCTATATCTCATTGCCTATTTCTTTGTCTATATCTCATTGCCTATTTCTTTGTCTATATCTCACTGTCTATTTCTTTGTCTATATCTCACTGTCTATTTCTTTGTCTATATCTCATTGTATATTTCTTTGTCTATATCTCATTGTCTATTTCTCATTGTATTGTTCTTTGTCTATATCTCATTGTATATTTCTATGTCTATATCTCATTGTATATTGCTTTGTCTACATCTCATTGCCTATTTTTTTGTCTGTATCTCATTGCCTATTTCTTTGTCTGTATCTCACTGTCTATTTCTTTGTCTGTATCTCATTGTATATTTCTTTGTCTGTATCTCACTGTCTATCTCATTGTCTATATCTCATTGTATTGTTCTTTTTCTATATTTCATTGTCTATATCTCATTGTATTGTTCTTTTTCTATATTTCTTTGTCTATATCTCATTGTCTATATCTCATTGTATTGTTCTTTTTCTATATCTCACTGTCTATTTCTTCGTCTATATCTCATTGTATATTTCTTTGTCTACATCTCATTGTATATTTCTTTGTCTACATCTCATTGTATATTTCTTTGTCTATATCTCATTGTATATTTCTTTGTCTATATCTCACTGCATATTTCACTGTCTGTATCTCATTGCCTATTTCTTTGTCTGTATCTCATTGCCTATTTCTTTGTCTCTATCTCATTGCCTATTTCTTTGTCTATATCTCATTGCCTATTTCTTTGTCTATATCTCATTGCCTATTTCTTTGTCATCTTAGTCATTTTGCCCCGCCCCCATTCCCCCCACCCCCAGCCCCAAACCGAGAAGTTAATTCTCAGATCTAAATAAAGTCCAGAACAGAATCTGATGACGGTGTTTTTGGTGTGACCAGAGAAAGGATCATCAAGGCTACACAAAGAGGTGGTCATCAAGAGCACAAAAAGGCACGGTCATCAAGTTTCGCACAATGGGAATGTCATAAAGTTTCACATAATGGGAAGGTCATCAAGGTAACACTATGGGAAGGTCATCAAGGTCACAATATGGGAAGGTCATCAAGGTCACAATATGGGAAGGTCATCAAGGTCACATAATGAAATGGTCATCAAGTGAGCTAGCTGACCACGATTCTACCTATTAATTACTCCTTTCTCGATATATTGGAGATTTCTGAAAAAAAAGAGGTGGGTGAGGGGGGGGGGGGTATTTGTAGAGCCTGACAAGTGTGTCAAGCTTGAATTCGCTGAGTTAGTTTAAATAAAACAACAACAACAACAACAGCCAACCCTCCTGCCTGCCCCATAACACTATTACAAAATCTTGCCATGGCACCTACTTCAACCAACACGTTCAGAGTTTCATCAGACAACTGCCTATTCAAACCAACCATTCGGGCCAACAGCCCAGAGTAAACGTAAATATACTATTTTTTATCCATGTCAAGGACAGTCGTATTTAGATGAACGTACTGAAGTTTCTGTACTCAGATAAAGCTGGCAGTCCACGACAAAACCAGGTTAACGTGAAAGTCATACAGAAACTCTGATCTTCGTTCCATTACATGGTCATGTGATGTATCATGTGATATGAAGATAACTATACTGGAGGGTGTCAACAAAAAAACAAAAAAAAGTTATAACCTTGAACTCGTACAGTCTGTTAGGGAACTGAATTATCTGGACTCTTATACGAGGCACGAAGTGGTTAGTGCACTGGTCTTTCATGGCGAAGGTTGGGGGTTCGAATCCAGCCGGAGGCACCCCAGTCACCCAGCTGTAGAAATGGGTACCCGACTTCTTCTGGAGTTGGGGAAAGAAAGGCGGCCAGGCGTGGTAGTGACCATGTCACCCTCTAATGTGCTGACAGGTCAAGGAAAATATGGGAACTAACACCATATCCTTATGTGCCTCTAGGCATGACAGGATTGCCTTTACCTTTTTTATTACTACACGAGGCAGGAACAACTCTATCATCTTCTTCTTCCTCGTCTTTATTTTGGCCAGATTTTGCGAACTAGCGTTCTTCCCAAAGCATATCGTGATTTTTTTAAGCAAAAGCGTCGTATCGGACTGGAAGTAGGTCACGTCAGTTTCCTGTAATGCTCGTACTGGCGCGAAAAGTAGATCCTGGGACAGATTCCACCATCTGCGACCACGTTCAGCCTCAACTCGAAAGCTCGGGTTTGCTGACCTGCCAGAATTGCGTTGGGGTTTTGTTGTTGTTGTTTTTCTAGCACTGCTATCTTAGCTCCACTACCCTGCTGTCACAACTGAAAGTTCTTGAATCATCAGTTGCTTTCCCCCCCCCCCACAAAAACTTCCTTCTCCAAGCTGCTGAGCTGTCATCTATTTGAAGTCCTTCTGTGAACAGAAATATTCCCCGGCATCTTTTCCTCTTGTTTCGCTCCTCTTGCTCACAGTTTGTACACGCTTCGCAAGAAACTGTTCTGATAGAAATACTAGCACTGATAAATACTGTAACAGGGGAATAATACAGACCCCAAGAGGTAGCGATTCGATAAGAAATCGCTTGTGTGTATGTGCGCGCTGAGTGAGAGACCAGGGGAAAATTAATGTCCTGATATGAAGCGGAGCAATATTTGGATAACCAATAACTGGACACATAACATATATCCTGTCAGTCAGAACAAGAAGCTCTTTGGTTATTCATTTTCTCTGTGGCAGAATCTGTCTCGGGGATCATTAGAAGACTCCAGACTCCAGAACACACCCTTCAAGAGTGTCCAAACCATGCGGACCTGAGACGAGAGATATAACCAGGGGACACAAAGCTTGGGGGAAAAGCTTTAGGGCTCCTATCAGGATTTGGAGAGGACTGGGGGGGGGGCCTTTGCCATGTCGATAGGGATCAGGATCTGATATGGCCAACAACCTAGAACGACGACGACGACGAAGAAGAAGAAGAAGAAGAAGTGACGGCCAGATCGAAAAGGAATGTATATGAGCAAAACGACAGTTTAATGTTATGTGCTTAGATTTAACAAAAATAACGACAGATAAAACATTCACAGCCTACACAAAGGCAATATGATAACAGTGTCCCAGCCAAGAACTCCACATAGGCAATATGATAACAGTGTCCCAGCCAAGAACTCCACATAGGCAATATGATAACAGTGTCCCAGCCAAGAACTCCGCATAGGCAATATGACAACAGTGTCCCAGCCAAGAACTCCACACAGGCAATATGACAACAGTGTCCCAGCCAAGAACTCCATATAGGCAATATGATAACAGTGCCCCAGCCAAGAAATCCACATAGGCAATATGATAACAGTGTCCCAGCCAAGAACTCCACATAGGCAATATGATAACAGTGCCCCAGCCAAGAACTCCACATAGGCAATATGATAACAGTGTCCCAGCCAAGAACTCCACATAGCCAATATGATAACAGTGCCCCAGCCAAGAACTCCACATAGGCAATATGACAACAGTGTCCCAGCCAAGAACTCCACATAGGCAATATGATAACAGTGCACCAACCAAGAACTCCACATAGCCAATATGATAACAGTGCCCCAGCCACGAACTCATGAAGACAGGACAGGGACAAGGAATGATGAGACAAGCATGACAGACAGATGTTACTAGGAGACAGGTATGCTGTCAGTGGGTCAGGCAAGAAAGGAGACAGGTATGCTGTCAGCGGGTCAGGCAAGTAAGGAGACAGGTATGCTGTCAGCGGGTCAGGCAAGTAAGGAGACAGGTATGCTGGCAGCGGGTCAGGTAAGTAAGGAGACAGGTATGTTGTCAGCGGGTCAGGTAAGTAAGGAGATAGGTATGCTGTCAGCGGGTCAGGCAAGTAATCAGAAAGACAGAACAAGACAAGACGAGACAGGCAAAAACATTCTCCGCAGCGTTATAACCTACAACTTGAAGACTGTAATAAGAACTCTAAGTGAAGTACAACTAGCAGTAAAGTATAATAATCACTATTATTATTATTATTTTTATTATTATTGGTTATCACAGTATTATAACCACAAAGATATTAAAGCACTATTAGGTGAAAGGAAATGGAGTCAATCTCAAAATGTGGCACAGATAACAGGCTCATGTTGACTGCTGAATCCCACAGCGTGTAATCTTTTATCGTGATTTATGCAGATAAGAGGTTAGTATGTTGAAGTGAAATACTGAACTTTGGAGCCTGTAACTAGGAGCCAGAGAGAGTCGGGGCTGTCTAGTCTGTTACTAGGAGCCAGTGGTGTATTGTCTGTTACTGGGAGCCAGTGGTGTCTAGTCTGTTAGTAGGAGCCAGTGGTGTCGAGTCTGTTAGTAGGGGCCAGGACTGTCTCTATTACTAGGAGCCAGAGAGAGTCAGGGCTGTCGAGTCTGTTACTAGGAGCCACTGGTGTCTAGTCTGTTACTAGAAGCCAAGGCTGTCGAGCCTGTTACTAGGGGCCAGGACTGTTTCTATTACTAGGAGCCAGGGCTCTCGAGTCTGTTACTAAGAGTCAGGGCTATTTACTCTGTTACTATAAGCCAGGGTTGCCTCTGTTACTAGGAGCCAAGGCTGTCGAGCCTGTAGAAACAAAGACTACAGAGTCAAGTTTCCGGGTTGGAGTTTAAGTCTGTAAAAATGTTCTATTTATGAATGAGGTGAAATATGACAATATAAAATTCATGATTTCAGAGCTGAAGGTCTGGCCTACTGACTCATTGGCTTTACAAGGATCACCACGAAGCAGAGGAATAGAACGGTAGGTAAATATTTCGCTGGCCCTGATAACCAAACTTCTTTCCATTATGTGCTTCCAGTTACTGCCCCTATTATTTGTTGTCTCTTATGGATCTTGCCTTCTCTATTCAAACGTGTATGCTGTGTTTTATAGTCCTGCTGTGTTGCTTAAAACACTACGTCATACTCAATGGGTGCACGTGGTTTGGCTGTGCAGCAAGCTTAAGTGTGATGCTAAACAGCTTCTGTTTACATCATCTATCATCATTTTCGGCACAGTCATTTCACCATCAACAGTATACTTACAGCAACACCTGCAAGAACTCCAGCTACCAAATTCTCACCACTGCTACGTATGCTCTTGTATCCCCTCAACCTTTACAGTCATTGTAGAATGATTACTTCAGTTCGCTTTACTGTTAGCTACAGTAAAATGGGAAAATACGTGGGTACTAAAAGCACAGTATCTCTCTCTCTCTCTCTCTCTCTCTTTATATATATAACCAATGTTTTTAAAAAGTTCTTCTTCCTAAACCCAGGCTTGATCTGTACAAGAAAAGCCTTGCATACTCTGCAGTACAGCTCTGGAACACCCTCCCCTACAATTTAAAATCCATTAATAATACTTCATCCTTTAACTCAAATCTTTCTTCAGTATCTACTTGCTTGTAACTACATGCTTCATTAGAATAACGAATAATCTCTTAGCCCACTGACTCGCCAGCCATCAAGTTCCAAAAGGGATATAGTTATAAACGTAATTTGTTAGATTTTGTTAGAAATTATTTTAACGAATGTTAAAGAATGTGATGTTAGAAGTAATGCACTAAAAATGTATTTTTGTGTATGTATGTGCCTGTGTATGCCTGTGTGTACGTGCTATCTTGTTAGATTACTTACGTCTCATGTGGTTCATTCTCTCATAGTTGTAAATGTTTAATTGTGCACTCTTCTTATATGTTTTTTTCCCGCTTGTGTAATTGGTGTACTTGTATTAAAATCAAGTGTGTAGGAAGAATGAAAGACGGAGCGAGGAAGGGCAGAATGTAAGACGCGCCTGAGTGCCCAATTCTTCACCCTTTGTAAATAAAGATAATTCATTCATTCATTCTCTCTCTCTCTCTCTCTCACACACACACACACACACACAATCATCTTCTATATGAAAGACTGAGATGCCAGGGTTTTTGTGAATCATCTTTGGAAATTTTGTTGTCACCAGCAATGAGGACGGAGAAGAAATGACACCCCCCCCCTTCCTCCGAACCAGAAAAGGGGGGGGGGCAGAGGAGGAGAGAGATGTAGGGAGAGAGAGAACGAGAGAAAGACAGAGAAGGGGAGAGACAGATAGACTCCGCGCGAGGGATGAACATTATCTAAAGAGCAAACAGAGATCAAAACTGATCAAAACGACACAAACGCTATGAGACTTGCCTTTGTACTACAAACATTGTTTGCTGTTTTTATGGCCACCCATGCATATTCAGCACATGAGTAGATAGAATCAGTTACGGTAGAAGACTGCCAGACAAACCATACTCTGCGAACTGACGTTTCAGCTAATTATTTATTTATCTAAAAGATAGGAGAAATGTTACATTTTGTTGTATTCGGCGGAAATCGGAGAGAGCTTCGTATAGACTTCGCGCTTATATTCGCCGGCTCACTGACCTTGTCAGCCATAAGAGAAGCCATGAAAAGAGATCGGGTCTAATTACTTTAAACCGACATCATGATCGCTGGTAATACAATCCAAACCTATCGCACGAACATATTTTACAATGTAATCTATACATATTTCATGAGCACATTCTACAATGTAATCTAAACCTGTTTAATGAACATATTTTACATACTATACGAATGTAATTTCCGTGGGGTTTTTTTTTTTCCACCGGAATGTGGGTTTTCCAATTGTGTTCTGTTACTGAGCGTGTCGGACAGCAGAGTGAATAATGAGTTCACATGAAACATTCATTTCAGATTTGACAAAGAAATCTCTTTGTGTAACTCGGCTGACTGACAGTTATTGCTCCCCGTCTAGCAAAAGCCAGAGCACCCCACCCGATGTTTGGAATGCCATACTCACAGCTACTTTGACTCGATAATCTGTCGCTTCTGTGTGATTTAGTTGCCGTCGTTTTTTATGTTGGGGTGGTGTCCAGAGTGGGTTGGGGTTGTGGGAGGGGGGTCCTCGGCCTTTCTTATACCACTGATCTCCTTGAGATTTTTTTGGGGTGGGGGGGGAGACAGGGGGAACTGTGGGTCCTTCCTCGGGTACAGAACAGTCTTGTAGGATTAGATCTGTGTTCTCTTACTTTACTGTACGAAAGCCTCGTTGTTTCCTATTTATAAAAAAAAATTGTTCATCAGGTACAATGTGTTTTACACACTTATTCAAGGAAGAGGGGACATTGAAAATATTATAACAACAGGAAAAATAGAAGGAAGGAGATCAAGAGGAAGACCAAGAGACATGATACTGGACAGTCTGACGGGATGGTGTGAGAGGAGATCACCAACTGAACTGATGGCCTGCATGAAGGATCGGATACTCTGGAGAAGCATAATAGCCAACGCCAGTCGGCACGGCACCTGATGATGATGATTCAAGGAATACCAAGTATATTTAAATATGCTATTGTACTGCAGTAAACATTACTGTCTGTGGATGTAGGACTCAGTGCCACGTGGATGGCTTAAAGTGAGTCAAAAGTTTAGTGAGTAAATCCTGACATTAAACCCAAGGGAGACAGACTATAACAAAATTCTTGTCTATTCCGTCTTCTAGTGCCATTTACAAAAGACTGATTTTCAAAACGAGACTGATTTCAAAACGAGATTGATTTCAAAACGAGACTGATTTCAAAACGAGACTGATTTTAAAACGGTATTGATTGCGCCCTCTCTCTTCATGAGCTCGTCAACAGAGGGGATGTTACATTGGCCACGTGACATTTTCGATGACCAAGGCGAAACACGAAACAACACGCTTGGCGACGGTTTCATAACCGTCTTGTAAGACTGCATATTCTAATACATATATAGTATGTAAAATATTTTTTTAAATAGCAACAATGTGCGCGCCTTGATTAATTCCTTGATCAATAACTACACGGGGTTTAGACAGGTTGCCCAAATTGATGAAAGAAGTGCTCTAATATATCCATACCACAAGAACTTAATACTGAAGAAGGTTGACTAGTAATGAAGATTAAACAGAGAAAATTTAAATATTTTCCACATATTAAACATCATGAGAATTTAGACAGTCTTGGAAGGTACATAATGGGAAAAAGAAAGAGAGGAAGACCAAGGCGAAGATGGCTACAAGACATCGTTTATGATCTGCGAATGGACGCATCAGCAGCAGGACATCTTGCTTAGAACCGAGAGGCCTACAGGAGAGCTGTTAGGGATGCAAAGTTCCGCATGGGACACGCAGATGACTTACTGACTGACTGATGCTCTAAAAAAGCGAATGTTTTCAGACCTCATCCCAGAGATGAAACTGATACTCATAAGAAATAAACTGGTGCATGAGAGTACACAAACTGCATGCAGATAATATTTTGATCTCACGACCTTATATGGGAGGGCAAGATTTGCAAACTACGTCGCAAACTATGTATACTGCAGCATGGAGAAGTCTGACACACTCAGTCCAGGGGAAGGATGTTGTCAAGGCCAACGCCCGCTTGTGTGTACGTATTATGCCAGGCTAATTTGTGGACCAACCCGGCCTCAAGCCAGTACTGTGTCCCGTCTGATGTGTGTGCTCTAGCCGCCTGGCTGGCCTGACGGTTTCGCCGGGCCTGTGTGATGTACACACCTGACAAAATGTGCTTTGTCTAAATGTATTCTACGGGGGCGACAGTTTTTAAGGTCAGAGGTCATGCGCCTGCACACATCGCTCGTGAGGCCAAGATTTACTCCTTGCATTTCCTCCCTTTCCCTGGGTTTATGCGTCATTAAATAAAAATGACAACCACACTTCTCGACTGGACGCTCTTTCTGTCCGTGCAGGAGTGGGGTCACGGAAGGTGAAGCATTTCCGGGCCAGCAGCCCCCACTGATGACCTTCAAACGTTCCAGATTCGGAATCGCCAGAAAGGGGGAGGGCTGCGACTTGACTGGGCGGTTCTGGGCGCTTTCAGTGGAATCAATCCTCCAATAAATACAACACGAATCACTGGTAATCTACTCGCAGTTCAAGTGCTGAAATTAAAACACTACAAGTGACTTTGAGTTACCAAGCCAGGCTACTGTTAACATTACTAACAAATTATATGGCTTTTAAAGAAACTACCTATTTTGGCGGAGTGCCATACAAAATGTTGCTGTGGGCCAAGGGTACGCTCGTGTGTGTTCTAAATAAAACCATAATTTTACACACGAGTGCGCAGGCAGTCACCTGTAACGGGATGTACTGGTCACCTGGGCATATAAATGACATAAACGTCCTGACAAGCTAACAGAAAAAAAAAATGCTGACCTAAATAAGGAGCTCTTGTGCGTATGGGATAACTCTAGAACTTCAACATTTCGTTAAATTGTCTCAGCGGTGAGATTTTTGTGTGACACAATTTCTCTTTACTAATATAATAAATATCTATATATTTCTTCGCCGTTTTCCGTTCAAAAAAGAGGGTAGGGGGGGACTTGTTGCGTTATGCCGCTGTTATGCGCATCAGTAGGTCTTCTGTTACTCAAGCCCGTACTGAAAGCTTTGAGCTATAAATCACGTTTTTACGTGACAAGAAAACTCTGGCATTTCAGGTATTTTAACTCCAAACTTTATACTTAAGGACACGTGGAGGCCACGGAGAACAATCTGCGAAAGGCACAATATCAGACAAATCTTGGCTATACCAAGAGGCATAATACATTACAGCATAGGTAGGATGAACAAGATCTGGTATGGACAGGAATCATTTTGTTGGGTACATCGAGAGACAACGGCTAAAAAAACAGCTGGAGCCAGCCTTCCTTGTGGAGATGGCACACGGTAATGAATATCCAACGGCCACAGCAATGTGGCGTGACTGTTTATAAATCTTGCAGCTCGCTCTGGAAGTTGGCTTCTCTGGGAAATCCACCGCGATAGAAACACATCGTTCTCCGCCTCGTGGCCAAGTGTTTCAACAACGTTCTGCCTCATCTTAAAAACCTTCAACACTTCCACGTTTCTTTGACTTCCTAAGCACAGCCTGTCCAACCATTTGTTACTAACCAGGGCAGGCAGCATTCACCCCTCACTCCTGGTAATTAAATTTTCCTGGGCTGTTCGCATCACTGACAAGCTGTATCTAGAGCTGTCCACACCTTGTGCGAGGCTTCTTACATCTTGGATTGTTTGCGATATCACAGGGTTTTTTTTTAAAGTAGACTCAAAAAAAAAAAAAGCTTGGATGGGGAGAAAACTGTGGAGCGGGTATCAAGAACTCTAGCGGACGACGGAATAAATGGAGGCCACTCGTTTCTTTGTCGAGACAAAAAAGAAGAAGAAGAAGATGATGATGATTCTGACATGTAAGTGAAGGTGGTTTAAAATAACGTGGATGTGAGAGAGGTGAAGCTGACTATTGTCTTCATACAGTGTGCTAAGTCAGTAATTTGCATGTCCCTTGCGGAACTTTGTCTACCTAATAGCTCTCCTGTAGGCCTCTCGGTTGTAAGCAAGATGCCCTGCTGCTGATGATGATTACTGTTTGTTTAGCACATTTGCTGTGTCGGTCAACAAGTATGCTAAACATGCAATAATCTCTGACTTTTATTTTATCCTGCCAAATGTTTATATATATATATTTTTTTTAATCTTCTCTCACCGTCTTCCACTGTGCGTTTGACATATTATTCTAAGTTAATGGTACATGGACTTGGGAGATGAAAAAAAAATCTCTACATCCTAGGAAATGGCGTATGAACCGATGTTATACAGTGGTGGAGCTTCCAAAGAAATCTGCTTCTTTTAAGTTCGTTCTGAGAAGTAAACATCACTGTAACATACTTCCACCTGTTCCCAATTTCTTGCCACCACCACAGCAGCAAGAATTTCCGGACACAGCAGCAAGAATTTCCGGACACAGCAGCAAGAATTTCCGGACACAGCAGCAAGAATTTCCGGACATAGCAGCAAGAATTTCCGGACATAGCAGCAAGAATTTCTGGACAAAGTAAATGAGTAACCACTTAATAACCAGTAATGTTATTACCATAATAAATGAAAAGAAGGTGGCGGTGGTGGAGTCGGAGTTGCAAGCAGGAGTCGGATCAGGGGTCGGTTGAAATGCACCATTAATGAAAAGTTGGCGCTGGACTGTTGGACAATTGGAGAGTTGGCAGGAGTTTGCGATATGGCAGAAAAGGTACAGATGCACCTTCGTAGAGATGTGACGAGGTGTCAAAAGTAGGAAGAAACTGAGACAGAAGTCACAGGCTGCAGACAGTCGGAGTCATAGACAAAAAGGTTTGTCAATGGACTTCACTTTCTTGATAACTGCACTTTAACGATACGAGAAATAACTGACAATAATAAAACTTGTGCAAAGATTATTATTATTATTATTATGATAACGTGTCGTTCCAGGTTGCTTCAGCAGTCATGCTTCTCGGTTGAGTGCGGTCCTATCAGTTCAAATGCTTTCCTTCTTTCACGTCACATGGTCGGTCATATGAGATACTTTTTTTTCCCCTCTTGGTCTTGTTCTCCGTTCTGTTTCGGCTCTTGAAATTTTCCAGTCATTGCTAGGTTCTCAAACTTCTGTCTTCTCATGGCGTGTCCAAGAAATTTATTACTGTCTTTTTTTAAATTTTATTTTATCTAGTCTCACTTGCTCTGAAACTTCCCTGAGGACCTCTTCGTTTGCTTTTCTGTCTGTCTGAAGTGCGTATATATATATATATATCCGTGCCGTCAAACGTCACATAGGGCTGGCATAGTTGTTTGCCAAGTTTTCCTGTCTTCGGCGAATTTTTCAACTTCATCAAGGGATGTTATGCCAACTAAACAATGTCCTCTTTAGAGTTTCACGCGGTCGATCTCTTTTTCTTCGATCTGTTGTGTTCCACTTGATAGCTTGTTTATGGGATTCTCTGATTGTTTCTTCTCATCACATGACCAACATATGTCCATCTTTTTCTGACCACCCATGAGACAGGTTGTTGTTTTCTCATCTGTCTTATCTCTACATTGTTCTTGAATTCGTTCCACTTTATACCAAGTATTTTCCTTAGGCATTTGTTTTCAAAAGAGTCTAATTTCTTTTCTATTTCTTTAGTTGATTTCCAGCTTTCGCATGCATAGATGAAGGTGGATATCACATTTGAATTGAGTAATCTTAATTTGGTTTTTGTGCTTATAACTTTTGAATTCCATATGTTCTCAAGGTTTTTCCTTGTTAATTCCTATTTTACTAGCCAGTGAAGACAGTGTATCCGTTCTTTTTTCTTGCATCGGATTCACACTGTCACTGATAAGAGTTATGTCGCCTGCAAAATCAAGATTTTCTAATTGGGTCCCATGTGCCCAATCAATACCGGTTTTACCTGTGCAACATGCGTTCATTATGAAGTATATGGCAATTCCAAAGAGCAAAGGGATATAGTCAAATCCACATCTCTGTTTCTTCCAGTTTCTTTATCATCTTTTGAACTGTCCAAGTTTTACGGCCATATTGTCAAGATAGGAAAGAAAAACCATGGCCATACAGTCACTCTCTTGTCTAATCATGCTTCACAGATCTGTGATCTTCTTATACTTACCTGGCACGGAAGGTCACCGTGATCAACAAGGTGGTCCTTCCGTCCAGGCTAAGCTTTTAACCTCAAAACCCTCACCACCGCCAGGTGGTACAATTATCTAGCAGCACCGTGCGGTGTTTAAACAAAAATCTTCTTCTTCTTCTTCTTAGGATAAAGGCAGATAAATAAAATCTCCGTTCCCATGCCATTAAGCCATATTAGGAATACGGCATTAGGCCCGTATTTCCAAGACCATCAGCACATGAAAGTGTGATATGGTCAGTATCACGCCTGGCCACATTTACCTTCCCAGGTTTCTCTGGTACCCCATTAAGGCTCGTTGCTGCAGATAAAGTTCGCCTCCATTTCTCCCTATTCCCTAATCTTCTCTCTCCAGTTGGTGACACCAGTTTCCTATAGATCCTCTTCTACTTTGCCTCTCCATCTCTGCCTTGGTCTACCTCTCGGCCTTGTTTCGTTCATCCCTTGAGCATACGTCGTTTTCATTCATCTGTTCTCTTCTATTCTACGTGACCCAACAGCGGTTATTACAAAATAACGAAATAACAACAAAAACTCCGCAGGGAATCAGACAGTGATCAATAGTAATACCCGGAAAAGCATTAACAGATTACGCGTGTGTATCCCACCATATAACGACATTACAATTTCATGAACGCTTAGTTGCAGATTAAATCACATATTAGAATAACAAATAAGCTGTGTGGGGGCCACAATAAAAAGGACCCGAATGTTTCACACTTTTTTGTTATAAAATATTTGTTACATGTAACCGTGTCATTTTTCTGTCTCTGCTCAGTTAGGACAAGTGGCGGTAATTTTCAGAATTTTTCAGCCGTATACAAGATTCTCTCCCTTGTTGCTGCAAGCCCGTGCCTCTCATTCATGACACCCACGTGTGCTGTTACATCCTCTGTGCTGTAACACAGTTTGTATCCACGGATAGGCCAATAAAAACGCTTTGAAATCAAATCGGGAACAGATTACCGTATTTGCTCCGCTAACAAAAAGCTTATAATCTGCACCATGATTTCTGAATCCAGCAGGATTACATAGCAGGAATACGTCAGATGGGGGGAATACATTAGAAATGAGTAAGTACGGTATGTAAATAGTGTTCAGCAGAGCAAGTACTTGCCACACCAGTTTATCTTATATACTTTGGTAAACTAATCATGGGTTTGATTCAGACTGTGTAAATGAATACGCTCGAACATATGCCGTAGAAGCACTCGCCAAAAGGTGTTGAGCCGCGGTTCCCAAACTCTCCGGGCTACAGCCCCCCCCCCCCCTTTAGTCCAAGCCACGCCCCTAGAGTCCCCCAGACACTCTCCCCCCCCCTTTCTAATTGGTTGTGATTGCTTCTACTGCTCTCTTTTCTGCCACCGTCCCCCCCCCGGGACCTTCCCTCTGTCCCGTTCCCCAAGCACGCAGTCTGGGAATCACTGGTGGAAAGAGAGACATATGGCGCCTAGAAATAACAGATTAAAACGAGATTCAGAATCTCGAACGTCATCTCGTGCTGGCCACGTTATCTTGGCTGTTAAATATAGCGCTTTCATAAACTTTATTACTGGCTTTTTTCTGTTAATACTGCATATAGGTAAAACGCGGGTGGTGGTAGTGGTAGTACCAGTGGTAGTGGTGGTTTTAGTAGCAGTGTAGTGGAAGTAGTGGTAGTAGGGATGGTGGCGGTAGTGGTGGTGGTAGTAGTATTGGTGTTGGTAGTGGTGGTACTGGTGGTGGTAGTAGTAGTGGTGTTAGTAGTATTGGTGTTGGTAGTAGTGGTAATCATGGTTGTGGTGGTAGGGATAATGGTGATGATGGTAATGGTAGTGGTGGTGGTAGTAGTGGTGTTGGTAGTAGTGGTAGTGGTGGTGGTAATGGTAGTAGTAGTGGTGTTGGCAGTGGTGGTAGTAGTGTTTGTGATGGTAGGGTTAGTGGTGGTGGTGGTAATGGTGGTGGTAGGGGTAGTGGTAGTAGTAAATGTGGTAAGGGTGGTGCTGGTGGTAGTGATGATGAAATCTGCTCATTTGTCCTCACAACGTAGGTAAGCGAAGCTATATATTTACAAACATCAAACTCACTTTTTTAACAACATACTTCTCTTTATTATCATCTTTATCAACATTATTATCACCTTTATCAACATCCTCATCTGTTTTCTCTTTAGTCCCTCCCTTTAGTGTCCATGACACGCTGCGCTGCTGGTAGCAAACATCCGCTTCTGTCACTCCTTGACTGTCTCATCATGATGTGAGTCCTTTGTTTCTCTGCTGTACATCTCCTTGAGCCCTTTGTTTCTCTGCTGCACATCTCCTTGAGCCATTTGTTTCTCTGCTGTACATCTCCTTCAGCCCTTTGTTTCTCTGCTATACATTTCCTTGGGCCCTTTGTTTTTCTGCTGTACATCTTTGTGTTTCTTTGACGAGCTTTCTTTATTTTGTCAAGTTCTAGCATCTGCAATGGATGGCAGAAGGTGAGTAGAACAGCCAGCCAACCAACCAGATATTTTTCGATCAGGTACAGTGTCGCAGGCATGTCAGGCAGAGTACACAAAAAGTGAAGACAAAAAAACGTGTTCCCTCTCCACCCCCCCCCCCCCTCCCGTTTCTCTTTCAACATATTTAATAATCTTTTTTTTTTAACAGTCGGTTTTACAGCTCCAAAACCAGAGAATAACAGGAGGTTTAAAGCCAGAGAATAACAGGAGGTTTAAAACCAGAGAATAACAGGAGGTTTAAAACCAGAGAATAACAGTAGGTTTAAAACCAGAGAATAACAGCAGGTTTAAAACCAGAGAATAACGCCAGGTTTACAAGAATCAGTCGCTCTATGTAGAGACACCAGCACACGACCACAAACACAAGCAGCCCGACACGGAAGCCGCCATAAATCAGCCAGCACACGACAAGTAATTATGTACCATTCCGACGAATAATTCGTTCTCTCCAGTGGTTTTCAAGCCTTGACCGCGGGGCTGTAAACAAGTTTAAATCTGTTATAGGGTTGTGTTCTCATACACCCACCCCCCACCCCCCACCCCCGGGACACAGTGGACAACCCCAATATCTTTAACGATCTCGGAGATAAAAACAATGGATAAACAATCCCTGCAGAGCCATAAAGATAACCTAAACGAGGTTTGTTTGTTTTAATCAAACCAGCACGACCCAAATTCGAGCCCAAAGTACAGAATATCAGAACACAAACGGGTGGACAGTAGGTCCAGGTCTGATGTTACTGCCAGCGACGGAGCTGATCGCGTGTCCAGATATCACTGAACACCTGGTCTGACACCTTTGTAATGTGGTGCAGGGACGCGGTAGGGAGTTGAGGGTGAAATGTGGGGAAAAAGAAGATGAAGGTAGATGAGTTTGTTAAAACAATAACATTAATATAAGAAACGTGGGAATCCTAGAATAAAATGAATGGCGAACCCTGAGAATGGGATGGCGAAGATCTGGTCACGTTTTGTGAGCTTCAAAGCAAAAAGCAGGCAACACAAGGAAAGGAGAGAAACAAATATTGAGGAGAGCAAAAAAATCGCACACGGGCAGATAAAGTCGAACATTTCTGACAGAAATCCGGGTACAAGACAGTCCAAATAAGAGAGAGAGAGAGAGAGAGAGGTACAAGACAGTCCAAATAAGAGAGAGAGAGAGGTACAAGACAGTCCAAATAAGAGAGAGAGAGAGAGAGGTACAAGACAGTCCAAATAAGAGAGAAAGAGAGAGAGTGAGGTACAAGACAGTCCAAATAAGAGAGAGAGAGGTACAAGACAGTCCAAATAAGAGAGAGAGAGAGAGTGCACACATATGCTCAAGACCCTGCCCTGTTGGGTCGGGTGATCTTTGTATTTGCTGTGCGTTAACTCTCAGCTTTTTAACTATTAGAGTTATCTCTCAGCTTTTTAACTATTAGCGGCAATGATGGAGACCATGAGACCGTGGGGGGGGGGGGGGGGGGGCGCGGCGAACCACAGCTGATTGCTCACATCAGGCCTGGCGAACCACAGCTGATTGCTCACATCAGGACTGGCGAACCACAGCTGATTGCTCACATCAGGACTAGCGAACCACAGCTGATTGCTCACATCAGGACTGGCGAACCACAGCTGATTGCTCCCATCAGGACTGGCGAACCACAGCTGATTGCTCACATCAAGACTAGCGAACCACAGCTGATTGCTCCCATCAGGACTGGCGAACCACAGCTGATTGCTCACATCAGGCCTGGCGAACCACAGCTGATCAGACTCTTATTCTACTTCAGCGTGGGTGTCCCTAGTAACACACATGAGTGAACACAGGATCGAAACGGGAAGGCAAAATCAGTCCTAAAACGACGCCAAGCCAAACTGGGATGTGTTGGACCGAACAGGGCCAGTATCCCACCCTGGTTACACACTGTATCACAGCGACTTTCTTGGGACGAAAGAAGATAAAAACGATATACTCTACTTGGAATGTTGTTTTTTTTTACTTCTAGTAATGATTATGATTTTGGCTCTGTTGTTCTTAGGCGGCCATGATTCTAGAACAATTCCAAATCTTTCTTCCTCCTACGCCTAAACAGCGAACTAGGTAACGCACTCATCTCTCACAGCGATGATCGGCGGTTCGATTCTGGCCTGAGTGTATCCAGTCAACCTATCTTTAAAACTTGGATACCTGGCTCTTCCATGAGCAGGGAAGCGGAAGACGGGCAAGCACAGATCTATGCAGTGCGTTGGTGGATCGAGGTATACATTTAGGCACTTACACTATATCCTTCATACGTCCAGACAAGGGAACTAAAATCACTGACACTTTATTCTCACATAGGATAAAGGTAAAAAAAAGATAAAAATCCCCATTTCCATGTCATTAAGCCATATTGGGGAAACGTTGTTAGGCCCGTATTTCCAAGACCATCGGCAAATGAAAGTGTGATGTGATCACTATCACGCTTGACTGCATTTACCCTCCCAGATTTCTCTGGTACCCATTTTTTTTAAAGGCCGGGTGGACCCCGGGGCCTTTTTGGCGAGATGATACCATGGAAAAAAAAACTCACTGCTGGGACTTGAATCCAGTACCACAAGATTAGTAGACAGCGCGCCAAGCCACGCAGCCAACCAGCCGCCAAGGAATAGGTCGATGGAAATATGGGCACTCGTGTCATATGCCTATATGCCTCAGGTGCTTAGAACAGGGATGCATGCTTGCAGGTGGTTGATCAAAGAGAAGACAACCACGTATATATCACATTCTGGTAGACCAGGCTTGGTATGACACCTGTACTTTATCGATTCCCCCCTGGTTTACTGGTACAAGATCTACCCGACCCTTTCATCCTGACCCGGTTTACTGAGATAACACAAGCGCAGGCTATGGGAGATTGACAGCTCTTGTGTGTTCATGCGCATGGTATGTTGACAGCACTTCAAAGTATCCACAACAACCCGCCAACCTTTACTGCGCGCGCATAGAGTGATAGGTCCAGTATTAACGGGTACAGACTGTAGACAGGCTTGCTGAAATATGGCCCTCATTGTTATCTGCTGTTATTTTCTGGACTCGCGGAAGGAAGAATAATAAATCATTGTTCATGTCTTACTGCTTCAGCTGACGCCTCCGAGGAGGGAGTACAGACGAGGTGACAGTTCCCGCGTAAACAGTGACACTCTGACAGTTCATGCTTGCAAATACGTGCAACAGCAGGTTTCAGATCTCTCAAGTGCTTGCCGTACAAGTTGACAGATCCACTATATATGCAAACAGCAGGTTGACAGTTCTATACACGCATTACTACAAGTTGTGACAGTTCTTCTGCACATAGTTCCTCTGCATATAGTTCTTCTGTATATAGTTCTTCTGTATATACAATAACACGTTGAGTTCCCCTTATATGCAGGCGGGGCCTTCTAGAGAAACTTTCTAAGCCGGTGTAAACCGTCTGTCAATATGTTTTCATCCACTAAGTTTCCTCCAATCCCAAAGCTCTCGGGGCCCAACTTTAAAACTGGGAAAACCCGCCAGGCCCAACTTTAAAACAGGGAAAACCCTCCAGGCCCAACTTTAAAACAGGGAAAACCCTCCGGGCCCCCGAGCAAAGCGTTGGCTGCATTCCCATCTCACGGGGCCCTTATACAGGTTAGCAGATCTTGAGAACAGCGAAAGAAAATGGTGGGGGCAGACTCTGACTGATAACAAGACAACAACATGACACACTTCCGCTTCTGTTTTGCTCAATACATCATCATCTTGTGCCATCTCCACTGTGAAGACTGGCTGCAATGCCCGCCCCCCCCCCCCAGCCCGATCTCGCAATACACTCCGCCCAAACAGAACCTCACTCATCTCTTGGTGTTGTTCAACCATCCACCTCGTTGCTGTCCTCGTGCTGTCTCCCCTCAACCTTTGCCTTCAAGTATAATGTTCACTATAGTGTTAAAGTCCACTCTAGATTAAACTGGGGCAACGAAAACCACGGTGTCACGCAATCCCGCTTCTGAGATCCACCGAGAATACAGGATCAAGCCCTGCCATACTCTGAACTTCTTGCGGTCCTCTCGCGGATCTCGTGTGGTCCTTTCGGGGACCACGGGACCTATTGAGGACCACAGGAGTAAATTCAGTAGGATCACGGGGCGGTCTTGGTGGTAGAAGCGAAAGAAGAAGAAGACTATAGTGTTATACCTTTTGATATGGCCGAAACATTTTAGTGTCTAGAAGAAGCAGGGCATCTTGCTTACAACCGAGAGGCCTACAAGGAGAGCTGTTAGGGAGGCAAAGTTCCGCAAGGGACATGCAAATGACTGACTGATTGAGAAAGACAGTGCCAAATGGAGATGTCTCATTACAGGAACATCGCGTCGTGAAAGGCATGTGGGGCCACATTTGAAAACACGAAAACCAGTCTGGCTGACTAGATTCAGCAATCAAAACGTGGGTTTTTATTGTAGACAATCATATCCTTCAAACATCTGTAGAACCAGCCATGCGATTAAGTCTATAAACAAAACTGATCCCCAGCAATCTCTATAAATAGTTGATTTTCTTTTGTTTCAGTCCAGTTACCTTTTTTTCTAAGACTAAACACATAACAACGCACAGTAACAAACAGCCTTTCCAATAACAAGCAGACGTAAATAAAGTATGGCTGAATATGATAGGTAAATATTAAAACAACAACAACAACAACAACAAATTACAGATCGATTGTATAAGTCAGTGGACTGAGATAAATAAAATTCTCAGTACGCCCGGTCTGATAAAGTTTTTATAGGCCAATTGCTTCCACAGTAACCTATTTATGGGCTTATCGACCGCGAGGGGAAAATCCTGGGGGTTCACCTCGCATGATAGCAAGGATCTAATCTTGCCAGGCATACTCTCAAGTCTCTCATCAGACGCAATCAATCAATCAATCATTCACTGATTTCTGTCAGCTCACAAATGACGGTAAACCCTGACAGAAAGTCACGAAGGAGGGATCTATAGCAGTCGACGAGGGGGTTCAGAAACCCTGAAGCCCCCCCCCCGAGATTCTGTTTCGGTCCCTGAATAAAGAGGCCTGGTTAGCTGAGTGGTTAGACGCTCGGTTTACTAATCCCTTGGTACCGGGTTCAAGTCCCAGCAGTGGGATTTTTTTTTTTGAACAATTTTTTATAATTTTTTATTTTTTATAATTTTTTATAATTTTTTATAATTTTTTATAAATAGGAAACTACGAGGCTTTTGTACAGTAAAGTAAGAGAACAAATTTTGTATGATTAGACCTCGAAAAAATCGTAGACAAAGCACTTTAGTGAGACGTGAGAGAAAGAAAAACCACAAGAGAATTACCTGGGATTCGAACAAGGACTCCGGTAGGACGAGCAGCCGTCTAGCCACCCTGGGGTGCTAGTTGGCTAAGTCGATAGTAAGCTGTTCTCTCGTGGTCAACGCAGTTTCTCCACATTATTTATATTCAGTCGGGGCAGGGATATACATCTATCTTCATAGTCGAGGCAGGGATATACATCTATCTTCATAGTCGAGGCAGGGATATACATCTATCTTCATAGTCGAGGCAGGGATATACATCTATCTTCATAGTCGAGGCAGGGATATACATCTATCTTCATAGTCGAGGCAGGGATATACATTTATCTTCATAGTCGAGGCAGGGATATACATCTATCTTCATAGTCGAGGCAGGAATATACATTTATCTTCATAGCAGAGGCAGGGATATACATCTATCTTCATAGTCGAGGCAGGGATATACATCTATCTTCATAGTCGAGGCAGGGATATACATCTATCTTCATAGTCGAGGCAGGGATATACATTTATCTTCATAGTAGAGGCGGGGATATACATTTATCTTCATAGTCGAGGCAGGGATATACATCTATCTTCATAGTCGATGCAGGGATACACATTTATCTTCATAGTCGAGGCAGGGATATACATTTATCTTCTTCGGTCTCCCTGGAAATGTGAGCATGAAGTTCTCTGCATTCGATGCGGTGAAAGGTGTTGTGGCACAGCATCGTGTCGGAGTGGGAGCGGGATATAGTGGGGGTTTTTTTAGTACCCGGGCGGAGCTAAAAAGCACGGGATGTGCTGTACTTCTCTAGACGACTCCACCACCATGGGGGATTACTGCGATCCCTGCCCCGTTAGCCAGGCTAGTCCTGTTACTCCGGGGGTAGGGGGAGGGGGTTATCAATCGAAAGGTGAGACAGGGTCTTTGTTGGTTATGGTTCACCAACCTTGATGCTATCATGTCAGCTGTGGGTGATTTACTGCCAAATCAGACCGTGTCTTCACCTCCCCCCACCCCCCGCTATACAGCAAGCAAAGATGAAACAATGGCGAAGTATGAGTTATTTTGTAAACTAATAGCTCGAAAGACCACAGCAAATCCCTAAGCAAATGAATGAGTGAAAGACTAACTCGAGTCTTCAAAGCAGAGAAACTCTGAAACATGTAAAGTCAGATAATAAATGGGAATTCAACGCCACATAACAACATAAACATCAGCTAACTACAAGAACAGTGACTGATAAGGCCACACGACAAAGCGAACAAAACTGCAAAGGTACGCCGGGCATTTCAAAACGCCACCAATCCTCTTCGATCCATCTCTCCTACTTTCGCGCCACACCTGCGGATCCTTCGTGGCACACCACTGTGCTGCAGCACACCGGCTGGAGAGGGCCACTATTCTTGACCGACTCTCGGGCCCCTCTTTAAAAATAAAACAATAAAACAACCCACACAACCCTAAGACTTTATTTTCTTAATCGAGTCAAACCATCTGCTGATCTGTGGACATCCAAAAATCCTTCCTTGGACCCCACGGGGATCTATGGACCCCAGGTTAAAAAATACTGTACTTGAGGATAGAATTTAAATCAATGCGTTAATTCTTTGTCTGATGTTTCCTCTTCATTTACTTACAGTATCCGAATGCCGTCTCCTAGCAACTTATCTTTTTAAATGCAAGGGGAACTAAATCACTTCCGCTGACAGCTGTGATTGAGGAAAGACGCTGGCGATGGTTGGGACATGTGCTCCGGATGACTGACGACTCACTACAAAAACTAGCACTGAGCTGGACACCACCAGGGGAACTGGAGTGAGGGTATATCAAAGGAGACACGGAGGACACAAGAGAGGATGCTGAGCAATAGAGGGCTCACCTGCGTAAGGAATGAGGGGGCGGGTGGGTGGGACAAAGGACAGGCGTTTGTGGAAAACCTTTGTGGAAGCCCATGTGCCTTTGGCACTTAAGGTTCTGAGAGAGAGAGAGAGAGAGAGAGAGAGAGAGAGAGATATCAACCTGAGAGACAAAACGCACTTAACTTTGCATGCAACTCACGTTTACGGTTATTTATGCTGACCGAGAGTGCTCAAGGACAGCTTTAGAATGCCAGGCCTTGCATGCAAGATAAATAAAGCAGGCTATTATTATATCTCATCACACGTCAAATGAATTCAAAGGCTTGCTGGAAGTGAAGGTTTATTCATTCAAAATGTCAAGCCAGTTATTATTCTTATTTCTCTAAGATACTTAACTAGGGAAAACTACCAGAGAATATATTCTATAAATACATGCACACAGAGATTCATTTGTTCCTACATCAGAGGCGGAGCTGAGGAAACGAGCTGCGAGTGAAATGACTGTAGCCTACAACATAGGGAGACAATACCAGTGTTTCTTAGCCTCTAAAATAGGAGACAATACCAATGTTTCTTAGCCTCTAAAATAGGAGACAATACCAATGTTTCTTAGCCTCTAAAAGAGGTGACAATGCCAATGTTTCTTAGCCTCTAAAATAGGAGACAATACCAGTGTTTCTTAGCCTACAACATAGGGAGACAATACCAGTGTTTCTTAGCCTACAACATAGGGAGACAATACCAGTGTTTCTTAGCCTCTAAAACAGGACAAAACACCAATATTTCTCATCCTCTAACATGGGAGAAAAACCAGTGTTTCTCATCCTCTAAAATAGGAGACAATACCAATGTTTCTCATCCTCTAAAACAGGATAAAACACCAATATTTCTCATCCTCTAACATGGGAGAAAAACCAATGTTTCTCATCCTCTAAAACAGGAGAAAAAAACAATGTTTCTCATCCTCTAAAATAGGAGACAATACCAATGTTTCTTAGCCTCTAAAATAGGAGACAATACCAGTGTTTCTCATCCTCTAACATCGGAGAAAATACCAGTGTTTCTCATCCTCTAACATGGGAGAAAAACCAATGTTTCTCATCCTCTAACGTAGGAAGAAAACCAATATTTCTCATCGTCTAACGTAGGAAGAAAACCAATATTTCTCATCCTCTAAAACAGGAAAAAATTCCAATGTTTCTCATCCTCAAACATAGGAGACAATACCAGTGTTTCTCATCCTCTAACATCGGAGAAAATACCAGTGTTTCTCGTCCTCTAACATAAGAGAAAATACCAGTGTTTCTCTAACATAGGAGAAAATACCAGTGCTTCTCAACCTCTGGGGTGCAGCTTTATTACGCTGACATTTCTCTTTAGCCATAAAATTGTCCAGGAAAGCAACAAAACAGTGTGTTACTTCAACTTTTGTCCTGGTCTAACAACAATAACAAATACCAAAAGAAAGAAGAGAGACAGCGCAGGCTGTTGCGGGCCGCAAATAACAGGGGATTCAGAAGAAGAGAACAAGCTTGCCACATTCTGCAGGCGCAAACACGAAAACTGGGACAGCGAAGCTACAACAAAACACTAAGATTTTATCTAGTACGTGGCGGAGATAAGGACACTGTTTATTGCTTGTAAAGATAAAAACTGAAGGTCATTTTTACTTTCAGTATAGATTACAGCAGACTCAAGTAACAAAGCTAAAACAGAGATAAAGTTTGGGGGTGGGGGGCTGAAGTGAAGTGGAACTATGGACGGCTGAAAACCTTCCTTTATTCGCTAAAGAAAATGCAATTAAAGAAATAATAAAAAAAAATATGACGTCAAAGAAATGACGATATAAATGACATGTGTGTCGAAACTACGAGGTCACATATAAATGTGACAGTAGGACGGCACAGTTATCTGGGTAGATAAACCAGAGTTAGCCAAGACCCTGTCCAGTCTATCCGCTGATGCTCCCTAGTAACAGATTCAAACTGGCTGAACAGAGCTGGGTGAGTATGGTGGTGGAGTCTAGCAAAAAGCTTGGGGGTTTTTTTTTGTTTGGGGGAGGGGAGGTCAACTCCATGTCTTCGAGTCAGTCACTGTAACCTGTCTGAGATTGACATGACCCTTACTTTCCGGCGATTCATGGTCGTGAGTCCCACCAAGGTCCCCTCGTGTTTCCAAGAAGATTAAACACTCAGTCAGCCAGTCATTTCCATGTCCCTTGCGGAACTTTGCCTCCCTAACAGCTCTCCTGTAGGCCTCTCGATTGCAAGCAAGATGCCCTGCTGATGATGCCTCCATTCGCAGTCATCTTCGCCTTAGTCGTCCGCTCTTTCTTTTTTCCCATTATGTACCCTTCCAAGACTGTCTTCTCCAAATTCTCATGACGTTTAAACATGTCCACAACATTTTTTTTAAATACAAGAAGCTTTATAATAGCAGACTCATTTTAAAAGCAGAAATGGTTTACAGTGAAACATGGAGTAACGAAGTGATCAGTGCAAAGGTCTCTTACGGCGATGGTAGGTGGTTCGATTCTCACCCTGGAAGCGTCTTAGGCAACCTAGCTCTAGAAGTGAGTACTCAGCTTACCCTGAAAGTGAAGGAGGACAGGTGGCAAAAGTGACACACACTTCCCTCAATACCTTACCAGGTGTCAAACGTGACACATCCTCCCCGCCTCCATTACCTCACCAGGTGGCAAACGTGACGCATACCTCATCACCTTATCAAGTGGCAAAAGTGACACATACCCCATTACTTTACCATGTGGTTAACGTGACACATACTCTTATTGCCTCACCTGGATGCGAACGTGACACATACCCCATTACCTTACTAAGTGGGAAACGTGACCCATACCCCATTCATTACCTTACCAAGTGGGAAACGTGACATATCCCTATTATCTTACCAGGTGGCAGACGTGACACAAACCCCATTACCTTATAGTATACCCCTCAGATGAAATAAACTACGGGTATTTAACATCATATTACTCTACAGTAAGTTAATGATGAAATAAACTACGAGTATTAACATTACATTACTCTACAGTAAGTCCAAAGATGAAATAAAGTACGAGTATTAAAATAACATTATAGTATGCCCCCAGATGAAATAAAGTACAGGTACTAACGTCATATTCCTTATATGCATCAGTTATACAACAAAGGATTATCTTCACTATCTCCCCCCCCCCCCGGGCGAGCAGTGAAAAGACATCACAGCAACTCCTAGTCCCCCACTCCCTCCTCCACGATTTGCCGCCGGTCCACTCACCCCACCGTGAGAACCAGTGGATCACACGAGGATGAAAATAAACCGTAACTGGCAGGGCACCGGCTGAATGGAACGCCGCCCTGGCTGTTTGACGTGCAAGTTAAAGAGCTGGATGAACTTGAGGTGTTAAATGTTGATATGATTAAACAGAAAAGGCTGGGGTCACAAGAGCAAAGAGCTCGCCGGAACCTCGGTTTGATTTTGTTATCTCCCCTTCTTTTCCGTCTGTGTAACCTTCGCTCCGGCCAGATTTGCCAGGAAACAGACTGACTCTTCACCTCAAACACAGATCAAAGATGACCACGTGAACCGAGTGCAGTTCGCCAGTTGGCTCATTGTTCACCGTTCACTGATTGGCTTTTTTTTCTATTTTTTTTTCTTCTTCAAACCTTTTCACTGGCAAACCTCGCATCCTTCTGTCAGATGCAGGAATCTAAAGCGATCTTGTCAATATCGGCGCAGTCTGGTTTGCGCGCCCTCTTTCGGATCTTGACCCAAGGTCTTTCTTTTTCCAAAATGACTAGCGCAGGACCACACCGTCAGCTCCCACATAATTTAATCAACAAGGAAAAAAAGAATAATATCGCACACAAAACTGTGGACAGCAAAAGTAGATATCCATGGACCTGCCAACTGTTGTTGTTTTGCAGTCTCTCTCTCTCTCTCTCTCTCTCTCTCTCTCTCTCTCTCTCTCTCTCTCTCTGAACCTTAAGTGCCCAGGGCACATGGGGCTTCCGCAAGGGTTTTCCACAAATGCCTATCCTTCGCCTTTTTTTCTGCTCTTGCCCAAGTGAGCCCTCTATTGCTCAACATCCTTTCTGTTGTTCTTCTCCATGTCTCTTTTGGTCAACCCTTACTTCTGTTCCCCTGTGGTGTCCATCTTAGTGCTATTTTCGGTAGTGAGTTGTCAGTCATTCGGAGCACATGTCCCAACCATCGCCAGCGTCTTTCCTCAATAATTGTTGTCAGTGGTTTCATCTGCATTTCTGCCAACAAGATGTTATTTCTTATGGTGTTTGGCCAAAATATTTTTCTAATTCTTCGTAAAGATTTAGTCTGGAAAGAATTCAACTTGTTTTCTATGGTTTTGGTGATTTTCCAGCATTCACTTCCATAGAGTTTTGCAGTCTACGATGAAATAATGTTAAAGCGAGGGCGCCCTATCAGACTTGGAGCCATACATATCTATGATATCAACACTGTCAGCGTTACATGACCCTCTCATACCTTTTTTCCCTAACAGTCTTACATGATCTCTCTCTCTCTCTCTCTCTCTCTCTCTCTCTCTCTCTCTCAGTGCCACACTAATCCTTTGTCCTACTTATCTATAATATACAAAATCCTTCCTCACATTTGCCTTATGATACACTTATAGTCTCTCAGTTTTGTCTATGCTATCACTCTTTTCTATGTTATCCTCTCTCATAGCTGTCCATCTTCTCTTCAACTTTCCTGACCACGTTACAATGAGAACCCATGGACATGTATATGGTGGGTGTGCTGTGCGTGCGTAGAGAGGAATGGTGGGGGTCCAGTGCATTACTTTACCCGTGGCCCCCCGATGTTGTTAAGACGGCCCTCCCGGAGATCACAGGTTTTGAAGCTGCATAAAAGTGCAGGGAAAGCTGTCTCATAATCATACACCGTCTGCTTGGTAACTTGATGTTCTTTGATGGAAAAAGTTCTTTTTAAGTTGCTCCTTCAGTCCATAAATGCGTCTGGAGATTTTATCCAAACAACAGCAATTGTAAAGCATACTTATGTAAGTTACAATCACCGTGCGTTGATCCGAAACAAAATTTACATCAAACTTGTAATTTAATGCCAAGTATGAAAAATCAATACTTTCACACTGAATAGTGGCCAAGAAAGATTTTGTTTGTTTGTTATTTAACTAAAGCGTTAAAATCCTGGCTTTTCACCTCGTCCAACAACTGTTCGGCGACAACAACCATAAATATCTTTCTCTGTGAGTTACTGAGTTCAAATAGCCAGTCAGATGAATTTTTATTCCAACTGACCAATCAGATGAATTGTTAAGTCCAAATGACCAATCAGATCGCTCAGTTTTTCCGTAAGGACTATTAACCTAACCTGATGGCCTAAAAATCTGAAGTAAAATCAGACTCGCCACTCTGCCCGAATACTTAGTCAGATCAAAGACTTTTATTATTTACCCATTTGCTACAGAAACCTGTCTTTTAATATCATTTCCACGGTTTCTCTAACGTTCATTTTATCCTCGCATCTGTGTTAGAAAGCCAGATGTCACCTATATTACAGTTCCAGATGGTGGGGGGGGGGGGGGGGATATATCAAGGTTTTAGAAATTCTAGGGAGCGAAGACAATGTCCGACGAGGCATTCAACGACCCATGGCTGATATGCCGGCGTCACGGTTAGCGAACCATAGCTGACCAAGACCCTGTCCCACTTCTCCGTTGGTAACCCCAGTAACAGGCCTAGCCTGGCTAAAAGGGCAGGGATCGCCATAGTCCCCATGGTGGTGGAGTCTGGTAAAGAAGCACTGCACACCCCCTGCTTTCTAGCTGTACTCCGGGGCTGAAAACATAGCTGTCATAACCCGCTCCCACGCCGATACGACGATGTTGTACCTCAACACCTTCACAGCATCAGCTGCAAAGAACATCAGCTGGCAGTTACAGGGAGATAGCGCAAGACAAGACTAGACAAGTCAAGAAATTCTATTATTAACATGTTGCTCCTTGAATTCACCTCTGCAATTACAAAAATACGCACACTTATATCTCGCCCGACTTTAGCTAATCCGTCAACTGTTTTTGTGCCCCCCTGTTAGCGTGTGTTGATATTCATCGTCGTTATTTACGGCCAAGGACGACGGGGGGGGGGGGGGGGTTTCAGCGTAAATTCTCGGCATTTCTGACGCCCTGTTGAAGCTCTTGACAAAAGCTACGTAACATGAAAATATGTGAGTGACAGAGAAAGAGAGGGGGTGAGAGAGAGAGGGGGTGGAGAGAGAGGGGGTGGAGAGAGAGAGAGAGGTGGTGGAGAGAGAGAGAGGGTGGAGAGAGAGAGGGGGGGCTTAGAAACATCTGGGACAAAATCTGTAAAGAAGAGAAACAGAAATCTGTTTCTGTGTACATTACGAGCTTGACTCTGCGCTATCAGTGCCAATCATGGACACTCACCAAATACAATGACAGCGCCAGTTGAAATGCTTAAGAAAAAAAAAATAGCAAACGAGACAAAAAAGGGATCAAGTGTGAAACGACATAATCAGGGAAAATGGCGGGAACAACACCTGCCTGGGACTACATCGAGAACCAGAGAGTTAAGTGGTTCGAGCACGTGATGGGCATGAACCCAAGACAACCAGCGGCACGGGCAGACAACTCAGAAAAACATCTGGACATAAGGCGTGAGGACGACCAAGTTAAAAGATAGATCAGGGGGAGGGGGTGGAAACACTGAAGAAACATAACATGACAGCTATCCAGGCCTCTCACCTCGCTGTGGACAGAGGTCTGGAACCCCCTGGAGCGTCGCATACCAGGAAAGAAGACAAAATTGAACATAAGACTGGTCCCAGCAGATACCCAACTTTGTAAGGGTAAAGTAAGAGAACACAGTCTTGTAGGATTAGACCTCGACACACACACAAAAAAAATCGTAGACAAAGCACTTTAGTGAGACGCTGAGAGAAAGAAAAATCACAAGAGAATTACCTGGGATTCAAACCTCTAGGTGCGAGATAGCGCAGTTCGTTAGTACGCTGTTCTCTCGTGACTAGACGGCTTCTCGTCCTACCGGAGTCAGTGGTTCGAGTCCCAGGTAATTCTCTTATGATTTTTCTTTCTCTCGCATCTCATTAAAATGCTTTGTCTACGATATTTTAAAAGGTCTAATCCTACAAAACTGTGTTCTCTTACTTTACCGTACAAAAGCCTCGTTGCTTCTATTTATAAAAAAAAACTTGTTCCTGAAACTTTGTAAGTGGGGGAAGAAGGGGGGTGGGTGGAGCGCAACTAGCAACAAAGATCATCCAAGAATATAATGCCTTAAATCTAACACAAGGCGTGGCAGCATGTCAGACTGACAATATACTCTTTAATCCCCCCCCCCCCCGCGACGCCTCACAAAATAAAGAAAACTTGCAAACACAAAACGGTCACGCTGGCTTAAATCCTCCACAAAACTGCGAAGATACAAGTAGAGATGTCGAGGACGAGAATATAAGAAGAGAAATGTCCTGCTGCCAGGGTAGATAAAATCTGCGTACACTTCTTTAACAACCTGAAATGATTACACCACAGCCTGATGCACTCGTAAAGACTGATCACGACAAAATAAATAAACGACAATATTTACTACCAAAGTCAGGCACTCATCTGCGTGGCCCTTGCGGAACTTCGCCTCCCTAACAGCTCTCCTGCAGGCCTCTCGGTTGTAAGCAAGATGGCCTGTTACCAAGGTAGAGACAACAACAAAAAACTTGTAACGAGCACACCTAACGCAAACAGCCTCTTTAAAACGAGTAAATTCGACTGAACTTGACATTTTGTTGACCAGCGCGTACTGTAACTTGTCTCCAGTTAATGTAGCGCACGGTCCTATGCGGAAGATCTTCACACAACACTACGCTGAGTTTTAGCACACATCAAATGATCGGGCGACTGATTAATAAACACATTACAGCTGTCAGTCCACACAACAGGTAGTCATTTCAAAGTAAAATAAAATAAAACAAAGCATTGTTTATAAACATGTAAACATAGAGACATCTGTGACATTATCTGATTGTGATAGGCAAATTTTACTTATGACACAGACATCTGTGACGTTATTTACTTATGATAACCACTCATCACACAGACATCGGTGACGTTATTTACTTATGATAACCACTCATCACACAGACATCTGTGACGTTATTTACTTATGATAACCACTCATCACACAGACATCTGTGACGTTATTTACTTATGATAACCACTCATCACACAGTCATCTGTGGCGTTTATGATAACCACCCATCATAGAGACATCCGTGACATTGTTTGACTGTGATAACCATTCGTCACAGTCATCTGGGACATTATTTGATTTTAATAACCACTCGTCACAGTCATCTGTGACATTATTTGATTATGATAACCATTCGTCAAGCAGTCAGTCATCTGTGACACTATTTTATTATGATAACCGCTGATCACACTAACTTACAGTGGTCGTCCCCCTCCCTTCTGAAAACTACTGGTGCATGACACAGCAATGATTTTTCTGTACCGAGGTTTCTCCAAAGAGGGAAACTATGTCAAGTGTCCCCATGAGATTTAGAAAGTATTAGAAAGCTGAGAAGAAAAGCTGTCTGGCCACAAGACTGGTCTAAGTTTCTTAACCTCATCACTCGTGGAAGGCCAGGTTGTGATTAAGGGCCGCACGGTTTCTCAGATCTGTCCACTGCTCTCTATTATCTTGAGGGCTTCTTGTTAGCCTATCACTCCTAACTTGTTCACAGATACTGTCTAGTGATGTTTATCTTTGATCTGCATTCTTCCGCTTTCTCATGCTTGGGGGTGGAGGGATCAGTCATCCAAAGCAGACGTGCTAGAGTCATGTCATGATTCGCAAACCATAGCTAACCAAGACCCTGTCTCACCTCTCCGTTGGTACCCCCAATAACAGGGCCATAGCTAACCAAAACACTGTCTCAGTGGGTCACAGAAACGGCATTGCGTGACACTGTGGTTTTCGTTGCATCAGTTTAGTCTTGAGTTGGACTTCCTCACCGGAAAACCTCGATGTGACAATACACCTATTCTTGTATCTTACAATACATCTATTCTTGCATCTTACAATACATCCATTCTTGTATCTTACAATACATCTATTCTTGTATCTACCTCGGTTTTTGTATCTTACAAGACATCCATTCTTGTATCTTACAATACATCTATTCTTGTATCTACATCCGTTCTTGTATCTTACAATACATCCATTCTTGTATCTTACAATACATCCATTCTTGTATCTTACAATACATCCATTCTTGTATCTTACAATACATCCATTCTTGTATCTTACAATACATCCATTCTTGTATCTTACACTACATCTATTCTTGTATCTACATCCGTTCTTGTATCTTACAAGACATCCATTCTTGTATCTTACAATACATCTATTCTTGTATCTTCCAATACATCCGTTCTTGTATCTTACAAGACATCCATTCTTGTATCATACAAGATATCTATTCTTGTATCTTCGCAATTTTATGGAGTAATTACTTTATGTAGATCAGCGTGGCCACTTTGTCCTTTCTTTCTCCGTTTAACAGATCTTTTAGTTTGGACATTTCACCAAGAAAAAAAAAAGTCGACAACTTCTGTGTTAGAAATGTCACGTGGTTTTCTCCGTAAACTCTGCAGAACCTCTTTCTCCTGATCCTTGTGTTCTCATATAAATATGCAGTATGGTAATACCACAATTAACATTGAGAATGCTTCCTGGAATGTGAAGCGTTATGTCAAATATTAATGTAAATGTAATGTATCCTGTATGGGGATATCGTTTCTTTTTTGTTTTTTCGTTGTCTGCTATGACTAGCTTCTCTTCCTAACGTGAAGACTTTTTCTTTTCCTCGGTGAGATGAAAACTGAGCTTCAGTGTATTTTTTGGTGTGTCTCGCATTGCTGGCAGACAACAGGCTTGCTCCGAAAATATATCTGGGAGCTATGCATTCATTTTTTTCCCTCCCTTACGCTTGTTAAAAAAAAAAAAAAATCTCTGGCATCTGGTTTGATCTGAATCTCTCTCGGTAGGTGGGTGGACACTCTAACCACTACGCTCAAAATCAGCTTCCTGGTCAACGTTCTATGAGAAGTTCACCGGTTAAGTTTCTAGCACTTACGAGCCAGAGCACAACTGCGCTACACCACCGCTCTCAACCGTTCATACATTTTTTTTCTTTCAATAACCCGTAACTATATCAAATATATCGAGGGGGGGGGGGGGAATAAAGGATGGAGTGGTAAAGGGCGGAATATAAGATGGGCCTGCGCGCCCAATTCTTCACCCTTTTAAGATAAAGACCATTCATTCATTCATTCTCTCCATAAATATATATTCACTGAAATTAAAATTCATGAAATCATGCAGTTTTTAATCCTGAAGTCTCTTGTCACAGTTAAGCCCACGGTAAATCCTGACCTTGCACTTTTAGTCAGGCAGGCACAAGCCTAAAGACACAACAGGACTCTCTGTATGAGAAGCCACAGCAAGATGCCACCACCTTCATTTATCACATTTAAAATAAGAACAAATGTGAAGGATCCGCTGTAACTTCCACACACTACATACAAATGACTGAGTCTGGACTGAAGGATCCGCTGTAACTTCCACACACTACATACAAATGACTGAGTCTGGACTGAAGGATCCTCTGTAACTTCCACACACTACATACAAATGACTGAGTCTGGACTGAAGGATCCGCTGTAACTTCCACACACTACATACAAATGACTGAGTCTGGACTGAAGGATCCGCTGTAACTTCCACACACTACATACAAATGACTGAGTCTGGACTGAAGGATCCGCTGTAACTTCCACACACTACATACAAATGACTGAGTCTGGACTGAAGGATCCGCTGTAACTTCCACACACTACATACAAATGACTGAGTCTGGACACACACAAAAAACTAATCATGTGGTCCCGCTGCAGTCGGTAAAAACAACACAATAATCTTTGGATTAAAAGGAGGACACTGTTCGCTCTTCAGAAGCTAAAACAACTAAAGAAGTTGGGGAGAGGAACAGATAGAATTACAAAAATTAGATTTTTAAGGACATGCATCTTTCCCGTCGCAATATATGCCTGTGAGACCTGGATACTTTACAAAACGGCTCAGAAACACATAAATGCCTATGAATGTAAATGCTACAGCAGTCTTTCAAATGTTATGGACACAAAAAGAACACATATATCCATACTACAAGAATTTAATATTGAAGAAGGCTGACTAGTAAAGACAAAAAAAGTTAAGTATTTCGGACATATTAAACGTCATGAGAGTTTGGAGAAGGCATTCTTGGAAGGGTACATAATGGGGAAAAAGAGGAAGACCAAGGCGAAGGTGGCATCAAGACATCGTTGATGATTTGCGAATGGAGGCATCAGCAGCAGGGTCGTCTTGCTTACAACAGAGAAGCCTTCAAGAGAGCTGTTATGGAGGCAAGGGGCATGCTAATGAATGAATCAACGAGTCTTTGAATCCAGTATGATATTGCGATGTGAAATGTCATACATTTCAACAAAAGAAACATATTTCTCAAATGAGACACAAGATCTTATTATGGAAGCATATGAATATAAAACGAACTGCTCTCAAACGGAGAGATCATCGGGTGACTTCACGCACAAATTTCAAATATTTATTTTTAATTTTTAAGCCCCGGAATTGATCAAGAAAGAAGGTTAATTCACTACGGAAATGTGGGGGCGTGTGCGGTGATCAATGAAGCGTGGAAATCAGTGATGCTTAAACTGACCTTTCACAAGCTCTGAACTTAAAATATGAACTCATCTCGGCTGTACTTCAATCATTTCATCGTCATCAGGTGCCGTGCCGACTGGCGTTGGCTATTATACTTCTCCAGAGTATCCGATCCTTCATGCAGGCCATCAGCTCAGTTGGTGATCTCCTCTCACACCATCTCGTCAGACTTTCCAGTATCATTTCTCTTGGTCTTCCCTGGCTCTTCTTCCCTCTATTTTTCCTGTTGTTATAATATTTTCAATGCCCCCTCTTCTCATTGCATGTCCTATGAAAGTACATTTATATTATTTTTTGACAAGATTTTTTTGTCTCTCCAGCTCTTATCAAACATTCTCCATTAGTTATTTTTGCTGTCCAGGGGATTCGCAACATTCTTCTAATAAACCACATTTCTGCTGCTTCCAATGATTTTTGTGCAGACTCTGGTATTGTCCATGATTCACTTCCATATAACAAGATAGGTTCAATATAGCATTTTAGGACTCGTTTTCTAACATTCATTGATAAAGATGTGTTGGTTAATATGTTTCTCATTCTCTGAAATGCAGTCTTTGCTTGGCCTATTCTGTTCTTAATTTCTGTTCTGCATTTCCCATCTGCAGCTATTAATTCAATCATTTAAATTACACCTATTTTTAAAACTGAAAACTTTCTCTTCTCTCTCTCCTCTCTCTCTCTCTCTCTCTCTCTCTTTCTCTCTCTGTATGTATGTATGTATGTATAAGAAAGGTATATTTGGGTCTTGAAAACTTTGTTTGACAAAGACCCAAGAGTCCTTGTAGATTCAGCCCTAGTTCACTCAGATAAGCCCAGAGCCGTGAGAGATCCAAATATAGCCAGAAGGTTTACAAAGCTGCGACTTTGTGACCGTGTTAAGAGCTGGCAACTGCTATTTTAAACAGGTAGATGCCTCTGCCTTACACGGTCCACAGCCAGTTATGCTGTTTGGGCGCAGAAACACAGACGCTGGGAATTGTAGGACACAGTTTTCTTCTGTGGAATCTAACTGTGGCAACTAATCATCAACTACTAAAGTTTTATCAATTCATGTTGGAGTCACCTTGATAATTCGACTTGGATTCGGCCTGAGAGATATTGAGAAAAACTATTTAGGTCATATATCAGGTGACAGACGGCGTTAAGTCAGGGGCTGTGGAGCATTTATTAAGTTTAGCCTAGGAACCTGGGTGGTAGTTAATCCCGTAGCTGGTGTTGGGTCTTTCAAATGTCATCCCAGAGCTCCCCGGTGACAGGGTGTGGCACATCAGTCACGAGAATAAAGCAGAGATCCATGTGAAGCATTTTATGGAGGAACTTAATAAGAAGCTTGGCACTGAAAACTCACTTGGAGGGCACTGTCCTATAATGTAACCTCCCAGAAACCTAAGCAGAGCCACAACAGCCTGTTACCACACAGAATCACTATAACTAGACAGAATGACAGGGAGGTTTGGTAGCACTGTAAACAACAGCTTGACCTTTACTGTCCAGTAACTACAAGACTACAGCCTAATGATATCATGTTTAAATGTGTTAGTATGAATGGCAGAGTATACAGCACGGGTTTACTAAAGGCAGGAAGATTAGAATAGACTCGAGAGGTGTGGCACTGCAAGGTTTCTGAGACAAGAAAACAGATAAAACAGCCGATAAATATGAAAAAATGAAGGGGTACAAAAATCGTTTATCTGATGTATGTTAAGTGTGAACTACACTACAGTCATCATGGTCAGGACACTGGGTGAACTAAACTACAGTCATCATGGTCAGGAAACTGGGTGAATTACACTACAGTCATCATGGTCAGGAAACTGGGTGAACTAAACTACAGTCATCATGTTCAGGACACTGGGTGAACTACAATACAGTGTTCATGGTCAGGAAACTGGGTGAATTACACTACAGTCATCATGGTCAGGAAACTGGGTGAACTAAATTACAGTGTTCATGGTCAGGAAACCGGGTGAACTAAATTACAGTGTTCATGGTCAGGAAACTGGGTGAACTAAATTACAGTGTTCATGGTCAGGAAACTGGGTGAACTACATTACAGTGTTCATGGTCAGGAAACTGGGTGAACTAAATTACAGTGTTCATGGTCAGGAAACTGGGTGAACTAAATTACAGTGTTCATGGTCAGGAAACTGGGTGAACTACATTACAGTGTTCATGGTCAGGAAACTGGGTGAACTAATTACAGTGTTCATGGTCAGGAAACTGGGTGAACTACATTACAGTGTTCATGGTCAGGAAACTGGGTGAACTAAATTACAGTGTTCATGGTCAGGAAACTGGGTGAACTAAATTACAGTGTTCATGGTCAGGAAACTGGGTGAACTACATTACAGTGTTCATGGTCAGGAAACTGGGTGAACTACATTACAGTGTTCATGGTCAGGAAACTGGGTGAACTACATTACAGTGTTCATGGTCAGGAAACTGGGTGAACTACATTACAGTGTTCATGGTCAGGAAACTGGGTGAACTACATTACAGTGTTCATGGTCTGGAAACTGACCTGATCATTTAATTTTGATGTGAATTTGTTGTCATATTATGTTTCATAACAAGCTACCCAGGCCTGTCACCTTGCTCTGGATTGATGTATGAAACTCCCTATGATGCTAATGACAAAAGAAGAAGAAGAAGAAGTGAATATGCCGAATTTGTATGGGACGATTCTTACCTTGCCTAGAAATCTTCCCCTGAGGTAAGTGGTGTCCGTAGTGCTGTCATAGATGATGTGGGTATTGTCAAAGTGTTGCTGAAGGTCAGCCTGGTGACTGCTGATATCCTGAGCGCTTCGTACAAGACCCGTCGAGGGTGTCTTGGCCACTGTCTGTAGATGGTGACTCAGCTCCAGAGACCTGTGTTGGCTGCTTCGGTTGCTGACACCGGACGAGGGCCGGATCTGCTCTTTCATTCTGGCTTGCTGGTTTACGAGAGCCGGGGCGGGTTTTGACAGCAGCACTTCCACTGACATGAAGGACACGCGAACAGAAGTTCAAGATGCTGCTGCAGCTGAGTCTTCTGATCTTAATGCTTCGCGCCAACTGCTCAGAAAGTCAAGTCTCTTCAATGCTTTCCCCTGCGGTGTCACTCTCATGAGCTTTACTTCACACGTATCACAGTTCTTTAACGTGGCACTGTTGTTTAACGTGACCACAAAAGTTCAGCAATCCACGGTTTGTTCAGTATCTAAAATGTTCAGATTATCTGGCATCTTTCCAAAACCAAATGGCACAGGCCAGGATCCGTGCAGTCTGCTACTGTCTGAAACGAAAACAAAACAAGCAAAAAATTAAGCAAAACATAATAAATGTGGGAGTCTAAGCGGCATACTGGTTAGTTCGTTGGTCTCTCATGCGGAGGTGAGCGGTTCCAATCTTACCAGAGGCGCCCAGTTGTTGAAATGGGTACCTGGTATCGCCTGAAGCCGGGAAGGAATAAAGAGGCAAGGCGTGCATCCTCTGGACCGCCAACAGGTCAAGGACAATAATGGGCATTAACACCACATCCTTTAAGTACATCCAGATATAACAGGACTACGTTTATTATTCAGAATAAAGAAATATAAAAGTCTGCACCAAAAGAACAGTTCCACATGTAGGAAAAAAACTCGGTATAGGATGTCTGAGTGGGTCTAACTGAAGGCTGAAGAGATTCACTGCCAAGTTCTGAGACATTATCTCCCCCTGAAACTGAAGTTTTGCGCTGCTGGGGGTAACCGACGAACTACCCCCCCCCCCCAACCCCCTCTTCCACATTTCAGACTGAACTTGTCACGCCTAAGATCTGCGTATTACTGCGTCACGAACAACTAATAGCATCCATATTTTATATTTTTCTTATTTCTTATTTCTCGAGAGCTTAGTTCCTTTAAAGTAATTTTGTAACTTTTTTAGATGCAAAACTTTCAAGTTCTCCACATTAAATATACAACAATCACTGCCAATTAAACTTTCAAATTTTCCTCATTATGTCACATCGTATCCACCAACTAAACTATCAAGATTTCCACACTAGGTCACATCATATCCACCAACTAAACTATCAAGATTTCCACACTAGGTCACATCATATCCACCAACTAAACTATCAAGATTTCCACACTAGGTCACATCATATCCACCAACTAAACTATCAAGATTTCCACACTAGGTCACATCATATCCACCAACTAAACTATCAAGATTTCCACACTAGGGTCACATCATATCCACCAACTAAACTATCAAGATTTCCACACTAGGTCACATCGTATCCACCAACTAAACTATCAAGATTTCCACACTAGGTCACATCGTATCCACCAACTAAACTATCAAGATTTCCACACTAGGTCACATCATATCCACCAACTAAACTATCAAGATTTCCACACTAGGTCACATCATATCCACTATCAAGATTTCCACATTAGGTCACATCATATCCACCAACTAAACTATCAAGATTTCCACATTATGTCACATCATATCCATCAACTAAAATATCAAGATTTCCACATTAGGTCACATCATATCCACCAACTAAAATATCAAGATTTCCACATTATGTCACATCATATCCATCAACTAAAATATCAAGATTTCCACATTAGGTCACATCATATCCACCAACTAAACTATCAAGATTTCCACATTAGGTCACATCATATCCATCAACTAAAATATCAAGATTTCCACACTAGGTCACATCATATCCACTAACTAAACTATCAAGATTTCCACATTATGTCACATCATATCCATCAACTAAAATATCAAGATTTCCACATTAGGTCACATCATATCCATCAACTAAAATATCAAGATTTCCACATTATGTCACATCATATCCATCAACTAAAATATCAAGATTTCCACATTAGGTCACATCATATCCACCAACTAAAATATCAAGATTTCCACATTATGTCACATCATATCCATCAACTAAAATATCAAGATTTCCACATTAGGTCACATCATATCCACTAACTAAACTATCAAGATTTCCACATTATGTCACATCATATCCATCAACTAAAATATCAAGATTTCCACACTAGGTCACATCATATTCACCAAACTAAACTTTCAAGTATTCCCGCACTAGACCACATCGTATCCACCAACTAAACTTTCAAGTATTCCCGCTCTAGACCACATCGTATCCACCAACTAACCAACCACCAACTAACCAAACACAACGATAAACTGGGGAACACAAATGAATCACGTCGTCCGACATATGAGCCGTCAGCAGCTGATTACCTCAGCTTCTTGCATTTCACACAAAAGCCCGCGCGCGCGCACACATACAGACACACATACACAGACACACATACCACTTAAACACGAGTTTCTGCCAAATTTAAAATATATTTAAACAAAAAGAAACAGACTATCAACAGACACAAATATTTCTGATGAACACTCTCAGAAATATCCTCCGGGGGTAAAATATTGCTCCTATCTGCTCCCCCCCCCCCCCTTTTTTTTTCCCACTCCTATCTATCTGATAAAAAGAAGATGATGCAGCAAATGTGTGAACTTGATATGAAGATATTTCAGAGCATGAGCTGAAGGCAAGTCTTGTCTACGGAACCGTGAGAGGCCGCGTAGGAGAAAGCGGGGATTGCCCAGTTCTTCTATGGCTGCCTTTGTTCGGGAAGTGTGATTCACCTCGCCTTGACCAAGCAGCCTATAAACTCATAAACCAGGGGCTTTGAGACTTTCTTCTCCGGCATATATGCAAGTATATTTTCTCCTGATATCGATAAACACGTCGAGTTACATCGTGCACGTGTGGCGTGGCTGGGCATGAGGTGTACCATGTCGACCGACATTTGGGATATCTCACAGCAGATCTCAGTCTCTGGCGATTCGTAGAACGTCTACAGCTTTTTCTGTCGTATCAGAAGCAGCCCATACGCCATGTTTTATTTCTTCAAAACTGGACGTATTCGAGGTTCTGATATTCATTCTAGCCTGGAATACCCCAGAAAGCTAGAACACACTGCTGGATTTTGACCTCTCCTATGAGATGTCCAACTCTCTGATCTTCTGATACGTGAACGCTCGTCCTTTGTTGTATGGGAGAAATGAACAGTCTGACCGTGGCGTAGACTGGCACGAAACTGTGAAGATCTGAACACAATCACCTCCATGTGCTCAAACAGGATGCTTGTGACAAAGATTATTCTTCGCTAATTATGAATTCAAATTTTCTTGGAATTTTCTTTCTTCAAATCCAGCAGCGAAACAAAAGAAGTGACTCACTGGACAGTGCTTTTTGCTTCTTTTTTATCCGTGCAAACAATAACTCGCCGGGTGGTAGGAAGACAAAGACGGATGCCAGACGCGATGACGCCAGCCCTCGTCAGTATCCGCTTCATCTCGTCCGATGGTCACGAGTTTTGTAAGACGTGTCTTTGTCTTAGCGATTGACGGGCAGGGAAGTCTTGACAGATCGCTAAATCTCCACGTGTCGGTTCTCCGCACATTTTTCCTTGACATTGTTCTACGAATATTAATCTCCTGCCACGATGCTGTCCGCTGTAAGGTTTAGACATTCTGGGTTACCATGGCGAATAAAATGTTGCTCCACTTAATAGCAATCTACTAACAGCAGTCTAGTATCAGCAGCCTACTAACAGCAGTCTAGTATCAGCAGCCTACTAACAGCAGTCTACTATCGGCAGTCTACTAACAGCAGTCTAGTATCAGCAGCCTACTAACAGCAATCTAGTATCAGCAGCCTACAAGTCTAATATCAGCAGCCTACTAACAGCAGTCTAGTATCAACAGTCTGCTAACAGCACTCTAGTATCAGCAGTCTACTATCAGCAGCCTTCTAACAGCAGTCTAGTATCAACAGCCTACTAATAGCAGTCTAGTATCAGCAGCCTGCTAACAGCAGTCTAGTATCAGCAGCCTACTAACAGCAGTCTAGTATCAGCAGCCTACTAACAGCAATCTAGTATCAGCAGCCTACAAGTCTAATATCAGCAGCCTACTAACAGCAGTCTAGTATCAACAGTCTGCTAACAGCACTCTAGTATCAGCAGCCTACTAACAGCAGTCTACTATCAGCAGCCTGCTAACAGCAGTCTAGTATCAGCAGTCTACTATCAGCAGCCTGCTAACAGCAGTCTAGTATCAACAGCCTACTAACAGCAGTCTAGTATCAACAGCCTACTAATAGCAGTCTAGTATCAACAGTCTGCTAACAGCACTCTAGTATCAGCAGCCTACTAACAGCAGTCTAGTATTAGCAGTTTACTATCAAGGCAATATACGAGTACCCAGCGAGAATGTTACATCTTCAATCGGAGCTAATAAACTCCTTAACAGGCTCCACCATGTGAAAAGTCACCCCCAGACCCCTTAGACTAAGCTATTGTATCCGTTGTATCCCAAAAATTCACGTGGACGCTGAGACAAGGGTCTTGACCAGCCTCAGTTCACAGCCACTGTGGCACCGCCAGAATCATGATACCAGCTGTCTGTCTTCCAGCATTATTCCCAGAATTCCTCTAATGCCCCGGATGATGCCTGTAAACAGCCAGCAAGTTGAAGTCCGCAAGGTGACAGACGAAAATAGCCTATAAACGGTTAGAAATAGACGAGTCAGCGAGAAATGGGCCAAAATAACCAGACTAGATACGGTCTGGGTAAAGTTCAACGGGCAAATTGGATATCGTTAAAACAACAAAACAAAGATTTGGAATGGTAGATCGCTTTTTTTTTTGTTTGAAGCCTTAAAAGTTTATGAGAAATAGGAAATTTATCTTTTCCCCTAACCTGGTATGTCTTAGTTTAAAAAAAAATCTGAGAGGCAGGAGAGAGAGAGAGAGAGAGAGAGAGAGAGAGAGAGAGAGAGAGAGAGAAAGAGAGAGAGAGAGAGAGAGAGAAAGAAAGAAAGAAGACAGACAGACAGAAATACAGAAAGAGGGAGTGATGCAGAGTCAATGACAGAGGGAGTGATGAGAGATGGAGAGAGTGATGCAGAGAGAGAGAGAGAAAGAACACAGACAGACAGAAATATAGAAAGAGGGAGTGATGCAGAGAGAGAGAGAGAGAGAAAGAAGACAGACAGACAGAAATATAGAAAGAGGGAGTGATGCAGAGACAGTGACAGAGGGAGTGATGCAGAGGGAGAGAGAGAAAGAGAGAGAGAGAAAGAACACAGACAGACAGAAATACAGAAAGAGGGAGTGATGCAGAGTCAATGACAGAGGGAGTGATGAGAGATGGAGAGAGTGATGCAGAGAGAGAGAGAGAGAAAGAACACAGACAGACAGAAATATAGAAAGAGGGAGTGATGCAGAGAGAGAGAGAGAGAGAAAGAAGACAGACAGACAGAAATATAGAAAGAGGGAGTGATGCAGAGACAGTGACAGAGGGAGTGATGCAGAGAGAGAGAGAGGGAGAGAGAGAAAGAGAGAGAGAGAAAGAAGACAGACAGACAGAAATATAGAAAGAAAGAGAGATGGCGAGAGACAGTGACAGAGGGAGTGATGCAGAGAGAGAGAGGGAGGGAGTGATGCAGAGAGAGAAAGATAGAGAGAGAGAAGACAAACAGAAATATAGAAAGAAAGAGAGATGGCGAAAGACAGTGACAGAGGGAGTGATGCAGAGAGAGAGAGAGAGGGAGAAGAGAGAGAGAGATGGTCGGGGTGCCCAAGTGGCACAACCAAACTCATTATTAGGGTCTCTGAGAAGAGTTTTCTAAGCCAGTGAAAAAAAAAAATCTCTTCTCCCCCTCCCTGACACACTTATTTATTAGCTATTCTGTTCTCATTCACTATGGGCTCCCCTTAAAACAGAGGAAATGCTCCGGGCCCTCTCTTAAAACATGGGAAGTGCTCCGTCCCCTCCCTTAAAACATGGGAAGTGCTCCGTCCCCTCCCTTAAAACATGGGAAGTGCTTCGGACCCTCCCTTAAAACATGGGAAGTGCTCCGGGCCCTTGCTTTAAAACGGGAAATGCTCCGGGCCCTCACTTAAAACAGGGGAAGTGCTCCGGGCCCTTGCTTTAAAACGGGAAATGCTCCGGGCCCTCACTTAAAACAGGGGAAGTGCTCCGGGCCCTTGCTTTAAAACGGGAAATGCTCCGGGCCCTTCCTTAAAACAGGGGAAGTGCTCCGAGCCCTCCCTTAAAGCATGGGAAGTGCTCCGGGCCCTGCTTTAAAACAGGAAGTGCTCCGGGCCCTCCCTTAAAACAGGGATAGTGCTCCTGGCCCGGTAGCAATCCGTCGGCTACCCCCCCCCCCCCCTCCACCACCTCCATCCTTCCATTAGACTAGCTCGTTATGTAAACAAAAGGCCTCACAATGTGAAGAAGTGTGATTCCCCCCCCCCCTTTCCTCCAACGCGAGAGACCACAGTCTGGACATATAACAGGCGCTAGAATACGAGATTGGTAACACGCTGGAAGAACACAGTGTTCACAACCAACACAATATGTTAACAACGTGTAAATATAAACTGCAGCCCCGTGTCGTACCAACACGCTGGACCAATACAGTGTTCACAACCAACTCCATATGTTATCAACGTGTAAAAATATAAACTGCAGCCTTGTGTCGTACCACTATGACTCGTAATGGACATGGTGGCAGTAGCCACACTTTTCTCTGACTTGTCGTCACTCTTGAGGATGATGTCGTCAAGTACCACGTCTTGTTGCCTTTCCTTCTCCAAGTATTACGCTTTGTTGCCTTTCCTTCTCTAAGTATTAAGCTTTGTTGCCTTTCCTTCATTAAGTATTAAGCTTTGTTGCCTTTCCTTCTCTAAGTATTAAGCTTTGTTGCCTTTCCTTCTCTAAGTATTAAGCTTTGTTGCCTTTCCTTCATTAAGTATTAAGCTTTGTTGCCTTTCCTTCTCTACGTATTACGCTTTGTTGCCTTTCCTTCTCCAAGTATTACGCTTTGTTGCCTTTCCTTCACTAAGTATTAAGCTTTGTTGCCTTTCCTTCCCTAACACCAGGATAAGCCTGGTACCGTTTCTAAGTAAGACGCGTCCCCGGCCGGGATCGAACCTCGCCCCTTGAATGGCTGGGCCTTTTAGATCGGGTTATAACATTTAAAAAAAAAACATGAACAAGTGTTTATGATTGCTCTGTTTTTTTTTTATTGTTTAAGTTTCGTCACCTGTGCGGGTCATTTTAATGCTGAAAAGTGCCTGCACACCTGTATAAGCGTACGAGGAGGCTGATGAGGGTGAGTAAATATCAAGTGCCTGCACTTCTGAGGCTGTGGGATTTTATGTATAATTACGCTGATCTCCAGCAATGGTTCTCAAACTGTGGCCTACAAGCTACACGTATATAACCAGTAAAATATATCTTGACAGAGTAGTGTATGTGGTGTAATCTGTTCAAAATAAAGTAGAAGTTTTAGATGCTGTTAGCTGTATGCTTAACAGTGTGTGATATCGTGGCGTGGTAGTGGTCAGCGCATTTGCCTACCGATCAGAATGATCCCGAGTTTGGTTCTCCACTGGGGCAGAACCTTTTCTCGTGGCGACCGGCAGCGTGGTGGATCCAGCTCCAAGAAATGAGTACCGCTATTTTCTCTTGGAAAGTAAAGACAGTAAGGACAGATACTGGTCTCATTACCTCAGAAAGTTGTGATCCAGACATGTGAAAGCCCCAGCACTTCCCACTTCTACGGCTTGCAGATGCAACTGAACATATTTAATTAATTAATAATGGGTATTGTGTTTATGTATATCTATACTACAAGAACTTAATACTGAAGAAAGCTGGCTAGTAAAGAGGATTAAACAGAAAAAAACTTATTAGACACATGAAAAGTCATGAGAATTTGGAGAAGACCGTCTTGAAAGGGTCATAATGAGGAAAAGGGAAGAGAGGAAGACCAAGGCAAAGATGGCTGCAAGACATCGTTGATAATCTGTAAATGGATGGACCAGCAGCAGGGCATCTTGCTTACAATCGAGAGGCCTACAGAAGAGCTGTTAGGGAGGCAAAGTTCCGCAAGGGACATGCAAATGACTGACTGACTGATTGTCTTTAGGTTGTGCTTCTGGTTTTTAGCTTACAGGAAAGTATTCTTCTTCTTCGTCGGTGCTCCGTGGTTCTGGGCTCAGACGTATATATTTACTGTCTAAAGAGCACAGTTACAAGAGCCCCATGAAGTTGTCACATATCTGTTATGAATCTGAAGATCTTATCAGCGTACCTACCTCATTTTTCAACAAACATAAATTCTGTGTTGGACCTAATGGCCTTTCATTAGCTCTCTTACCGTCGTCGACCCGTTGCCCAACAACTTGTGTTCTAAGAGAGCATAGTTCAATAGGTGGTAGTCTGCTTAGAAATTATCTGAAAGAATGTGATATTTCAAGAACTATATATATATATATTGTTCGCTTCTACCCCCGAGATGTCCACAAGAGATCACAGAGAGGACCACAAGAGGTTTAGAGTATCGCGGGGCTTGGGCCTGTGTTCTCGGTGGGTCACAGAAGCGAGGTTGCGTGACGCTGTGGTTTTCATTGCACCAGTTTACTAGAGTTGGATTTTCTTACCGGAAAACCTCAGCGTGATTAGAATACGCATATATCCCCGTCGGGTGAGAGGTCTATCTAGACTGCACTGGTCCAGCGTCTCCGACTTCAGCATTATATATGTATATGTTTCAGAAAATATTTGTCTTCTTTGGTATCAGTGAGGTACACTGCATTTTTATGTACATTCACAGTGTGAGAAACGCGAAGGACGCCGGAAAACTGCCTAAAGCAGTGCCTCCAAAGAGACACGGAGAAGAAGAACAGAGAGGATGATGAGCAATAGAGGGCTCACCTGGGCAAGAGCGGAAAAAAAGGCAAAAGACAAGCATTTGTGGAAAACCCTTGCGGAAGCCCCATGTGCCCTGGGCACTTAAGGTTCAGGTTTAGAGAGAGAGAGAGAGAGAAAGGTTCATAGCTATGACTCAGCACGCATTTGTTCGGTTAAGTCTTCCTTTCCGACAAGCGTTGACTCCACCCTCCCCCTCCCCTCCAACAGACTTGGCTAATCCAAATTGTTCAGGGTTAATCAGGCAGAATGACCTTTCACCATCTGCCGGAAAGTGGACCAGCGGCTGAAGAAGAGCGGTTTATCCCAGCTGGATTACGCATATCTTTGCTTGGATACATTCCCTCCATTTCCTGTCTGCTCTTGGTCTAATCCCTCTTTCAACTTCTTGTCGACGTTTGTAGTTAGATCTTTCCGAGTTGCTGGCATAACTTGGGCCCAGTGCAGGCCATTTCGCTCCTTTGGCAAGGCTATGCACGTGGCTAACTAACCTGTTTAAGCGGCATCTCTCTAAGATCTATCGCTTGGTAGGTGCCTAGATGATTTAATGGCATTCACAGCCTGGTGTCTATCATTTAATAAAGTTAGCAATAATCATCATCATTTTTATCATCATCATCACTGTCAAGTGTCGTGGCGACCGGCAAAGTTTCATCCACAGCACTCGATCCTTCAGCTCAGCTGGCGATCTCCTCTCATGCCATAGCGTCAAACTATCCGGTATCATCTCTCTCAGCCTTCCCCTGTCTCTTCTTTTATTTTTCCTGTTGTTAAGAATATTTTCAATGCTCATTCTCACTGTATGTCCCATGAAACTGCATTGTCTCTCTCGTATTACAAGATTTTGTCTATCCAGCTCTTCTCATACATTTGTCATTGGTAATCTCTGCTGTCCGAGGAATTCACAACAATGTTCTGATAAATCACATTTCTGTTCCTTCCAATGATCTTTGTGTGGGCCTGCCGTCCATATAATAAGATAGGTTCAATACAGTATTTTATGACCCATTTTATAACACTCAGTGTAAAGGATACGTTATATAATGTTTCTCATTCTCTGAAGCAATGCAGATTTAGCAATATTTGCATTAAATACACAAGACTTCAAGAACTGCAGAGAAATCATTCATTCGGGGTTTGTTTGTTTGTTTGTTTGTTTCGTTGTACTAGTAGATGTTTGTGCTTCTTACGCTATTGTGAAGTCTCAAGTACCACATGATCAACCGCTTCTCTCCATCTCCTTCTTGTTTCCTTAAGTTTTTTCAGTGCTTATCATGTTCTCTAAATTCCTTGTTCTTATGACAAGTGTTAGAATCTTTATTACATTCTCCACACGGCAGCACTTGTACGCTGCGAGACTTCCAGTACGTGGCAAGTTCAAAGTGGCAAGTTCAAAGTGTCAAAGTGGCAAGTTCAAAGTGGCAAGTATCTGAAAACACGACAGCGGTTCAGTATGTAACCTCTTCCCTAGCAGTGACGGTGGATTTCGCGCTTTAAAGTAGAAACCAGACGACCTTGCACAGACTGTCACACTAACCTACATGGTCTGTCACACTAACCTACATGGTCGGCTCACTGCCGTACAACACACGTGGCATTCTTGTGTGTGCTTTGAATCTCGATGTAGCTGTGACTGTAACCTAGTGCCTTGTAAGTTATGATTGTAGTATTGTTATAGCCTTGTAAATTAGGATAGTAATAATAATAACAATAATAATAATAGTACTACTATTCGCATTTTTATTATAGTTTTGATTATTATTGATAAGTAGAAAGTAGGTAAGAAACTATGAAAAATTTGAGAACCGGTGGGAGAGGAACACTCCCACGGTATTAGTAGTATTACGACAGAATTATGTAGATACCTACAAATACGAGACATAATGAAGCTAAGGGAAGGGCAGATTAAAGAGATACACCCAGATTATAAAAGCCCTGACCCAACTAAAATGAATGGTTAAATCAACAATATGGAGATAGATAGATGGACACCGTGTAAACAGATATCCCCTACAGGTATCGCAAACACCTAAGACTGGATAAGAAGAGTTTACCCACGCGAGAAAATTGAATAGACGGATTTGACGCAACTGACTTACGGACAGGTGAGGCATATTTGCTAATCTGAGCACGCAATTTGCACACATGAATAGTCCAGCGGACCAATATTATGACCAAAGGGAGTGAACCGACTTATCCCGAAGTCCAGTCAGTATGTAGTCGACCAGCTGACCAAAAGAAAGTTCTAGAGATGTGTCCTATTGGACAACTGACTTACGATATATAAGCCAGGAATGCAGCTTTTGAAAAGGAAGACAGAAAAAAGAAGAATACAAGGATCGATAGGAGAGCAACGACAGACAGAACAAATGGACAAGTAGAGAAAATAGATATTCAGGAGGCAGATAAGCAGTTTAGAACCAGAAGTAGTTTAGGACAGACATGAGACGTGTTTCAAGTTAGAAAGTGATTATTAGTACTGCATGAGAAATACAGAAGATTTTATGTTTTTTTTAGAACTTTGTAATGGAGATACAATGAGGGAAGAGGGAGAGTTGGATGAGGTGGAGAGTTTTGAATATCTTGGATCACTGCTAACTAGCAATAGAGATACAGTGAGGGAAATTGAAAGGAGGACATCTATCGCTCTTCAGAAAGTAAAACAACTAAAGAAGCTGTGGAGAGGAACAGACAGAACTACAAAAATAAGATTTTTAAGGGCATGCATCTTTCCCATTGCAACATATGCCTGTGAGACCTGGACACTTAACAAAACAGCTGAGAAACACATAAATGCCTTTGAATGTAAATGCTACAGAAGAGTTCTTCAACCATCATGAACACAAAAAAGAACAGATATATCTATACTACAAGAACTTAATATTGAAGAAGGCTGGCTAGTAAAGAGGATTAAAGAGAGAAAACTTAAATATTTTAGGCACATTAAATGTCATGAGAATTTAGAGAAGACCGTCTTGGAAGGGCACATAATAGGAAGAGATGAAGACTAAGGTGAAGATGGCTGCAAAGACATCGTTGATAATCTGCAAATGGATGCATCAGCAGCAGGGCATCTTGCTCAAAACTGAGAGGCCTACAGGAGAGCTGTTAGGGAGGCAAAGTTCCGCAAGGGACATGTAAATGACTGACTGGAACTTTTGTGTAAAATGCTTTCTGAGATGTCTCAATATGGTACTTGTGAGCTTCGTTTGGTGAACATTAAAGGCAAAGTATAACTTGATTCTGAAATGAACCATCTGAATTGTATAATTTCAGTCTTGAAGTGAGCCGTTTAGTACTAAGTGTAGTGACATTCTGAAATGTTGAAGTGAACAAAAAGAAGTAGTAACATACAGTCATAAACAAAAAGTGACAGTGGAGAAAGATAATATCGTCGCTGTCACAAAGTGTTAACAATTATGTATGAAAGTGCATTAGGTTGATAACTTTTAAACGGCCAAAGTGTGCAGCAAGACGTGACAAGCGCTGTCACTCAAAGTCCAGCAGTATAATTAGAACACTAAAGACAATAAATAAATCAGAACTAAACAATATCATATGACTTATACGTGCTTTTTTTAAAAAACTTACTTAGCTGCGGTAGCTTGGTTTAATCCCTACAGCTAATATGCTTCTTAGAAGGCTCCACTGTGTCCAAGTCAATCCCAACTCCCTCTGGCCAAGCGGTAGCTCCGTTGCATTTCTTGTGGAAGTTGGGTAAGGGTTCGCTGGCCATAATATATCATAGTACAGTAATCACAGTGCACCTCGCCATTCCCTGGCGCTGAAATATACATCGCAGCAAATATCTATCTAGTTACATGTGTATAGTTTACTGTGATTCTGAGTCATTACTTTATTGATTGGATATACTTTATCTATTCGCTTACCTTACGCATGAGTTGCAGAAGAGGCTTGTGTACAGTTCTCCAGACTGATTGCCCTTTGCTGTGGGGTAGTTTTCTTTTTTTGTTTCTAGCTAGGCTCCTACACACACGCTCTCTGACTGACCCTGACTATCGTCGAGCCTGGACTTAACAAGCCACAGACAGGATTGCTGACGTTAGCACGCACTTAATGATGTGGAGCGGCCGAGCAGACAGACGGCTACTGGGGATCGTCCCGTCTGCCCTCGCTACCGACCGCTACTTGGCTCGCTCTGGCCCGGTGATGAGACAAATTTGCGTGCTGGAAATATTTTATGCTACCAATGTCTAGGCCCCCAGCCTGCCAACAAACCATTCTAACAATGTCGGCCGTGTATATTTAGTTGCAAACTGTGCCAAGTTAAAAGTGGAGGGGGGTGGAAATATCTATTACGGATTTACTGAGCACAAATTTTCAAGCTTTCCCGATTGTTTTTATTTTTCGACCTGGGAGTTAGGGTTAAGGTTGTAGCCTTGCGGTGAGCGGTATTTTTAAACAGCGCTGAGGATTTCTTTTGTCTTTACACATAAACAGAAATGACCTTTCAAGAGGTCTACTTGTCAGACATCTGTTACTGGCTAAAAATAGACAGGATGGCAGTTTGGTGGTTAAGGACAACGTTGTAAAAACGATTAATCTTTGTGACTTCGTTGCTTGAGTTATTTCGATAATGTTAGTTATGCTGGCGAGGTCGAAAAACAAGAAAACGGCACTTTAAGAACGCCATGGAAAAACTCCTTCAAACATCCCATTTATATGCATAGAAATGTTTGAGAATCCTTGCCTCATCTTGACTTACTCGTCGCTGTGCTCTTACGTAGAAGAAAGTAGGAAGGCTTTGCTCAAAGTGAGCCAGCTGATTTACAAGAAGAAAGAGGGAGGTTTGATATGTGCCTGTGCTGTGAAAATCTTTCTCAGTTTCTCCCACAACGTTATAAGTTATACGAGCCGTGTAGATCTCACCAGTTAATGTAATTGCTAAAATAATTTTTTTTAAAACCACACATTTTTTTTTAAATAAGCGCCTGCTTAGCTGAGTGGTTAGACGCTCGGTTTACTGATCCAGTGGTGCCTGGTTCAAGTCTCAGCAGTGTGATTTTTTTTTTTTTTTGGTCTGGTACACACCAAAAAGGCCCCGCGGTCCACCCAGCCTCTAAAACTGGGTACCAGGGAAATCTGGGAAGGTAAATGCGACCAGGCATGATACTGACCACTTCAGACTTTCCTGCGGCGAAGGTCATAGAAATACAGGCCTAATACCTTATTCCCCAGTGTCCCTTAATGGTTATGGAAAAGGGGATTTTACGTTTTACCTATAAGTATGTGTGTCTAGTCCTCAATCTTCCTGAAATTGCGAACTGGTGTTCGTCACAGCCAATGCCCGATGCTGTGAAGATGTTGAAGCACACAGTATCCTTTTGGCCAGGGACCAGGCCATAGGAACTATGTATATATATATATATATATAGTTCCTATTCAGCTCCTGGATTCTGCTAAAAAGCATGAGATGTGCAATGCTTCTTTAGCAGACTCCACTGCCTTGGGACTATGGCCATCTCTGTCCCGTTAGCCAGGCTATTCTTGCTACTGAAGGGTGCCAACGGATAGGTGGGATTGGGTCTTGGTCAGCTATGGTTCGCTGTTTGCCAGATCGACCAGCGTCTTGGCTCCCCTGGGTGTAAGTCTATAAAACTTGAGCAACTGTAGAAAAGCTGTTATAGACTTTTAAAAAGGTAAGAAGGAAAAACACAGCTTCCTTCGGCCGCAGCTGTGTGCTGGATTATAAGCAAAGCTGTCATCTTGCTCCAGCTGGAAGAGCCAACGTGAATGTGGTTTCTTAGAAGCATGTGAAGAGTACCATGAATAGGTAAAATGACACAGAGGGAATATGTGAAGAGTACCAAGAACAACTAAGATGACAGACAGGGAATATGTGAAGAGTACCAAGAACAGCTAAGATGACAGACAGAGAATATGTGAAGAGTACCAAGAACACCTAAGATGACAGACAGAGAATATGTGAAGAGTACCAAGAACAGCTAAGATGACAGACAGAGAATATGTGAAGAGTACCAAGAACACCTAAGATGACAGACAGAGAATATGTGAAGAGTACCAAGAACAGCTAAGATGACAGACAGGGAATGTCCAACAAAAACAAATTTAGAAAGGACACGAATTAAATCCATAAAAAAAAAACAAAAGCAATCATTCATTGGACACAGAAGAGGAGGCTTGAAAACATCATAACAACAGGAAAGATAAATGGGAAGTGAGGCAGGGAGAGAAAAAAGAGAGAGATCATGGACAGGCTAAGGCCATGTCACAACAGAATGTCACCAACTAAACTTATGGGAAAATATCAAGGACAAACCAAGAGTTACGGGGAAGCATGGCCGTTAACCCACGTGACTTGACAATTTTTGTTTGTTTTGTTTTGTTTTATATAGTCTAACACAAGAAAAACATGGACCAGAACACACCGAGATGACAAGAGTGATCAGCTGAGATGACAAGAGTGATCAGCTGAGATGTCAAGAGTGATCAGCTGAGATGACAAAAGTAATCAGCTGAGATGACAAGACTGATCAGCTGAGATGACAAGAGTGATCAGCTGAGATGACAAGAGTGATCAGCTGAGATGACAAGACTGATCAGCTGAGATGTCAAGAGTGATCAGCTGAGATGACAAGAGTGATCAGCTGAGATGACAAGAGTGATCAGCTGAGATGACAAGAGTGATCAGCTGAGATGACAAGAGTGATCAGCTGAGATGACAAGAGTGATCAGCTGAGATGACAAGAGTGATCAGCTGAGATGACAAGACTGATCAGCTGAGATGACAAGAGTGATCAGCTGAGATGACAAGAGTGATCAGCTGAGATGACAAGAGTGATCAGCTGAGATGACAAGAGTGATCAGCTGAGATGACAAGAGTGATCAGCTGAGATGACAAGAGTGATCAGCTGAGATGACAAGAGTGATCAGCTGAGATGACAAGAGTGATCAGTTGAGATGACAAGAGTGATCAGTTGAGATGACAAGAGTGATCAGCTGAGATGACAAGAGTGATCAGTTGAGATGTCAAGAGTGATCAGCTGAGATGACAAGAGTGATCAGCTGAGATGACAAGAGTGATCAGCTGAGATGACAAGAGTGATCAGCTGAGATGACAAGAGTGATCAGCTGAGATGACAAGACTGATCAGCTGAGATGACAAGAGTGATCAGTTGTAACGTGTTACAAATACTTTTCTAAATATAAAACATTTTAATTTTCAATAATTTAAAAATTAAATAACACCTTAAATATTGCTTCTTTTTTAAAAAACAACCTTCATCGATTAAGATTTTCTTCATGTCACAGTGGTCTCAGCGAATGGTGTCACTGTCAATCTATTGTAGGATTTCTCGCGAATGACTGAATGTTTGCTAGCTAATGTCTTGGTTGAAGGTCTGTGAAATAGAGGATAAGACGCTGTTGTTTTCGTAGATCAGATATACTAACTTGGTGGCCTGGTTAGGTTCTCAGCTTACTAATCTGGTGGTACTAGGTTCAAGTCTCAGCAGTGGGATTTTTTTTCCTCGTACACACCAAAAAAGGCCCCGGGGTCCACCCAGCCTCTAAAAACGGGTACCACAGAAATCTGAGAAGGTAAAAGCGGCCAGGCGTGATACTGACCACTTCATACTTTCATGTGCTGAAGGCCATGGAAAATACGGGCCTAACACCGTATTCCGAGTATACCTTAATGGCATGGAAACGGGAATTTTACTTTTAACTTAGATCTGATAACTTAATTTATCACTAAGTTCCATCCAACACCAGACCCCATCATCAATCTACGCCACTAGGCATCATCACTAGGCGCCATCTTTAGGCTAATGATCTAGGGAAATTTGTTGTTGTTCCGCCTGTGAGAGATTACAAATGTTTATGGTGTCTTGTTATATGGCACTATGTTTTATATGAACTTAATGTTGCTAGGAAACGTATTAACGCTCGGCAATTGCTGATACTTTATTGTAAAAGACTTGCCATGATTTCATTTGTGCATGAAATCATTTTTACAAAATGAGACTATATTGAATTCTTTCTGGTTTTGTTAATATGAAAGCAAGGAAACTTTATTTTCAAACGCTGGATATTTACGTGGAACAAAAGAAGTACAAATAACGTGAAGACATGTGTGTGTTAAAAACTGAAACATACTAAAACCATTTTGTGTGTGTGTGTGTGTGTGTGGTTAAAAAGCTCTCCGTTCTACATGCGATGAGGTTTAGGATGTCGTAATATATGTATCTACATTCTGTTCTTTTGTTGCCCATTTTGTAAATAAATTTATAGTTTGTCTTACGATTTTTTAAAATTATTATTGGTACTGTTTAACATTACTGGGTGGACATAATCCTACTTAACATAATCGGGTTTAAAATATTAAGTGTTAATTTGCGATCTGGATGGGGTCGGCAAGGTATGGTACTGCACTGAGAGGTCTTTGCCTTTATCAGGAGTGGTTTTCCTCTTCTTTTGTTCTTCTAAAAATATTGTTATCTATTTGTGTTTTTATAAGTAGGAAACAGACGCGTGTGCGCGCTCATACACACATGCGCGCGCGCGTGGATCCCATATACATCTACGTGGTACAATACTAGTATCGTTTGGACAAGGGAGATAACCTAAAATATAACAGCGAAGACACTGAATCCGCGTTCTCGCCGTTGATTCATCTTTCTTAGATTTGATTTATATTTTCATTTCTGTCAGCCGCGGCAGGAAATATCTCTCTCTCTCTCTTTCTCTCTCTCTCTCTTTCTCTTTCTGTCTCTCTTTCTCTCTATCTTTCTCTTTCTCTCTCTCTTTCTCTCTCTTTCTCTCTCTGAACCTTAAGTGCCCAGGGCACATGGGGCTTCCGCAAGGGTTTTCCACAAATGCCTGTCCTTTGCCTTTTTTTTCTGCTCTTGCCCAGGTGAGCCCTCTATTGCTCAACATCCTCTCTCTTGTTCTTCTCCATGTCTCTTTTGGTCTACCCTTACTTCTGTTCCCCTGTGATGTCCATCTTAGTGCTATTTTTGGTAGTGAGTTGTCAGTCATTCGGAACACATGTCCCAACCATCGCCAGCGTCTTTCCTCAATAATTGTTGTCAGTGGTTTCATCTGATTTCTGCCAATAAGATGTTATTTCTTATGGTGTTTGGCCAAAATATTTTTCTAATTCTTCCTAAACATTTAGCCTGGAAAGAATTCAACTTGTTTTCTATTGTTTTGGTGATTTTCCAGCATTCACTTCCATAGAGTAGCACACTTAGAACATTACTCTTAAATATCCTGATTTTCATATTCATGCTTAGTTTTTTAGATTTCCATATAGTCTGCAGCACTGCAAAAGCCTGGTTTGCTCTAGTAAGTCTGCTGTTGATGTCCTCTGTGCTGTCTCCATTTTCTACTACTCTGCTGCCAAGGTATACAAATTCGTTGACCTCCTCCACTAACTTGCTATCTACTCTGAGTACATTTCTGCTGTTCACATTTTGCTTCATTAACTTTGTTTTTCCTACGCTGATCTTTAGTCCTATGTTAGGCAGGAAATACGTTTCCTTGTTAACGCAAACTTTGTGGCCAGTTCATGATGCACGTTTGTTTTTTTAATCTGAATGTCCTTTGTCGAGGCTTTGGCAGCACTGCATCATAACAACTTAGTGTGTGCTAGTGACGGATAGTTGGCCAATACTGACGCTCTGTACAGTTAAAAGGACTAGACGCGACGCTGCTGACACACAACGTAATGCTTTTTTAGACTCGTCTAAATTTGTCTTTCACATGGTCTTCAAAGTGTGGTCAATCTCTGTGTTAACAAGCGGGAATAACTCTGTGTTACTGTTGGTGTTAAACTGGCTGCTCCGAGTTAGCTGTCCCTGTATAGCAAAAAAAGCCAAGTTGTCACATCTTTTGCATCATCAGGCCTGGTTTATTCTAGTCTCAGACGGGACACTGTGACATGCTTTCAGTGTAAATAGCTGCGACATATCTATTCTTTGAATTTCTTAAGATGGCGCAAAAGCTTTAGTTTGAGAGCCAAACCACTGTACACAAAAAAAAAAAAAAAATGGATTTTTAAACTGTAGTTTTCAAAGGTCTTTATAGAGATTTTTTTTTTTTAGAAAAGTGTTCTTTATTTCATCATTTATGAAATTTGCTTTATTTGTATGCGCATGAATTGATATGTTTGTGTGTTTAAAAGAAATGTGAAATTCGAAACATGAAAGATATTTTTTAAAGAAGAAGAAACAGATTTTTTTTTTCAAAAAGAAGAAGAAACAGAGTATATGAATCTATGAAAAAATAAGAGATGAAAGATGATCGAGTGGGCTCCGCTTGCAGCTAAGCGGTCGCTTGTCCTACCGGACACCAGGGTTCGAGTCGAGGTAATTCTCTTCTAATTTTTTGTTCCTCGTGTCTTAAGTACTTTGTGTCTGTGGAGGCTAGCTAGACAACTTGTGTCTGTGGAGGCTAGCTAGACAACTTGTGTCTGTGGAGGCTAGCTAGACAACTTGTGTCTGTGGAGGCTAGCTAGACAACTTGTGTCTGTGGAGGCTAGCTAGACAACTTGTGTCTGTGGAGGCTAGCTAGACAACTTGTGTCTGTGGAGGCTAGCTAGACAACTTGTGTCTGTGGAGGCTAGCTAGACAACTTGTGTCTGTGGAGGTTAGCTAGACAACTTTAATCTCTATGACAAGGTGAAGGTAACATGGCATCGCGTTACATAAGAAATTCATTGCTCATATTTTTCTTAACCTTTCCGTAAGAAATAACATCTTTTTGGCAGAAATGCAGATGAAGCTACTGGCAGCAATTATTGAGGAAAGACGCTGGCGATGGTTGGGACATGTGCTCCGAATGACTGACAACTCACTACCAAAAAAAAAAAAAAAAAGCACTGAGATGGACACCACAAGGGAACAGAAGTTTGGGTGGACCAAAGGAGACCATAGAGAAGAACAACAGAAAGGATGCTGAGCAATAGAGGGCACCCTTGGGTAAGAGCGGGAAAAAGGTAAAGGACAGGCGTTTGTGGGAAAACCCTTCAGGAAACCCCATTTACCTTGAGCACTGAAGGTTCAGGTAGAGATATATGGATTCTGCATGCATACATAGAGAATCAGGTAGGTCATTACATGTCTTCTCTACCTTTTCTTCCTTATCTTTAGAAGGAGTCTGGGACACCTCCGGCTGTATCAAACTACGGACCTTCACCGTGAGAGGCCAGTGTTCTAACCACTTTGCTACTAATACGTTGATAAATGCATAGGGTTCACCACTAAGCATTAAATCCATACCAGAATAAAGTCAGAAGACAACATGGACTGAAGAGCGTCCTTCCACACTTTCATGTGATTCCATACAATCTGTGTGATTCAGAGTGATTCATGTGATTCCAAGGGAAAAAAGAGAGCTATTTCAAGCAAAATATCTTTTCCTTTTTTAAAAAAATAATTAGATGTGAGGTTTAAATTATTTAATACAAGTCAATATGAAAATAAAGGAGAAGTATTGAAACAAGTGAAAAATGTTCACATTAGGCGACGCGTGATAACTTCACATCGCAACTCTTCCTCGGATGTGATGAATCACTGGTGTCAATAAAATGTATATAATTTTTAATATAACTGTCTTTATGTAAAATTGGTTAAAATTTATTGACCAAAAACAGCGTTGAAATATCCTAACTCTGTCTGTCTGTCTGTCTGTCCGTCCGTCCGTCCGTCTGTCCGTCCGTCCGTCCGTCCATCCATCCATCCATCCATCCATCCAACCGTCCGTCCGTCGGTCTACTTTAAATCGAGGGACACTCCACGAAGTATCACTTCACGTTTTACATCATATTAAATCCTTGCTGCCACGTCTTCTGGCCACTGCCTCGAGGTCACGTGATGTTCGCGTCGACATTGACCTCGCACTATAACCCTCGCTTTCAATAAATACATCATCTCCATCGTCGTCTTTGTCACTGACGTCATTCTCTGTGGCCAGGAGTTTAGTAGTAGATGACGGCTGCGACAGCCTAATGAGGCTGTTGGCGTGGGAACTGGAAGCGGAGAGATGGCGCGCGTCTGGACAGGTGGAATTGATGACAAACTGGAGAGCGATGAAGCTCTTCTGGATAATAAACTTTGGTCTTCACGCGCTGATTGCCTCATCAGGCGTCTTTACCACCCGCTGTTTCTGGATATAGTGTGATACTGGTGTTACTCCAACCTTTGCCCTGATGGTTTCATTTCTTATTTGGTCTCTTCTTGTCACATTTACTATTCTTATATACACACACATTTCAATGCACCCGTTGCGTTTGTGTTTCAGTCCATCTCATAGTAACTGCTTTTTTTTCTCTTTAATTTGTTCATTGAAAAACAACAACATTGACTGAGAATTTTGAGCTGGAAGTACAGTCTAGACAGCGGGAATCTATGGCGAAAGAAACCACAATAAAACAGTTTAGAAGCTTGCGGGAGGCGAAGGAGAAATTTGTGTTTTTCTGGCAGAAAAGCTCTTGCTTCTCGCAGTGGTACCCCAGGATTTTCACTGTTGCGCGGAGCAATACATGATGCACCAGAAAGCTCGTGAGTACAGCCTAAAGCGTGTGTTCATTGTCAGCTCACGAGCATCGTAGGTAGTTAGCTGAACTTCTAATATGTGCCCTAAGTCTGCTTGTATTCTTCGAGTTTACTTTCAGAGTCCTCGAGTCTTCTCCAGAGTTCTCGTTTCCTTATTGCTTTTTTTTCCCTTTTATAGATTCTATTTTTTCCTCGTCTTTTCCCATCCAGAATTAGAATTTATTTCCCCCAAGAAGATACAGTAAGACGTGGATACAAAGAACAGAAACTTATATCCCAGTATCACATTATTAAATCATACAGAACACGACAATCTATACATGCATCTAAAACAGAGATGGTAGAAGATGATGAATGTATTTTGAGTGTCTGGGTTCTGTATTCAGAGCAAAATCAAATCATGTTTGATTACTCTGGACGAAAGACGCCATCATCATCATGTGCCGTTTTGGATAATTGACGGTAAGGAATATCCAGTTTCTTCTCCCTTCATGGTGTGATGAGCCAGATTATATTCTGTCCACCCTGTTATCTTGCCGTCTACACCTCTCCATTTACCTCTCGCTCTTCTTCCTTCCAGCTTTTCTTTCTAGTATGGTCTTCAGTATATTATTATGTCTTTTGATGGAGGCTATAGAATTATGTTTTCTCCATTCTAATTTCCGTGAGAAGTTCACGCTGCACTTGTAGCCGCCCTTGTGCACGTGCTCTTAACATTTTCCATGATATATGTCTACTTTCTTGTAGATCCAGATTTCTACAACATTTATCATTCCCTCTGACTTTTCTGATAAAGGCCCAGGTTTCTGCTCGATATGGTACCAGAGAATATGTACAGGCTTCACAGGAGGGGCCCTTTATTCCTATTTCAGATATGAAAACCTGGCCCTGAAGATTACATTCATTATCTTCCCCACTACACTTTTCTTCTTACTCTATGTTACATACGCTATGCTACATAACCACTGTTACATACAATATGTTCATAATAAATATGTTACATACACTATGCTACATAACCACAATGTTACATACACTATGCTACATAACCACAATGTTACATACACCATGCTACATAACCACAATGTTACATACACTATGCTACATAACCACTAAGTTACATACTACATGCTACATAACCACTAATTTACATACACTATACTACATAACCACTATGTTACATACACTATACTACATAACCACTACGTTACATACACCATGCTACATAAACACTACCTTACATACATTTTATTACATAAACTTTATGCGGTAACTTTTCTATCACACGAGTGCTGCAGTAAAAAATAAACACAACATTGTATACTTCAATACTTTTTATTATAAAACACAAAAATCGTATAGCACAAAAAATATACAACGAACAAGAGTTCTGAGCTTTTATTTAAAGTTGATAAACTAACAAGACGGGCATTTCAATGCCTGACAGACACGATCAATGCCTGACAGACACAATCAATGCCTGACAGACACGATCAATGCCTGACAGACACAATCAATGCCTGACAGACACGATCAATGCCTGACAGACACGATCAATGCCTGACAGACACGATCAATGCCTGACAGACACCATCAATGCCTGACAGACACGATCAATGCCTGACAGACACCATCAATGCCTGACAGACACGATCAATGCCTGACAGACACGATCAATGCCTGACAGACACCATCAATGCCTGACAGACACGATCAATGCCTGACAGACACGATCAATGCCTGACAGACTTCAAGGTCCAGTGCATGAGGTGGATACATGCGGTATTAATAATTTTATACCTGGCAGAATCAGAAGTTTTGGGGCAATGCATCCAAGTGAGAAGTGACCTTGGATGTCGTGTCCTCGTATATGATTGGCTTTTCCAGGGTAATGTTTGTTTGAAGGAACTGTTAGCAAGGCACAATTACAACTTGTAAATGTTCCACTTTTTCTTATCTCTCCAGTGATACTTTTTGTTATGTAGTTTTTTTTAAAACATATTTTAATAAACAGCATATTACAATGCACTGGCCATATGTTAATGTTGTTGTCATACTATGGTGTGATTACCATATTGTGGTGTGATTTAAAACTGTTTTTTTAATCATATCAGTAACGTATAGACAGAGATTTATGTAACTAATTCAGAGAGGGCAATTTCTGAGCCAGTTTGTAAGTAGGAGCAGGTCTCTGGCCTCTAATGTTCTTTTCTTCTACACTGTTCTCAATATTCATTTAAAATATAAACTTAATCCTGGTAGTCCGTCTCTTAATGCTCTCCTCTTGGCTGGAGCTGGTCGTGTGGGCCTCCTCCACCACATAACGTCTCTGCCCTATAAAGCCAGGTCTGGTAGCTGTCAGATACCCCGTGTCTGTTTGAGCTCAGCCCGGACTTCTGCCAGAGCTTGTCCGAGGAGGTTAAGTCCTTGCCAGGTTGACTTATTCCAGGCCAAAACATTCTCTTTGGCTAGTCCGATCCCCCACTTTTTATCATAGGGGCTCGCTTCAACGAGTTCTTTGCCCTCTGTGGCCAGCAACTGTGCTCTCAGTGCCAGGTTTTGAGAAAACTGAGGGTGAAAAAAAGAAAAAAAATAAACAGAAGAGACAACATTAAACTACTTTTAAGCATCCGCCCATACCCTTTTTCATTTATTTATTTCTTTTTTGAACTAACGTATTTCCTACTTTTAACCCAGCGGTTATCAAGCTTCCAAGCTCAATGGATCGTATTAGTTGTCGTGATTTGTTAGGCAGAGTAATATCTAAATCAATAATTGATAAACGTCCTATGGTACTATTAAGATTTAGGCGAGACAAAAGCTGAGCTGATATTTACACTGGATAAAATTAAGTACTTGAAATGTACATATAAAGTCATACTAATAAGGTGGCCTGGCTGAGTCAGTGGTGTAGGCACTCAGTTTTCTAATTCCGTGGTACCGGGTTGGCTTCCAGCGATATTTTTTTTTTTTTCTGGAACACACCAAAAAAGGGCCCCGGGGTTCACTCAGCCACTAAAAGTGGCCACCAGAGAAACCTGGGAAGGTAAGTGCGGTCAGGCGTGATACTAGCCACATCAGACTTTCATGTGCCGAAGATCTTGGAAACACCGGCCTAACACCGTGTCCCACAATATGCCTTAATGGTATGGAAACGGAGATTTTACCCTTTTTTAAAAACCATATTAACAAAAAATAATTGGACAGTCCTTGTTGATGGTCTATGCCCAGGTAGAGAAGGCGTGGATGGATGGATGGATGGATGGATGGATGGATGGATGGACGGACGGATGGATGGATGGATGGATGGATGGACGGATGGATGGATGGACGGATGGATGGATGGATGGGCGGACGGATGGATGGATGGACGGACGGACGGACGGATGGATGGATGGACGGACGGACGGATGGATGGATGGATGGATGGATGGATGGATGGATGGATGGATGGATGGATGGATATAACAAACGACAGAAGACTTCGTGCTTCGTTTTTCATGCTTACATGAAGCGTTAGAAAAGCATTCTGTGTTTGTTGTCAACATTTTTACGTCCGACCTTCTTAAAACGGGGTTTAGGAAACAAAAAAAAAAAAAAACGTTATCATTTCAGATCACTAGAAAGTATTCAAAACAAAATAGATACGTCTGTCATTCGAAAACTCTGTGCAGAAATATTTACCTTGTGTATGTTTCCCTTCTTGACAACTTCGTAGCAAGCGTTTTCCCAATCTGTCCCGTAGCGGTCCCAGTTTCTGATGCTACGTCCCAGTTTTTTCATCTCAGCTGGGTCCCTACACATTAGAATCTTGCCAGCTGCCTCTTGGTCCTTACAAATTACTGAATACATGAAAGGGATAATATTAGCAGGTGATCTCTTTGCCCTTACACTGTTCAGGATAATATTAGCAGGTAATCTCTTTGCCCTTACACTGTTCAGGATAATATTAGCAGGTGATCTCTTTGCCCTTACACTGTTCAGGATAATATTAGCAGGTAATCTCTTTGCCCTTTCATTACACAGGATAATATTTGCAGGTAATCTCCTTGAGCAAGGAAAAAGATAAAAATGGAAAAAGCAGATGAACAGTTTGGATTTGTTGAAGGAAAGAGAACACACGATGCCATTTATGCTTTACGAACACTAACAGAAAGAGCTTTAGAAGTACAGAAAGATCTCTACTTATGCTTCATTGATTACACCAAGGCATTCGACAAGGTGAAACATAATGAAATTATTAAAATGCTTGAAGACATCAGTATAGATGGCAAAGACCTGATGATTGTAAAGCATCTATACTGGCAGCAAGAAGCAGCAATTCGAGTTGAAAATAGAACTGGAAAATATCAACCTATAAAACAAGGGGTGCGACAAGGATGTGTACTATCTCCAGACCTTTTTTCTCTGTATAGCGAGAATAAAGAACGATCATCACAGAACCAGGTATCAAAATTGGAGGATACAATATTAACAACCTTCGGTATGCTGACGACACAGTATTGATAGCTGAGAACCAACAAGACCTGCAAAATCTCTTTGATAAAGTCTCCAAAGAAAGTGAACAGAAAGACCTTACTTTGAACATAAAAAAGACAGAGACTATGGTTATATCTAAGAAACAGAATCCACCAACATGTAGTATAAAATTAAACGGAACTATTCTAAAGCAGGTGCAGAAATTCAAATACCTTTGAGCAGTAATAACTTCAGATGGGAAATGCAGAACAGAAATTAGGAACAGAATAGGCCAAGCAAAGACTGCATTTCAGAGAATGAGAAACATATTAGCCAACACATCCTTATCAATGAATGTTAGAAAACGAGTCCTAAAATGATATATTGAACCTATCTTGTTATAAGGAAGTGAATCATGGACAATAGGCAAGTCTGCACAAAAATCATTGGAAGCAGCAGAAATGTGGTTTATTAGAAGAATGCTGCGAACCCCCTGGACAGCAAAAATAACTAATGAAGAATGTATGAGAAGAGCTGGAGAGACAAAAAAACCTTGTCAAAAAGATAAGAGAGAGACAATGTACTTTCATAGGACATGCAATGAGAAGAGGGGGCATTGAAAATATTATAACAACAGGAAAAATAGAAGGAAGAAGATCAAGAGGAAGACCAAGAGAAATGATACTGGACAGTCTGACGGGATGTTGTGAGAGGAGATCGCCAACTGAGCTGATGGCCTGCATGAAGGATCGTGTACTCAGGAGAAGCATAATAGTCAACGCCAGTCGGCACAGCACCTGATGATGATGATGATGAATCTCCTTGCCCTTACACTACACATGATAACATTATCTGGTAATCTCCTTGCCCTTACACTACACAGGATAACATTAGCCGGTAATCTCCTTGCTTTTACATTGTTCAGGATAACATTAGCTGGTAATCTCCTTACCCTTACACTGTAAAGGGTAACATTAGCAAGTAATCTCCTGGATCTTACATTATATAGGATAATGTTAGAAGGTAATATTTCACCAGTAGTTCTTCATACACGCCTCAGTCTTCAATCAGTTCTTATTTCCTTGAACTAAGAATGGAATCTCAGTAGAGAGCTCGGGTTTACAGAACACGTCGTGGAGCTTACGGACCGTTCTGGACCCCCCAAGGGCAACCTTCAGTTTATATAGATGGAGCTTGTTGGCTGCTAGTACCGTCATGTTATGAGCTTGACAATTATGGTTTGTCGTGTTCTGTATGATTTAATAATGTGATACTGGGATATAAGTTGTCTGTTCTTTGTATCCACGTGTTACTGTATCTTCTTGGGTGGAAAAAATCCTAATTCTGGAGGGGAAAAGACGAGGAAAAAATAGAATCTGTAAAGGGGAAAAAAAAAAGCAATAAGGAAACGAGAACTCTGGAGAAGACTCGAGGACTCAGAAAGTAAACTCGAAGAATACAAGCAGACTTAGGGCACATATTAGAAGTTCAGCTAACTACCTACGATGATCGTGAGCTGACAATGAACACACGCTTTAGGCTGTACTCACGAGCTTTCTGGTGCATCATGTATTGCTCCGCGCAACAGTAGCTCTGGCCGTCGACTGTGAAGATGCTGGGATACCACTGCGAGAAGCAAGAGCTTTTCTGCCAGAAAAACACAAATTTCTCCTCCGCCTCCCGCAAGCTTCTGAACTGTTTGGTTGTGGTTCCTTTCGCCATAGATTTCTGCTGTCTAGACTGTACTTCCAGCTCAAAATTCTCAGTCAATCTTGTTGTTTTTCAATGAACAAATTAAAGAGAAAAAAAGCAGTTACTATGAGATGGACTGAAACACAAACGCAACGGGTGCATTGTAATGTGTGTGTATATAAGAATAGTAAATGTGACAAGAAGAGACCAAATAAGAAATGAAACCATCAGGGCAAAGGTTGGAGTAACACCAGTATCACACTATATCCAGAAACAGCGGGGGGTGAAGTCGCCCGATGAGGCATTCAGCGACCCATAGCTGACCAAGACCCTTTCCCACCTCTCCGTGGTACCCCCAGTAACAAGCCTAGCCTGGCTAACGGGGCAGGAGTGACATAGTCCCCATGGTGGTAGAATCTGATAAAGAAGCATTGCACACCCGTGCTTTTTAGCTGTACTCTGGGACTGAAAAGATAGCCGCCATAACCCCGCTGCCACGCCGATACGATGTTGTGACTCAACATCTTCACAGCATCGGCTGCAAGGAACACCAGCTCGCAGTTTCAGGGAGATAGAAGACAAGACAGGACTATCCAGAAACAGCAAGTTAAATGGTTTGGTCATGTTGCACGGTTACCGCCAGGCAATATATCACAGACAACATCCACACTAAGATTTGTAGGTAACAGAGGAAGAGGCTGCTCACACAGGAGATGGAGGGAGGAAATGACAGAAGCTTTAAATACCCCATTATATGAACCAAATCGTCGAGCCCTATCAAGACGTCTATCTGTCCCCTCAACACTGAAAGGTATATAAGGTAGGGGACAAGACAAGACAAATGCAGCCTTTCATTCATTCATTCACTTGCATGTCCCTTGCGGAACTTTGCCTCCCAAACAGCACTCCTGTAGGCCTCTCGGTTGTGAGCAAGATGGCCTGCTGCTGCTGCATCCATTTGCAGATTGTCAACGATGTCTTGCAGCCATCTTCGTTTTGGTCTTCCTCTTTTTCTTTTTCCCATTATGTATCCTTCCAATACGGTCTTCTCTAAATTATCATGACGTTTAATGTGTCCAAAATATTTAAGTTTTCTCTCTTTAATCCTCTTTACTAGCCAGCCTTCTTCAATATTAAGCTTTTGTAGTATAGATATATTTGTTCTTTTTTGTGTCCACGATATTTGGAGAACTCTTCTGTAGCATTTACAATCAAAGGCATTTATGTGTTTCTCAGCTGTTTTGTTAAGTGTCTAGGTCTCACAGGCATATGTTGCGATGGGAAAGATGCAGCCTTTACAGTTTTATATATATATATATATGTATGTATATATACACACGGTCAAATGAGTGTATATATATATATATATATATATACACTCATTTGACCGTATATTTGATATATATATATAATGCCATGGCGGTAGGTCGCATTTGACCGTTTCAAGCTGTCACAAGCGACACTACGACTGAAGTTCGATACGGAGCTGGATTTCTGCAGTTTATGTCTTGTGGTGTCTCTTCGAAGCTTGACTGAGTGTGGTGTGAACAGGACCGCACGAACCGTGTCACATGAACAGCGGTGTTGTCATCTGCTTTCAAGATGGAGGTCGGTTCTGTGTGCAGAAGCTACTGAGTTTAGTGCTATGGCACCACCGTGAGCTGTGAACTTCGCATAGGCAGCATTTGATAATTCTTCGTCATGTCTACTTAGCCAGTGGTGAACTATGATGGTCTTTCTTTGTTCTGGTTAGGCAAACCAGAGCTACTGAGTGCGTGCCGAGAGCGACGCTGGCTAGTTTCGCATTTGGTCTTTTGTACTTCCTAAAATGACGTCATCACTGGATGACTCACCATCAAGTACTGATACTAAGGACCAATGATGTCCACGGCCACAGACAGTGGAGGAATTTATGGGAGTATCGTTGGCGATGATACCTAGAACCTAATACTGAGGCCATTGGGGGTGGGGGAGGGGGCACCTTTGGGATATATTGTTAGTGCACAGATTTTCCAGGATGGACATCAGATATAGACGCATTGGAGAGTCCTTCCCTAGTTGCAGAAGGAATCAGGTACCCATTTCTAATTCTAGGTGAATAGGGCGCCTCCGGCCGAATTCGAACAACCGACCTTCTCCGTGAGAGATTAGTGCACTAACCATTTCGCTACCCAAACGCCCGGGGATGAACTGCGAGAATATGAAATGAGGTTTGATAATGGAGATAGAGAGAATGATGAAGAAATGCTCGAACTGTATTTTTTATTGTAGGGAAATATGTATCCAAACATTAGTAATAATGAAATATCGTAGGGGGAAAAGAGATGATAAAAGAAACTGATGATGATTATAATTATGGCAATAATTATAATTAAGTAGATGATAAGTTAATCGAAGAAGAAATAAGAGGAATGCACGCTGTTATTCAAGATTATGTGTACGCTACTGTTTTATGAGGTCTTGGGTGGGAGCCGAGAAACAATGCATTGACCACCACAAGGAGATACGAGTTAATCACGTGACATCTCAGTCACTCAAACCCTGGATAAGCCTCGCCTTAATATAGATACGCTTCGTCAGTGTATAATTTATCCTGGGTTATTTCCCCTTACACACGACACCCAACAACTTGTTCAACAGAGTAGAGACAAGACTTTTTGCTGATGTGAAGGAGGTATCTACTTTACGGGCAGAAATGGCTAAAGGAAGTAGCTGATTGTTCGTGCAGTTATGTTTCTCTCTCTCTCTCTCTCTCTCTCTCTCTCACACACACACACACACACACACACTATTGGTATTCAAATCTTTCACCTACATTGCAATTGCGCATGTCTCGTGGCCCTTGGCTATTTGACCTACATTACAATTGTGCATGTCTCGTGGCCCTTGACCCCATGCGGAACAACATTGCGATTGCGTCCCAAAAAAAATACTGGAATGATGTGAATGTAGCACCAACATGTTATAGAGGCATTTTGGGGGTGGGGGTGAGGAGTAGAAAGTTATTGCCCTTAATTTCCTTGCCTGGCTGGCACACTAAAGGATGATATGAGCAAGGGATTAGCTTGAGTTTTGCTTGTGAAAAGCCTAGCATTACAACTCGCTGGGTACTCTCTTATCTTCTGGTGTAAATCCTGGAAGATAATAACTTCCTTACAATTATCATTGTTAATTATCACCTTCATCATCATTCCTAGTGAAAAAAAATACCAGAGACTGGTCTCTCATCATTCATAAGAACAAAATATTAGTTGACTCACCTCTTATATATATATGAAACTTCGGCGAACAGCCAGATATCTTTTGTTTTGTTTCGTGATTTATAATCATGAACAATTTTTGTAACTTCTCTTAGGGATTTGCTAGAAGGGAACACGTTTACCTGTTTCTTCAGCCTCGCAGTTCCGTACATGTGACAAACAAACTTGAATGTATGTATCACATGCTTAATTAAGCGCTGAAATTATCAATAATAAAACGTACGTTTTAAAACTTTGCCTACCTGTAGAAATGGGGTACACAAAATCCATGCACTAGTGTTCAAGCAGATATTTTTGTTACATAAAACATGAAACTGCATGTAATTTCACCTACTTCCAAAGGGGGGGGGGCTGGTTACACAATGTCAGAGATTTCTATGTAATATGTAAGCTGCATACCAGGCTGCAATACAGATTTAACTTTGGTAGTATCATACCGGAACTGTGACGATCTAATTATAGTAACTTAGTACAGGGGAGTTTCCAATCATAGTGCACAGGGAATTACCGGTAATTAATTATAGTAACTACATGAGCCTACTACAGAGAATGTTTGGAAAGAAGAAAAGGTCCCTTCTAAATGGAATCATTGTTAACATACCAAAAGACAAACAAAAAAAAAAAAAAGAAAGAAAAAAGGCAACCTTAGCGGCTGTAATAATTGGAAAGGAGTAACCTTACTATCAGTTGTGTCAAAAGTATTTTACAAAGTCATTCTGAATAGACTTAATATAGTGGATGCTGCCATGAGAGAAGAACGAGCAGGATTTCAAAAAGGGAGAAGTTGTCTCGACCAGATCTTTAAGAATAATTCTTGAAGAACATATTTAAAAGCAAAAACTGTTAATCCTGAACTTCATAGACTTTAAAAAGGCATTTGATAGCATACACAGATTCACTGTGGAGAATTTTAAGACTGTATTGAATACTATCTAATCTAATATTGTCAACATCATTAAAATGATCTCTACATTGGCTATGTTTGTTCAGTCAACACAGAAGAAGGTATGAGCAAATGGTTGTAGACTGAAACAGGCATGAAATAAGAATGTATACCATCTCCCTTGTATTTTTGGAACTGCCATAGACTTCATAATGAAAAAATGATGCACAGGTAAAACGCGTTGATTTGGTACATGGGACCCAACTAGAAAATCTTGATTTTGCAGACGACATAACTCTTATCAGTGACAATGTGAATTTGGGGCAAGAAAAAACAGATACACTGTCTTCACTGGCTAGTAAAATAGGTATTAATAAGGAAAAACAAAAATAATAAAACTTTTCATTAATCAAAAAATAAAAATATATGTAGAAGGGAGTATGTTGAAGAAGTCAACCAATTTGTATACCTTGGATAGTGACACCAAAAAGGAAGTTAGAATTAGAATTGCAAAAGCAGCACTGACCTTCAAAAATCTTGAGAACATATGATATTCCTTTTCATCTGCCTGTTCTTTCAATCATTTTCAGTTATAACCAGACCCTAAGAATTCAGCTGTGTGGTTTACAATTTCAGCTGTCTCCTATGTGAGTCTACTTTAATTCTAATGGATCTCATTTTCTTGTTACAGAATTCAGTCTACAGTAGTTTTTTTTTTCCTGTTTTTATTATTACCTTAAAATATCACAGAGAATTAGTGAATGAGAAAAAAACAGAAAGAAAGAGAACTGAATTTCATATTATGTTGAGATTACTCATGAATTTTATTTTTCTTCCCTGTTATTTGCCAATATGCCAGCATTTGGCAGATCATGTCCTGTCCAGTATCACGTTAACCGGCAACTGCCGGCTAATTAGTGATTAAAAAGTGAGAAAAAAAGCAAATGTTTTGTTGGTTGTCAATTACTGTAACCATTTTATTTTAAAAAATCTCATACAAACAACCAGCACAACTGGTTGGAGATTAGTCGAGCCAGTAGGATGATGATGCTGGTCTGGACACTTAATAAAACAGCTGAGAAACACATAAATGCCTTTGAATGTAAATGCTACAGAAAAGTCATTCAAATATCATGGACACAAAAAAATTAAGGAACAAATATATCCATACTACAAGACTTCCCTTGCTGGACATCGCAAAAGTGCTGGTTCTGGTGTAATGAGTCGTGGCTACATGTCGATATATCTACAGGTAGATCTAGACGTCACCAATGGTAAATAGTGTAGAGCTATACATCGCCGATGGTAAATAGTTTAGATATAGACATTGCTGATGGTAAATAGTTTAGATCTAGACATCACCAATGGTAAATAGTGTAGATCTAGACATCGTCGATGGTAAATAGTGTAGATCTAGACATCACCGATGGTAAGTAGTACACAATTATCAGCTAAATTCATCAGACTTCTTTTTTCATAAAAGAAACTCTTCATTTATGAAATCTTACATTTACAGCTATTTTGATGCATAATACGTATATTTTTAACATGGAAATACTTTGTTACATTCACTTTTACAACTATACCCCCTATACATATCAAGACCTGCACTTTTACTTCAGCACCGAACTTTTCTTCCTGTGGTATGTGAAGATTATTGAAGGTTGGCTAGTAAGGAAAATTAAACAGGGAAAGCTTAAATATTTTGGACACATTAAACGTCGTGATAATTTAGAGTCTTGGTAGGATACATAATAGGAAAAAAGAAAGAAAGGAAGACCAAGGTGAAGATGGCTGAAAGATAATTGTTGATGACTTGTAAATGGACGCATCAGCAGCAGGGCATCTTGCTTACGACCGAGAGGCCTACAGGAGAGTGTTAGGGAGGCAAGGTTCTGCAATGGACATGCAAATGACTGACTGACAGTATATGTGTATAATCTCATAGCCAATAAGGTAAGAAAACTTTCATGCAAACATTTCACTCCAGCTGATATTTGTAAAGTGTGGTTAATTTTACATTTAAAACAAGTATAAGGTACCGAATGTTATACTGAGAAAACCAGTATTTCGGAAAGTACCTCATGCAAGGTAAATGACTGGTAAAAGTGTACCGATTTTAAAAAGTCCTAGTGCCATCACCGAGTCCTGTCTCACAGTAAAGTTTAAGCTATACATCCCTTCATGACTGAGTTTAAGACCCAGAAGAGCTCCTCACCAGTTAAATGAAAGCCTCCTAATTTCATGACCCAGATCATTCAAATATTACCTTAACTTTTCTAATAATTTGAGAAGTACCGAGGGAAGTGTATCTGGCTTTCTGCAACTGGACAAGAAAATAATTTTAAAAGAAGAGAAAATATAAAAGTTCAAAATCAGACTCTGGCTTCACTGCATTCAAGAGAACCCCAAATATGCTCCGCCGCACACCGCAGCATCCATCCAATTATGTTTGCTGCTAATAGTTCCTATCAAGTGTTGGTTCTATACGATGTATTCTCTGCCACACAGTTCAGATTTCCTACTAGCACCCTTAATTTGTCCTAGCTCCAGCAATCTCTTCACAACTACATTGTTCTTTCATTCCTGCTTTTCATTTTCCTGCAGCCTTTTATACATTTTATAAAGAGAAAATATAAGCTACCGTTAGATTAACTAGACAGCTGTCTGTGGTGAAAACATGACAGGGATAGATTAACTAGACAGCTGCCTATGGTGAAAACATGACATGGATAGATTAACTAGACAGCTGCCTATGGTGAAAACATGACATGGATAGATTAACTAGACAGCTGCCTATGGTGAAAACATGACATGGATAGATTAACTAGACAGCTGTCTGTGGTGAAAACACGACATGGATAGATTAACTAGACAGCTGCCTGTAGTGAAAACATGACATGCACAGTTTTATACAAATTAGCTTTTTTTTTTTTGGGGGGGGGGGATGGGGTGGTGCACATAGACAACTTTGCTTTATGTGGAAAATTGCCTGGCATCAATGCTAGATGCTATGAAGCTGAAGAAAAGAAATAAAAACAAATGAGGAGACAACAAACAAACAATCACAGGGCAAGACCAAGAAGATCTCGAACTACATGGAAAACATCATTATGAGAAGTTTATTTTATTCTGCATTCAATGGAAAACAAAAAAGGCATCAATATTGTCAGACACTATTTTATTTTAAAATCAAATGATTGTGAACAACAAAATTCTCGTCAAATCATGAACACACAGCCCTGGGACTGATTGTCTCTTTTTTTTTATTTTTAATAATTATCTTTCCTCACCAACTCCTTAAGCAATTTCATTTAAAGCTTTTTCTAAAAAAATCCTTTGCTAAAATTTGATGAGTGAGTTTTGAATTTAACCAATGAATAATTTTAACATAATTTTTTTTTCTGTAGTGAGCAGTAGGTGGAGGTGAATCTCTGAGAGACGAGTGATTTTTTTTAGTTAATCTGTTGTTTCTGTTAAAAGTGTTTTGCCAAAATATTGGTTGTTTTTCACTTCTGGGTATTCTCCTTGTCTTTTCTTATCACTTTCCATCCTTCCTTCCCTTTTAAAAAAAAAAAATAAAAGTTCACAAAAAAAAAAAGAAAAATATCAATAAAATCTTCACAAAGGCATCTGAAATAGTTAGTACAAGTCTGCATGTCTCTCATGCTCAAGATGGGGGGGGTTGAATCCAGCCAGAAGCACTTCAGTCACCCGTCCGTAGAAATAGGTTCTCAGCTTCTTCTGGAGCCAGGGAAGGAAAGGCGGCCAGGCCTGATACTAACCATATCACCTTCCAGTGTGCTGACAGGTCAAGGAAAATATGGGCACTAACACCATATCCTTATGTGCCTCCAAGGCATGACAAGGTTTTACAAGAAAAGAAAGAAAGAAAGAAAGAAAACTTCACAATGCATCTCCATTTATCTTTTCCTCCCCAGTACTAGTTTTACTCCAGCCAACTGCTCTATGTCAGTACAGTAAATGAATGTGAATGTATACAGTGATATGTGATACTAAAATGTGATTGCTTTTGCTACGTGGAACAACACAAATTTAAAAATACATCATAATAAAGTGGTGACCTCAGAAGCTGAATTATATTTGGCGTTAAGTCTGTTGCATAATACCTCTCCAGATCCCACACCAGTCTAAACTGAGCAAACAAGCAAATAATCATATACAATTAGTACTTCACTCTAAAGTAAGAAATATCTGAAATTACGTTCGGCATCAACGAGTTTCAGCACGGTAAGGATTGACGTGGCCAATGCCCTGACAGGTCACCATGAATGAGTTCTTGTCTACTTCCTCCACGGAGAACTCGGCCTGGAGATTTCCAGAAACAAATTTCAAAATAACATTTTTGAACTAGTTTGATACCAAGATACATGTTAAGAGGAATGGTCTATCTAAGCTTCATCCGTCCACTTCCATTCAGTTTCTGTGACACATTCACTACATCACCACCTTGTCTCGTATACAAAAACAAGCTGTCATACCATATCTTTGCTTTGAAACCTGACAATGACTGATCTTTGACACAAAAAAATGCTTACTTTAGTCATGAGACGAGCAACGTGTATAGCAGTCTGTGTATGAAGAGTTAAAGGTCCACAAAGCATTCTTGACTGTCCTTTAGCAAGAGCCATGAGCAGAATCAGCTGAGACAAACAAATGAAATTCTAAGTCAAATTTACTATGAATGTGATCTAGAAAATAACAGCAGTCATTATTAAGATCTTCGTTGCCACATTAACTCTTTGAATTCACATTCCTACAAAAGTGGGATGAAAAGAAACTATCCCAATAGCAGAAATCTCATACTAATAGGATCTCGACTCTGCAGGATCTATAACATGATTTGCTCTGATGATCTTAGAAGTTGTACTGAGAGTTTCCTGCCTACATCAATATGATGATGATATTGGGGTAAATCCCATAGGGTCAGTTAAACAAAGTGAAGGGAAATATATATTATACTGATAATAAATAAGACTTGAAAAAGCAGCATTGGCAGCAATATTTATAGAAAAAGCAGCATTTATAGGAAAAGCAAGATTGGCAGCAGCATTTATAGATAAAGCAGCATCAGCAGCAGCGTTTATTATAGATAAAGCAGCATCAGCAGCAGCGTTTATTATAGATAAAGCAGCATTGGTAGCAGCGTTTATTATAGAAAAAGCAGCATCGGTAGCAGCATTTATAGAAAAAGCAGCATCAGCAGCAGCATTTATAGAAAAGGCAGCATTGGCAGCAGCATTTACAGAAAAAGCAGCATCGGCAGCAGCGTTTATAGAAAAGGCAGCATCAGCAATATTTATATAAAAAATAGCATTGGCAGCAATATATCTCTATATCAACAGTTCTCAATATCCCTCTCCTCACTTTTGAACCCAGGCTGCTCCCAAATCCTACCCTGTATCATCATCTAGAACAGATAGACTCTTTTATCTTAGTAATACCTCTCTAACTTCCCACTGAAAATCACTGTTTAATATTAAGCTCATTCTTTGTACCATGCTTAAGTATGATATGGGTGCCTGAATAAGGAAGTAGTTAGTAAACTTGTCTCTAACTGAGAAAGTAGGTTAAGTCTGACAGGAAATCTCCCAGCCACCCAACATGACAGTGGGTATCTGGGTTCTACTGGAGCTTGAGAGGTGAAGCCAGACTGGGATGATGGTGACCACCCACTCCGCTGGCCGGTTAATGAAAACATGGACACTAACACTTCTTGGGTGGCTTTATGGTAGACTAAAGATAAATTTACCTATTTTTAAGATATACATTTTTATGCACAGGAAACAATGATGCTTTCATACAGTAAAATAACAAAACGCAGTGTTGTATGGTTAGACCTTAAAAAAAATCATAGACAAAGCACTTTTAGATGTACAGAAAGAAAAATTATAAGAGAACTACCCAGGATGTGAAACATGGACTCTGGTAGGACAAGCAGCCATCTAGCCACAAAAAAACAATGCATTAATAAACTTTTCCAGTTAATCTGTGGGTGCAAGAGAGTGAAGTTTACTAATGTCCTGTTCTCTCGTGGCTAGATGGTCCATAGTTCAAGGTCCAGGTAATTCTCTTGTCATTTTTTTCTTTTCCTCATGTCTAAAAGTGCTTTGTCTATGATTTTTTTTTTTCAAGGTCTAACCATGTAACACTGTTCTTTTCTATTTTTATAAATGTTAAATATATTTGTACCACATCAATCTGGTATTTTATTTTTTTGGTCAAGCACTGTTGCACTAGCAAATACCTGCTTCCTTCTGGGATTTCTGACTAACAACTGAAGCACTTTTGAACCATGATCAGTTTTTCATATGGGCATTCTTATTTTCTTTAACATGCTCTTCTACTTAGATACAGAACTCTCTCCTAATCTTTTCTCAAATGATCTTTCAGGATGTTATTTCTGCTTGGGAGAACAGATTCTGCCATAAGCCAGTTGTATGTGAAGGATATCTTTAGGAAGTCAACTTTCTTCCATTCCACTCAACATATTTAATTTATATCTTGAAGATATCTTACAATATAAAAATCTTAAAATATAAAACTAAAACATATCTTTTGGGAAGCAGCTATAATATAGGTCTCTGTGAAGCAAAGTGTATGGCAAAAGAGGAAAAGCTGTATACTAAGTGTCTTATGGGGAGAAAAAGTTGTGTGAGGTCTGTAGTAACTACCTGATCTTGTAAATGTTGATCCACACAGCCCCCACTGTGTATTGCTTCCAGCAGCTCTCTGGCTGCCTGACTTCCAGTTTCTTCAGCAGGGGATTCTGTAAGTAAAGAACATTAGGCTATTTCATGAGATACAAACATTGTGACTGGTGATTCAACTACTTCACATCTCTGACATCATGATTAACTGGTGACTCAACTACTTCACGTCTCTGACATCATGATTAACTGGTGACTCAACTACTTCACATCTCTGATATCATGATTAACTGGTGACTCAACTACTTCACATCTCTGATATCATGATTAACTGGTGACTCAACTACTTCACGTCTCTGACATAATGATTAACTGGTGACTCAACTACTTCACATCTCTGACATCATGATTAACTGATGACTCAATTACTTCACGTCTCTGACATCATGATTAACTGGTGACTCAACTACTTCACATCTCTGACATCATGATTAACTGATGACTCAATTACTTCACGTCTCTGACATCATGATTAACTGGTGACTCAACTACTTCACATCTCTGATATCATGATTAACTGGTGACTCAACTACTTCACATCTCTGATATCATGATTAACTGGTGACTCAACTACTTCACGTCTCTGACATCATGATTAACTGGTAACTCAACTACTTCACGTCTCTGATATCATGATTAACTGGTGACTCAACTACTTCACATCTCTGACACTATGATTAACTGGTGACTCAACTACTTCACATCTCTGATATCATGATTAACTGGTGACTCAACTACTTCACGACTGACATCATGTTTAACTGGTGACTCAACTACTTCACATCTCTGACATCATGATTAACTGGTGACTCAACTACTTCACGTCTCTGACATCATGATTAACTGGTGACTCAACTACTTCACATCTCTGACATCATGATTAACGGGTGACTCAACTACTTCACATCTCTGACATCATGATTAACTGGTGACTCAACTACTTCACGTATCTGATATCATGATTAACTGGTGACTCAACTACTTCACATCTCTGATATCATGATTAACTGGTGACTCAACTACTTCACATCTCTGATATCATGATTAACTGGTGACTCAACTACTTCACATCTCTGATATCATGATTAAGTGGTAACTCAACTACTTCACGTCTCTGACATCATGATTAACTGGTAACTCAACTACTTCACATCTCTGATATCATGATTAACTGGTAACTCAACTACTTCACGTCTCTGACATCATGATTAACTGGTAATTCAACTACTTCACATCTCTGATATCATGATTAACCGGTAACTCAACTACTTCACATCTCTGATATCATGATTAACTGGTAACTCAACTACTTCACATCTCTGATATCATGATTAACTGGTAACTCAACTACTTCACATCTCTGATATCATGATTAACTGGCGACTCAATTACTTCACATCTCTGACATCATGATTAACTGGTAACTCTACTACTTCACATCTCTGACATGATGATCACCTGGTGACTCAACTAATCTCTGACATCATGATCACCTGGTGACTCAACTAATCTCTGACATCATGATCACCTGGTGACTCAACTAATCTCTAACATCATGATCACCTGGTGACTCAACTAATCTCTGACATCATGATCACCTGGTGACTCAACTAATCTCTGACATCATGATCACCTGGTGACTCAACTAATCTCTGACATCATGATCACCTGGTGACTCAACTACTTCACATCTCTGACATCATAACTGACTAGTGACTCACAGTCCTACTTCTTATACCTCCTCTCCTGTCTTACTTTCTCTGTAATACTAAGTTTTGGGTTATAACAAATCTGCAACTCTGTCTCCAGGATGAAGTCTGCAGTTTCCTCCAGATTCTCTGACAGCCCTAAAAGCTTCTGTATCAGCTCCTGACTCTTTGATCCATCTTTGTTACATAAGTCTATTAACAGTCTACTCCTGTGGGGGTATCCTCACTCCATGAAGAAAGACATGAAAGACATGAAAGTCTCCAGAGGCTAGCACTTAACAAAAAAAAAAAAAAAAAGATGGCCTGTTGATGTCTTTTTGAGTTTGTCAAATGGATCAGGTACACTATCCAAACATGGTCTCATTACCCACTGGCACTGATTCTACATGTTCTAATTTCTGCCTCTTTCTGACATATGATTGATGGTGAACTGTCTATCACTGGTAACTTATGAGAAACTTAAGGACTGAAGGAGACACAACAGCCAAAACTGTCATGGAATAAGGGTAAGGCGTGCAGGGGGGTGGGCATGAGAAAAAAAAAAAAGAATGAGAAACCCTGGTCCATCCATCATATCTGAACACTAGGGGATTTTATTTTAAGAGATGTCAAATCCTTAGAGCTCCTGAACCGGTCACAAAAGTAACCAGTGGCCACTCAGTTTAGTGCTACTGACAACGGCTCTGATAATCTTGGTTTTTGGTGGGAAAATAAACATGTTCTGAAGCAGTACATTCTCATAATCTTAGGAAAAGCCGCTGCCAAACACTCCCAGCACAATAACAAATATTTATTTCAGGTTCTTTGTTATGGCAAAAAAAAAAAAAATGCCATCTTTTTAACATTGTAGGGAGATACTAAAACAAAAAAAGAAAAAAAGAGAACAACAACCTTCAGGCCAACAAATAACAAACAAACAAAAAATACAACTCTGAGATCAAAACACATTACTCACTTGGCTTCCCCAGTGCTGACCCACCAAGCAAACATCCTGTACTTGTTTCAGCAACAATTCTGCAAGCAACAAGTTGATGATTTTGCAACCAACAAGTTGAAGATTTTGCAAGCAACAAGTTGATGATTTTCACATGGACCAAGACGGAAAAAATAACACAACCTCAACTGAGAACAAAGGTAAACCTGTCATGCCTTTAGAGGCACAGGGGATATGGTGTTAGTACCCACATTTTCCTTGACCTGCTGGCACACTAGAGGGTGATGTTGCCTAGCCGCCTTTCCTACACCAGCTCCAGAATATGTCGGGTACCTATTTCTACAACTGGGTGGCTGGGCTCCTCTGGCTGGGTTCAAACCTCGAATCTTCACCATGAGAGACTAGTGCACTAACTACTTCACCACTCAGGCACCATCTGCTGATAACACAGCTGCCAAAAGTTCGACACACAAGTGCTCACACAAGTTTGAAGAATAACAGCTTAACTAATTATTTGCTAACAACTACAGAAGAAGACACCTCCAAGTTGAACTAGAATTGTGATAAAATAAAGACATCTTCTGGTTAATGCATAAAAAATATATTTTAAAATTCCATTGTCAACTTTTATAGTCACCAGCAGAGAAAAAAATGATCAGTTAAGCTCTATAACAGTGAGTTCTTATAACATAGAGTGAAGTGACTTTACATGACAGCATCAGGGTTGACAAAGACCCACATCTGACATGCTAGCACCAGGGTTGGCAGTACCCACGCCTGACATGCTAGCATCAGGCTTGGCAAGTCCCATATCTCACATGCTAGCATCAGGGTTGGCAAGTCCCATATCTCACATGCTAGCATCAGGCTTGGCAAGTCCCATATCTCACATGCTAGCATCAGGCTTGGCAAGTCCCATATTTCACATGCTAGCACCAGGGTTGGTGAACTACAGCTGCCTAAGACCCTGCCCCTGCTAGCACTCCCAGTAACAGACCCCAGCCTGGCTAACAGGGCAGGAGTCCCCACAATTTCCACGGTGGTGGAGTCTGCTAAAGAAGTACTGCACACACTCTGGTTTCTAGCCGCACTCAGGGACTGGTAAAATTTCTGCCTCTTTCTGACATATGATTGATGGTGAACTGTCACTGGTAACTTATGAGAAACTTAAGGACTGAAGGAGACACAACAGCCAAAACTGTCATAGAATAAGGGTAAGGTGTGCAGGGGGGTGGGCATGAGAAAAAAAAAAAAGAATGAGAAACCCTGGTCCATCCATCATATCTGAACACTAGGGGATTTTATTTTAAGAGATGTCAAATCCTTAGAGCTCCTGAACCGGTCACAAAAGTAACCAGTGGCCACTCAGTTTAGTGCTACTGACAACGGCTCTGATAATCTTGGTTTTTGGTGGGAAAATAAACATGTTCTGAAGCAGTACATTCTCATAATCTTAGGAAAAGCCGCTGCCAAACACTCCCAGCACAATAACAAATATTTATTTCAGGTTCTTTGTTATGGCAAAAAAAAAAAAAATGCCATCTTTTTAACATTGTAGGGAGATACTAATACAAAAAAAGAAAAAAAGAGAACAACAACCTTCAGGCCAACAAATAACAAACAAACAAAAAATACAACTCTGAGATCAAAACACATTACTCACTTGGCTTCCCCAGTGCTGACCCACCAAGCAAACATCCTGTACTTGTTTCAGCAACAATTCTGCAAGCAACAAGTTGATGATTTTGCAACCAACAAGTTGAAGATTTTGCAAGCAACAAGTTGATGATTTTCACATGGACCAAGACGGAAAAAATAACACAACCTCAACTGAGAACAAAGGTAAACCTGTCATGCCTTTAGAGGCACAGGGGATATGGTGTTAGTACCCACATTTTCCTTGACCTGCTGGCACACTAGAGGGTGATGTTGCCTAGCCGCCTTTCCTACACCAGCTCCAGAATATGTCGGGTACCTATTTCTACAACTGGGTGGCTGGGCTCCTCTGGCTGGGTTCAAACCTCGAATCTTCACCATGAGAGACTAGTGCACTAACTACTTCACCACTCAGGCACCATCTGCTGATAACACAGCTGCCAAAAGTTCGACACACAAGTGCTCACACAAGTTTGAAGAATAACAGCTTAACTAATTATTTGCTAACAACTACAGAAGAAGACACCTCCAAGTTGAACTAGAATTGTGATAAAATAAAGACATCTTCTGGTTAATGCATAAAAAATATATTTTAAAATTCCATTGTCAACTTTTATAGTCACCAGCAGAGAAAAAAATGATCAGTTAAGCTCTATAACAGTGAGTTCTTATAACATAGAGTGAAGTGACTTTACATGCTAGCATCAGGGTTGACAAAGACCCACATCTGACATGCTAGCACCAGGGTTGGCAGTACCCACGCCTGACATGCTAGCATCAGGCTTGGCAAGTCCCATATCTCACATGCTAGCATCAGGGTTGGCAAGTCCCATATCTCACATGCTAGCATCAGGGTTGGCAAGTCCCATATCTCACATGCTAGCATCAGGGTTGGCAAGTCCCATATTTCACATGCTAGCACCAGGGTTGGTGAACTACAGCTGCCTAAGACCCTGTCCCTGCTAGCACTCCCAGTAACAGACCCCAGCCTGGCTAACAGGGCAGGAGTCCCCACAATTTCCACGGTGGTGGAGTCTGCTAAAGAAGTACTGCACACACTCTGGTTTCTAGCCGCACTCAGGGACTGGTAAAATGGCTGCCATGACCCGCTCCCAGTCCGACAAGATGCTGTGGCTCAACATCTTCACCACATCACCTACAGAGACCACCAGCTTACAGTCCCAGGTGGACATAGGAAGACTGCAAAAACCAACAAAAGTATAAAAAAAGAAGAAGAAGAACTGCCAGAGGCTATCAGCGACTGACATGAAAAATTAATATATTATTCTTTCACACACACAGACAAAAACCAAGCATGGATTACACACAACACAAGTTTCAAGGCTTTCATGCATTACTTCTTCTACATTGGACCTCAAATGGACATTGGTTGATTTGTATCAAAGTATGTAGCTCGGCTGTGATATGTTGTTCCTTTCTGGCCAACACAAGCAACTTCAACCTGGCTTATGTTTTGAATCACCTTTGCCCTCCCATTCTGATACCTATTCATTTGGCCAGACTAGTGTCTGTTGTCAGCGGCCCCACAGGTTTTGTCAGCTGTGGTTCCTGATGTAAGCAGCCAGCTAGGGGATCACCTAGCCATCATCTCATTCAGTTTAGTCCTCCACAGACACAACTCTGAATGAATGAATGAGTTCTGGTCTGTCAGAAACAAGTTTAGGGATGAGTAAAAAACCAGTCTCTAAGCACTTCAATCAGTACCCTGGCCTCATTCTATAAACATCAATCCTTTGAAACAGATTTTCAGAAGAAATAAATGAATTTAAAAACAAAACATTACTTCAACATCACACAATCTTACATAGTACCCAGACCAGATCCCACAGCGGCTGTTTCTTTCAGAGTGTGTTGCTGGAGTTCCACCTTGGGGAAATTTTGCTTAATGATACTGCTGATGGCCAGTGACACTTTATCTGCCAGCTTGTTCACAAATGATTCAGAACAAAACAAAAAGTAGATAATTTACTCTTCAAACAGGCAACAACTTTACGGTTGAGGAAGAAAATAAGAGAATTTTAAAACTTGCAAATATAATGTTGGATCAAATGTCAGTATCTTGTTGGAACTATCAAGTGCTGTGCCTGCTGGCACTATGGTCATAATTCTCCACAGCTCTGTTTTGCTTTTTGCCTCTATGAATTGTTCTCTATGAACTGTTCTCTACGAATTGTTCTGGTGTCTTTTTTCCATGCCATCCTGAGAATCCATCCAGGATTTTCTCTCTGGGTTAACCCTGGCCTTTATTTCCCTTCTGAGTTTCCCTGCTGTCATGATGTGTTCCAGTTTGCCTTTTCTACGACATGTCCAATAAATTTAGACTGCCTTTTCCTACTGTTGTAATTATGATGTTGGAGCTGCCAGTAGAAGCCAACACTGTGACAATGTGGGAACAAGTGCATCATACAGAACTAAGAATGGACTACACTGTGACAATGTGGGAACAAGTGCATCACACAGAACTAAGAATGGACTACACTGTGACAATGTGGGAACAAGTGCATCATACAGAACTAAGAATGGACTACACTGTGACAAGGTGGGAACAAGTGCATCACACAGAACTAAGAATGAACTACACTGTGACAATGTGGGAACAAGTGCATCATACAGAACTAAGAATGGACTACACTGTGACAATGTGGGAACAAGTGCATCACACAGAACTAAGAATGAACTACACTGTGACAATGTGGGAACAAGTGCATCATACAGAACTAAGAATGGACTACACTGTGACAATATGGGAACAAGTGCATCATACAGAACTAAGAATGAACTACACTGTGACAATGTGGGAACAAGTGCATCATACAGAACTAAGAATGGACTACACTGTGACAATATGGGAACAAGTGCATCACACAGAACTAAGAATGAACTACACTGTGACAAGGTGGGAACATGTGCATCATACAGAACTAAGAATGGACTACACTGTGACAATATGGGAACAAGTGCATCATACAGAACTAAGAATGGACTACAGTGACTAACAAGAAGGCCTGGAGTGTACTCAAAAAAAAAAGGTTAACCTCCCTGCAGACTCCACTGCCATCAGAACTGCCTCAATATTCATGCTCAGCCTATTATTAGGAGCACCCGCTAAGAGGTGGGATAGGATTTTAGACCAGCCCTGGTGTACCAGTCCCGATTACTGTGCTGTCATTCTAAAACAATCATCTTTTCAGTCATTTGAATCTAAATGAAAATGAATCTTCACAAGTGTATCTTCTTCTAAAGACCGAGCTCTTTATCTCCTGCACAATGACAATAATACTGGCATTAGATGATGGCATTAGATGATGTGCTCTGAATGACTGACAACTCACCACCAAAAATAGCACTAAGATGGACATCACAGAGGAACAGAAGTAAGGGTAGACCAAAAGAGACATGGAGAAGAACAACAGAAAGGATGTTGAGCAATAGAGGGCTCACCTGGGCAAGAGCAGAAAAAAAAGGCGAAGGACAGGCATTTGTGGAAAACCCTTGTGGAAGCCCCATGTGCCCTGGGCACTTAAGGATCAGAGAGAGAGAGAGATGATGGCCATGATGATTATGATGATGATGACAGTGGTGCATTGTGACTTTTCTTACTTTCAGGGATGTAGACAAGAAGAAAAAAAGGGACGATGCTATTCTAACAAGCTGCAGTCTCTTACTATTAAGCTCCACCATGTCAGAGTTCACACTGATCCCTACCCCAATCATCAAACTGCTACGAGACAACAATCTGTTCTGTCTGCACTGCTGGTCATTTTGCTAATAAACAGAACAGCCTTCTTGTGATTGAAAGTGCTCCATCATCAGAACACATGTTGTCCAGTTAGGATTGAAGTTGCTATTTTTTCTTGGTCCTGAACAACATAAAGTTAAACTTCATACATCTACCCCTCTGTGCATGAATGCACCACCATCAGAATTCTTCTGAAATGGGGTAACTGAATAAAAGTAATGGAATACCACAAATTTTTACAAACAGGAATCAATGAGGCTTTTGTTCAATAAAGTAACAGAAAAGTACCTGGAACTTGAACCATGGACTCTGGTAAGACAAGCAGCCATCCAGCCACAGGAGAATAACGCATTAATAAAGTTACAGGTGCAAGATGGTGAGGTTCATTAGTGCACTGTTCTCTTATGGCGAAACAGTTGCTCATCCTACAAGAGTCCGTGGTTTAAGTCCCAGGTAATTCTCTTGTCATTTTTCTCTCTCTCATATCTACAAGTGCTAGGACTGCTACATAACGAAATAGCATGCACAAAAAAAAAATGTAAAGAAAAAGGACATATTATTTAATAAGGGAAAAATTCTATCATATAATTATTTGTGGAAAGAGACCTTGAAATTGGTCTGGTTTAAGGGCTATGCATATATCCAGACAAGACTAAGATTTTAAGAATCAATGGAAAAAAGATAAGGAAAGAATCCCAGCTGGGACAAGAGAAGTTGAAGAAACACAACAATTTAAGTACCTTGGAAGCCTCATTTCAGCAGACAGCAATACCGAGAAGGAAACCTCCAGAACTGGACAAGCATCTCAAGCCTTTAACATATGTTTGCTAATGAAAATCTCCAATCCTCAAGCTCAGAGCCTATAAATCCGGAGTTCGCTCCATTTTATAACATGCAGCCGAAACATGGAGAACCAGTCAGAGAACTGAAAGTAGAATAAGAGGACTTCAAGGAAGATGCCTCAGAAAAACTTTAAGAATACACTGGGAAGAACACATGACAAATGAGGAAATAACCAAATGAACAGACATTGAGAACATTACTAAAGAGGTCAAAAGATAAAGATGGAAATGGGTAGGGCCACATACTATGAATGGAAAGAACAAGACACCCCTATACCGCCTTGACTTGGACACCTCAAGGGAAAAGAGGGGCAGGCCCTTGGGCACAATACAGGAAGAACTAAAGGAAGCCGGAAAGACATGGTTTGTGGAAAACCCTTGTGGAAGCCCCATGTGCCCTGGGCACTTAAGGATCAGAGAGAGAGAGAGATGATGGCCATGATGATTATGATGATGATGATGATGACAGTGGTGCATTGTGACTTTTCTTACTTTCAGGGATGTAGACAAGAAGAAAAAAAGGGACGATGCTATTCTAACAAGCTGCAGTCTCTTACTATTAAGCTCCACCATGTCAGAGTTCACACTGATCCCTACCCCAATCATCAAACTGCTACGAGACAACAATCTGTTCTGTCTGCACTGCTGGTCATTTTGCTAATAAACAGAACAGCCTTCTTGTGATTGAAAGTGCTCCATCATCAGAACACATGTTGTCCAGTTAGGATTGAAGTTGCTATTTTTTCTTGGTCCTGAACAACATAAAGTTAAACTTCATACATCTACCCCTCTGTGCATGAATGCACCACCATCAGAATTCTTCTGAAATGGGGTAACTGAATAAAAGTAATGGAATACCACAAATTTTTACAAACAGGAATCAATGAGGCTTTTGTTCAATAAAGTAACAGAAAAGTACCTGGAACTTGAACCATGGACTCTGGTAAGACAAGCAGCCATCCAGCCACAGGAGAATAACGCATTAATAAAGTTACAGGTGCAAGATGGTGAGGTTCATTAGTGCACTGTTCTCTTATGGCGAAACAGTTGCTCATCCTACAAGAGTCCGTGGTTTAAGTCCCAGGTAATTCTCTTGTCATTTTTCTCTCTCTCATATCTACAAGTGCTAGGACTGCTACATAACGAAATAGCATGCACAAAAAAAAAATGTAAAGAAAAAGGACATATTATTTAATAAGGGAAAAATTCTATCATATAATTATTTGTGGAAAGAGACTTTGAAATTGGTCTGGTTTAAGGGCTATACATATATCCAGACAAGACTAAGATTTTGAGAATCAATGGAAAAAAGATAAGGAAAGAATCCCAGCTGGTACAAGAGAAGTTGAAGAAACACAACAATTTAAGTACCTTGGAAGCCTCATTTTAGCAGACAGCAATACCGAGAAGGAAACCTCCAGAACTGGACAAGCATCTCAAGCCTTTAACATATGTTTGCTAATGAAAATCTCCAATCCTCAAGCTCAGAGCCTATAAATCCGGTGTTCGCTCCATTTTATTACATGCAGCCGAAACATGGAGAACCAGTCAGAGAACTGAAAGTAGAATAAGAGGACTTCAAGGAAGATGCCTCAGAAAAACTTTAAGAATACACTGGGAAGAACACATGACAAATGAGGAAATAAGCAAATGAACAGACATTGAGAACATTACTAAAGAGGTCAAAAGATAGAGCCGGAAATGGGTAGGGCCACATACTATGAATGGAAAGAACAAGACACCCCTATACTGCCTTGACTTGGACACCTCAAGGGAAAAGAGGGGCAGGCCCTTGGGCACAATACAGGAAGAACTAAAGGAAGCCGGAAAGACATGGTTTGAGGTATCCCGACTTGCTCAAGACAGGATTGGCTGGAGAACCTTTGCTGATGCCTTATGGTCCATTGGGAGTACAGAGGACTGATGATGATGATGATGAAGGGCTGTATATAAGTACTGGCTCATACACAGTAAAATAATTTGTCTCCTTTTCTTCCTTTACCTCTTTTGACATCATCACAGACTCTTTAATTCTTTAAAAGAATAAAAAGCAGACATGCTCAGGCCAAGTCACCATTCCAGAAAACGAGAAACATCTTGCGCAACAGATTCATATCAATGGAAACAATATTCCGAGTACTTAAATGTTACATCGAGCCAATTCTGTTTTATGGGTGTGAAGTATGGTCCATGAATAAGAGAGTACAGTGAGAAATGGAGGCCATGGAAATGTGGTTCAAAAGAAGGATGTTGAAGGTACCATGGACAGCTAAGAAAACCAATGAGGAAGTCTTAAGAGAGGCTGGGGTCAAAAAGCAAATTACAGCAAAGATCAGAAGCAGACAAGCGAGATTTGTAGGATATTTTCTAAGAAGAGGAAAATTAGAACACATTGTGGTAACTGGAAAAACTGAGGGAAGAAGAGACAGAGGAAGGCAGAGAGAGAAGTTACTGGATGGGCTGTCAGTGTGGCTAGGAAGAAAGTCACCGGCGAATCTCATAATCAAGTCTCAAGACAGGGAATTGTGGAGAGAAATGATCGCCTATGCCACGCGGCATGGCACTTGATTGATTGATTGTGTTAAGACCTTCCATATCTTCCTTCAGCTAGTCCAGAAGGAATTTATGCTGGCCATAAGTTTTTGGAAATGGGTTGGATATGTGCTCCTAAAAGATCCTAGAATATCCCTTCAACAGTCATGCAATGGATACCTGTAGGAAGGAGAAAGAGGCTAACCAAAGACAACCTGAGGAAGAACTGTACAAGCAGAGATGAATAGCATGCAGCACAGCTGGAGTACCATACAAAGGCAGGATGTGGAGAGAATTTGTTGCTATGCTGCAAGACCCCACAAGGCTTACTCAAACGCCAACCCAAGATCATGGATGAATACAAATTTTCTCTGCTCTCCATACCTGCATCAAGTCTTCAGTTGTCATTCTGACAACACTATAAGAAAATGATCTGTTGTTCTGCTCAGTCTACCGAACAATCTATATAGAGTCTGAATATTCTTTTCTTTGGCAAATGAACATAATGATGACTTACATGAGGAGGTAGATTGCCAGCTACGAAGGATCTACTATAGATTCGAACCAGATCCCCTCGCACTGTGAGGCTTTCATTCACACCAACAAGACCAGTTGTTGGATGAGAAGTAACCACTACCTCGCCACCACCTTTTGGGAAATAACCTCTGAAAAGAAATTAAAGAAGAATTTGGAATATACACGAAGTCCTTCCACTTATATATGGCTTCAAATATATTACACTTGACCATCACAAATCCAGCATCATCAGTACCTGTTGGATGCCGAATAAGTGATTTTGCCAGATTACTGATGGTTCGGTTAGAATACACTTAACCCAACAGCTAACCATTTCAGCCTATATTTAAAATACCCCGTAAGTCAGCACACGTAGATTAATAAAGAAAAAATAAAAATTAATTGAAAATCAAATGAAATTTTAATGAAACACGGATAAAATACTGTAAAGGTTACAAGTACATGAAATTTTTCTGTTTCTTTGTCATAAACTGTAGATCCAACGATTAATAAATCACGCAAGCTTTACACAGACACGCCGCTATCAAGTTTTTTTGGTTTGTTTTAAAAAGTTCTACCTTTTCTGTTACGGACAGCGTATGACGTTTGCATGTCACACCATGAGAAGCAATCTTTGTATTCATTAGAGCCATGACCGGGGCTAAATGTCAGCAGGTTATTTTTAAAAAAATGCACAAATGACAATTATAAACGCCTTACCGGTGTTTGAAAATGCTCAAAGCCAGCAGATGCACCAGCTAGCGCCACCAAACAGTGCTGGCAGGTCAGTGACAACCCGGGAAACCTGCAATGTCTCTCGTGGAAATTAGTGCCAGATAACTGATTGGACCGGATAACTGACTACTGCTTTTGTGATGCTCAAGTGCATATGTTCTCTAGATTATAACTAGATTATATGACAATGTGTCCTCCAACTTATAAATGGCTTTAAATATGTGTTCTCTAAATTATAACTAGATTATATGACAATGTGTCCTCCCACTTATAAATGGCTTTAAATATATGTTCTCTAGATTATAACTAGATTATATGACAATGTGTCCTCCAACTTATAAATGGCTTTAAATATATTATATGTTCTCTAAATCAGAACTAGATTATATGACAATGTGTCCTCCAACTTATAAATGGCTTTAAATATATTATATGTTCTCTAAATCAGAACTAGATTAAGGTTCTCCCACCTATGAATAGCTTCAAATATACTATCTAAATTTACTTAGACAAATATTAGAACAGGCAAATGAGTGGCATAGCACAACATATGCATTGTTCATAGATTTTGAGAAAGCCTTTGACAGTGTCAACAGAGATGCACTGTGGAAAATCCTAAGATGGCATGGCCTCCCCCATAAGATAGTAAATGTAATCAAAGCCCTATACGAGGGTTTTCAGTGCAAAGTGATCTGTGGAGAACATACCTCCAGCAGCTTTAGGGTACAAACAGGAGTGAAACAGGGATGTGTACTATCACCAACATTATTTATCTTGGCAGTAGACTGGTTAATGAAGGAGGCAACATCAGACAAACGCAGAGGATTACAATGGACCCTTGATACAGTACTGGAGGACCTTGACTTTGTGGACGACATTTGTCTATTATCAAGCAGTCACAAAGATATGCAAGATAAAATAAACAAGCTAACTCAGAATGCAAACAACATAGGACTAAAGATCAACGTAGGAAAGACAAAGTTAATGAAGCAAAATGTGAACAACAGAAATGTACTCAGAGTAGATAGCAAGTTAGTGGAGGAGGTCAACGAATTTGTATACCTTGGCAGTAAAGTAGTAGAAAATGGAGACATCAACAGCAGACTTACTAGAGCAAACCAGGCTTTTACAGTGCTGCAGACTATATGGAAATCAAAAAAACTAAGCATAAATATGAAAATCAGGATATTTAAGAGTAATGTTCTAAGTGTACTACTCTATGGAACTGAATGCTGGAAAATCACCAAAACCATAGAAAACAAGTTGAATTCTTTCCAAACTAAATGTTTACGAAGAATTAGAAAAATATTTTGGCCAAACACCATAAGAAATAATATCTTATTGGCAGAAATGCAGATGAAGCCACTGACAACAATTATTGAGGAAAGACGCTGGCGATGGTTGGGACATGTGCTCAGAACGACTGACAACTCACTACCAAAAATAAGCACTAAGATGGACACCACAGGGGAACAGAAGTAAGGGTAGACCAAAAGAGACATGGAGAAGAACAACAGAAAGGATGTTGAGCAATAGAGGGCTCACCTGGGCAAGAGCAGAAAAAAAAGCGAAGGACAGGCATTTGTGGAAAACCCTTGCAGAAGCCCCATGTGCCCTGGGCACTTAAGGTTCAGAGAGAGAGAGAGAGATACTATCTAAATTACAGGAAACAAAGATGACTGTTTTGGTGTGATGGTACAACAATCAATACCTGCAAAGCTGAGCTGGCCAAGACCCTGTCTTACCTCTCATGTGGTGCTCTGCTGTGGTACCTATGGTTGACGAACCTGCCAAAAAGCTTGCTGTTTCAAGCCCAATTCAGGTCTCACGCAAGACACAGTAACCAACTCCCAATCCGATATTTTCCTTGTGTTTAAAAATCTTCGCTGCATAAGCTACTTAAGAACACCCTGACTTCCATGGAGATAGACTAATTAACTAAAATCCAAATTATCAGGAAGCACCCCCCCCCACCCCCAATCACTTATTGACCTAAATATACAAGGGTCATATCGAAAGTCATGACCAAAAGTTTTTTTAAATAAGAATTTATAGATAGAGAAAATATAAATGTATCAGCTTAATCTGCATCCTTTACTTCACTTTTCAACTAATCTCTGTTTCTCTGCACACATTTTTCCCATCACTCTGAAAGTTTGAAAATACCCTTCCGGTAGAATATCGTTGAGGCACTCATCAGATTCCTCATCCCAAAGTCGGAGTGTCTCTGTAGAACTGTCTCAAAGCCGTCTGGTCAGCCAGCGTTGCATGCTGGATCTGACATGGAGAAGGGGCTTAAGTGCAGCCATCAGAGGCTGGAAAACAAAGGCCAGGCCAGCCTACACCACTGTCTTCATGGCAGTCCAAGCAAGACCACAGTCTGCCCTAGCAAGGAATGGTGCTTAAGTTGGAAGTACCCAGCCAAAAGGCACATCGCAAAAATCAGGGTACCATGCATCATCATCAATGTGCGTATGAAGAAGTACGATGATGAAATGAAACTTCAGCACCTGCCATTTCTTTTATGCTCCGCATGGTCACGTGACACATGATGGTGATGTCATGTGATCTCTACATGAAGTGCAAAGGATGCAGTTAAGGTGATACATTTATATTTTCTCTATAAATTATAATTTTTAACAAATTTTTGCTCACGACTTTCGGTATGACCTCGTATTTATGTACTATTTAAATTATGAACATTTTTTTAGGGAATCTCCCATTTTGAACATGAGAATTATACATCAGGTTAAGTTTCACATGAACATCTATTATACCTTAATACACTGGCATAAACTGGAAAAACTGAGTGAAGAAGAGACAGAGGAAGACAGAGAGAGAAGTCACTGGATGGGCTGTCAGTGTGGCTATGAAGAAAGTCACCGGCGGATCTCATAATCAAGTCTAAAGACAGGGAATTGTGGAGATAAATGATTTCCTACACCACGTGGCATGGCACACTGGCATAAATGTGAAGAGAGTACTCTGGTGTGCTCTGCCTTACTAGCAGAAGATCTCAGATTTTAGAGGCAGTTTCTTTAATACAGATATGTCAGGTATTCGTTTTTACAACTGGTATATGATGAATGACTGCTTGGCTGACTGAAACATTATGGCTACATGCCACTCCCACTGCACACTCTTCTATGCTAGACTCCTCCACTGGTATAATTTTCTGATATATTTTACCTTCTCTTGATGTCCATATCAAAATGCATTCCAAACTTTTCAGCAATTGGTTTAAATACCTGTGAAGTAAAAGTACTAAGTATGACATCTGGAAGGGTACAGCATGCATAAATAATACAGTAAGCAAGGTATACCAAATGTAAATAATACAGTAAGCAAGGTATACCAAATGTAAATAATACAGTAAGCAAGGTATACCAAATGTAAATAATACAGTAAGCAAGGTATACCAAATGTAAATAATACAGTAAGTAAGGTATACCAAATGTAAATAATACAGTAAGCAAGGTATACCAAATGTAAATAATACAGTAAAAAGCTGGAAATAAAAAAGAATGAACTGGAGGGAGACAATGTCTACTGTCCAGCCTGTACCATCATAACAATGTATTTACTGGAAGCACTGTTTGGTAATCAGGGATTTGCGCTTTGCCAGTTTTCATCCCCTCCAAATGTCCTAACCAACATCATGGGTGGGGGGGTGTCAAAGTTATAAAAGATAAAGTTATGAATGGATGGAGCCCTCAGAAGATAAAGTTATGAATGGATGGAGCCCTCAGAAGATAAAGTTATGAATAGATGGAGCCCTCAGAAGATAAAGTTATGAATGAATGGGGCCCTCAGAAGATAAAGTTATGAATGGATGGAGCCCTCAGAAGATAAAGTTATGAATGGATGGGGCCCTCAGAAGATAAAGTTATGAACAGATGAGGTCCTCAGCTCAAAAACTTGACAGATGAAAAACAACAGAGGAAACTGTACCCTTGTGGTGTAGTCAATCTGAGGTGCCATGTCACAGTTTGTCCCTCCTTTCAGCTGCAAGGTGCTCTCACGAGCACTAAATAACAGGCATGGAAGTGCAGCTTGCATCAGCAGGCAGATGCTTCTGTTGTGGGAGAGAGAAAGAGAGAGAGAGAATGATGATTTACTTCTGGAGGCATGCCATGAATAAACACATTAATCTAACAACTTATTTAAGTTTAGATGTGTCATGTGTCACACAAAAAGCTCTTCAGCTCTGGCCTATTTTACAAAACTCATATATTATTAAACAGAACCAAAAAAAAACATTTATGGACTATAATGAGTCCAAAGATGGCTGTAGAACTACTTCACATCTTCCTATCCATTTTTTTAATATCATGATCTTACGTACAATTCAATTTATTTAAACCTTCGTTTCCTAAACTTCTTTCATTCACATGTTAATTAATTCACTTTCCTGTATTCTTAATACTATGTGGATTTTATAAATGACATTATAACACAGGAACTGACAACCGAATCTGATGAATTATTTCTTCCTGTTTGTAATTTTTAGTGAAAGTGAAACTGGATGACTTATTTCTTCATATTTATAACTTTAATTTTAAGAAAACTCTGATACTTGTTTGGAACTTCAAAAAATGTTTTGAACATAGGGCAGAAAAAAAATAAAAAACAACTAATTTTTACTTGGCTTACACACAAGAAAAAAATCCTGGCAATAAGCTCAATTCTGCTAGCACTACTAAACATGAGAAAAAAAAAAATGGGGGGGGGGGAGGAGATTTTCTTGTGAGTTAAAGTTAGGAGCATCTGCCTGCTTGCAATCTGCTTCTCCCTGTACAAGTCAGTCAAAAAAACAAAAATAGAAAAAAAAAAACATGATGAACAACCTGCATCTGTTTCCTATCAATTCTCTTAATGGTTCACGTCTTTCCGTGTCACTTGGCAACCTCAGAGTGACCTATAATGCTTCTGATTTCTAAATCTCTAAATGGCTACAACTGTTGGAAAAAAAAAAAGAACAGATGTAAAAGACTCCTATGAATAATGCATGTCCATGCATGAAATAATAAAAACACAAAGAAGGGTAACTAGATTCGCTTTTTCGTTTTCTCACCAGATAAAACAAGAACTCCACACCAAAAATTCTCATCGGGGAGGCAAGATGTTCTCCGCAGAAGAATTTCAAGTCTAAGAGTAGGAGTTTTACCAGCTTAAGGGAATGTATAACTGTGAAAATACATTCAGGGTGATGATTTAATACACAGCCTTGGGCGAAAAAAGAGAAGACATCGAGACCGACTGCTTCGCAGGCAGCAGAGGTGAAATCTTAGATCTGCGAAAAAAAGGTCAAAACATACTCTCTGACTGAGAGGAGTGTGTAAGACAGGTGAAGAAAAGAAACCAGCAATGGCAAGAAGAATTGCCAAGGCTTTAAGGAAAGGAAACCAGCGATGGCAAGAAGATTAGCCAGGGCTTTAAGAAAGGAAACCAGCGATGGCAAGAAGATTAGCCAGGGCTTTAAGAAAGGAAACCAGCGATGGCAAGAAAATTAGCCAGGGCTTTAAGAAAGGAAACCAGCGATGGCAAGAAGAATTGCCAAGGCTTTAAGGAAAGGAAACCAGCGATGGTAAGAAGAATTGCCAGGGCTTTAAGGAAAGGAAACCAGCGACGGCAAGAAGAATTGCCAAGGCTTTAAGGAAAGGAAACCAGCGATGGCAAGAAGAATTGCCAGGGCTTTAAGGAAAGGAAACCAGCGACGGCAAGAAGAATTGCCAGGGCTTTAAGGAAAGGAAACCAGCGATGGCAAGAAGAATTGCCAGGGCTTTAAGGAAAGGAAACCAAACTGATTGGAAGCACTAGGAAACAGAAAAAAGAAAACAGCTGTCACACTTCTTCAGTCAGGCTAAACTACACAACACTGGAATCTTTTCTACATAAACACACTGGAAGACATCCTGTTTGTCAAAGGCTGAACCATGCCCTGGGTGTAATGAGACTGCTCCCTTGGACTAGCAACAGAGCTAGGCTCTTCTTACAGTTACGTTAGGCTAAAGAGATATGACTTTATTTCCTCATGGTGGTGGAGCTTACTGAGAATCACACTTCTTGGGTCCACTCTGGCACTTCCTGCAAGTTACTGTAATTCTCTCCCCATTGGATTAAACTGATGTTTATCAAGATCTTCACAGTGCCCACTGCAAAGAACTCAAGTCTGCACTTACAAGGAGTTCCTACAACAACAAAACCACATAAGAAAATAATATTAACAAGCAATAACCTTTGTCAGTTATCATGATAAACTCAATCTATCTGTGATTACAGAAAAAAAAAAAAATCTACCACTGAAAATTCCGTTTGGACATGATAAGACATAAGTTAAGAAACCGATAACCACTGGGAAACTCAAATGAAAAATGAAAGTCAGGACACCATCTCAACAGACTGACCAAATGACATTACAAAAATGGCAACCAAACCTACAGGTAATATAAAAGACTATGTGCAAACAGAAAAGCATAATCACCCATTTTCAGCATGGCATCTAATGAATGAAATGAATGTAGAATTCACTATGTGTGTATTTAGAATATGGCTCAACATCTTGGTGCACAGCATCAAACACTACGCTGCATAATCTAGACAAGGTTCAAAATCAGTCACTACGGATTATCACAGGTGCCATGAGGTCCACACCAATAGTAGAAATGCAGAAAATAGTTGGTGTTCAACCGCTAAAGGAACGTAGAGACACAAAGGTCATGACCATGGGAGAAAAATTCCTTAGCTCTGTAAGCCATCCCCTGAAGGAGAGATTCAATAACTTGGCATTAGGACGGCTTAAAAGAAGCAGCTTCATTCATCAGGCCAAGCGTATGCGTAAGCTGATACCTGACCTTCCAACTGTAGTCTCTCCATTATCATCTGTACCAGAGCATACACCATGGAAAGAAGCAGATTACACACAAATAACTATTCAGACTGAAGTGAAAGGTGTGCAGAATGGTGAGATGCAGAGCAGTCTTGTAAGATCAACAGCCACACTTAGTGTTCTAGATGACAAATATCCATGTGACACCTGGATACGTGTGTATACAGATGGATCTGCACATAATGCCATAAAGAATGGAGGGGCAGGAGCATATATTGAATATCCAAACAACACCATTGACAAGATTTCCATACCCACTGGAAAATACTGCAACAACTTTGATGCAGAAGTTAGAGCAATTATTGCTGCAGTTGAAAAACTATCAGACTCCAGAATTGATACATGTCCTGTAGTAATTCTCACAGATGCAAGATCAGTACTGGAAGCTCTTCAGTGCAACAAACTACCAGACCTTAAGGATGCCTTGTCAAAAATTGGCTTACAACATGGAGTCACTTTGCAATGGATTCCCTCCCACTGTGGGATACCAGGCAATGAGAAAGCTGACCATCTGGCCAAAGAGGGCACTGAAATGGAGCAACCAGACATACCAATCACTTATAATCAGAAGAAAAACATGATAAAAACCTACAGGAAGCCACAAACACCACCACGTGATGACTATCACATGCTAAACAGAAAGGAACAAGTCACCATCTTCCGTCTCCGAACAGGACACAGCCGACTCCGAAGTCATATGTATACAAAGTTTAAGGTTGGTACTACTAATCTATGTACATGTGCCCAGGTGCCCCAAACTGTGGAACATATCCTCCAGAACTGCATCAACTACGAGACACTGAGAAATAATTACTGGCCCAGTGAAACCACTAAAGAAGATAAGCTCTACAGTTCCATACATGAATTACAAAAAACAGTGAAATTTATCCAAGAGACAGGACTGCAGATATAGACAGACAGTGCGAACGAAGAAGAAGAAGACTATGTGTGTGATATGCCAGAGGGGAAAACCTACTAATGTGCACAGGTCAACTGGTGGGGCCATGTCTGTATCTGTACCCCCTTTGTAAATCACCCGCACTTTGCCGCTGCCAAACACAGTACAAGGGAGGGCAAGCTGCATTAACAAGCTGATGCTCCTGAAACAGAATGTTCATCCCGCAGTCTCACTTGAGTCTCACATGACCTCCTGAGTTGTATAAATTCATTACTAAAAAGTAAAACATAAAGGTAAAAGGTAAAGTAAAATCCCCATTTCTATGTCACTACAGCACATTGGGGATATGGTGCTGGGCCCATATATCCGAGACCTTTGGCATGTGAAGGTATGATGTGGTCAGTATTACTCCTGGCCACATTCACCTTCCCAGATTTCTCTGGTACCCATTTTTAGAGCCTGGGTGGACCCCGGGGTCTTTCTGATGTGGTGGTACCATAAAAAAAAAATCCCTTTGCTAGGATTTCAACCCTTACCATGGGATTCGCAGACCAAGTGCCTAACCACTCAGCCAGTCAGACTAAAGCAGAATATTTGGGTGATTCTATCTTCTGCTCTTCTATGTGTAAATTTCCACTATTATCCACTGGAATAATGTTCTTTCTTACATTACTATTCTACATTGTTTTGCGTCTGTTTTGTTACTCACTTCACAGACTTACTTGCTCCCAGGTTCATTCTCTCTCAGTGGAAATAGTAATACAGAAGCAGCAATTTTACAGTTGCAATGACTTTAATGATGCACGGGGTGACGATGAGTCGATGAGCGATATGATGAGAACGACAAAAGGCATCAACAAAATCCATGGACACAAGACTGGACATCTCCATGATACAATATATGTTCCCGGCAGACTACTGTCGCCATCAGAACAACCTAATACACTCTATTCTACATCTATTTCACTAAACATTTCTAACAGCCTAATCTACGTCTATCTCAGATGATACCAAAACACAACTGTCCCTCAGTCATATGGCTTCTCTCTCACCTGACCTTTTTCCTGTCATTCCCCATCCGTGACCCTCGTGCAACCCGAGACAAAGGAAATGGACTCTACTCACAAACAGCTGATTACTTTAGAAGATAACTCATTTTATACAAATATTCCATTTCTCAGATGAGTTATCTATCTTACATCCAAACATTCAATATACTGGTATAAGACCACCATTACTATAAAGCAGAAGAAACCCCCAAAAAATGTGTAAAATGACACCATACTGTGCTTGCTGCATGCAGCATTTTTCTTTCGTGCAGTCGATATCAGTGGTTCTGGACATGGTCTATTACACATTTGCAGGGCACTTGTATTTACATGAACACCTGTTTCTTTCTCTTAATACACTGACAACACAGAGCATTCTCTGGCATGTCCTCCAATACAAGTAGTCACTCTCCAACCATGGAAGCAGTCTCCTCTAACACAACTCCTACCTTAGACTGGGCTGGAGAATTCATCTGGTACACAACCCCCAATCTTTTTTTTTTTTTCATAAGAATCAAAGTCACTAGGACACAGTGCAACTTCTGAATATAAAACTGATCTACTAATAAACAGCTAACCTGCAGTTATGCCAAGGACTCAAAAGCTATTTATTTATCTAGAAGATAGAGAGAGAGAGAGACAGAGTGAGAGAGAGAGATGTGAGAAAGAAATGAACAAGAAATCTCTCAGCATTTTCAATCCTTGTTGTGTACTTTAACTGTGATTATTGCAAGACTTCACTGGTGCAGCAATCAAGTACTGCACATCACAGAAATATACCAATAAGTAAGTGTGAGATGGTATAATCACTGGTATAATAATCAAGTAATTCACAGAAATATACCAGTAAGTGTGAGATGGTATAATATGTGATATAATAATCAAGTAATTCACAGAAATATACCAGTAAGTGTGAGATGGTATAATCACTGGTATAATAATCAAGTAATTCACAGAAATATACCAATAAGTAAGTGTGAGATGGTATATCACTGGTATAATAATCAAGTAATTCACAGAAATATACCAGTAAGTAAGTGTGAGATGGTATAATCACTGGTATAATAATCAAGTAATTCACAGAAATATACCAGTAAGTAAGTGTGAGATGGTATAATCACTGGTATAATAATCAAGTAATTCACAGAAATATACCAATAAGTAAGTGTGAGATGGTATAATCACTGGTATAATAATCAAGTAATTCACAGAAATATACCAGTAAGTAAGTGTGAGATGAAAAATTCTGCCTCATGTGGAAGACACAAAAAAAAAAGTGGTAATATTCAGCTGACACAGCTTAAACACAGTTTCATGGGACCAGTCCTCCAGCACTTGTAAGGGGGAAGCCCGAAACTTCTCACAGCTCCTGCTAGTTTAGTTCAAGATATAGTGAGAGAACACGGTTTTGTAGGATTAGACCTCGAAAAAATCGTAGACAAAGCACTTTAGTGAGACGTGAGAGAAAGAAAAATCACAAGAGAATTACCTGGGATTCGAACCACGGACTCCAGTAGGACGAGCAGCCGTCTAGCCATGAGAGAACAGCGTATTAACAAAGTGCACTAACCAGCATGTAATTCTTTTGTGATTTTTCTTTCTCTCACGTCTCACTAAAGTTCTTTGTCTATGATTTTTTCAAGGTCTAATCCTACAAAAATGCATTCTCTTACTTTACTGTACAAAAGCCTCATTCTTTCTTATTTATAAAAAAAAATAGTCCAAGATATGTGCTTCAAACAGACATGTTGTTACTGAGTTTATTTATCTCATTTTTTTCATCTGTAAACTTCATTAGCCATCATCTGTAAACATTATTACCCATTATCTGTGAACATCATTACACATCATCTGTAAACTTCATTACCCATCATCTGTAAACTTTATTACCCATCATCTGTGAGCATCATTACACATTACAGCAGTATACTGAATGGTAGGATGTAAGATAGATAACTCATCTGAGAATTGGAACATTTGTATAAAATGAGTTATCTTCTAAAGTAATCAGCTGTTTGTGAATAGAGTCCATCTGCTTTGTCTCGGGTTGCACGAGGGTCATGGTTAAGGTATGACAGGAAAAAGGTCAGGTGAGAGAGAAATCATATGACTGAGGGACAGTTGTGTTTTGTGTATTGTCTGAGATAGACGTAGATTAGTCAGTTAGAAATGTTGTTTAGTGAATTAGATGTAGAATAAAGTGTATTGGGATGTTCACATGGCGACAGCAGTCTGCCGGAACATATATTATATCGTGGAGATGTCCAGTCTTGTATCCATGGAGTTTGTTGATGCTTTTGTCGTTCTTGTCATATCGCTCATCGACGCATCGTCACCCCGTGCATCATTAAAGTCATTGCAACTGTAAAGTTGCTGCTTCTGTATTACTATTTCCACTGAGAGAGAATGAACCTGGGAGCAAGTAAGTCTGTGAAGTGACTAACAAAACAAACGCAAACAACATAAAATAGTCATAGGTTAAATGAGATAAAATATTAACAGTAATTGGTAAAGTCAACACTTGTCGTTGTAAACAGAAAGAACATTATTCCAGTGGGCAATAGTGGAAATTTACAGAAAGATGAGCAACAAGTTTACATTCTACACATAGAAGAATAGAAGACTGAATTACACAGAGGAATCAGCCCGAGTATCCTGCTTCAACATCATCTGTAAACTTCATTTCCCATCATCTGTAAACTTCATTACCCATCATTTGTAAACATTTCCCATCATTTGTAAACATTTCCCATCATCTGTAAATATCATTACCCATTATCTGTAAACTTCATTACCCATCGTCTGTAAACTTCATTACCCATCATCTGTAAACTTCATTTCCCATCATCTGTAAACTTCATTTCCCATCATCCCAACATCCTAATCTCCAGGTGGCCAGCCCATAACTGAACATTATTCTCTTGATAGCAGATCTGAAGATGTATTGTTGTTATGCCCAGATGCTTTCTCCCAGAAATCCTCATAAACCACCTGCAATCTTTGGTGAATGTCATCTGCATGAAACTAAACAGCACTGTCACATTTCTTAACTAACAGTACTAGCATAAGGTTTTGGTGATCTATGTTTTCTTAGCAGGCCAGAGGTTCAGAGAATAAAGCAGTGAACAATCAGACAACAAACCCTGCAGTTTTGGTGTCGGCCACAAACTCACTGGACCTGATCTGGCCTGGGTCTAACGCGATCTCACAAGAGCCTACCGTACAGTTCTCCAGGCCCCCGCCGCAAAGCCTGGCTATCAGCTCAAGACCTGTCAAGTGCTGAGGCCTAGGGAGATCAGAAATAATAACTAATATGTTCAGTATGTGACAGTAGGTAAATAATAACTAATATGTTCAGTATGTGACAGTAGGTATTTTGCATTATCTTTCAATATAGTAATGTCACTGAACTCAGTAATTTCCTCCTTCATCTTCAGTACTTAAAACAGTCAGACTAACGTGCTCCTGTAGCAAAAGCCGGCAGGATAGGACTTGCTGAGGATCCCACGGTCACTGATTTCACTGGGAAGCTCATTTCTGGGTGGAGAGTCACTCCTGGTCTTCAAGCAAATCACCATAATCTGCTCACCATCCAGCACCATGCAGGTGTTTCATCATCATCATCATGGCAGTGAGGAACCACAGTTCACAGTTCTAGGTCACACCTCACATCCTTCCCGTACTGTTAGGTGTCACATAGGGCTTGCAAGGTAGTTCACCAAGTTTTCCTGTTTTTGGTGAGCTTTTCAACCTCAACAAGGGATTTTATGCCTGCTAATTTTGCCTCTCTTAACAACGTCCTCTTCAGAGTTTCATGCGGTCGACCTCTTTTTCTTCAGCCTGTTGTGTTCCACTTGACAGCTTGCTCTGAGGATCCTCTGACTTTCTTCTCATCATGTGACTGACATATGTCTATCTCCTTTTTCTGATCACCCATGACACAGGTTGCAGTTGTTCATTCATCTGCCTTATCTCTGTGATGTTCTTGAATTCCTTCCACTTTATACTGAGTCTTCTTCTTCTTCTTCTTCTTCCGCATTGTCTGTCTATACCTGCAGTCCTGTCTCTTGGATAAATTTCACTGTTTTTTGTAATTCATGTATGGAACCATAGAGCTTATCTTCTTTAGTGGTTTCACTGGGCCAGTAATTATTTCTCAGTCTTTCATAGTTGGTGCAGTTCTGGAGGATATGTTCCACAGTTTGGGGCACCTGGGCACATGTACATAGATTAGTAGTACCAACCTTAAACTTTACATATTTATACTGAGTGTTTCCTTTAGACATTTGTTTTCAAAAGAATCTAACAGATTACAACAACAAAAAACAGCTTTAGAAAATGAACATCACTAACATCCGTGAAAACATTAAAAAAAAAAAAAAAAAAGTTACCAAGCTGTGAGCGCTCACCTCAACCCTGGCTTGTCTCTGCCTGCTCTTATGTTTGTAACTCTTATTGGGATACCAAGGATACAGGAAAGGGCAGCAGCATTTCGCAAGATCTGTCCACCCTGTGTTGAGATAGTACAACGGCTACAGAGAATCCAGTCTGTTTATATATATTTGGTTTGACATAAAACAAGAGGTCCGTCAGGGGTGCATATTGTCGCCTTACTCTTTTAACTTGTATACTGAAAATATAATGAGGAATGTTAGAGAAGATGTAGACTAAGAATATTATGATGCCATAACAATTGAAGGTCATGAAATACCAGAGATTAGATATGCTGATGACACAATATTACTGTCCACAACACATTAAGGAATGGAAAAACTAATTATGTCAGTCCGTAAGAACAGTGAAGAGCAAAACCTCTATCTTAATGCGAATAAAACTAAATTGATGACAACTGACAAACAAATAAAGCAGCTGAAATATGTATCAATGAGGAAAAATTGGAAGAAGTGGAGAGTTTTGAATATCTTGGATCACTACTAACTAATAATGGAGATACAATGAGGGAAATTAAAAGGAGGACATCTATCGCTCTTCAGAAAGTAAAACAACTAAAGAATCTGTGGAGAGGAACAGACAGAACTACAAAAATAAGATTTTTAAGGGCATGCATCTTTCCCATCACAACATATGACTGTGAGACCTGGACACTTAACAAAACAGCTGAGAAACACATAAATGCCTTTGAATGTAAATGCTACAGAAGAGTTCTTCAAATATCATGGACACAAAAAAGAACAAATATATCCATACTACAAGAACTTAATATTGAAGAAGGCTAGCTAGTAAAAAGGATTAAACAAAGAAAACTTAAATATTTTGGACACATTAAATGCCATGAGAATTTAGAGAAGACTGTCTTGGAAGGGTACATAATGGGAAAAAGAAAGAGAGGAAGACGATCTGCAAATGGTTGCATCAGCAGCAGGCCATCTTGCCCACAACCGAGAGGCCTACAGGAGTGCTGTTAGGGAGGCAAAGTACTGTAAGGGACATGCAAATGAATGAATGAATATATATATATATATATACTTGTATGTATAGAGAGAACTAAGATGCTGTATTATTATAGAGTGAAAACTATTAGGACCGGCAAACCAAAGTTGTCCAACACCCTGCTTTGCTTCTCTATTGGTGGTTCCAGTAACTAATTCACTAACTTTAACCTAGCTAATGGGGCAGGGCTTCCTTTGTGGTGCATTCTGCCAAGAAATTCATTTCCTGAGTTGAGTTAACTGGGTCTTCATGAAAGCCACTACAGTCCACCCCTATCTTGTCATGCCTGTGTTCCAGTCTTCAAGAAAGTCATAATATACAATCCCAGTCTGGTAATGCCTGTGTTCCAGTCTTCAAGGAAGTTGTAACGGCTTGATTCACCGGTTCTCTTTTCACAATAATGCAAACCATCTTGCTGCATCTGCCGAGACTGCCTGTGTTACAAGTTTCAGTAACCGTCAAAAAACTGAAAACAGTTATCACTACAGGATATGGACGGGTACATTTACACAACTGCTTTGATCTCTGGTTGTGAAGGAGAGCCTCCTAATGGTGCACATAAACAAGAGACAGAACCCTGGGCACTGGAAGCAGTGACGAGCCAGAGCTGAATAAAATATCCTCAATAAGGAGCCATCTTGATATTGTTTTACCCACCTCTGTCTCTGAGTTCCAGTTATTATGGATATACAACAACAGCAACAACAAGTTCCAGTTACATAAATATACAATGCACATTCATGTATATGAATGGTTCTAAGGACTGCTATAGCCGAAGGTGGGGTGGGGGATACACTCTCCACTCCAATTAAATGTCTCCATGGCATGCGTCTCAAATAGCCTCTGACAGTCGAAGTCCAGCTCCTGGCCTTCTTGTGGCAGAACTGTTTAAACTGACAGGAGAAGGGGACGAAAGGTGAATATCTGGCACCTGAAAACCTGACGTTTCGGGTAGATGAGAGTCTTGGTTGGTAGCTCATCTAGGAGAAGGAAAACCCTATTTAAAACCTACTACTGGCGAGATTCTTCAGCTGCTGTGCATGGGGTGAAACTCCTCCCGGCCAATGAAGAAAAATGCTATTAGGATTGCCGTGCTGCGCCGCCATGGAAAAGATGAAGGAAAGGATTAAGTGAAGTAACCAGTAGTCTCGAAGTCAGGGCTACTCAAATCATGGCACCTCTGCTCTAGAGGCCGGCCACGTCCTATATACACCCATACTGGGGCAATATGCCTAAACCAGCTTAACTCAGGGGTGAAACTCCCTAGTGGCGAGGATTTGTCCTCCTGGACAAAAGCTCCTGGTCACCACCAGGAAGGGCAGCGGCGACAACCACAAAATGCTAAAGTTGGAGACACTGGACCAGTGCAGTCTAGATAGGCAACCACCTCTCACCCAACAGGGATATATTATATCCAAATCACATTGAGGTTTTAAAGCGAGAAAGTCCAATGGTGGACTGCATGGGCGACCACCTATCACCCGGCGGGGATATACTGATATCCAAACCATGTCAAGGTTTTCTGGTGAGAAAGTTCAACTCTAGACTAAACTGGTGCAATGAAAACCACAGTGTCACGCAATGCCGCTTCTGTGACCCACTGAGAATATAGGCCCAAGCCCCAAGATGCTCTAAGCCTCCACCCTAAATGAGTCTTGCGAGAACCACAGGAGTAAATTCAGTAGGATCATGGGGCAATCTTGGTGGCAGAAGTGAACAAAGAAGAAGAAGCAGAAGACATATATGAATATACAACAATACAATTTCCAGTAATATGGATATACAACAACAGCAACAAGTTCCAGTTACATAAATATACAACACACATTCATGTATATGAATTCCAAGAGAAAAACCTTGTACTAGCAGCATGGATAGACCTAAAGAAAGCCTTTGATAAAGTATGGAAAAAAGGTCTGCTGTGGAAACTAAGAAACTGCAATGTGAATGGAAGACTGTACAACTAGATAAAGTCCTATTTACACAATAGAAGAGCTACAGTAGTAATGAATGGACACAAAAGCCAGAAAGTACTTCTGCGACACGGTGTACCACAAGGAGGAGTCCTTTCACCTACACTATTCCTGGTATTCATTAATGACCTGGTCAAGGAACTTCCCTATGGAATCAAAGCGGCACTGTATGCAGATGATCTGGTCATGTGGTGTACAGATGAATATGCGACAGTTGCTACACAGAGACTCCAAAGAGCAGCAGACATCTTGACATCATGGACAAACAAATGGTGTGTAAGTATCAACACAGAGAAATCAAGTACCACTCTGTTCACTCTCTCATCTAAACAGAAAGCAGGTAAGATCTTTGCAAATGAAATATCCTTAAGGATGGACAACCAACCCACTTACTTAGGAGTGACTCTTGACTCAAAACTGACTTGGAAGCAACACATCAACAGTGCAGAAGCAAAAGCCAGAAGAAAACTAGCCATATTAAGAAAATTAAGTGGAACCACATGGGGAGCTAGTGAAAGAATCCTCAAGAATGTATATCAGCAAAGTATTCTACCACATTTAGAATATGGCTCAACATCTTGGTGCACAGCATCAAACACTACGCTGCATAATCTAGACAAGGTTCAAAATCAGTCACTACGGATTATCACAGGTGCCATGAGGTCCACACCAATAGTAGAAATGCAGAAAATAGTTGGTGTTCAACCGCTAAAGGAACATAGAAACACAAAGGTCATGACCATGGGAGAGAAATTCCTTAGCTCTGTAAGCCATCCCCTGAAGGAGAGATTCAATAACTTGGCATTAAGCTGGCTTAAAAGAAGCAGCTTCATTCACCAGGCCAAGCGTATGCGTAAGCTGATACCTGACCCTCCAACTGTAGTCGCTCCATTATCATCTGTACCAGAGCATACACCATGGAAAGAAGCAGATTATACACAAATAACTATTCAGACTGAAGTGAAATGTGTGCAGAATGGTGAGATGCAAAGCAGCCTTGTAAGATCAATAGCCACACTTAGTGTGCTAGATGACAAATATCCATGTGACACCTGGATACGTGTGTATACAGACGGATCTGCACACAATGCCATAAAGAATGGAGGGTAGGAGCACATACTGAATATCCAAACAACACCACTGACAAGATTTCCATACCCACTGGAAAATACTGCAACAACTTTGATGCAGAAGTTAGGGCAATTACTGCTGCAGTTGAAAAACTATCAGACTCCAGAATTGATACATGTCCTGTAGTAATTCTCACAGATGCAAGATCAGTACTGGAAGCTCTTCAGTGCAACAAACTACCAGACCTTAAGGATGCCTTGTCAAAAATTGGCTTACAACATGGAGTCACTTTGTAATGGATTCCCTCTCACTGTGGGATATCAGGCAATGAGAAAGCTGACCATCTGGCCAAAGACAGCACTGAAATGGAGCAACCAGACATACCAATTACCTATAATCAGAAGAAAAGCTTGATAAAAACCTACAGGAAGCCACAAACACCACCACATGATGACTATCACATGCTAAACAGAAAGGAACAAGTCACCATCTTCCGTCTCCGAACAGGACACACCCGACTCCGAAGTCATATGTATACAAAGTTTAAGGTTGGTACTACTAATCTATGTACATGTGCCCAGGTGCCCCAAACCATGGAACATATCCTCCAGAACTGCACTAACTACGAAACACTGAGAAATAATTACTGGCCCAGTGAAACCACTAAAGAAGATAAGCTCTACGGTTCCATACATGAATTACAAAAAACAGTGAAATTTATCCAAGAGACAGGACTGCAGGTATAGACAGACAATGCGAACGAAGAAGAAGAAGAAGAAGATGTGTATGAATATACAACAACAATACAAGTTCCAGTAATATGGATATACAACAACAGTAAGTTCTGGTTATACTGATTTACAATAACACAAGTTTCAATTATATGGATATAGCAACAACTGTGGGTATTAATATGTCTAAATTTTATAAGACAAAGAAATGTATACCCCTTCCAGTACTCCACCATCAATAACAAGTCGCCCATTTGAATCATACTCTTGTTTAGGTCTCTCCTTTGGGATGGCTTCCATTGTTCTGGACAGAGATTCAAATAATCTTTGCAGCCGCTTAGAATAGCATCAACAATTTTCTGCAATAAGCAATCTGTGACTGTGGATATGAAGCAAATTATGGTTCATTACTCACTTCAGCAAATATATCCATACTACAAGAACTTAATTTTGAAGAAGTTTGGCTAGTAAAGAGGATTAAATAGAGAAAACTTAAATATTTTGGACACATTAAATGTCATGACAATTTAGAGAAGACCATCTTGGAAGGGTACATAATGGGAAAAAGAAAGAGAGGAAGACCAAGGTAAAGATGGCTGCAAGACATCACTGATAATCTGCAAATGGATGCAGCAGCAGCAGGACATCTTGCTTACAACCGAGAGGCCTACAAGAAAGCTGTTATGGAGGTAAAGTTCCCCAGGGGACATGCAAATGACTGACCAACTCACTTTAGGCTATTTTAACTATAGCATGAGGCTAAAGTTTAGAAAACAAAACATGCAAGCTGGTGGAGTACAGAGGGACTGGCTTGTATGAGCAAGCATTCAGTGATTTCCAAAATCATTTCCGTCTTTGATCTATGGTATGCAGTGCTTCTAGACATGAACAAACGAATGAACATATTTTATTTTCAAAGGGTTAAGAATTGGGCATGCAGGCCCGTCTGACATTCTGCCCTTCATCATACAGCTTTCACTCAGTCACAGTCATTCAGCTTTTGTTAATGAGCATAATAATCATGAATACACAATTAAATGATTACATAAATAAATAATAAACTTATCTCATGTCCATACACTCTACACTCTTCTTTATGCAACAACATGAAATAAACTTGCATTCTTACATTCATTCAAAACTAACAAATTTATAGAAAAGCAGTATTAAAAATAATTTTTAAAAATTACAACACTCAAGCCATACTTTAAACTACTTAGAAATTGAAAGAGCAAACAAGGGGATTGGATTGGCTATGTCACCACATATACAGCACAGACTGGCCAAATACTGGACACTGTTGACATCATCATAAAATATGAGTATCATACCATTCATTGAAACCACAACCACACTTTTCAAAAATAAATCAAGGACAAACATAATCAATATCTTTGAAATTTATGGGTTATGTCTGGAGGTATGACAGTCTAGAGGCCCTAATGGCAACAGGGAAGATCAAAGGTAGAAGAGGCAGAGGTAGACAGAGAGAAAATATGTTCGATGGTTTGGCATCCTGGCACAGGAAATGCTCAGTGACAAGCTTGTAGAGATGCACGAGGGATTGTGGGTTATAGAAGGACATGATATTCCATGCCTGCTTGGGGTGTAAGAACCAAATGATGGCGGTAAAGGGCATAATCTCTGAACAAGCTTTATTTATTATTATTTTTATTTTATTAGATTACAAGTTTTTTTTTTCAGCTGTTGTGTTCCCAGTCAATCTTCAGATCAGATCAGTGCCATGGTGATAAGTGTAGGCAGTCATCTCTCTCCATCTCACTGGATCTTCCGTGTCTTGAATCAATTCAGCTGCTGTTTTCACACCAAACCACTCAGTCAGGCCATCCAGATATGTCTGTCTTCTTCACTCTCTCTGTCTTTTGCCATTTACCTTTCCAGTCATGACCAGTTTTTTTTTTAGACTTTCACGTCTGCTGATGCGTCTGAGAAACTCTGATTGTCTTTATCTTACATATGGCACCAGTTAACCTTATGTAAAGTAAAACCAGGCTACTGATATCTTTACACTAGTCCTTAATAGGGCCAGTGGTCAGCTGTAGATTAACCACTGCCCAGACCCCTAGGCTAATCTTAAATAAAGACCCCAGTCCCCTCGGAATAATACCATTCATCTTCTGATATAAAATTCATAAAGTAATCTGTTTCTACAGAAGTTTATATTGCTTGACGTTGGGGTCTCTTCTTTTTCAGGCCCCCCAGGCCCCTGAACAGCCTGATGGATAATCCAGTGGCGAGGTGAAGACATGGGGGGGGGGGGCATACTCAGCAATCCATTTGGGATGGGGGGGGGGGGAGTCTATAACTGTCAAAGGAAAAAAAAGTGTTATGAACCTCTGTCACAACCTGGCGGGTTAGAAGATTTCAAAACTTAGTGAACCCTAAATGATGAAGGAACTGATAAAAAATTATAGGAGTTAACATATAGGAGTTAACATATAAGAGTTATCATATAGGAGTTATCACTGTGCATTTTAAAGGTATATGAACGTTAAATCAACATAGAACTGGCGATACCGGTCTTTGCACACCGCTGGATTTGTTCCAGATGTGGGTCAGTGCGTCGATGTATCTGTGAAGGGGGGTGAAATGGCGATTATAACTGGTATCGTAAACAAAGTAATATATGGGGGAAAACATATGATCGCCTTTTCTCTGCTTCTCTTTACGAAACAATGATCAATTTAATATGCCTCTGCCACGTCTCTGATACATTCAAAGATTGTTCAGGAAGAAATAATTGTAAGAAATGTTTTTTCTTGATGATTTCACGGCTTGGAGTTACAACTAAAAAAAAGCTACCGGCTAAAACACAAATTTTCACTGTAAAAGTACACTATTTACAGAATATATCAACCAAACCGAGTAGGAATTTACGTTGAGTCGTCTGCGACAGATAACGTTGTTAAAGCCGGTTGAGCTCTTCACCGGGAAATGTTTAAAATGTCACGGATAAGTAACTCTTTGACGATAAAAGTTTAGCAAAAAACACTTTTTAATGCTTCTCTTTTGAACAGGAATCAATGAAAGTCAATAGTCCTGAAACGTGAATCTAACGTACATACAACAAAAAGATATAATAACGTTATGATAACGTTGCTGCATTTCTTCACTTTCCAGCTTGACCCTCGTTGCCTCTTCAAATGATGAACTGCCCTCGTCCAGAATCACTCCCCATGAGATAAAACATTTCGCCTCTTCTTCCAAATTCTTGCAGGTGAAAAATATAGCAGTAGTTACAACAAAAGTAGGAACAACTTTACAGAATAGAGTTGCAGCATTTTGGTTTATATAAAAACATGCATGACAAAGAAATAGCATAAATTGGCATGTATCATTAATAAAAATGGAGAAACTGAATGGGAGGCAAAAGGGGGCACTTGGCTGTGACTTGCAAGAAGCTGCGTCTCATAGCGTGCCTGGTGAAGTACTGTGAATGTCTAAATGAAGATTCGTGATATGTTATACTATTTTGACTGGTTGGTACTAAATAGGGGTGTGGAAGAAGAGAAAAAGACATAATAGTAGTCAAGGCTAGAAAAAGCTTGGATGAAATAGATGAATCTGGTTGTCAAAGAGGGTTTGTAATATACTGCAATGAAGATCCTAGAATATAGGTTGCAGGTGAGAAAAGAACGTGAGAACTTAGTATGGAGGAAATATGAGTGTGAAGAAAAGGATGTTTAGGTATAGATGAATTCTGAATCAATCCGTGTGGTTCCAGGGTCTGATATTCTTGTACGAGCGGTTTTCGAGCGCCAGGCGACTGCTGTCATCAATATGACATTATTTAGTACCTGTTACTTGGAAATTAGACTTGCCTCTGTGGTTAGAATTGTTGTAACGAATAGAGACTGGCTTAGAAGATTTTGGGAGATGTCATAAAGACGTTTTGACGCTGTCATCCACCCTTAGGCCGGTCTCCCAGACTGAGTTATCTTACCCTTTGTGCAAACAGCTGCATGTATTACGTTACGGGACTCGCACGTGAATCCCTCATTTAGTGTGAAGACAATTTTGGAAGAAGTATCATGTGAATTTATATTTTCAGTTTCTTTTATTATTTCTTCGTCTGATTGATTGATATTCTGTAGCATTACATTCAAAGGCATTTATGTGTTTCTCAGCTGTTTTGTTAAGTGTCCAGGTCTCACAGTCATACGTTGCGATGGGAAAGATGCATGCCCTTAAAAATCTTATTTTTGTAGTTCTGTCTGTTCCTCTCCACAGATTTTTTAGTTGTTTTACTTTCTGAAGAGCGATAGATGTCCTCCTTTTAATTTCCCTCATTGCATCTCCATTATTATTTAGTAGTGATCCAAGATATTCAAAACTCTCCACTTCTTCCAATTTTTCCTCATTGATACATATTTCAGCTGCCTTGTTTGTTTTGTTAGTTGTCATCAGTTTAGTTTCCTTCGCATTAAGATAGAGGTTTTGCTCTTCGCTGTTCTTACGGAGTGACATAATTAGTTTTTCCATTCCTTTTTGTGTTGTGGACAGTAATACTGTGTCATCAGCATATCTAATCTCTGGTATTTCATAACCTTCAATTGTTATGGCATCGTAATATTCTTTGTCTACATCTTCTCTAACATTCCTCTTTATATTTTCAGTATACAAGTTAAAAGAGTAAGGGGACATTATGCACCCCTATTTTTATCTCTTTTTTTGTGTGCAGTCGATGCTGTGAAAGTGTTGAGGTATAGCATCGTATCGGCGTGAGAGTGGGCTATGGCAGCTACTTTTTCAGTCCCAGAATACAGCTAAAAAGCAGGGGGGAGGGGATGGTTGCAATGCTTCTTTAGCAGAATTCATCACCATGGGGACTATGGCGATTCCTATCCCATTAGCCAGGCTAGGCCTGTTACTGGGGGTACCACGGACAGGTGGGACAGGGGCTTGGTCAGCTATGGGTCGCTAACCCTGACTCTGGCATATCAGCTATGGGTCGCTGATTGCCTCATCGGACATGCATTCTTCACTCCCTGTAGTCTTGAGTACAAGAGATACAAGACAGGGAAGTTGATTAATGCACTGTTCTCTCGTGGATAGGCGGCTGTTCGTCCTGTCAGTCTCTGTGGTTCTAGTCCCAGGACACTGTGCTCTGTTATTTTACTGTGTGAAAGCCTGGTCGCCCCCCACCTCCCCAATTTGTAAAAAAATTGGATCTGAAACCAAAACGTTACAACTATGTGAAAACAGATTTTAAAATAATTTCTTACTTTTGTTTTAGATAGCCTAATATTCCTTTATTGTGGTTATCATCATCATCATCATCGCCTTTCACTCCCTTGAGAGCATAGGCTAAGGATAAAGGCTCTCTAGTCATTCCTGTTCTTGGAATTATTCTCTGCTTCCTTCCATGTGGATCCTTTGTTTCTGAGCACTGTCGTAATTTCTCTTTTCCAAGTAAGTCGAGGTCTTCCTCGTTTTCTAATTCTTTGAGGATTCCATGACAATACCTGTCTTGCTATGCTGGTGTCGGGTTTCCTCAGAGTGTGGCCAATACACCTCCACTTCCTTGATATGATTTGTAGGTTCATAGGTTTTACTGAAGTGACTTTGTTTATGTACTTGATAAACGTCACATAGGGCTCGCAAGGTAGTATCGCCAATTTTTCCTGTTTTCGGCGAGCTTTTCAATCTTATTAAGCGATTTTATGCCTATTAATTTGGCCTCTCTTAACAATGTCCTCTTTAGAGTTTCATGTGGTCTGCCTCTTTTTCTTTGGCCTGTTGTATTGCTCTTGATAGCTTGTTTTTGGGATTCTCTGACTTTTTTTTCTCATCACGTGACCAACATATGTCCATCTCCTTTTCCTGATCACCCATGAGACTGGTTGTTGTTCAGTCATCTGTCTTATCTCTGCATTGTTCTTGAATTCGTTCCACTTGATGCCGAGTATTTTCCTTAGGCATTTGTTTTCAAAAGAGTCTAATTTCTTGTCTATTTCTTTAGTTGTTTTCCAGCTTTCGCATGCATAAATGAGGGTGGATATTACATTTGAATTGAATAGTCTTAACTTGGTTTTTGGGCTTATAGCTTTTGAATGCCATATGTTCTCAAGATTCTTGAAGATCGATGCTGCTTGTGCAATTCTAATTCGAACTTCCTTTCTGATGTGACCATCCTGGCCTATGTAGCTGCCAAGGTATGCAAATTGGTTGACTTCTTCAACATCTGTCCCTCTACACGTATTTTTCCATTTTGATTAATGGGAAGTTTCATTATTTTTGTTTTGTCCTTGATAATTTCAAGTCCTATTTTGCTGGCCAGTGAAGACAGGATATCTGTTTTTTTTTTTTCTTGCATGGAATTCACGTTGTTACTGATAAGAGTTATGTCATCAGCAAAATCAAGATCTTCTAGTTGGGTCCCATGTACCCAGTCAATACCTATGTTACCTGTGCAGCATTTTTTCATTATGAAGTCTATTGCAATTCCAAATATGCATTATTCAGTTAATTACTTATACTCATAAACTATTTTAGGACCTTTTTTTTTTCTTTTTGCAAATACTATTGCATCTCATTTTCTGTCCACCTCCTGGCCTCTTTTAGAATTTTCATCATGCTCAGCGGGTCAGAAACTAACACAGAAAAATGTAGAGGATCTACATGGAGAGAGAAAAACGCTGCGCCTTTATAACTTGTCACACAAAAAGGAGCGGAACAAAGTACGTTACTGATGTGAGTTACAGGGGGGTAAAGAATCACATGTGGCGGAGATTAAACATTTAGCGATCCGCCCTATTCTCATGATTGAAATCATCGTGGAGGTAAAGCAGATAAGGGATTTAGTATCGGGTTTTTATTATTATTATTATTTTTTAATCTCCCTAGTTGGTGCTTCAAAGTTCAAAGTTCAAAATTCAGACTCCGGCTTCACTGCATTTGGGGCAACCCCGTATATGCTCGGCCGCATCCATCTAAGAGTATGTTTGCTGATAGTTTCTGTCAAATGTTGCTTGTTTAGAGTTTATCTCTTATTTTTTTACAGAATCGTCGCCGGTGCAAACGGAATTCGTGTACTTAGGTCGACACAGCTGCAATGTCTAAGCACGGAGGTGTTTCGAGTGTTGAAATGAAGAAAACAAACGAAAACTGGAGAATCCATACACCAAAAGCATTGGAGGTGTTTCGAGTGTTAAAATGAAGAAAACAAACGAAAACTGGAGAATCCATACACCAAAAGCATTGGAGGTGTTTCGAGTGTTAAAATGAAGAAAACAAACGAAAACTGGAGAATCCATACACCAAAAGCATTGGAGACGTTTCGAGTGTTAAAATGAAGAAAACAAACGAAAACTGGAGAATCCATACACCAAAAGCATTGGAGGTGTTTCGAGTGTTAAAATGAAGAAAACAAACGAAAACTGGAGAATCCATACACCAAAAGCACGGAGGTTTGCGAAATAAAACTGACAAAGTGGCAACTTTTAGACTCGGTTGTAACAGACTGTGTGTTTGGCTTGAAGTATGTGTATATTGGTAGTAGTTTTAAAAAATACAGCAATAACAGATTCCGTATTAGCTTAGTATAGTACACATCTATGACGTTTTTCTATGTGTATGCGCGCGCTTTCCGTTACAAAACAAGCATGAAAACAGACAAAAACAAGCAAGACTACGCAGATAAACAGCGGACTCTTGCTGCCAACTGTTTAATGCGTTAATAATTAATTGATTAATATTGATATCTTGCTGTTTCCAAGCAGGAAATGTAGTGACCAATCAGTATCGAGAGGCGTGGCTCCTGTCTCCCGAAAGAACAGTCGTTACCTACAGGAAAAAAAACAAAAAAATTCTCAGAAAATAATCGATAATCACGTTCCTTTTAAGGAATGAAGCTGACGATGCGCATGCCAGACTACATAAAACTAGTTGCACGTGCAGCTGGGAACCACAGTCTTGGCTGAAAGGCCCTCGTTAATTTCCAGAACGTCACAAATCATCTCTACAGACCCGAAAGCCTCGGTTGCTAATTTTTCAATGCTGCACTGAATGCGACGGCTGGCTAATCTATACTGCACATTCTAGAAAACTTGCGTCATCCGGGTGAAATTCTATCCGTTCGTGACTCTCGACTCTTGTGGCTGGCACCCAAGGTCGAAAATAATAATAAAACGTGGAGTAAATCTGAGAACACTATCGACCTTCGTTGCAGCTATAAAACCACTTGCAAGCACCGCGCTAACGCTTCAGTCAGGCGTCCACGTCTTCTGTGGGTTTTGCGTGTGTGTGTGCAGAGTTCAAGGTGACCAGCCGGAGACGTTTTCATTGTCTTTACACGTAACACCATAGCTAGGCAGACCCGGCAACCTTCAACATGTGCGACGACGATATTGCAGCCTTGGTCATCGACAATGGCTCCGGCATGTGTAAGGCTGGTTTTGCTGGGGACGATGCACCCCGAGCAGTGTTTCCATCCATTGTTGGAAGGCCTCGCCATCAGGTAAATCGGTGTAAATTCTCTCATAGTCTGATAATGAAAGTTAATTACAATTAATATAGCCAATAATTAATGCATATTTTGCTGATAGTGCAACGTTTTCATTGGTCACGAGTTTCAATCAAAAGGTAGGCTTATATGGAGAGACCTATATAACGAGCCGGCAATTAACAGTCACCTTATACATCGACGTTCAGTGAAAGTACTTACACACTACTCTCTCTCTCTCTCTCTCTGTCCGCAAGTCTCCCAAATCCTTTTTTTTTTAATCACTGGCCACCCATGTTTTAGCAGATATTACCACCAGAACTTTAACTCCCTCGTTTATTTGGAATATGTGCCACCATAAGCAAAGCATTACAGCATATGCATAAAGTATGTACACACAGTGTGCTTTTCTGAAACAAAAACGCGGCCATCTCTGTAGCTAAGCACAGACTGAACTACTGCAAGAGCTATAGTAATTAGCAGTAGTAATAGTTAGGCTGCTTTCAGCTTGTCTATATGCTGCTTAAGTGCAAGACATGGTTGATCTAGACTACTATCAGTTTATTGCTCCGTGAGAAATGTCTGATTTAGACTAGCTTTGAACTATTGTTCTGTTAGGTATATCTGATTTAGACTAGCTTTGAGGTGTTGTTCTGTTAGGCATATTTGATTTAGACTAGCTTTGAGGTGTTGTTCTGTTAGGCATATCTGATTTAGACTAGCTTTGAGCTATTGTTCTGTTAGACATATCTGATTTAGACTAGCTTTGAGCTATTGTTCTGTTAGACAAGCTATTGTTCTGTTAGACATATCTGATTTAGACTAGCTTTGAGCTATTGTTCTGTTAGACATGTCTGATTTAGACTAGCTTTGAGGTGTTGTTCTGTTAGACATATCTGATTTAGACTAGCTTTGAGCTATTGTTCTGTTAGACATATCTGATTTAGACTAGCTTTGAGCTATTGTTCTGTTAGACAAGCTATTGTTCTGTTAGACATATCTGATTTAGACTAGCTTTGAGCTATTGTTCTGTTAGACATATCTGATTTAGACTAGCTTTGAGCTATTGTTCTGTTAGACATATCTGATTTAGACTAGCTTTGAGCTATTGTTCTGTTAGACATATCTGATTTAGACTAGCTTTGAGCTATTGTTCTGTCAGACATATCTGATTCAACTGTCCTCGATTTGTTGATAAGCTTCGTAATTGTAGACATCCTGTAAGGCCTGCCTGATTTTATCCTAGCCCCATTCTCTTGGTCCATAGAATGTATCTGATTATAGCATTAACATTCTGATGCTCTGTGTGATTATATGATTACAAGCAACTACAACCACCGTGCTTTTTATAAATCACATTTCTCAAATCTGGCTACTGACAGCTATGATCAAGTCCTTCATTCCCCACCCCCACCTCCGCCCCCTCCTCTCCCGATCTGATTACGGGTAATCAATGCCCATGTAATACCCACCATACACCATCCGCCCCATATCTGCCTACTAGTGATTTTATAACCCATGTCCTTTATAACTCTACTAAATAGTAATCTCTTCTTGGTCTTACCAGTTGTGGGAAAAATTGGTACCCTATACACTAGTGCTAGGGAGAAAGTCTATGGAAACGAAGGATATATGCCTACATGGCGAGGCACACCTGACTGCATCGCACTCATAGCTGCTGTCGGATGAAAGGAAATTATGATATCAGGTGAAGATGAGGTCCCACGAACAAAAGGGAAATTTTCGTCCAAGTCCCAGTTGTGGGCGACCCAAAATAATAAAAAAAAAAAAAAATTCAGGCAAGTGACGAAGGTCAAAAGGCATCGTGTTAAATCAGAAAGACAGATAAACATTCTTCCATCCTCGCCATCTTTACCCTTATCTGGGGCATAGCCGTTATCTAGGACTGGGATTAACATTACAGAGAGATGAATTAGCGTAACCTCGCCATTGAAAACCTTCCCGGCACGAACAAAGAAATGAGAATGAGAAGGGACGTTACTCTTATAATGGAACAATCTAGCCTTTATACAGAGTTACTGCTAGCTTTGGGGGTCACCTTGAAGATACAATCTGTAGGAATACTTTGAACTAAATAACGAAACAAATATGTGATATTAAATCCTGTTTGTTTGTTTGTTTGTTTGTTTTAGATAGTAGTGGCCACACATTTTCCAAGAAAATATTATTCTGAGATATCTAGAATTAGAGAGAGAGAGAGAGAGAGAGAGAGTGTGTGTGTGTGTGAATGGTTGAGTGTGTGAATAGAGTGTGCGCGCGCGCGTTCCCCACCCCACCCCCACCCCCAACTCTCTAGTAGCTTGTTAGATGTTTCCTCACTCTGCTCTTTCTCTGTTTCCTGTTGCCTGATAAAGGCATTTTGCCAAAATATCACATTATCTCATTATTAGATCAGTCTTATCCCTACAGATGTTTGCCTCTAGTTTCTAACATTGGAAATCTTACTAAAAGTTATATAGCACATGTAGCACATATTGCTGTTTCAGGCAAACAATATTAGCTTATTCTTTAAACGTTGCTTCAGTTTACCCACTTAAAAAGTTAAAACAGGACTATATTTTATATACTGGAAAAAAATCTAGAATAATTTTAAATTTTTAAACAATGGTTCTTGTGTTGTGTAAACAATGGTTCTTGTGTTGTGTAAACAATGGTTCTTGTGTTGTCTAAGCAATGGTTCTTGTGTTGTCTAAAAATGCTCTTGTGTTGTCTAAGCAGTGGTTCTTGTGTTGTCTAAGCAATGGTTCTTGTGTTGTCTAAGCAATGGTTCTTGTGTTGTCTAAGCAATGGTTCTTGTGTTGTGTAAACAATGGTTCTTGTGTTGTCTAAACAATGGTTCTTGTGTTGTCTAAGCAATGGTTCTTGTGTTGTCTAAAAATGCTCTTGTGTTGTCTAAGCAATGGTTCTTGTGTTGTCTAAGCAATGGTTCTTGTGTTGTCTAAAAATGCTCTTGTGTTGTCTAAGCAATGGTTCTTGTGTTGTCTAAGCAATGGTTCTTGTGTTGTCTAAAAATGCTCTTGTGTTGTCTAAGCAATGGTTCTTGTGTTGTCTAAGCAATGGTTCTTGTGTTGTCTAAAAATGCTCTTGTGTTGTCTAAGCAATGGTTCTTGTGTTGTCTAAGCAATGGTCTTGTGTTGTCTAAAAATGCTCTTGTGTTGTCTAAGCAATGGTTCTTGTGTTGTCTAAGCAATGGTTCTTGTGTTGTCTAAAAATGCTTTTATGTTGTCTAAGCAATGGTTCTTGTGTTGTCTAAACAATGGTTCTTGTGTTGTCTAAGCAATGGTTCTTGTGTTGTCTAAGCAATGGTTCTTGTGTTGTGTAAACAATGGTTCTTGTGTTGTGTAAACAATGGTTCTTGTGTTGCTTGTTCTTCTTCATCTTATATCCTCATTTCTTTTTATTTCATTTTCTCTTCATTCTCCCCTGTTCTTTTTTCATCTAGTTTCTGTTCTAATTCTAGTTCATATTCTTTATCTTTTTTTTCTCCTTCATATTCTTCATATTTATTTTCTCCTTCATATTCTTCATATTTATTTTCTCCTTCATATTCTTTATATTTATTTTCTCCTTCATATTCTTTATCTTTTTTTTCTCCTTCATATTCTTTATCTTTTTTTTCTCCTTCATATTCTTTATCTTTTTTTTCTCCTTCATATTCTTTATCTTTTTTTTCTCCTTCATATTCTTCATATTTATTTTCTCTTTCATATTCTTCATGTTTATTTTCTCCTTCATATTCTTCATATTTATTTTCTCCTTCATATTCTTTATCTTTATTTTCTCCTTCATATTCTTTATCTTTTTTTTCTCCTTCATATTCTTCATATTTATTTTCTCCTTCTTATTCTTAATGTTTATTTTCTCCTTCATATTCTTTATCTTTATTTTCTCCTTCATATTCTTAATGTTTATTTTCTCCTTCATATTCTTTATCTTTATTTTCTCCTTCATATTCTTTGTTTTCCTCATATGCTTTATCCTCATTTTCTCCTTTTCCTTTTACTTCTCCCTATGCATCTTCTTATTAAAATGTTTCCATTTTTATATCAACAAGTTGAATATCCACCTACAGGTTGTTCCAAAAAAGAACAAACCCCACGGTTGAACACAGAATATTAACATTTTAATTATACTGTGTGGGGAATGTAGTTTTATCTTGCACATGCAAGGAAAAAAACCCCCACTATAATGCACTATACATTTGCATAGTCTCTAGTTATCAGAACTCCATTTTAAATTTGTATCGATTTCTGCAGAGCAGGACCTTTCCTTCCCCACCTCCCAACATTATGTGGTAATTCAGTTCTTGATGTCTGTTGTAGTTATTGATTACCACAGAAACTTGACATACCTGCCATTCTATTTTTAGAGTTAATTGTTGAGTGCTGTCACTCCAGAAAATTAGGTTTATAATTATCTTTCTGTTGTATACCAGTAATAAAACAGAGTTATTATTTTTTTCCCTCTTGCTTGCTTACTTGCAACATTGCTGTCCCTTGCATCAGTAGTACTATCCACAAGTGTTAATTTCAGTAATATTCAATTTCAGGGTGTGATGGTTGGTATGGGCCAGAAAGACAGCTATGTTGGTGATGAGGCACAGTCCAAGAGAGGTATCCTCACTCTCAAGTATCCCATTGAGCATGGTATTGTCACCAACTGGGATGATATGGAGAAGATCTGGCATCACACCTTCTACAATGAGTTGAGAGTTGCACCAGAAGAGCATCCAGTTCTGCTTACAGAGGCTCCTCTCAACCCCAAGGCCAACAGAGAGAAGATGACCCAGATCATGTTTGAAACTTTCAACTCTCCAGCCATGTACGTTGCCATCCAAGCTGTGCTTTCTTTATATGCATCAGGTCGTACAACTGGTATTGTGCTGGATTCTGGTGATGGTGTAACCCACACTGTCCCAATCTATGAAGGTTATGCTCTACCTCATGCCATCATGAGACTGGACTTGGCTGGTCGTGACCTCACAGATTACCTCATGAAGATCCTCACAGAGAGAGGTTACAGCTTCACCACCACAGCTGAGAGAGAAATTGTTCGAGACATCAAGGAGAAGCTTTGCTATGTGGCCCTTGACTTTGAACAAGAAATGGCAACAGCTGCTACATCATCCTCATTAGAGAAGAGTTATGAATTGCCTGATGGACAGGTCATCACCATTGGTAACGAGCGTTTCAGGTGCCCAGAAGCAGAATTTCAGCCATCTTTCCTTGGTATGGAGTCTGCAGGTATTCATGAGACCACCTACAACTCCATCATGAAGTGCGACGTCGACATCCGTAAAGACTTGTATGCCAACACTGTATTGTCTGGTGGATCCACAATGTTCCCTGGCATTGCTGACCGCATGCAGAAGGAAATCACCAGCCTGGCTCCTGCCACAATGAAGATCAAGATCATTGCTCCACCTGAGCGTAAGTACTCTGTCTGGATTGGAGGATCCATCCTGGCCTCTCTGTCCACCTCCCAACATTATGTGGTAATTCAGTTCTTGATGTCTGTTGTAGTTATTGATTACCACAGAAACTTGACATACCTGCCATTCTATTTTTAGAGTTAATTGTTGAGTGCTGTCACTCCAGAAAATTAGGTTTATAATTATCTTTCTGTTGTATACCAGTAATAAAACAGAGTTATTATTTTTTTCCCTCTTGCTTGCTTACTTGCAACATTGCTGTCCCTTGCATCAGTAGTACTATCCACAAGTGTTAATTTCAGTAATATTCAATTTCAGGGTGTGATGGTTGGTATGGGCCAGAAAGACAGCTATGTTGGTGATGAGGCACAGTCCAAGAGAGGTATCCTCACTCTCAAGTATCCCATTGAGCATGGTATTGTCACCAACTGGGATGATATGGAGAAGATCTGGCATCACACCTTCTACAATGAGTTGAGAGTTGCACCAGAAGAGCATCCAGTTCTGCTTACAGAGGCTCCTCTCAACCCCAAGGCCAACAGAGAGAAGATGACCCAGATCATGTTTGAAACTTTCAACTCTCCAGCCATGTACGTTGCCATCCAAGCTGTGCTTTCTTTATATGCATCAGGTCGTACAACTGGTATTGTGCTGGATTCTGGTGATGGTGTAACCCACACTGTCCCAATCTATGAAGGTTATGCTCTACCTCATGCCATCATGAGACTGGACTTGGCTGGTCGTGACCTCACAGATTACCTCATGAAGATCCTCACAGAGAGAGGTTACAGCTTCACCACCACAGCTGAGAGAGAAATTGTTCGAGACATCAAGGAGAAGCTTTGCTATGTGGCCCTTGACTTTGAACAAGAAATGGCAACAGCTGCTACATCATCCTCATTAGAGAAGAGTTATGAATTGCCTGATGGACAGGTCATCACCATTGGTAACGAGCGTTTCAGGTGCCCAGAAGCAGAATTTCAGCCATCTTTCCTTGGTATGGAGTCTGCAGGTATTCATGAGACCACCTACAACTCCATCATGAAGTGCGACGTCGACATCCGTAAAGACTTGTATGCCAACACTGTATTGTCTGGTGGATCCACAATGTTCCCTGGCATTGCTGACCGCATGCAGAAGGAAATCACCAGCCTGGCTCCTGCCACAATGAAGATCAAGATCATTGCTCCACCTGAGCGTAAGTACTCTGTCTGGATTGGAGGATCCATCCTGGCCTCTCTGTCCACCTTCCAACAGATGTGGATCTCTAAACAAGAGTATGATGAATCTGGTCCAGCCATTGTCCACAGGAAGTGCTTCTAGATTTTTATTAACATTAGTCACTGAAAACAGTGATACTTCACATTTGTGTATTGTGGTATTTTCCACAGAAATTGCTTCTAGCTTTTAACAGCATTAGGTGCTTAAAACAGTCCAGCCACATAAAGTAACTAAGTGTATTAACAAAATAACTTTTCATTCGTCTTCTTGAGATTGGACAATTAAAATTTGTCTGTTGTTGTGGGATTTCTCAGTTCCTGTGAAATGTAAGTGTCTACAATGTACAACATGATACTGTGAAAAATTTGGCCCCATATTTTACAAGTACAACAGAAGGGAAAAATCTTCACAATAGCAAGACTAACAATGTGGTGTTTCATCTTTCACCTTGCTTCAGACAAGGACAAAAAGAAATAAGGAAAAAAGGAAGAGAAAGCTGATGCTAAGATTAACAGATGACAAAACAACAACATCAAAAATGAAGCAGGAAATATGTTGCTTTAGATTCTGTACTTGATAAATTTTAAAACAAGGACAGAAGAAATGAGGAAATTAACATACAAATTTTCAAACTATTTAGCTCAAAATCTTGGTACCACTTTGCTGTTTATGTTTGTATGTGCATATTGTGCTGTCACTGAAACATTTGCCGCCATAAATCTTCACTGGTTCTTCCCTTTTTTTTTTTTGTAACCCCTCCAAATTTTGAGCCTGAGAACAGCTGTGGACCCTTTTTCCAGCCTGAGAACAGCTATGAACCCCTTTTCCACCCTGAGAACAGCTGTGGACCCCTTTTCCACCCTGAGAACAGCTGTGGACCCCTTTTCCACCCTGAGAACAGCTATGAACCCCTTTTCCACCCTGAGAACAGCTGTGGACCCCTTTTCCACCCTGAGAACAGCTATGAACCCCTTTTCCACCCTGAGAACAGCTATGAACCCCTTTTCCACCCTGAGAACAGCTGTGGACCCCTTTTCCACCCTGAGAACAACTGTGGACCTCTTTTCCACCCCGAGAACAGCTGTGGACCCCTTTTCCACCCTGAGAAATGCTGTGGACCCCATTTCAAGTCTGATAACAGCTGCGGACCCTATTTCCAGCCTGAGAACAGCTGTGGACCCCATTTCAAGTCTGATAACAGCTGTGGACCCCCTTTCCAGCCTAAGAACAACTGTGGACCCCATTCCCAGCCTGAAAACAGTTATAGACTCCATTTTCAGCCTGAGAACAGCTGCAGGTCCCTTTTCCAGCCTGAGAACAGCTGTGGACCCCCACATAAAAGAGAAAGCAGTAATTAAGTTCCAGATGATGCTAACATTTCTTTTTCTAATTGAACTAGTGTATTTCATTTTCTGGTCTGTAGACCCCCAGAACTCCTTTATGTTCTGGTCTGTGAACCCCCAGAACTCCTTCATGTTCTGGTCTGTGGACCCCCAGAACTCCTTCATGTTCTGGTCTGTGGACCCCCAGAACTCCTTCAATGGACCTCAAGTTAAAAACCACTGATATGTGCTTACGCCGTACTTAAATCATCTTTTGTATTTTCACACTGTTTGTGAAAGATAAATAAATAAATGAATAAAAGTCTGCTTTCGAAAACAAAAGTTGAAAATTTGAAACTTTCTTGAGAATACAGTAGTTCAGTGCTGTTGTTGGGATGGGCTGTAACTGGGATCGTCTTGCCATTCAGTTTGTTCGAATTCTGCCATCTTCCACTAAGGTATGTGGTTTGACATGTTCCGTTTTGTACATTTAGTGCCCTTCTTGGAGTACGAATTTAACCTGTCCATTTTGGAATCAGCACCCACTGCTGACATGCTGGTGTCAGGGTCGGCGAATCATAGATGACCAAGGCCCTGCCCCACATCTCCGATAGTACCTCCTGGGACAGAGATCATCATAATGCCCATGGTGGTGGAGTCTGCTAAAGAGGTATTGCACACCCCCTGCTTTTTACCTCCACTCAGAGACTGAAAAAAATAGCTGCCATGACCCGCTCCCAATCCGACACGATGCTGTGTCTCAACATCTTCACAGCACCGGCTGAAAAGAACAAGAGCTCGCAGATCCAGGGAGATACAAGACAAGAGAAGACGGCGCCCTTCTTACCCAAAGGTCAGAGAAATGGAGGGAAGCAGGAGAGTGAAGCAAGGTCAATCTCTCCGAACGATTTCCCCTTTTTCAGTTGATATTTTAGGGCAGTGATTCCCAAGTTATGATCCGTGGATCACAAGTGGTCCTCGGAGCATTATCAGTTGGTCAGTGGTCGCTATATCGAGTCTTTATTAAGTGCCATATATTGAATTTTAACAAAAATTGAAGGGTTCATGGCATTATGATATTACGTATAAGATGATGGTCCGTAACTTGTCTGTAGTTGGAAACGTGGTCCTTGTGTATAAAAAAAAAGTTTAGAATGACTGAATCGCGGCTGTTGGAAATTAGCGGCAATTTCCCCTCATCGTGTTCACTGTTGGGCATCCTTCTCTTTTCGCTTTCATCCACTCAGCCATCTAGGCCATGGGTCGCCAACCTTCTTCCAAACAGGAGCCAGATGCCACGTCTATGAGTGGTTAGCGCGCTACGCTTATCTCTATAGCTAGTACATGAGGATAATAATAATAATCATAACAAAACAATGAATAATGCATATATGTTTCACTTGTATCAAGAGTTGGCAACCCCTGGATCTACCACGGTCGAAGTTTGCCGACCTCTGATCTAGATAATTTTTTTTTTTCAGAAGCTTTTCATCTGATCCCCCACAGTTTCGGGCTGTTCTCTTGGGGCCAGTTATAAGTCTACTGCTCACGAGGAAAGAAGTCAATATTCATCTCATTATTCAGTTTTTAGTATTTCGGTGTTCATAAAAAAATGATCTACTCCTTATGTAATTATCTTCTCTCTATCGCTCTTCTTCTCTTTTCTCTTTCTGTTCTCCCCTCCCTGCTTTCGTTTCTATGTGAGTTTCTCTGTACATTTGTTTTTCAATGCTTGTTTTTCGTTTATTTTCTCTCTTTCTTGGTGTCTTTATTTCTCTCTCTCTCTCTCTCTCTCTCTCTCGTCTTTCTGTCTCGCTTTGTCTCTCTCTCTGTGTCTATCCTTCATTCTTTCTGTCTCTATCTCTCTGTTTTTCTGTTTCTCTCTGTCTATCTCCGTCTTTCTGCATATCTGTCTCTCTCTGCCTTTCTGTCTCTCTCTGCCTCTCTCCGTCTTTCTGTCTCTCTGTCTCTCTCTGTGTCTCTCTCTGTCTTTCTGTCTCTCTCTGTCTTTCTATCTCTCTCTTTTTGTTTCTCTCTCTCTCTCTCTCTCTCTCTCTCTCACACACATTGTTTTTTCAACTCGTGTATTTGTCAACCTCTCTCTCTGTCTGCCATTTTTTCTCTCCCTCCCTCCCTCCCTCTGTCATACTCCCTCTTCACATCTGTCATACTTCCTCTTCACATCTGTCATACTTCCTCTTCACATGTCATACTCCTTCTTCACATCTAACATACTCCTTCTTCACATCTGACGTACTCCCTCTTCACATCTGTCATGATCTCTCTTCACATCCACTTTATTCAAGTTTCATTCCTTCACCAGCTGACGAAGCACCTCCTATTTATTTAGAATACTTCACTTCAATCAGAAATCGGCAATTCCTGGGTCTGCCAGGGTCTACCTGGGTCTCAGCTTGCCAACCTCTGGTCAGGAAATAATTAAAATCAAAAACTAATTCAAGTGGACCAACTTGTTCTTCAAGCAACAAAACTGGACATTAAAACAATAATTATTTACGAACATGAGAACTACTCCTAGGACATGTTGTAGTAGATATAAGACAAAATAGTTTACAATGAACTACACAATTCACTGTTACATTTGCTCTCTTCAAAGTAGGTGGGAGGTGTATGGTTCAGTTTTACAGAAAGAAAGAAAAAATAAACTAGGAAGAGTGAGAAAATTGGACAGAAACAAGAATGGAAGAAAGTAAAACGAGCTATTACAACAACAACAACAACAAAAACATACAACAATCCAATATTTCCGCTAAAGGCTTTTTCAAGGATCATATACAAAAACAACAGATAGAAACACTAATAATAGGTAAAAAAATTATGGACTTAGCTGTTTTTGTTTGTTTGTTTATTTATTTTGGTATCCTTCTAGCAAGAAAGAAAATATGCATTAAGAGACTTTCTTACTAGGAGAAGATTTTCTTACTAGGAGAAGACTTTCTTACTAGGAGAAGACTTTCTTATTAGGATAAGACTTTCTTATTAGGATGAGGCTTTCTTATTAGAATGAGACTCTCTTATTAGGATGAGACTTTCTTATTAGGATGAGACTTTCTTTTTAGGAGGAGGCTTTCTTATTAGGAGGAGACTTTCTTACTAGAAGGATACTTTGTTATTAGAAGGAAACTTTCTTTTTTAGGAGGAGACTTTCTTATTAGGATGAGACTTTCTTTTTAGGAGGACACTTTCTTACTAGAAGGAGACTTTCTTACTAGTAGGAGATTTCTTACTAGGAGGAGACTTAGTTTTTGGGAGGAGACTTTCTTTTTAGGAGGAGACTTCCTTTTTTGGAGGAGACTTTCTTACTAGGAGGAGACATTCTTACATAGAGGAGGTAGACAGAGGTGTATGGTGCAGTTTTACAAAGTGAGGGAGAGAGTGAGTAAGGTGAGAAAAAAAAAAGTATGAGAATGTAGAAATGAAAAACATACAACATCCGATATTTCGGCGTGAGCCTTATTCGAGGATACATACACAACGAAATACAAACACGAAGAACTTATCTGAAGTGTTTTCCTCCAAGTGGGAAACAGAAATGTGTGTGGTAGAAGGGAGAAGGAAAAACTACGCTGCCTCAAGACAAAAGATTTCCGATAGAGCCAATCATAAAGAAGAGGTGGAGAGAGAGGAGGAGAACAAATGGGAGAAAGGGGTGGGGGGAAGGCAATATGAACATGATAGCCACTAGAGGTGTCGGGGGTGGGGGGAGAGGGGAGGGAAAAGGGGACGCGGAGAGATAATGAATGAAGAACATAAACACCTGCAGGGAGAAAATGTGAAACTGGTGAATAGGACAAGACCCATATGTTGGCAGAGAAGAAAATAGGATGGTGGTAGGGAGGGGTAGCCTAGAGAAAGAAAGTAGAGTTTAAAAAAGGCCAGTGGAAAAAATAAAGAAGTTACAGAAAGCTGAAGACATTGTTAATTCCAGCTGGGTGGAGACAGCCAGTCTGGAAAATAAGGCGCTGTTCTAAGACCCTCCGAGATCGTACATCTGCGGAACAAGAGCGGATCGCACTAACAGAAATGTCCTGTTTGCCCCTGTAGTTGCCAAGGCAAAAATGTTTAGCCACAGGTGTCTAGGCCCCCTTAGAAATATCATTGAGATGCTGGCGAAATCGGTCTCCTAACCGTAAGCCAGTTTCCCCTATGTACTTCAAACCGCAACGTTTGCACATGATAACATAAATGACATTTCGTGAAGTACAGGTGAAACCCTCCTGAACTGATAACGTGGACTTAGGGAAGGAGATCTGGCTAGCCTCGACAACAAACGGACAAATGTTACATCTACGGCGTCCGCAACGTCTAGTACCATAAAAAGTGTCATCTGTCTTAAGATGACTACGAATTAAAAGGTCCCTGAGGTTCTTGTCCCGTCTGTAGGCCACCAATTGGGGGTTCCCCACAAAAGTTCACGTGTCTCAAAGCTCGGTCTGGAGGAGATGGAGACGGCGAAACAGTATGTTTTTAACTGCTAAGCTATGGGGGTGGTACGTGAGTACTAGTTTCACTCTGTCCGAGCTACAGTGCGGTTTAGGGGTGAGGGCTTGTTGCCGCGATATATGGCTAATGCGGTTCCAAGATGACGAGAGAACGTGTTCTGGATAGCCGCGCTGACGGAAGAAATCTAGCATTTTGTGGCCCTGATCCTGGAAATCCAAATCCTCCTTACACAAACGTCGCAACCTAAGAAGCTGGGAAAAAGGAATAGAGTCCTTACACGATCTGGGATGAGAGGAATAGTACAGGAGGTAGCTGTGACAGTCTGTAGGTTTATAGTTGTTAAGGTCTTCCTCTGGCATATCAGTTTTGTTAAGGAGTACAATCCTGTCATTTCTTTCACCTCCCATATCTCTGCTACTTCCGCTAACTTTCTTGACATTGCCGTCACTATCGACCCTTCCGGGCTTACTACTTCTATCCACTATAAACCTACAGACTCTCACAGCTACCTCCTGTACTCTTCCTCCCATCCCAGATCATGTAAGGACTCTATTCCTTTTCCCCAGCTTCTTAGGTTGCGACGTTTGTGTAAGGAGGATTTGGATTTCCAGGATCAGGGCCACAAAATGCTAGATTTCTTCCGTCAGCGCGGCTATCCAGAACACGTTCTCTCGTCATCTTGGAACCGCATTAGCCATATATCGCGGCAACAAGCCCTCACCCCTAAACCGCACTGTAGCTCGGACAGAGTGAAACTAGTACTCACGTACCACCCTCATAGCTTAGCAGTTAAAAACATACTGTTTCGCCGTCTCCATCTCCTCCAGACCGAGCTTTGAGACACGTGAACTTTTGTGGGGAACCCCCAATTGGTGGCCTACAGACGGGACAAGAACCTCAGGGACCTTTTAATTCGTAGTCATCTTAAGACAGATGACACTTTTTATGGTACCAGACGTTGCGGACGCCGTAGATGTAACATTTGTCCGTTTGTTGTCGAGGCCAGCCAGATCTCCTTCCCTAAGTCCACGTTATCAGTTCAGGAGGGTTTCACCTGTACTTCACGAAATGTCATTTATGTTATCATGTGCAAACGTTGCGGTTTGAAGTACATAGGGGAAACTGGCTTACGGTTAGGAGACCGATTTCGCCAGCATCTCAATGATATTTCTAAGGGGGCCTAGACACCTGTGGCTAAACATTTTTGCCTTGGCAACCACAGGGGCAAACAGGACATTTCTGTTAGTGCGATCCGCTCTTGTTCCGCAGATGTACGATCTCGGAGGGTCTTAGAACAGCGCCTTATTTTCCAGACTGGCTGTCTCCACCCAGCTGGAATTAACAATGTCTTCAGCTTTCTGTAACTTCTTTATTTTTTCCACTGGCCTTTTTTAAACTCTACTTTCTTTCTCTAGGCTACCCCTCCCTACCACCATCCTATTTTCTTCTCTGCCAACATATGGGTCTTGTCCTATTCACCAGTTTCACATTTTCTCCCTGCAGGTGTTTATGTTCTTCATTCATTATCTCTCCGCGTCCCCTTTTCCCTCCCCTCTCCCCCCACCCCCGACACCTCTAGCGGCTATCATGTTCCTATTGCCTTCCCCCACCCCTTTCTCCCATTTGTTCTCCTCCTCTCTCTCCACCTCTTCTTTATGATTGGCTCTATCGGGCATCTTTTGTCTTGAGGCAGCGTGGTTTTTCCTTCTCCCTTCTACCACACACATTTCTGTTTCCCACTTGGAGGAAAACACTTCAGATAAGTTCTTCGTGTTTGTATTTCGTTGTGTATGTATCCTCGAATAAGGCTCACGCCGAAATATCGGATGTTGTATGTTTTTCATTTCTACATTCTCATACTTTCTATTCGTTTTTTCTCTCACCTTACTCACTCTCTCCCTCACTTTGTAAAACTGTACCATACACCTCTGTCTACCTTATTTATTTAAACCAGTTTTACTGCAGTCGCTGTCCCTTTTATCTGTTACATAGAGGAGACTTTCTTACATGGAGGAGACTTTCTTATTAGGAGGAGACTTTCTTACTAGGAGGAAACTTTCTTACTAGGAGGAGACTTTCTTACTTGGAGGAAACTTTTTTAATTGGAGGAAACTTTCTTACTAGGAGGAGACTTTCTTACATGGAGGAGACTTTCTTACATGGAGTAGACTTTCTTTTTCGGAGGAGACTTTCTTTTTAGGAGGAGACTTTCTTACATGGAGGAGACTTTCTTTCTAGGAGGAAACTTTCTTTTTAGGAGGAGACTTTCTTACATGGAGGAGACTTTCTTACATGAGGAGACTTTCTTACATAGAGTAGACTTTCTTTTTCGGAGGATACTTTCTTTTTAGGAGGAGACTTTCTTTCTAGGAGAAGACTTTCTTTCTTGGACGAAACCTTCTTACTAGGAGGAGACTTTCTTTTTAGGATGAGACTTTCTTATCAGGAGGAGACTTTCTTTTTGGGATGAGAATCTCTTACCGGAAGGAAACTTTCTTACCAGGAGGAGACTTTCTTTTTAGGATGAGACTTTCTTATCAGGAGGAGACTTTCTTACTAGGAGGAGGATGTCTTATTAGGATGAGATTTTCTTTTTGGGAGGAGACTTTCTTACTAGGAGGAGGATTTCTTATTAGGATGAGACTTTCTTTTTGGGAGGAGACTTTCTTACTAGTAGACTTTCTTTCTAGTACAAGGCTTTCTTATTAGGAGGAAACTTTCTTACTAGGAGGAGTCTTTCTTATTAGGAGAAGACTTTCTTTCTAGAAGAAGACTTTCTAACTAGAAGGAGAATTTCTTACAAAATTAGCTTTGTTTTATTTCTTTTATATCCCCTTCTATGTTATCTTTCTATCTCCATAAATAGACAGTTTTATAGAAATATTAAGAAACACAGGAACCGAATAACATTTATTCATTGTCAGCAGCGACTTGAATGATTACTGATTCGCCAGTACAGTTTTTGCATGATTACAGATTCTCCAGTACAGTTTTTGTATGATTATTGATTCTGCAGTACAATTTTTGTATGGTTACTGATTCTCCAGTACAGTTTTTGTATGATTACTTATTCTCCAGTACAGTTTTTTTTTTATAATTAATTATTCTCCAGTACAGTTTCTGCATAATTACTGATTCTCCAGTACATTGTTTGTATGATTACTGATTCCCCAGTTCAGTTTTTGTATGACTACTTATTCTCCAGTATAATTTTTGTATTATTACTGATTTTCCAGTACAGTGTTTGTATGAGATTATTGATTCTCCATTACAGTTTTTGCATGATTACTGATTCTCCAGTACAGTTTTTGTGTGATTACTTATTCTCCAGTACAGTTTTTATGTGATTACTTATTCTCCAGTACAGTTCCTACATTGATCTGGAATTTCTTTAATCTGTGACTCATTTCTACCATTAAAATTACTATTTAAATTATTAAATAGACGAGTATTTGAGGGAGAGACAAAAAAGGTCTTGTAGAAAAAAAACAAACCAAGAAAGATAATGAGCTTTCATAGGATATGCATGAGAAAGGATGGGGGACGGAGTGATTGAAAATATTGTAACAGAAAAAAAAAACAGAGGAAAGAAGAGCCAGGGGAAGGCAGAGAGAGATGATATTGGATAGTTTGACAAGATGGTGTGAGATGAGATCATAAACTGAACTAATGGCCTGCATAAAGGATCGGGTACTGTGGAGAAATATAATAGCCAGCGCCAGTCGGCACGGCACCTGATAATGATGATGATGACGATGATGATGATGATGATGATGATGAGGAGGAGGTTTTAACTTCCATGAATATTAAAGTTGCATTGTAATTCAGTGGACTCTCAGTTTTAACCAGACTGATAATTATAAAGCTATAATTTTCTTAATTTATTTATCTATTAAAGCTATAATTTTCTTAATTTATTTATCTATTAAAGCTATAATTTTCTTAATTTATTTATCTATTAAAGTTATAATTTTCTTCATTTATTTATCTATTAAAGCTAGAATTTTTAAAAAAAAACTGTATCTGTTATATTAATTATGACGTGAAAAGAAATTCAGCCAACATAATTCTGCGAACCGCATATTATATGTCAGAAAACCGCATGTGACTCTCGAGCCGCGGTTTGCCTGCCTCTAGTGTACGGTATATTGTGTGTGTGTATGCACTGGTGCATGCCTGTTATACTGTACGATAAACAGGTACAAGAACAGTTTTTTTCCTAAAATGGACTTGGTGGAATGAAGTGACCATAAACGGGCAGGAAGTTTACGACTGTCACCGCAATATGATAGCATGGCTTGATATAGGACACCAGTCAAACAAAGTATTCCATGCCTGGGGACCGACCAGGGATTGGTTGGATTAAGTGCGCTCTTGGTACACACTGAATGTTTCTGAATGTCAAGTTTATCAGGTGACGCTTCGTGCCAGGACAAAGATGACTGTGTGAATGCTCGGTTATCGGGGACGGCCAAGCATAACTGTCCAAGACCCTACTACGCCTTCGAGATGCGCCTACCTGGGCAGTGGAGTGGGATCAGAAGTCGTCGAGTCTGGGTCAGAAGCAATTTTGGATGGAGTTGGAAAGATAGAAATATATGTCTTATGAAGGAGTAGGGCAGGTGTCGGACATAGATAAATAGAGGAGTAGGAGTAAACGATTTGACTCGGTCCTGACTCCTAGTAAGAAGAAGAAGAAGAAGAATTGGCTTTAGTATTTTAAAAGGCTTTTTTTTCATCGTAGAGAACGGGTTTTAAGCAGCCTGATGATAGTTGTAAGTTTCACAGAGCATCATTTTGCTTCCCCTGACCAAGAACTGAAGCAAGTGTTGAAACTGGATTATTAGGCCACAGTTAGCATCCAGGCAGTGTTGCCACGACCTGCTCCCTTGCTCTTGCGTCTAATGTCTCCAGAAGTGACCCTGGTTTAAGCGTACATGCTGGAATGTGTAAGTTTGGTAGCTGCGCTTATTTTTGTAAGTGGTCTAGAGCAGGTGACCTTTGCAAGCGCCTGATGAAGGGAAGGTCAAGATGTTTAAATCAGAGAAGAGATATTTAAGGTCAGCGAACCGAGACATAGTCGAGCTATTAGCCGTCTTCCAAGTGGTAAGGTAAAGGGTAAAATCCCCGTTTCCATTTCATCAAGGCATACTGGGGATACGGTGTAGGATCAGTATTTCCACGACGGTTGACACAGGAAAGTCTGATGTGGTCAGTATCAGGCCTGGAAGCATTTACCTCCCCAGATTTCTCTGGTACCCATTTTTAGAGGCAGGGTGGACACCGGGACCTTCTTGGTGTGTACCAAACAAGAAAAAAAAAATCCTACTGCTGGGATGTTGAACCACCAAGTGATCTTCCATGTGGTGTTTCTATTACATCCTGACCTAGAATGTAAGAATGAATATGTCGCCCACCGCGAAGAGGGCTTGAAAGTTTTACTGAATGCTTACTCTCCATCAGTTATTTTGTACGGCCTACCTCTCCTTTGGTTGGGGGGGGGGGGGAGGGGGGGTAGAAGAGGGGACTACACCATCCATATTGTTTATTAAGTTGTTGAGAATTTATCATTTTAAAATACACGAAGAGCTCAAAATAATCGGGCGTGAATTTTCGAGAAAATTCATAAGAAACAAGAATGGCAGAAAGCAAGATGAACACATACAAATGAAGTGCATACAATAATCCAATATTTCGGCAAAAACCTTTTTTTTCCTAGGATCACATACACAAACAACACAGCAGATAAAAACGCGAAAAAAAAAGAGATGAAAAAAATGCAGCTTTTTGGGGGTCTAATCCTTGTTAGAAAGACGGGCACGAAATGCTATTTGCGAGACCTTTTATTTATTTATTTAAATTTTCGAGTGACCAGAAACTTGACAAATTTCTCCATCGATAAAATGGCATTATTAGTTTTCCATCCCTGCACCAGCCGTCACAAGCTCTCACGTGGCTGGCGCATGAAGATGCAGCAACCAGTCAAAGAGAGATTCTTCGCTCATGAACGGTGACTTGGAGGACAGGAAACGGGTTAGGTCCTAGCAACCTCCTTTACAAATTGCTTTACGGGCCTTTCTTCTCCATTCTGCCCGGTTCTTGATATTTTCAGTTTGGCTGCTGTTTTATTTTCCCTGTATTTTTTCCAACTTTTGAAATCGCTATTTAACATTACTTTTATTACTTGAAGTTTGCACAAAAGTATCTTACTTACATCCTTACCTCATTCCCGTGCCGTTAAACGTCACGCAGGGCTCGCGTAGTTGTTTTGCCAAGTTTTCCTGTTTTCGGCGAGTTTTTCACGAAAGTATAGTTCTACTAACTTTTTCTTCTCTGTTCACTTCAAGTGGGGCCTAACACCGCATCCCTGACATGCCTTAGTGCCATGGAAATAAGAATTTTACCTCTTTTTTTAACATTGCCTTTACCTTCACTTTAATTCGCCCTCTAATCTCTCTCTCTCTCTCTCTCTCTCTCTCTCTCTCTCTCTCTGAACCTTAAGTGCCCAGGGCACATGGGGCTTCCACAAGGGTTTTCCACAAATGCCTGCCCTTTGCCTTTTTTCCGCTCTTGCCCAGGTGAACCCTTTATTGCTCAACATCCTTTCTGTTGTTCTTATCCGTGTCTCTTTTGGTCTACCCTTACTTCTTTTCCCCTGTGGTGTCCATCTTAGTGCTATTCTGGTAGTGAGCTGTCAGTCATTTGGAGCACATGTCCCAACCATCGCCAGCGTCTTTCCTTGATATACGCTATATTAAAGCATCAGCTCATTAAGAATGAAGAAATCCTGCGTTAGTCGTAAATGAGAGTGACACACTGATGTACATAGGCTGACAGTGACATTGTCAATCTTCTCCTTCTTATTCAAATGCTCTCCAGTTTCATGGCACAAGCGAGGTATGTAAAGGTAACCTAGCTATACCATGAAGGCATCTAGGGGATATGGTGTTCGTGTCCATATTTTTTTTATCTGTCGGCACACCTGAAGATGATGTGGTCAAGTATCACGCCTGGCTGCCTTTTCCTTTCCTAGCTCCAGAATAAGCCTGGGACCCACTTCTACAGATGGGTGACTGGGGCGCCTCCTCACATGATTCAAACCCCGGACCCTCGTCATGAGAGACAAGTACACTGACCACTTCGCCGCATTTCATGGCAAAATCTCATTAAAATATGAAGTGATCTCGTGCTTTTTGATAAGGTGATTACGCCGTCAAAGCGGTCTCCGAACGACCGAAGCACTCTGAAAAGTGCTGACCATCAGACAGACTTTCCCAAGATGACTTGGAATTTTCATCTTCCTTGTTGATTAATAGGAAAAACATAAAGCACTGGCCCAAGAAGAAGATTTGATGGATAATGATGTCCAGTGGCTCTTACAGAGACATGAAGTATCACTGACCAGCGCCGAGAATCTGACGAAGGATCGTAAACTATACCTTCTCACAGCGCTTAGCGGTGGCACATAAAGTATGTACCCAAACTTCGCCCTACAGCTTGTGTATTAGTCTGGGTTGTTCTGTACTATGATATCTTCTTCTTCTTCTTCGTTCGCTTCTACCACCAAGACCGCCCCGCGATCCTACTGAATTTACGCCTATGGTCCTCGTTAGGTCCCGTGGTCTCCTGTGTGGTCCCCGAAAGGACCACACGAGATCCACAGAGGACCACAAGGGGTTCAGAGTATCGCAGGGTTTTAGCCTGTATTCTTGGTGGGTCTCTGAAGCGGATTGCGTGACACCGTGGTTTTCGTTGCACCAGTTTAGTCTAGAGTTGGACTGTCTCACCGGAAGCCCTCGACGTGTTTTGGATATCAGTATATACCCGCTGGGCGAGAGGTGTTAGCCCACCTTGGCCAGAGTTGGACTTTCTCACCGGAAAACCTCGACGTGTTTTAAGATACCCATGTATCATCGCCGGGTAAGAGGTGGTTGCCCATCCAGTCCAGTGTTGGACTTTCTCACCGGAAAACCTCAACGCGATTAGGATATGCATACATCCCTGCCAGGTGAGAGGTGGTTGCCTATCTAGACTGCCCTGGTCCAGTGTCTCCGACTTCAGCATTTTGTGGTCGTGGCCTCTACCCTTCCTAGTTGTGACCAGGATGGAGCTTTTGTCCAGGAGGATGAATCCTCGCCACTAATGACTTCCACCCCTGGGTTGAGGCGGTTTAGGCATATTATCCCAGTATGGGCGTGTTTGGGACGTGACCGAACTCTAGAGCAGAGGTGCCATGGCATGCGTAGCCTTCAAGTTTCACCCCTGGAGTGAGCCGGTTTAGGCATATTTCACCAGCAGTATGGGTGTATATCGAGCGTGACCGACTTCTAGAGCAGAGGTGGCATGACATGCCTAGCCAGCAAGTTTCACTCCTGGTGCATGCCGGTTTAGGCATATTTCACCAGTGTAGGTGCATTTCGGATGTGGCCGGCCTCTAGAGCAGAGGTGCCGTGGTATGTGTAGCTCTCGCAACGATACTACTGGACATACCGATTAAACTTCACTTTATCTTTTTCCTTCACCTTTTCACATCGACGCCACATAGCAACCCTGATTGCTTTTCCGCATTTTCTTCCTTGGCCGGGAGGAGCTTCGCTCCACGCGCGGCATCCGAAAAGTCTCGCCAGCAGTGTCTTAACCTCTAGGTTAAGCCAGTTCAAAAATTTCACCCGATATGAGTACACTTAGGACGTGGCCGACCTCCAGACCAGAGGTGACGTGATTTGACTGTTTGCTTCGCTTTATCCTTTCTACCACCTTTTCCACAGTGGTGCCGCGCGGCAACCCATTTGCACCTTTCTTCATTGGCCAGGAGAAGCACCGCTCCACGCACGGCAGCTGAAGAATCTCACCAGCAGCGGTAGATGAGCTACCAAACGTGCCACTCATCTACCCTAAGTGTCTGGTTTTCAGGCGCCAGATATTCGCCTTCGCCCCTTCTCCTGTCAGTTTAAACAGTTCTGCCACGGGAAGGCCAGGAGCTGGACTTGAATGCCAGATGCTGTTTGAGTCGCACGCCGTTGGAGTGGAGAGCGAATTCTCCACCCCACCTCCGGCAATAACAGTCCTTAGAACCTGTACTATGATATGAAATTGATTGTAAACTAGGAATGATTAACCTTTTATTCTGTAGCGTGTTTTATGAAAAAGGAGATGCGGTCAGTAGTAGGTGATAGCAGTTCTTCTTTATCCTTTTGTCATAGTTGTGTGCGTCAGGATATGCAAATCATAGCCGATCATGACTTTAATATACCTCCCCCAGTGGTGCCCCCTAGAAATAATCAGTAATCTGGCCAGGTGAGTTGGAATCGCAGTGGGATGGCGAATCTGATCCAAAAAAAAAAAAATGCTGAAGTTGGATGCGTGAAGACGCAAGGCGCATAACAGCTATACAAAGCAAGCAATGCTCTTCTTGGGGGAAGAAGAAGAAGAAGAAGCTCAGCATAGAGGAAACTAGAGTAAAGGAGAAATTATCCAGAGAAGATGGTCGTAGTTCCTGGTGAAGGTGGACTTAGTGATTGTCTGAGTGTACACACCCAACACGATCTGCTTGTGTATGACGCGGGAATATTCTCATCTTTTAACATCTGATAGACGGAATTCATTTCCTTCCATAAATGGTAACAAACGGTCAGGACGTTCAGCTGCCGTAGCGCGTGATAAAGCTAAATGCTTAGATCAATTTACAAAATAGTTGGGATTCTATTTTAGTTCTCTGAAAAATGAGCTACACACGTAAGCAGTGGATTTCAAACTGTTTACACGTGTAGGCTTTCCATAATGGTAAGCGAGGATGTCTGGGAAATGCGGGTCCTATTGTTTAGTTTTGAAAATTGTTCACGTATACAGCGTCATTATCATCACTATGTGCCTCACAGCCGAGTAGCCTAAAAGAGCATGCATTTTTATAAATCTCCATATCTTATTCTTTCTATCAGCTCAGCTGGTAACTTCTCCATCGCTATTTCCTGTTTTTTTTTAATTTTTTTTATTTTTCGTCTTCTAATGTGACCTTCCTCTACCTCATATCCGTTTATTACTATATTTTTTTTTTCTTGTTAATATTTATTTTCTGTTTGGTTTGGTATTTTCAAAAGCTTTCCTGCTCGTTACATACCAGATATATAATATTGTTGGACAGAATTTATATTTTCCTATAAAATTCTTCATTATTAGATAGTTCTCCACCTAAAACCTGCCATTTTTTAAAAAAGTTATGTTGTCTCTACTGAAATAAATAAAGACAAAAGAAAGACAACCAAGCCAAGTCCATCTTACTTTACGAGGTGTAAGAAAATGTTCAGCAGTCATTTGCCTGTTGCTTTATATTCATTTCATACAGTATATACTTTCTGCATCTATCATATAAAGGTTCATTTACACACAAGTATTTTAATGACAAATAAATTGCTTGAATTAGCATCAAAGGCAAAATTTTGGTATGACAAGATTGGTAAGTACCGCTGAACACGGAAAAGAGCGCTATTTTACCGTTAGAACCGGGGAATCATCACGCTCTAGTATATGAGGTGCACATTTCTGCAGTGAGGTGCACATTTCTGCAGTTAACATTTTTTCAAGGTAAGCTTTTAAATTTTTATTTATTTATTATTTATTTTCTTTAAGCTCCATCAACCCTACCTGCATCCCTGGTCTGGTCTGCGCTACCTGAAGGTAAGAAAGAAAAACATCATGATGCCACGCTAGGAGAAGAGTTTGAAAAGCCCTGATGTCTTAGACTACCGGTACTTATCTTTAATAGTTACACTTTGAAGTCCCACTTACTAATAATGTATATATCAGCCAGAATGTGACTATGTGTTTGTTTACTTTGTGTTGTGTTGTGATCTAATAGCTTTGTTCCAGCGCGATTTGTTGCGTATTGCAAACAATGAGTACTTGTGGACCCTCAGTGTGTATAAAAACGGCTGGTGCTAAAAGAAGAGACAGAAGGTAGAGACACGCATCCTTCAACACGGTGTGAATTCCGAGTGTAACTGAGTCCTGAGAACTCCCTAACCGTCAACTTCAATAGTTCAGATACTTTGTTGCATCAGTGTTCCTACTGCTCTACAATCATCATGTGCGACGAGGAAGTTGCAGCCCTGGTCATTGATAATGGTTCCGGCATGTGTAAAGCCGGTTTTGGCGGAGATGATGCCCCCAGAGCTGTTTTTCCATCCATTGTTGGAAGACCGCGCCATCAGGTTAGATCATTTTTGTTATATTGTTGCTCATCTTTCGTCGTCTTCTTCTAAATTCAGTAAACCCAAGCGCTTTGTTTTTCTAATGAGCGATAGCAATGGTATAAACAAATTATCCACTTGAAATATAATGAAGTTCTTACACATATCCCCTCTTCAGTGCTCAAGAAATACATGGCTGCTTCTACCAAAATTTCCACTTTCGTTGGCCTTTGAAATGTTCTTGGATGTCTCCTACGTTAGTTCTTTGTTTACTAATATTCTCCCTCCAGTACGTCTCCATGTCTCTTAGAGTCATCGCTTGTGTTTTTTACCTGGTGTTCCTGGTAAAGATTCGTTTGTGAGTGTCATCTTTTGGCCAATCCATCACATTTCAGTCACTACCAACAATGAAGTCATATCTGTCTCTCTTGCATACATAAGGTTAGATAAGCTTCGAAACTTTCTAAGAAATATGGTTTAGCATTATTTGTGCGGTAATATTTCAAATATTTCACTTTCATAAAAATCCTGTGGCTTGTCCTGCGTAGATTGTTGCTCTCTTTGAAACAAATCTGGAACGTCTTGGGAGACGAGACAAAACTAGACTCTCAGAAAACACTTTTCAGAAATCGTAATTAAATAGTGAATATTTAATAAACCAGTGACATTCGTTTATATCTTATCTGTTTTGGTGGGAGAACATAGAAAAAGATTAACTATTTATCAGTTTACCATGTTAATATACAAGTTAAGTTGTTAAGCTGGCAACATGATCCTAGTTTTCTGGCTAACTTAAGAGAATCCAATATCTCTTCTTTAATATTTCCCTCGAGGTAGATGAACTGATGAAGCCTGTTCTAGACTTCTTTACAGCTCTTCCTGGTCTCTTTGTAAGGAGCACCTGGCGAGCATAGCTCTAGTTTCAACTTGGTCGTTTCATCTTCTGAAGAGAAGCTGTACACAGCATTGAAGTCTTCAGAAGAGAAGTTGTACACTGTGCTGAAATCTTCAGAAGAGAAGCTGTACACAGCGCTGAAATCTTCAGAAGAGAAGCTGTACACAGCGCTGGAATCTTCTGAGCATAGCCCTAAAGGATGTTATTAATAGTGTCTGCCTGATTTATTATCTGTACAGTTGTTACTGAATATTTAGAGAGGCCGGTGAAATATAGATTACAATGAAAGTCTCGTGGCTTCTTTAGAACTTTGACGCAACACAACATGTCTATACCACTTCACGTCTTTACCATTTTCCCCAGAAAGAGAGAGAGAGAGAGAGAGAGGGGGGGGGGGAAAGGGGAGTAGTTATTTTAAAAGAATTTTGAAATAACATTCTTCTAGTGTCAATATACCATTATTTCAAATACATTTCACTGTGACAAGCTTTTAGTCCAATTTCCTTGCTTCTTGTACGTAAAGGGCAGAATGTAAGACGGGCCTTCGTGCCCAATTCTGTACCCTTTAAAAATAAAGATCATTCATTCATTCATTCATTCTTTCAGGGTGTGATGATTGGTATGGGCCAGAAAGACAGCTATGTTGGTGATGAGGCACAGTCCAAGAGAGGTATCCTCACTCTCAAGTATCCCATTGAGCATGGTATTGTCACCAATTGGGATGATATGGAGAAGATCTGGCATCACACCTTCTACAATGAGCTGAGAGTTGCACCAGAAGAGCATCCAGTTCTGCTTACAGAGGCCCCACTCAACCCCAAGGCCAACAGAGAGAAGATGACCCAGATCATGTTTGAGACCTTCAATACCCCAGCCATGTACGTGCACATTCAGGCAGTTTTGTCTTTGTACGCTTCCGGTCGTACAACTGGCATTGTACTAGATTCTGGTGACGGTGTCAGTCACACTGTGCCAATATTTGAAGGTTATGCCCTCCCCCACGCCATATCAAGGCTAGATCTGGCTGGTCGTGACCTCACAGATTACCTCATGAAGATCCTTACGGAGAGAGGTCACACTTTCACCACTACAGCTGAGAGAGAAATTGTTCGAGACATCAAGGAGAAGCTTTGCTATGTGGCCCTGGACTTTGACCAGGAGATGTCTGTGGCGTCCAACGCTTCCACACTGGAAAAAAGTTACGAGCTCCCAGACGGAAGCGTGATCACTATCGGGAATGAGCGATTTAGGTGTCCCGAAGCACTCTTCCAGCCCTCTTTTCTTGGCCTGGAGATCGTTGGTATTCACGAGACCACCTACAACTCCATCCTGAAGTGCGACGTCGACATCCGTAGAGACTTGTATGCCAACACTGTACTGTCTGGTGGATCTACTATGTTCCCTGGCCTTGCTGACCGCATGCAGAAGGAAATCACCAGCCTGGCTCCACCCACAATGAAGATCAAAGTCATTGCTCCACCTGAGCGTAAGTACTCTGTCTGGATTGGAGGATCCATCCTGGCCTCTCTGTCCACCTTCCAACAGATGTGGATCTCTAAACAAGAGTATGATGAGTCTGGTCCGGCCATTGTCCACAGAAAGTGTTTCTAACCCCAATTTGACAGATATAAAGTATATTCTACCCACATTATTCTTATTTTTCTACACAGTGAATTTCTGAAATAACTGATGTGTATATTAAAACTATTAGCACTTTCCTTCTAATATTCCATTTTATTAGAAATTGTTACTCGAGAAGGAACACACAAGAAATATATAATCATCATCATCATCATCATCATGTGCCGTGCCGACTGGCGTTGGCTATTATGCTTCTCCAGATTACACGGTCCTTCATGCAGGCCATCAGCTCAGTTGGTGATCTCCTCTCACACCATCCCGTTAGACTGTCCAGTATCATTTCTCTTGGTCTTCCTCCTGATCTTCTTCCTTCTATTTTTCCTGTTGTTATAATATTTTCAATGCCCCCTCTTCTCATTGCATGTCCTATGTAAGTACATTGTCTCTCTCTCTTATTTTTTTTTTTTTTACAAGATTTTTTTGGGGTCTCTCTAGCTCTTCTCATACATTCTTCATTAGTTATTTTTGCTGTCCAGGGGATTCGCAACATTCTTATAATAAACCACATTAGAAATATATACGAGTACATAATTACCTGCTCGAGCCATATCTTACTGTAGCGATAAGCAAACGAGGGCCTTGTTTTGAAAAGCGAAGGTGATCAAAATATTGTTAGACTAAGGTCCACGTATAATGGGTTTGCAAATTCCAGGCACAGATTTTGATCAACAACACAAATATTTTTAACACTGTAAGGAGTAGCATTTTAAAATGTCAAACCTCTCACTCAACAAAACGCCTAAACCAAATTTGTTTTGTCTTTTCAAAATTTTCTGTTCCTAAGGGCACCACTAGGAAGTAGAGTAGGGTCTTGACCGCCTATATTTCATCAACCTTAACGGAAGTGGTCAGTTATGGATCGCTGACCGCTGTTTCGTTCAGTTTGAGTAGTTCGTCTTTGCTCCGGTTGCATTTTCAAAAAGAAAAAAAACAAAACAAAAGCTTAATTCTGTTTATAATTGAATTGGGTATGTATTTAGTAACTGCTTGGTATTAATATTTGCCTGTCATTAGCAATTTGCTTGTCATTAATAATTGCTTGTGATTAGTAATTGCTTGTATAACAATTACCAACGGAAATGATGATACAGTTCAGAGTTAAACACGCTTATCTCAGAAGGCTCTTAGCGATCTTTGGAGTATACGGCGCCTTATCTTTGTTGAAGATATATGGACCATAGAACACTATTTGCGTCCACGTTATCGGCCTTTGTATCTAAAAAAAAAAAACAACAACTCTATGACTCATCTCAGCTGTCGTGGATGTTAGGCCTGGCGTTAGGGCACGACCTCTTTTCCACAGGAAAGACAAACACAATCGATGAAAAGTTATCGATCTGGCGTGAAATCGAATTTGTGTGGAAAGATGTAAAAATAACTTCACAGCTGTTTCTTTGTTTTTTTAAGGAAGATGAAATTTTTGTTAGTAATATTCATGACAAGACTGACTCATCATCATCATCATGATTTGCTGTCTATGCGATTGTTTACGAATAATCATGTTTTGTGATATTGTATTTTTATACTTCTTGAATAGAAATTTCACCCTAACTTTCTTCTTCTTTTGTGTCTTTTGGTTATTACTATTATTATCGTTATTAATATTATTTTTAATATTATGTTTAAGGCATAAGTTCTCTTTTTTTTTTGTCCAAATAGGCTCAAGGATATTAATTTTTTAAAATGTAGCCTTACAACAAACTTGTCTGACCCAGTAGGCGAGAACTAGTTGTAAAAAAAAAAAAAAAGCTGCTATTCGTTTAACTTTTATAAATGACTTAACAATAACACTTACAGCCCATCCTAAATTTACCTCCGTTAAAAAAGAAAGTAAAAAAAAAAAAAGCTGGCATTTTCATTTTCCTTCCTGACTTCCTTGTTTTCCCCTCTCCTCTAAACTCCATCAAACTTCTGCGGCTCACCAGCACACCCTTCGTGCCATATCAACTGAAAGTCGCTTGTTTTACTCGTTAAACGATGCATGTAATAAAAACTGTGTTTAACCAACAGAAAACAGTACGCGATCGTGATCTGTTCATGGATTTGTGCAGGAAACAAAATATCATCTTTGGGTGCTCAGAAGTATACAAAAAATCTTAGGGGGGGAAAAATCACAAACTGTATGTACTGAAGTAATTTTGATATGATTAAATATGCGAGACGAATAAATAAAGATATATTTAAATGCATTTTTTTTTGGTTTTTGTTTATCTTTATGTAAGATAAAAATTCAGTTGTCTGCAGCCCATGCCATATTACAGACCATGGAGTGTTGACCCAGTGGTTTGGACCGGTGGTACTATTTAACTAAACACGCAGCCACCGGAGGTCAAGACCACGGAAGTGTAGATAATAACCTTTCAACAGGGCTGACTCTACTAAGACCTGACCACACACATTCTTAGTTCTTCAGCTCAAAATATTGTACCACACACATTCTTAGCTCTTCAACTCAAAACATCTTCACCTCACCACACACATTCTTAGTTCTTCAGCTCAAAATATTGCACCACATACATTCTTAGTTCTTCAGCTCAAAATATTGTACCACACATTCTTAGTTCTTCAGCTCAAAATATTGTACCACACACATTCTTAGTTCTTCAACTCAAAATATCTTCACCTCACCACACATTCTTAGTTCTTCAGCTCAAAATATTGTACCACACACATTCTTAGCTCTTCAACTCAAAACATCTTCACCTCACCACACACATTCTTAGTTCTTCAGCTCAAAATATTGCACCACATACATTCTTAGTTCTTCAGCTCAAAATATTGTACCACACATTCTTAGTTCTTCAGCTCAAAATATTGTACCACACACATTCTTAGTTCTTCAACTCAAAATATCTTCACCTCACCACACACATTCTTAGTTCTTCAGCTCAAAATATTGTACCACACACATTCTTAGCTCTTCAACTCAAAACATCTTCACCTCACCACACACATTCTTAGTTCTTCAGCTCAAAATATTGCACCACATACATTCTTAGTTCTTCAGCTCAAAATATTGCACCACACATTCTTAGTTCTTCAGCTCAAAATATTGCACCACACACATTCTTAGTTCTTCAACTCAAAATATCTTCACCTCACCACACACATTCTTAGTTCTTCAGCTCAAAATATTGCACCACATACATTCTTAGTTCTTCAGCTCAAAATATTGCACCACATACATTCTTAGTTCTTCAACTCAAAATATTGCACCACACACATTCTTAGTTCTTCAACTCAAAATATCTTCACCTCACCACACACATTCAAAGTTCCGCAAGGCACATGCAAATGACTGACTGACTGAGCGGTCAGTACGTTTATAATCTCCTGAGTTTTATTCATCACAGCACTTACATATGTTAATACGAAAGGTCTCTCAGTGCGCGCGTGCGCGCGTGTGCCTCTTTCACGCCTTGTATTTCACTTGTAACGTTAAATCTCTCGCTCTTACTAACGTAAGACAGCTTTTTATATTCGAAACATTTTGAGAAAAAACACACACACATCATCTTTATCATGATAATGATGACGATAATGATGATGACCATGGCAGCGATAACGACAATGACGATAATAATAAATGTATATTTTATCTGAAGACTTTTATGTCATGAATGTATATATTGTTAATGCTGCTTAAAAATTAATATCCGGATATGGTAAAGCTTTCCTAACATAATCTGTTTTAAAATATGAAATTTTCAGAACTGGGCGGGGAGGCAAAATTCGTACGCCCAGCCTTGCCTTTGAAACACTGCCTACGGTTATATAATTCATTTAGCCCTACCTTTCAAACACTGTTTTATGGTTTATAATTCATTTAGCCCTGCCTTTCAAACACTGTTTTATGGTTTATAATTCATTTAGCCCTACCTTTCAAACACTGTTTTATGGTTCATAATTCATTTAGCCCTGCCTTTCAAACACTGTTTTCTGGTTTATAATTCACCTAGTCCTGCCTTTCAAACAGTTTTATGGTTTATAATATCGTTTAGCCCTACCTTTGAAACACAGTTTTATGGTTTATAATTCATTTAGCTCTGCCTTTCAAACACTGTTTTACAGTTTGTAATTCATTTAGCCCCACCTTTAAAACATTGTTTTACAGTTTGTAATTCATTTAGCCCCACCTTTAAAACATTGTTTTACGGTTTATAATTCACTTAACCCTGTCTATGCTGTAAAATAGTCCAGAAGCAGTCCCGAATGAGACCAGCTAAGTTGAAATCATGGACACGTGACCTCATTTAACATAAAGAGCAGCTTGAACTGTCATGTTTGTTCCACTCGCTTCGGTCGGCCATACTCGAGCGCACAAACGAGCTCTTATTTTCAAAGAGCTGAAAACTGGGAGCGAAGGCCCATCTATCATTCTGCCCTTCACCATAAAACTTTCATTCTAATTCAATCATGCTTGGTTATTATGAGCACTATACATTCTCTGCCCATGGCATAATTGACCAACGTAATTTCCCCCTTCTATTTCTAAATCAAAAGAAAACCGTTGTCTAGTGACAATAGCTCTACAAATTGGAAACTAACGGCAGCACACAAGAGACTCGCGGAACTTTGCTCCAATAAGAAGGGCGGACAGAAGTGGGTCAAGTTTTTTAGAGGGTTTTATAAAAAGTGGGAAGAGAACGAACAAAGAAAGAATAAAACATTCAATATTTCGATCCGCAGAAACCTTCTTCGGGAAGGGGAGGGAAGACAAGTAGGATAAGCTGAACACAAAGATGCAGGGAAGCCAAGCTGCCTCTAAAAAAATTAAAAAAACAAAAGGTGGACAAATCTTGAACTTGAAGAAAAACATTTGTTTAAAAATGAAAATATTCATTCTTTGATTAAATGTCCAGATGAGCTGATGTGCAAGCGAATATCTGAACTTGGAATCCAGGACCCCCCCCCCCCACCCCCCCCCATGGATAGATTTTTGGGGATCAGTGGTTCTGAACTTGGAATCCAGGAGACCCCCCCCCCCCCATGGATAGATTTTTGGGGATCTATGGAGCAGCAAATGGAGTGATTGGAGTAAAAAAACAAAAAGCATTTTTCTGGGTTTATTATTTATTTATTTATTTCTAATAAAAGATCCACAGACATTCTGGGGATAGAAAGTGGGTCGCGATGTAATAGAAGAACCACTAATCTGGATTATTTGATGACCGATGTAATAGACTGACAGTTTACTAGAGCAGGAAGGATAATAGAATGCACTTAGAACTTCACAAACTAATGTGATTATCCACGTTAAAATGAACTTCCTTCTGTACATTCTTTAGAACTGTAATGAGTCAGAGCAAGCTCATTCTACAGATAACTTGCACTACGACGTACTTTCATTTCCTGTTTCAAACACGAAGGTCAAATAAAAGCACAAATCGTCTAGCGGTAACACCCCCTCATTATTATCTTACATCCTTCTTTTCAGAAGAAGAATAAGTAAATAAACACGCACAGGATAGAGGAAAATCCCTGTCAGCTCAGACAAAGAATTTAGATAAGACAAGAAGAAAAAAAAATCCATTGAGATTAATCGAAATTCGAATCCGCTATTTTAACGAGAGCTTTTCTGGAATCCGTTCTTATGTTTGTTTGGGTTTTTTTTTTTTTTCACGTCTGGAATGTTCTAGGCTGGTTTATTTTTCTTCCCCCACTTCTTCTGTTTTGTGCCTGCAGATAAAAATCAGACCAATGTTCTGAACTGTCTTCTTTTTGTTTTGAGGAGAATGGTGTGGGTTGGAGAGGGGGGGAGGGGATTGGAGAGTGGGGTTAGAGGATGGAGGGAGGGAAAGAGAGAGTGAAGAGAGAGAGGAGAGAGAGAAAAGAGAGAGAGGGGAGAGAAGAGAGAGAAAAAAGAGAGAGGGAAAGAAGAGAGAGAAAAGAGAGAGAGAAGTGAGAGAAAAGAGAGGGTGAGCAAAGAGAGACAGAGAAGAGAGAAGAGAGAGAAAAGAGAGAGAGAGAGCAAAGAGAGACAGAGAAGAGAGAGAAAGGAGAGAGAGAGAAGAGAGAAAAGAGAGAAAAGAGTGAGAGAAAAGAGAGAGGGGGAGAAAAGAGAGAGTGAGAGAAGAGAGAGAAAAGAGAGAGAGAGAAGAGAGAGGAAGAGAAGAGAGAGAGAGGGGGAGGGGTGCCGGAAACCAAAGACATTACGATATTCCATTCTGACTTCGAGACACAGACACACCGTGACAGACAATGACACACCGTGACAGACAGTGACACACCGTGACAGACAGTGACACACCGTGTCTAGTAACAGACAATGACAACCCCGAAGGGACCACACGAGATCCCCGAGAGGACCACAAGAAGTTCAGGGTATCGAGGGGCTTGAGCCTGTATTCTCGGTGAGTCTCAGAAGTAGGATTGCGTGACACCGTGGTTTTCTTTGCACCAGTTTAATCTAGAGTTGGACTTTCTCACCGGAAAACCTCGACGTGTTTTGGATATCAGTATATCACCGCCGGGTGAGAGGTGTTTGCCTATCTAGTCCAGCATTGGACTTTCTCACCGGAAAATCTCAGCGTGGTTAGGATACGCAAACATCCCCGCCAGATGAGAGGTGGTTGCTTATCTAGACTGCCCTGGTCCAGTGTCTCCGACTTCAGCATTTTGTGGTCATGGCCGCTACCCTTCCTAGTTGTGACCAGGATAGAGCTTTTGTCCAGGAGGACGAATCCTCGCCACTAGTAAGTTTCACCCCTCGGTTAAGCCGGTTTAGGCGTATTATCCCAGTATGGGCGCGTTTAGGACGTGACCGACCTCTAGAGCGGAGGTACCGTGACATAAGTAGTCAGCAAGTTTCACCCCTGGGTTAAGCTGGTTTAAGCATATTTCACCAGTATGGGTGTATATCGGACGTGGCCGGCCTCTAGAGTAGAGGTGCCGTGGTATGAGCAGCTCTCGCTGCGAGACTACTGGACATACCGATTAAACTTCACTTTACCCATCACCTTTTTCACAGCGGCGCCGCACGGCAACCTTAATAGCATTTTCGCATTTCTTCATTGGCCGGGAGGAGTTTCACCCCACGCGCGGCAGCAGTTATCATCAGCTGTAAATGCGATGACGTTTATACAGGAGTCACTGTGTCATGAACATAGTTTCAAAAAGTAACCAAAATAAGGCTGAGAAAGGACAAATGACACGTTCAGAGTAACCCAAACAAGGTTTAGAAAGATTGGGTTAATGAAAGGGCAAAAGAAAACAATAACGATATAAAAACTAAAATATAATAAACTGGGCATTACTTGCTTTTCGTGAGCACCAAAAATGCTTTTCCCAGATTATTTGCACAGGTCTTATTTTGTAATGGATCCACGTTTTCTAAAAATAATGAAAACAAATTTTCCTTGCTGTACTCCCCGCCCCGGCCACCCCCACCTATGATCACGAGCAGTTTGTGACTTAAGTTTGGTCCAAATCAGTCAAGTGACACAGAAATTGATACTTTCACTGTTCATCCGGTGAACGTCTGTTTGAAAAGATATCTCAGTCTCAGTGTACTCTGGCTTTATTTTATCTCGTGTCAGTGTATGCGTGTGTGTATGTACGTAGATAGGAGTGTGTGGCTGAAGTTGATAGAGAACGTGGAGGCTTGAGTTGCCCTCCACAAATTTCGTTTGCCACTCTGAGATTTCCTGGATGTCACTCGCAAGCCGGAGTCACTCGACACACTCAGACCAGAGCTTTATCTCGGTACGGGCTGATCTTTAAATTGTCTGTTTACACCAGCGGTTCACTAATTATTTTGCCGCCCCCATCTTTGCCTCCCAGAGTAAATTCCTAGCGCCCTCCTGCATATGCAGTTAGAAGCTCACACATGAGATGGTTCTGATGCCATCTGCACTCACTTTTTTTTTCTCAGTGCTCTTGGATTTTCCCATCATCTAGGGTGGAGGGGGGAGAGAAAGGGGTCTTTACAGCCCATTTTTTTGGAAGCACTAATCTACACATCCTTGATTCTTGTAGCGGTTTTTGACGGTTGTTATATATCCCTATAAATAGAAACTTTTCTACTGTTATGTATCCGTACAAAATAGAAACTTTTCTACTGTTATGTATCCGTAAAAAATATAAACTTTTCTACTGTTATGTATCCGTACAAAATAGAAACTTTTCTACTGTTATGTATCCGTACAAAATAGAAACTTTTCTACTGTTATGTATCGTAATGAAATATAAACTTTTCTACTGTTATGTATCCGTACAAAATAGAAACTTTTCTACTGTTATGTATCGTAATGAAATATAAAATTTTCTACTGTTATGTATCCGTACAAAATAGAAACTTTTCTACTGTTATGTATCGTAATGAAATATAAACTTTTCTACTGTTAAATATCCTTTACATCTTACATCCTTCCCGTGCCGTTAAACGTCACATAGGGCTCGCATAGATGTTTGCCAAGTTTTCCTGTTCTCGGCGAGTCTTTCAACTTCATCAAGGGATGTTATGCCCACTAAACTGGCTTCTCTTAACAATGTCCTCTTTAGAGTTTCACGTGGTCGACCTCTTTTTCTTCGGCCTTTTGTGTTCCACTTTATAGCTTGTTTGGGGACTCTCTGGTTGTTTCTTCTCATCACATGGCCGACATATGTCCATCTTCTTTTTCTGATCACCCATGAGACAGGTTGTTGTTTGCTCGTCTGTCTTATCTCTGAGTTGTTCTTAATTCGTTCCACTTTATACCAAGTATTTTCCTTAGGCATTTGTTTTCAAAAGAGTCTAATTTCTTGTCTATTTCTTTAGTTTATTTCCAGATTTTGCATGGAAAAATGAGGGTCGATATCACATTTGAACTGAATAATCTTAACTTGGTTTTTGTGCTTATAACTTTTGAATTTCATGTTCTCAAGATTTTTTAAGGACAATGCTGCTTTTGCAATTCTAATTCTTTTCTGGTGTCACCATCCTGGTCTATGTAGCTGCCAAGGTATGCAAATTGGTGTACTTCATCATCAACTGTTCCTTGTACGTATATTTTTCCTTCTTGATTAATGAGAGGTTTCAGTATTTTTGTTTCGTCTTTGTTAATTTCAAGACCTATTTTGGTGGCCAAGGAAGACAGGGAATCTGTTTTTTTTCCCTGCATCGATTTCACATTGTCACTGATAAGAGTTATGTCATCGACAAAATCAAGATCTTCTATTTGGGTCCCATGTACCCAATCAATGCCGGTTTTACTTGCACAGCATCTTTTTATTATAAAGTCTATGGCATTTCCAAAAAACAATGGAGATAATATACATCCTTGTTTCACGCCTGTTTCAATTTGAAACCATTCGTTCATTGCTTCTTCTGTCTTGACCGTTGTAGAGATCTCTAATGATGTTGACAATTTTAGATGGTATTCCATATAGTCTTAAAATTCTCCATAATGAATCTCTGTGTATGCTATCAAATGCTTTTTTTAAAAGTCTATGAAGTTCAGTATTAATGGCTTCTGCTTTTCAATATGTTCTTCAAGTATTATTCTTAGAGTAAAGATCTGGTCAAGACAGTTTCTCCCTTTTCGAAATCCTGTCTGTTCTTCTCTCATTGCAGTATCCACTAGATCCTTAATTATATATAATTTTATATATACCTATACAATATAAACTTTAAACTTCCGGCACATGTTGACATGATGATGATTCTGTAACGTGACCATCGTTTTGGGTGAACATCTTCTCCGGATATTTTCAGACACTGACTTTCGGTATATTTCTGAAGTAGTTGGTGGTCGCCTAGAGGGTGTATACATCACCTTGCAGTTTGTTTTGGACCGGTGTAAGTCTTGGTTCTGCAGCTCACAGGTGGGTGGCCACCAGTAGCATAGAGGTGGAGTCTTTCGAGGCATAGGGCCCGGCACTTTTTTCTGTCTGGCGGGTCTCCACGGAATAAGCACTACCCTGCCATATAATCCGCGACGCCATCATAAAATGAATTACGTCGTGTACAGCATCTGTCTTCAGCGGCGTTTCTGTCATGTTGTCCCTCCTTAGTCTTTGTCTGCCCCCAGTCACCTACAAGGCAGCAGGGCCTCTCTTTGTCTAATTCCCTTGTCACCTACAAGGCAACAGGGCCTCTCTTTGTTTAATTCCCTTGTCACCTACAAGGCAGCAGGGCTTCTCTTTGTCTAATTCCCTTGTCACCTACAAGGCAGCAGGGTCTCTCTTTGTCTGATTCCCTTGTCACCTACAAGGCAGCAGGATCTCTCTTTGTCTAAATCCCTTGTCACCTACAAGGCAACAGGGCCTCTCTTTGTCTGATCCCTTGTCACCTACAAGGCAGCAGGGCCTCTCTTTATCTAATTCTCATGTTGCCTACAAGGCAGCAGGGCCTCTCTTTATTTAATTCCCATGATGCCTACAAGGCAGCAGGGCCTCTCTTTATCTAATTCGCATGTTGCCTACAAGGCAGCAGGGCCTCTCTTTATCTAATTCTCATGTTGCCTACAAGGCAGCAGGGCCTCTCTTTATCTAATTCGCATGTTGCCTACAAGGCAGCAGGGCCTCTCTTTGTCTGATCCCTTCCCCCTCGACCTGCCCGGCTTGGAAGACCCTGCCAGTAGCTGTGCTATCGCTGGCATAGTTCTTAGCTCTTTCCGTGCCGGAGGAAGAAACACGGACGTGTAGTTGAGTGCCAGAGTAAAAGCGCGGGTCTTGATAGGGTTGGGGGTATAGTTATAAAATGGAATGGAAAACAGTATTTCCATGTACTTCCGTATACTTATTACGTTTCAAAGTATAACTAAATGAATGAAAATTTCATAAATGCAGAGTTTTTTAGGAAAAAAGAACTAATGTGATGTTTTTAGACACTGACTGTGCCCAGCTCACCATCGGCTAGGTCTAGATATGCACCACTTACCATCTGAGATATGTAGATCTACTTGTCGATCTCATATTCTGATTCTATGTTGCATTCTCGCTAAAATAATGTCTGAAATAACCTTCTAACTACTTCTCCCGTCGTCTAAATATGTCTAGATCTAATTGGGATACATTCAAGAGCAGCGGGGTGGTCACAGGCCATGTCCATACCCATATCTAGGTCGTCAAAAATGGAAAAATGTCCATGTTTCTCGTCCTTTTTCTCGTTCGGCATCGCTCGTATCTAAGGACTCTTTCACCATTTTGAAAAGTGTCACCGGAAACGCGGACGAAATATGTACAATCTAAATGTTACACCGGTTGTTTTATTGAAACAAATCAAGCGTCAAAAAATTGACGCCTGGCACGGAAAGAGTTAGGATCATGAGAATACGCAAGTCTCCCCCAACCCCACCCCACACCCCACCACAGTAAGGTGATCCTATCAAGGACCACATGAGTAAATTAAGTAGGACCATGGGGCGGTCTTTGTGGTAGAAGCGAACGAAGAAGAATAGAAGGCTTGAGCGGAAAAAAGGCAAAGGACAGACATCTGTGGAAAAATCCTTGCGGAAGTGCCCTGGGCACTTAAGGCTGAGAGAGAGAGAGAAAGAGAGAGAGAACACATCGGGAGAATAAGAGAATTTGTGAACCTGACGGATTGTCCGACATTGGCAGACGAGTGAGATCGAGTGTAACAAAGGCTCACCTACTGTGTGACTGAACTTTGAACCAATGAACTCTATTTTAGAATGACAGAACGGACACTCTACCCTCTCAGATTTATTTAAAGCAGTGGTTCATAACTTTTTTTTTTCCAGCTTGTCTTGTCATCTCGAGCTGGTGTTGTTTGCAGCCCAAGGTGTGAAGACGTTGAGACACGCCATCGTATCAGCTTGAGAGAGGGTTATGGCAGCTATTTTTCCAGTCCCTGGCTGCGGCTAAAAAACAGGAGATGTGCAATGCTTCTTTAGCAGGCTCCACCACCATGGGGACTACGGCGATCTGTGTCTGGTTAGTCAGGCTAGGTCTGTTATTGGGGATACCAACGGAGAGGTGGGACAGGGTCTTGATCAGCTATGGTTCGCGACCCAGGCAAGTCAGCTGTGGATCGCCAACCCTTACTCTACCATGTCAGCTGTGGTTGGCCAACCCTGACCCAAGCATGTCAGCTGTGGATTGCCAACCCTGACCCAAGCATGTCAGCTGTAGATCGCCAACCCTTATTCTAGCATGTCAGCTGTGGATCGCCAACCTTTACTCTAGCATGTCAGCTGTGGTTGGCCAACCCTGACTCAAGCATTTCAGCTGTGGATCGCCAACCCTTACTCTAGCATGTCAGCTGTGGATCGTCAACCTTTACTCTAGCATGTCAGCTGTGGTTGGCCAACCCTGACTCAAGCATGTCAGCTGTGGATCGCCAACACTTACTCTAGCATGTCAGCTATGGTTGACCAACCCTAACCCAAGCATGTCAGCTGTGGATCGCCAACCCTGACCCAAGCATGTCAGCTGTGAGCCGCGAACCCTGACCCAAGCATGTCAGCTGTGGATCAGCAACCTTGACGTAAGCACGTCAGCTATGGATCCCCAACCTTGACGTAAGCATGTCAGCTATGGATCGCCAACCTTGACGTAAGCATGTCAGCTATGGATAGCCAACCTTGACGTAAGCATGTCAGCTATGGATCGCCAACCCAAGCATGTCAGCTGTGGATCGCCAACCTTGACGTAAGCATGTCAGCTATGGATCCCCAACCTTGACGTAAGCATGTCAGCTATGGATCGCCAACCTTGACGTAAGCATGTCAGCTATGGATCGCCAACCCAAGCATGTCAGCTGTGGATCGCCAACCTTGACCTAAGCATGTCAGCTGTGGGCCGCTGATTGCCAAAGCAGACTAATCTAACTTCGTGGACAGATCCGGAAAAGGTGTGGCATATCTGTCTCCCTGACTAGTCCTTACAACATGACTCAGTTAAGACGTAGATGAAGACCCTCTAACATCATTTTGATCAAAAGCCAAACGTTCACGCCTTAGACTTTGATCCGGGTTCTCCTGTCAAACAGCAGGGGAGGTAATCTAATTGTATTAGGGATGCTAAGCCTGACTGTTCGAACTAGGGGATATAACTGGGACCACAGATTTGACAGATACAGATTGTTGGTATAGTTATCTTTCTACAATTTGCACATGTATCTAAGCTAGAGAAAAGGTTGGAGGTTTGGGAGGGGTACTGGGGAATTTACAACGACATTTTAACATGTGATAGAAAGGATGCGAGGGGCAAAAAAGATTTGAGAACCACTGTCTTAGTTGGTTTTTATTCCACAAACAGGACTTATTACCAAGCTTATACAGCAGCCGCAGACCACCTGATAGCGCACTGTGTATCACAGGTTGGGAACCACTGGTCTCTAAAGCAGAGGTAACTAGGGCTACTTCTTCATCATCGTTCAGATATCGAAACCAATCTCTCGTAACTGCGGTAGTTGGGCCTCTATTTTTTTTCCCGCGGAACTAGGACTGAAACAACGCTAACCCTTCGCGCAGATGCCAGCCTACACTGCATCCGTTAGATCTGGAGCAAGAAGACTGCTCCTAGCAACACAAACACCGCTTTTTGTTTCTGTGAACCTAATAAACAAGTCCAACATTGGCAGAATCGGCAGTGACAGAAACTGATTCTCGGAAAACACACAGCTATCATCAATCTGTTTCTGAGCTATCGTCTAAGACGAAAGGGGGGGGGGGGGAGGGGAGAATGGCAGTGATAGCTTGCGGTTATAAATGACTAATCAGAGTGAGTCAGTTTCGCTCGGTCACCGTGCCTAACTTTTGTGTGACTAACACAAAGAATGGCTGGGGGTCGCTGACAGAACCGCAGAACGATGGTGCCAGGGTAAGCTGACAGTTGACTAGGAAAGTGATATGTTAGTACAAGGGTAGCTTCTAGAACTGCTCTCAGTCATGACTTTTAGAACTGTAATAAGGTTCTCAATCATGACTTTTATAATTGTAATAATGTTCTCAATCATGACTTTTAGAACTGTAATAAGGTTCTCAATCATGGCTTTTTGAGCTGTAATACGGTTCTCAATCATGGCTTTTTGAACTGTAATAGGATTTCTCAATGACTTTTAGAACTGCAATAAGGTTCTCAATCATGACTTTTATAATTGTAATAAGGTTCTCAATCATGACTTTTAGAACTGTAATAAGGTTCTCAATCATGGCTTTTAGAACTGTAATAAGGTTCTCAATCATGACTTTTAGAACTGTAATAAGATTCTCAATCATGACTTTTAGAACTGTAATACGGTTCTCAATCATGGCTTTTAGAACTGCGATAAGGTTCTCAATCATGACTTTTATAATTGTAATAAGGTTCTCAATCATGACTTTTATAATTGTAATAAGGTTCTTAATCATGACTTTCAGAACTGCAATAAGGTTCTCAATCATGAATCGTCAGCGATAGCTTGCTTGCCTCCCTTGATAAACTGAAATGTTCTATTGCTTATACATCCGGAATTGCGAATTAAGTTGAACGAGTGAAAAAAAAAACAAAACGCGTCCACAGATTTCACTATCAAGATTGATTTCTCAGTTTGTACCAGATAAATGTGATAAAGTATAAAGGGATTCTAAAGCTGGAGCACCTATTCCCCTTAGGGGTCTGGGAATCAAATGATCGGGACGTGGTACTAGATCTTTGAACAGTTTTGATGTCTGAATGAATTATTGTTGTGGGCTTTCTTTCATTTTCTATGTTACTAGCTATCATATTGTCAGTTGCTCTGTAACTAGATATCATATTGTCAGTTGCTCTGTTACTAGATATCACATTGTCAGTTGCTCTGTTACTAGATATCATATTGTTAGTTGCTCTGTCACTAGCTATCTTATTGGCAGTTGCTCTGTTACTAGATATCATATTGTCAGTTGCTCTGTCACTAGCTATCATATTGTCAGTTGCTCTGTTACTAGATATCATATTGTCAGTTGCTCTGTTACTAGATATCATATTGTCAGTTGCTCTGTTACTAGATATCATATTGTCAGTTTCTCTGTCACTAGATATCATACTGTCAGTTGCTCTGTTACTAGCTATCATATTGTCAGTTGCTCTGTCACTAGCTATCATATTGTCAGTTTCTCTGTCACTAGATATCATACTGTCAGTTGCTCTGTTACTAGCTATCATATTGTCAGTTGCTCTGTTACTAGATATCATATTGTCAGTTGCTCTGTTACTAGATAGCATATTGTCGGTTTCTCTGTCACTAGATATCATATTGTCAGTTTCTCTGTCACTAGATATCATATTGTCAGTTGCTCTGTTACTATATATCATATTGTCAGTTTCTCTGTTACTAGATATCATATTGTCAGTTGCTCTGTTACTAGATGTCATATTGTCAGTTGATCTATTACTAGATATCATATTGTCAGTTTCTCTGTTACTAGATATCATATTGTCAGTTTCTCTGTTACTAGATATCATATTGTCAGTTTCTCTGTTACTAGATATCATATTGTCAGTTGCTCTGTTACTAGATGTCATATTGTCAGTTGATCAATTACTAGATATCATATTGCAAAACACAAATAGTACTCGTATAAATCCTCAAGAAACGACCAAGAGATAATGTTCCGACTGAGAGCAGAACAGAGTCAGACTGGGACACCATGTATACAACACTTCTTCTTGAATCTTCCTAGAACTGCTAGCTGGTGCTATCTGCAGCTGATGCGGCGAAGAACCTGTGGCACAGCATCGTGTCGGATTCGGAGCGGGTCATATCAGTTATTTGTTTCAGTCCCTGAGCGAACCAAAATAGCTGAAAAGGGGGGGGGGTGGGGGTGGCATTATTTCTTTAGCAGACTCCACCACCATAGGGACGGTGACGACCCCTACCCCGTTAGCCAGGCTAGACTTGTGAGACAGGACCTTGGTCCGCGTGGTTTCCCAGCCCCAGACGCAAGCATGTCAGCTGTGGGTCGCAGCTTGTCTTTCACAAGCTAAACATTAAACCAACAGACCTGTACGCCCGCAGCCAAGAGCAACAGACACCACATCACAGCCTCCAGAGTTGCCAGATACACAACCTGCTCAAACAAAGGATCTGGCCAGAATATTAATCCTCTCCTCCCATAATCCTACAAGTAGAAGCTAGAAGCTCCTCCACGGCCGATGCTGAACACCTGAGACGAACTTGCCGCCAGACGAACCCTGGACAAACGGCATTTTACATTGTAAAATAAAACGGAAAGATTGAGGTCTATTAAATGTTGTGGTATCTTAATAAAACTAGCGATGACGATTTCGACTGTCTGAAGAACAGGGTGTAGGACATACTGGACAGTCCATGGGAGGAGGAGGAAGGGTGGGGTCTGTATTCATAAAATGATGAAGAACCCTTGGATAGAGTGACGGGGTGGAGAAGCAAAGGCGACGAGGCGTGACCGCTATGTTACCCTCTAGCGCGCTGACAGGTTTAGAACAATATCTGTGTTTCCATGGCTACCCTTATCTCCCTTTACATAATGATAATCTTCAACACACACCATTATCTCCCTTTACACGATGATAATCTTCGACACAAACGCTTATCTCCATTTACACGATGATAATCTTCGACATATACCCTTATCTCCCTTTACATGATGATAATCTTCAACTCAAACCCTTATATCCCTTTACGTGATGATAATCTTCGATACAAACGTTCTCACACAGAAGAATATGGCCAGTTTATGGATAGAAAACAAAGTTCTAATCAACTGAAACTGAAATGAGAAATAATGGGGGGAAAAAAGCATCAAGGCCAGACAGTTAGACTATTTCGGTCATTTACAGAACTGAAATAGATTATGAATTATTAGAAGGAAAAGCAGAAGGAAAAAAGCAAAATGTCGGCAACGTTATGGACTGGTAGACAAATTAGTTTAGCCCGGTCTGCTGTGACACAGCAAGTTGGTTGAAACCATTGCAATCAATCTTCCCGGCGGAGAAGGCACAAGAGGAAGAAGAAGAAGAAGATCGAGCGAGCAACTGTCGCCAGAAATAAATGAAATATCTGGGTAACACAGAAAACAAACTTGGGGGGGGGGGGGTAGCGGAAACGAGGACATGGAAGAGAGCGATGGAGACAAATATTTACAAAGAAGATTTGAGGACGAAGTCTGCAACAAACAGACCCGGGCATAGGTTGCAAATTCCTAGGCAGCAGCAAAAACAAATACCTTTTTTTAAAAGCCCTACCCCCCCCCCCCGGACTGGGGGGGGGGGGGGGAAGACAACTTGATTTCTTGTCCAGTGGAAGTGGGCCAGTTCCACTCACAAAAACACTTGAAATCAGATTCTAAGTGTTAAAAACACTTCGTGGGTCGGTGGTGGTGGTGGTGGTTGGGGGGGGGGGGGGGGCGCACGCTGACGCAGTCTGAGGAGGCAGAGCGAGTGTAGCACGGAAGGGGGAGTAACTCGAGATGTAATAAAGCGCTGCTGGCCCCCAGCCCTTCCTCAAGAAAGTGTGTAGTCAGGTAAACAAAGTGTTTTTGTCCGGCTGTCACAGGCCTGCTGTTGTTTGTACGGGTCACGTGGGTGAGAGAATTTTGCCGGCTTGACAAGGTCCTAATTTAGTTGTCTGGACCTTTCCCCCCGCCACCCCTGGTATTGTTGTGCTATGGGGAAGGGTGGGGGAGTCTGCCTCTTTTCCGTTCTCAACCCCCCCCCCCCCATCCCTCCGTCACCTGCTGATGAATGTGATTACTGTTTTCAACCTCTTTCAAGGACTGTGTGTTATCTCGTAACATGGCGTTCTCGCTGATGTTCTTCTGACACACAAAGCTTTTAATTGGGATGAAATGGGTTTTATTTATTTACTTTTTTTTCTAATTGCGAAAGTAAATAACCGAGTTAAAACTGAACTGGGCGGGAAATAAAATCTTTAAAATTCTTAAGTATGGTTTGGTGGGCTTCTGGAGTAAAGAGGCTACGAGATGAATCAAAGCTGAGCTAAAGAAGACATCCTGGGGAGATCTTTTGCTTTTCAGTCAGCAACGAAGAATGAAAGAAAATGGCGAAAGACCAAACGACATGGAGAGCAACTCTGCGTTAAATTTGTAGCATCGAATAAGCGAGGTCCAAAGCTGAAGATTCATCCAATCATTTGCATGTCCATTGCGGAACTTTGCTTCCCTAACAGCTCTCTTGTAGGCCTCTCGGTTGTGAGCAAGATGTCCCTGCTGCGGATGCATCCTTGATCTGGCAACAGCCTATGATCTGCTGTAGCTGTGGCGATTATGCCAGTACAATATCACTAGAGTCAGCCATCACCGTAGTCAGTCATTTGCATGTCTCTTGCGGAACTTTGCCTCTTTAACAGCTCTCTTGTAAGCCTCTCGTCTGCTGATGCATCCATTTGCAGATTATCAACGATGTCTTGCAGCCATCTTCGCCGTGGTCTTCCTCTCTTTATTCTTCCCATTATGTGCCCTTCCAAGATGGTCTTCTCTAACTTCTCATGACGTTCAATGTGTCCAAAATATTTTAGTTTTCTGTTTATTCATGAACGGAGATTTCCAGCAAAATAATAGTTGGCAGTTTCCACAATAGTTGATATCAGCCTGTTGTCATATAATATTCTAAGGACAAAAGTGGATTTATAAGTGGAGTATTATCACAGGCATTACCAGAATTAACAGCTGCCATAGCAATTTTGTTTTCACTTGGTGTCCTTTGATGTGCGATAAATGGGGTGCTATAAATAGAAAGCTAAATGTTTGCCTTATTAACCATAGAAAAAAAAACCCACCCCATTTCTTCTCAATTTGATGTCCAAGGTCTTCTTCTTCTTCGTTCGCACTGTCTGTCTATATCTGCAGTCCTGTCTCTTGGATAAATTTCACTGTTTTTTGTAATTCATGTATGGAACCATAGAGCTTATCTTCTTTAGTGGTTTCACTTGGCCAGTAATTATTTCTCAATGACTCGTAGTTGATGCAGTTCTGGAGGATATGTTCCACAGTTTGGGGCACCTGGGCACATGTACACAGATTAGTAGTACCAACCTTAAACTTTGTATACATATGACTTCGGAGTCGGCTGTGTCCTGTTCGGAGACGGAAGATGGTGACTTGTTCCTTTCTGTTTAGCATGTGATAGTCATCATGTGGTGGTGTTTGTGGCTTCCTGTAGGTTTTTATCATGCTTTTCTTCTGATTATAAGTGATTGGTATGTCAGGTTGCTCCATTTCAGTGCCCTCTTTGGCCAGATGGTCAGCTTTCTCATTGCCTGGTATCCCACAGTGGGAGGGAATCCATTGCAAAGTGACTCCATGTTGTAAGCCAATTTTTGACAAGGCATCCTTAAGGTCTGGTAGTTTGTTGCACTGAAGAGCTTCCAGTACTGATCTTGCATCTGTGAGAATTACTACAGGACATGTATCAATTCTGGAGTCTGATAGTTTTTCAACTGCAGCAATAATTGCCATAACTTCTGCATCAAAGTTGTTGCAGTATTTACCAGTGGGTATGGAAATCTTGTCAATGGTGTTGTTTGGATATTCAATATATGCTCCTGCCCCTCCATTCTTTATGGCATTATGTGCAGATTCATCTGTATACACACGTATCCAGGTGTCACATGGATATTTGTCATCTAGAACACTAAGTGTGGCTGTTGATCTTACAAGACTGCTCTGCATCTCACCATTCTGCACACCTTTCACTTCAGTCTGAATAGATATTTGTGTATAATCTGCTTCTTTCCATGGTGTATGCTCTGGTACAGATGATAATGGAGCGACTACAGTTGGAAGGTCAGGTATCAGCTTACGCATACGCTTGGCCTGATGAATGAAGCTGCTTCTTTTAAGCCGTCCTAATGCCAAGTTATTGAATCTCTCCTTCAGGGGATGGCTTACAGAGCTAAGGAATTTTTCTCCCATGGTCATGACCTTTGTGTCTCTACGTTCCTTTAGCGCTTGAACACCAACTATTTTCTGCATTTCTACTATTGGTGTGGACCTCATGGCACCTGTGATAATCCGTAGTGACTGATTTTGAAGATGTCCAAGGTAACTTACACTGGTTTATGGTCACGGACCCCGCAGGTCTGAGAACCACTTTGCGAGAGCGAGAGAGAGTCCCAGCGACGCGAGACAGACTCCACGAACAAGCCTTATCGATCCTGGAGCTTAGCTACAATTTCTATATATGGTCATAGCTCGGAACTGCCAGGCCCCGATTTCTTGGAAAAGCTAGGCGAGCATGCCCTTATATGGTCATGCCGGCTTACTCACAATGCCAAATCTGTTTTCCACCGGTCTTTGTCGCGTTATAATGGCAGGCTACCCACTTGCGGACTCATTCCAGATCTAGAAAGCAGAGGGACAACGTAGTTCAATACCTTGTGTAGTTAAGTGCTCGACTTTCTCATTCTCATTATCATCATCATGTGCGACGACGACGTTGCTGCTCTTGTCGTAGACAATGGCTCTGGTATGTGCAAGGCCGGTTTTGCCGGAGATGATGCCCCGAGAGCTGTCTTCCCCTCCATCGTCGGCAGACCCCGTCATCAAGTAAGCAAATCTTTCATTTCGACCTAAATGACTGTAACATGTTTCAAGTGTGATGTGTCTTGTCAAGACAGCACTTCCTGACTACTTCATTATGTGCGCAATGTTTTTTTTTATCTCTCTTAAATCACGTGGTGATGTGAAATAGCATTCTCTGCCGGGTTTGTGAGACCAAAAAAAATGCGCAAAAAAAAAAACATACGGTTGGGAGAGGACGATAAGTAGGGGGCAAAAACGGTAAATACTGGAGATGGATCTGTGAAGGTAAAAGATGTTACCTGGCCGTAGGCGTGTAAAGAAAAACGGGGGGTACTCCTAGTAAATATTTGAGTGTGTGTACAGAAAGAAGACCCCCCCCCCCCCCATGTGTAGAGGATAAGGCATCACTTTTAAATGGTTGAATGTGTGTATGGGGAAAAAGTACAAATGGTAAATATTAGTGATGTTGATAAGATTAGTTAATTTTAACGTTAAATATAGATTGAATAGATAAGGATGTGAACTGGTAAAGATTTGGAGGAATTAGTAGTACACTGGCAGTTACTAGAGGTCTAACGAAATGTTTAATACTAACGACCTCAGAGAAAATTGTTAAACAACTCGTATCTTGTAAAAAAAAAATGATGGAAGGAATGTTTGTTGTTGTAGAGAGAAAAAAAAACCACCAGTAGGGACACGTACGTAGAAGAAAAGCCACCAGAAAGTGCTGTGTATTGCAGAGATAGCAGCATAACTAACCTACTCGAACCTGCCAGTATAGATCTAGCCCTGAGGGAGAGGAACTTGCAGATAAGCTATGGGACACACTCAAGCAGGGAGAAGACGGCAGACTCCATGAGGGCAGCACGGCTACAGATAGTAGAGGGCAGCGCGGCTACAGATAGTAGAGGGCAGCGCGGCTACAGATAGTAAAGGGCAGCGCGGCTACAGATAGTAAAGGGCAGCGCGGCTACAGATAGTAGCATGACCAACACTCAAAAAACGTAAAAGAAGCAGCAGAAACATAGTTGAAATGTAAAGAAAAAAAAACTGTAAAATACAAGCACACATATTTTGAAACATTTTTTCATACGATGCAAATTTCCAGAAAATATACAACTAGTAATTGTCAGTTTTGAGTTCTGTAGTTACTTCAAGCATTAAATAACTTACTTCCTCATTCTTTGTTCTGTGCAATAGCCATGGTTTTTAATATTTAATTTCAGGGTGTGATGGTTGGCATGGGCCAGAAAGACAGCTATGTTGGTGATGAGGCACAGTCCAAGAGAGGTATCCTCACTCTCAAGTATCCCATTGAGCATGGTATTGTCACCAACTGGGATGATATGGAGAAGATCTGGCATCACACCTTCTACAATGAGCTGAGAGTTGCACCAGAAGAGCACCCAGTTCTGCTTACAGAGGCTCCACTCAACCCCAAGGCCAACAGAGAGAAGATGACCCAGATCATGTTTGAGACCTTCAATACCCCAGCCATGTACGTTGCCATCCAAGCCGTGCTTTCCCTGTATGCTTCAGGTCGTACAACTGGTATTGTGTTGGATTCTGGCGATGGTGTAACCCACACTGTCCCAATTTATGAAGGTTATGCTCTTCCGCATGCCATCATGAGACTGGACTTGGCTGGTCGTGACCTCACAGATTACCTCATGAAGATCCTCACAGAGAGAGGCTACAGCTTCACCACCACAGCTGAGAGAGAAATTGTTCGAGACATCAAAGAGAAGCTTTGCTATGTGGCCCTTGACTTTGAGCAAGAAATGGCAACAGCTGCTACATCATCCTCATTAGAGAAGAGTTATGAATTGCCTGATGGACAGGTCATCACCATTGGTAATGAGCGTTTCAGATGTCCAGAAGCCATGTTCCAGCCATCTTTCCTTGGTATGGAGTCTGCAGGTACTCATGAAACAACCTATAACTCCATCATGAAGTGTGATGTCGACATCCGTAAAGACTTGTATGCCAACACTGTATTGTCTGGTGGGTCTACCATGTATCCAGGCATTGCTGACCGCATGCAGAAGGAAATCACCAGCCTTGCTCCACCCACAATGAAGATCAAGATCATTGCTCCACCTGAGCGTAAGTACTCTGTCTGGATTGGAGGATCCATCCTGGCCTCTCTGTCCACCTTCCAACAGATGTGGATCTCTAAACAAGAGTATGATGAGTCTGGTCCATCCATTGTGCACAGGAAATGTTTCTAAGTTCCCAAAGACAGTAGATACAAAAATAAGTATTTAATGCCTAGTCCATTTTTTTCCATGGTATTTTCAATCCACAAAATACCTTTTTTTTTTTTTTTGCTGATTGAGGTTTAAAGTTCCAACAATTAAAATTTATCTGGGCTTTATATTTTGAAAGGCAAAATTACTTGACTGATAATAGATCTGATTTTGCAGTATTCAATCAAGCGGCTTAATCCCCTGATTCAGAATTCCATTTTGATCTGTCAGTTTTTTGCTATTGTCATTATATTTTTTATATTGATTAAAATTTGTGAAACAAACTTGGTTTTTTTTTTTTTTTTTGCCTCTATTTACTGCTATCTGATGTTACTGGTTGTTACATGCAGAAGTGTATTCTTTTTTTGGAGAAATATGTTCTTGTTTTATCTATATGGATATTTGTAAGTACCAGAGCAAGAATAAGGTGCTGGCATCTCTACCTGAAACGCAGCTGTGGGCTAGAAATGTGTAGGTACTTACCACTTCACGCAGTTGAGCTTGCAAATGTTACAGGACATAGATTTCTATGTTGTGGAAATAGAGTAATACAAATATGAAGCAAAATGATTTGAAATATCAATTTCATTAACAGGGCATAGAGTAAATGATATGTGAAATAAAAGTATGGCACTGTATGTTGAAGTGTTGAAGCCAGTTTAGAAAAAAAAAAAAACACAAAATTTTGATATGCAAAACAGGCAACCTGGTTGGCTGAGTGGGTTAGGTGCTGTGTATATAAATCTGGTGGCTCTGGCTCTCAAGTCCCAGAAAGTGGAGATTTTCTCTGGTACCGCCACTCCAGAAAGGCCTGGGGTCTGACCAGTCTATAAAAATATGGGCACCAGAGAAATTTGGGAAGGTAAATGTGGCCGGGACTGGTATTGACCACATCAGACTTTCATGTGATAAAGGTATTGGAAATACAAGCCCAACACTGCATCACCAATATGTCTTAGTGACCTGAGAAATTCGATTTTAGAGACAGACATACAACAGGTGGGGGGAGGGGCAGGAAATATATACAAAGCAATGCACTTTCATCACAATGTGGTAATTCCTTACATTTATTGAGTGTAGTACTAGGCAAAACTTGTACAGTGTAGAAGGTCTAAATATAGTTGACACACATGTGGAAAACAGTTACTAGGCAAAACTTGTGTAGTGTAGAAACATAAACTAAATATGGATGATACATATGGGGAAAACAGTTACTAGGCAAAACTTGTGTAGTGTAGAAACATAAACTAAATATGGATGATATATATGTGGAAAACAGTTACTAGGCAAAACTGATAATGTAGAAGTATGGATGATATATATGGGTTTAAAAAAAAAAAGGGCATATTTTAAAAATAAACCTTACATACTTCATATCGCTTGGGGGGGGGGGTGCAGAGTGTGTACTGAAGCAACAGCTTGAAAGATAAGAATTGTTAACAATATTATAGTCATATTTAGAGATATAACAAAAAAAAACTTATTTTTAATTGAAATAGAGGAACAGATAACCAAAAGACGGACTGGGGAAAGCAGACTCCACCACCACAGAGACTCTGGTGATCCCTGCCCCATCAGGCAGGCTAGGCCTGTTACTGGGGGTACCACAGAGAGGTGAGACAGGGTCTTGGTCACCTATGGTTTGCTGGTGCTGGCATATCAGCTACGGGTTGCTGATTACCTCATCAGACAGTGTCTTCAGTCCCAACCAAATACACTCTGAAATGTAGCACGAGAGATAAGAGAACTGATAGTTAGCTCGAGATATATGAGAGATAAGAGAACTGATAGTTAGCTTGAGATATATGAGAGATAAGAGAACTGATAGTTAGCTCGAGATATAAGAGAACTGATAGTTAGCTCTAAAACATAGCTTGAGATATATGACAAATAAGAGAACTGATAGTTAGCTCTAAAACAATTCTTGCATGAGAGATAAGAGAACTGACAGTTAGCTCTAAAACATAACTTGCGATACAAGAGAACTGGTAGTTAGCTCTAAAAAAATTCTTGCATGAGATATATGAAAAGAGAAATGATAGTTAGCTCTAAAACAATTCTTGCTTGAGAGACAAGAGAACTGAAAGTTCTAAAACAATTCTTGCTTGAGACATATGAGAGACAAGAGAACTGATGGTTCTAAAACAATTCTTGCATGAGAGATAAGACGACTGATAATCAGCTCTGAAACAATTCTTGCATGAGAGATAAGAGAACTGAGGACCGCAGTAAAACTGGTTCTAATAATGTAGATGGAGCTGTATGGTTCAGTTTTACAAAATAAATAAAAAACGCGAAAAATAGATGAAAAATATACTTGCTAATTTTTTTTTTTTTTTTGGCCTGTTCCTAGTAATAAAATCGCGTTATCTTTTTTTTTGTGTGTGTGTACCTTTGAAAAAGGCTTTTTGCCGAAATATTGAATTGTATGTTCTTTATTTGCATACAGTCATCGTGCTTTCTTGTTTCTGCCCACTTCTCTCACTCTTCTTCTATCTTTTCGTAAAACTGAACTGCAAATCTCCATCCACTTTCATTACTTGCACGATGGCTGGTGCTATAACGCCCGCGCTGTGAGGGCTCAGGGCGGTGAAAATGTGTAGGGCACGTTTAGCTCTAGAAGGAAGCCATCAAGGTGGACTATGGACTAGATTTCACGTTACCAAAGCTGATGGGACAGAAAGTTTCTGACAAATTTCAAACGTGACTGAAGATTAGAGAGACTGAAGACCTCACCAGTTGTAGCGTTTAGGTACCAGCATTAAGTACGTTAGAAATGTGACGAAGGTGGATAGTTATGACTGGGCAAAGAGCTCTGGATTATATGTACCAGCAAGATTTATGTCTTATATAACCCCGTTTCTTGTAATGCCGAGCCGCCGCCGTTATAATCAAACATGACAACAAACCAAAACACAAGAGAAAAGATTGTTTACCTGGTTGTCAGTGCGGTTAAAAAAAAGTAGGCATTTGGGGATAATGTTCCAGATGACATACCTAAGTGTCGTAGTGGTTAGTTCACACGTTTTTCATGGCCAAGATCGATGGTTCGGACATTTTAATTGTAAAACTGCTATTTCATCATCATCTTTGCCTTTCACTCCCTTTGGAGCATGGGCCACGAATAAAGGGTCTCCAGTCATCCCTGTTCTTGGAATTATTCTCTGCTTCCTTCCATGTGTATCCCTTGTCTCTGAGCACTGTCATAATTTCTCTTCTCCAAGTAAGTCTAGGTCTTCCTCGTTTTCTATTTGCTGCCATCTAATTTGCCAGCTTTATTAACACAAACAAGCTATCATTTCTCGCCTGAGAATAAGACAAGACATATTCGATTCCAGAAATAGCACGTATACAACATTTAAAGTTGACAGTTCTCTCCCTGTGCCCAGATACGTCAATCAGCGGAACACACCCTCGAAAACTGCACCAAATATGAAACCCCGAGACACACTTAATAGGCCAATAGAACAACTCAAGAAGCGAACCTCTACTGTTCCATAGTGGGACAAAACAAAACCATCCAGTGTACCCAAGAGTATATAAACTGAAGCTACAGATTATTAATGCGAAAGAACAAGTCAACTTTATTAGGCCGACATAATTATATAGTATAATTCTAAAACTGTCATTTTCTTACAGTAAAAAAAAAAGTCTTTCAGTTCTTGGTGTTTCAGTCTATAGCGGTCCTCATTCATAAATCTGGATGCCCGCATTTCTCCTTATAATAGCAAAACAGTTGTTCTAAAGTCAGTGGTTCTCAGCCTGTGATCTGTGAACCTTTAGTGATCTTTTAAGCATTATTAGGTGGTCCACGTTTGCATAGTCGATTTGGTATTCAGTGAAATCTACTGAAAGAGGCAGACCGCGTGAAACTCTGAAGAGGACATTATTAAGAGAGGCCAAATTAGTAGGCATAAAATCCTTTGATGAGGTTGAAAGACTCGCCAAAGACAGGAAAAATTGGCGAACTACTTTGCGAGCCCTATGTGACGTTTAACGGCACGGGAAGGATATAAGAAGAAGAAATCTACTGAATATAAACAATGTAAGGTTCACTGCATTTCAATATAACATTAATTTCGTTGTTCGCAAATTATATGTACTTGGGAAAAGTGATCCTAGAATGTAATAAGACTGGGAACCACTGTTCCAGGCGGTGGCTCCGTTTCATTAAGTGAGATGAGAGGAAATAAAAATCGCATTTTGAAATCTAGTTCGTGTCAAGATAACTTTAAGCACGGTACCTGGGTCAGGTGAAAATGCTTCTTTTGTGCATACATACGTATGTGTATGTATACGTGACGAAATTATGTACCGAAGAAGCATTTCCATCTAAGAAGAAGGAGGAGGGAGAGGAGGAGGAGAAGAAGAAGAAGGGCGAGGAGGAGACCATTTGAGCTGTGTCGAGGAGCTCCCCCCCCCACCCTTGCTAAGTAAGTTTGTGCCAAATCTTGGCCATAAATGCAGCATCTTATGTCATCTGGTCTTTGCTATTGCTGTAGTTGCTTTCCAAGTCATGTAGAAATCATAGTCGAAAGGTTGAAAGACTGTGCAGTGTGAGATTCTGTTCAAAGCAGACATGAATATTTTGGAGACGGGTGCTTTGTGTTCATGAACTTCACTGTTGAAAACGACCATTCGCAAAGCCCTGTTTTATCAGAATCGGGAAAATATTTGGAAATCCAGGACATATTCGCATAAGCTTTTGCAAGTAGAATCGTTCTATCGTTGTGTCGTGGAGTGGTTATCCTGTTTGATGTGGATCTACTGCCCAAACCATGCGGGAGTCAAAGGCAAGGAGAGAGCAGACAAGCTGACATTCATGGCATCAGTACAGGGCACCCTAAAAATGGACAAGGAGGATATTGTAAGAGCCACCTTGAATAGGCTGCGTATGGAGGAAGATATCTGGTTGGATAACGACAATCACATCATAAGAATGATCGGATTTGGGGGAGGAGAGGGGAAATGGATGATTTTTCTGAAGGAAGTGGTTTAGCGCGCGTTATCTACAATCAGCGCGTGGCTGGCTCCATCAGCAGGCGCACTTCAGTGGGTGCTGGAACGGAAGGGCGGAGTGCAGGAATGGCAAGTCTCTGGTTACAGATTACACATGTGTCCTGAATGATGGCTAGTGACATGTGCTGGCGGCTGGCTATTTGCGTCCTAATCTACCCACAACCACGATGCCCTCAGGTCTGTACCCTATCTGGTCGCCTATTTGGTATCATTTTTAGTCTTGGCCCTGTCGGCGACTCTTCTTCTTCTTCTTCTTATTCGTTCGCTTCTACCATCAAGATCGCCCTATGATCCTACTGAATTTACTCCTGTGGTTCTCGCGATAGTCTCATTTAGGATGGAGGCTTAGAGCATCGTGGTGCTTGGGCCTATATTCTCGGTGGGTCACAGAAGCGGTATTGCGTGACATTGCGTTTTTCGTTGCACCAGTTTAGTCTAGAGTTGGACTTTCTCACCGGAAAACCTCGACGTGTTTTAGATATCATTATATCTCCGCCAGGTGAGAGGTGATTGCCCATCCAGTCCAGAGTTGGATTTTCTCACCGGAAGACCTCAACGTGATTTTTATATAATATATCCCCGTTGGGTGGGAAGTTGTTGCCCATCTAGACTGCACTGGTCCAGTGTCTCTGACTTCAGCATTTTGTGTCATGACCGCTACCCTTCCTGGTAATGACCAGGACGGAGCTTTTGTCCAGGAGGACGAATCCTCGCCACTAGTGAGTTTCAACCCTGGGTTAAACCGGTTTAGGCATATTATCCCAGTAAGGGTGTATATAGGACGAGACCGGGCTCTAGAGCGGTGGCACCGTGATATGAGTAGCATCAAGTTTCACCCTTGGGTTAAGCCGGTTTAGGCATACTGCCGCAGTATGAGTGTGTATCGGACGTGGTCGGCCTCTAGAGCAGAGGTGCCGTGGTATGAGTAGCTCTCGCCGCAAGACTACTTGACATACCGATTAAACTTCACTTTATTCTTTCCATCACTTTTTTTCACAGCGCGGCAACCCTAACCGCATTTTCGCATTTCTTCATTGGTCAGGAGGAGTTTTACTCATGCGTGGCAGTCGAAGAATCTTGCCAGCGGAGTCTTAGTTTAACGCCTGGCTTAAGCCGGTTTAGGCATTTGAGCCAGTGGGTGTATATAGGACGTGGCCGGCCTCTAGAGCAAAGGTGCCATGATGTGAGTAGCTCTGACCGCGAGACTACTGGCTACTTCACTTAAACCTTTCCATCACCTTTACCACGACGGCGCCGCGCAGTAACCCTAATCGCAGTTTTCTACATTGGCCGGGCTGAGTTTCACCCCACGCACGGCAGCTGAAGAATCGTGCCAACAGCGAGCAGGAGCTTTCCTTCTCCTAGATTAGCTACCAACCAAGACTAACGAGTCTCATCTACCCGAAAACGTATGGTTTTCAGGCGCCAGATATTTGCCTTTCACCCCTTCTCCTGTCAGACCTAAGACAGTTCCGCTACTATAGGGCCTATTTGAGACGCACGCCATGGATACATTTAATTGGAGTGGAGAGCGTATCCCCCACATCACCTCAAGCTATTACAGTCCGTAGAACCCTGCCGGTGGCTAATTTCCAGGCGAAATGTTTAACTTTGGCCTCCTCTGATGACTAATTTGTGTCCAAGCGAAATTCCAGAAGCAGTTACATTTCTGATTAACACGAAGTTTCATCTTTCAAAAGTTTTACACAATCTGTTAGCTGTTTCTGCTAGGACTACATACTAAAAGACAAGAGAGAGAGAGAGAGGGGGGATGAGAGAGAGAGAGAGAGAGAAGAGCATTCTTACCTCACACTGATTTTTATTATCCCTATACAGGGCCCCCGAGAGTAATTTTGTAATTTTATTTCATCCACAACGGGCCCCATAAAGCCCCCTGGGTTTACTCTTAAAACAAGGAAATCCTCTGGGCCCCGTAGCTGTTCACCAGCTGGACCTACCTCTCTCTCTATCCCTCTCAAAGGGCCTGCATCTACCTTCTTTCCTTGATGATGTACAAAGTCCTGCGTATCCCTGTACGATTGGTAACCCTCGTTATCACACGCAAAATGTCTAGTAAGCGCACTTGAAGCAGCCTCTCTCGTGAAATCCGTGACGCCAGCAGAAATTTCGAGTGGCATTAGAGGGCACTTTCGACACTTGAGATGACTCTTTTGTTTGCTGTCATGTTTGTTTGTGTCTGTTTACAGGATATCCGCGATGATCTCCACTCGCTGGCTCACAAGTCATCTCTGACGTTGGGCAGATAAAGGACGCACACAGCTCTCCATGTCAAACTAACAATGTAGCGTACGCCAGCGTAGAGATTCCCCCATTCTTTCCTCCTGGTGAATCTTCCGCATCAAGTTATCAGGGCGAACATAAGAAAGATAATGTTTCATACCAACTTCTGCGCAGAGTAGAGAAAGGTTGCTTCACGTTTCTTTCAGGAAGGAAATACATTTGAAAGCTTTCAGTTTCGTGCCAAATGCAGAAAATATAATCAAGTTTATGTCCTTGTTAAGCCGAACAAAAACTAACGAGGAAGTGAGATACACTTGTCAACGAAAGTGTTTTCCCGAAAATAAAATAAACCACACATTAGTTTTCTAAAAAGGAAATAATAATAATAATAAAATAAGTTAAATGTATATTTGCTTATACTGCAGTGTATTCTTATTTTATTATTTTGTTGTTTTAAACAAACATCATCATCATCAGGTGCCGTGCCGATTGGCGTTGGCTATTATGCTTATCCAGAGTACACTATCCTTCATGCAGGCCATCAGTTCAGTTGGTGATCTCCTCTCACACCATCCCGTCAGACTGTCCAGTATCATTTCTCTTGGTCTTTTTCTGGATCTTCTTCCCCCTGTCTTTCCTGTTGTTATAATATTTTCAATGCCCCCTCTTCTCATTGCATGTCCTATGAAAGTACATTGTCTCTCTCTTATTATTATTATTATGTTTTTTTTACAAGATTTTTTGTCTCTCCAGCTCTTCTCATACATTCTTCATTAGTTATTTTTGCTGTCCAGAGGATTCGCAACATTCTTCTAATAAACATTTCTGTTGCTTCCAATGATTTTTGTGCAGACCTGCTTATTGTCCATGATTCACTTCCATATAACAAGATAGGTTCAATATAGCATTTTAGGACTCGTTTTCTAACATTCATTGATAAGGATGTGTTGGTTAATATGTTTCTCATTCTCTGAAATGCAGTCTTTGCTTGGCCTATTCTGTTCCTAATTTCTGTTCTGCATTTCCCATCTGAAGTTATTAGTGCTCCAAGGTATTTGAATTTCTGCACCTGCTTTAGAATAGTTCAGTTTTATTTTATACTGCATGCTGGTGGATTCTGTTTCTTAGATATAACCATAGTCTCTGTCTTTTTGATGTTTAAAGTAAGGCCTTTCTGTTCACTTCCCTTGGCGACTTTATCTAAGATTTTGCAGGTCTTGTTGGTTCTCAGCTATCAGTACTGTGTCGCCAGCATACCGAAGGTTGTTAATATTGTATCCTCCAATTTTTATGCCTGTTTCTGTGATCATCGTTCTTAGAATATTCTCGCTGTACAGAGAAAAAATGTCTGGAGGTAGTACACATCCTTGTCGCACCCCTTGTTTTATAGATTGATATTTTCCAGTTGTATTTTCAACTCGAATTGCTGCTTCTTGCTGCCAGTATAGATGTTTTACAATCCTCAGGTTGATGTCTTCAAGCATTTTAATAATTTCATTATGTTTCACCTTGTCGAATGCCTTGGTGTAATCAATGAAGCATAAGTAGAGATCTTTCTGTACTTCTAAAGCTCTTTCTGTTAGTGTTCGTAAAGCATAAATGGCATTGTGTGTTCCCTTTCCTTTAACAAATCCAAGCTATTCGTCTGCTGTTTCCATTTTTATCTTTTTCCTTGTTCTTCTCATAATAATTCTCAGAAGTAGCTTCGTTATGTGACATGAGAGACCAGTGCTCATCACATTCCTTTGCATCTGGTTTTTTGGTAGTGCTATGAACGTGGATTTAAGCAGGTCACTGGGCACATAACCACTGTTGTAAATGTCATTCAGTAACTTGGTTATTATTTTTATTCCTATCTCCTCTAGCACCTCTATTTCTTCTATTGTTATATTATCAGGCCCAGTCACTTTTCCTTTCTTCATGTGTTTGATGGCATCTATGATTTCACCTTCAAGTATTGGTGGTCCATCACAGTTTTCAGTATCTGGTATTAATTCTGGTCTTTCTCCTCCATATAGCTCACCGATGTACTTTGTCCACCTCTCCACAATGTCTTCTTTTCCCATTAACATTTTACCTTCTTTTGATTTCAGGCATCTTGTGGTATATTTTGTTTTCCTGCCTGTGAGTTCACTTATTCGTTTGTGCATGTTTTTCCTGTCTTTATTATGGGAGTCCTCTATTTGTCTGCACAGGTGGGAGTGTACATGGAAGGAGCCGAATACCAGATGATCCATCTAAAAAGTAGTAATACAGATTTCCACCTCCTTAACTATTACTGTCCTAATGACCGCCCACTTGCTTTAGAAACAATCCCACACAAAGAGAGACTGATGGTCTGTGGTGATTTTAACAGCCATTCCCAGAGCTGGGGCTATGACCACATAGACAAGAGAGGAGAGGAAGTTGAGAGCTGGCAGGATGATAATGGACTTCTCCTGATCAACCAGCCAATGGATCCCCCAACATTTTACTCAAGGGCTTAGCATACAAAATCAACACCAGATCTGGCATTCCACTCTCCAGACCTGAAGTGGAACATTACACGTGAAGTTGGAAAACAACTTGGAGGTAGTGACCATCGACCAGTCTTCCTGACAACAGAAAATGAACTCCTTAACACCAGTAGCCCTCTCCCCAGATGGAACTATAAAAAAGCAAACTGGACAATGTACAGACATCGTACAGGTATCCTGGTGGGACAGCTGTCCATAGAAGGTAAGGATATTAACAGCATAGTGAAGGAATTCAATGCTTGTATCCTTCAGGCCACTCGTGAAACCATTCCCAGAGGAGCTCGCAGGGATTATAAACCATACTGGTCTAGTGAGCTGGGAAAACTCCATGATGACATGGAAGCAGCTCGAAAGCAAGCAGAAAATAGACCATGCCAAGAACACCATAATAATTACCAACATTCTAAGGCCAAATTTCAGACAGCAAAGCTGCAAGCCAGACGGGAAAGTTGGAAAGAGAAAACAGAGTCCCTAAACTTTGAAAAGGATGGAAGGAAACTGTGGAAACTAATCAAACAGTTAAATGATGAGAGTACTGGAAGAAGTACAAAGGTTACACTAATAGAGGATGGGAAAACTCTTACAGGTAAGCAGGTAGCAGATCACTTTGCTCGCATGTTTGCACAGGACTGCAACATTGATATCCATCCAGAGAAGGAGCGTACAGTGCGCATCGAGCCACAGAAAGAGGAGGAACAAGTCAGAAAAGTGGAGGTCATGGATGCACCAATCACACGCAGTGAGTTAGACCTAGCAGTTAGTAAACTGAAACCAAGGAAATCACCAGGACCAGATGGAGTGTCCAATGAAATGATCAAGAACCTGGGAATGGCAGCAATGGGAAAGCTGTTGGATATTTTCAATATGTGCTGGAGCACAGGTAAGTTACCTCAAATCTGGAAGGAAGCAAGCATGGTACCACTGCTAAAGCCAGGGAAAAACAGTGATACTGCCTCCAGCTACAGGCCAATCAGTCTCACTAGCTGCCTATGCAAAACGATGGAACGCATCATTGACCTGAGGCTAAAATGGTACCTAGAAAGTGAAAACCTTCTCGTTCCACAACAAGCAGGATTTAGGCAGTACTACAGTACAGAAGATCAAGTGACCTATCTCTCTCAAGAGATTGAGGATGCATTCCAAGAGAAAAACCTTGTACTAGCAGCGTGGATAGACCTGAAGAAAGCCTTTGATAAAGTATGGAAAAAAGATCTGCTGTGGAAACTAAGAAACTGCAATGTGAATGGATGACTGTACAACTGGATAAAGTCCTATTTACACAATAGAAGAGCTAGAGTAGTAATGGATGGACACAAAACCCAGAAAGTACTTCTGCGACACGGTGTACCACAAGGAGGAGTCCTTTCGCCTACACTATTCCTTGTATTCATTAATGACCTGGTCAAGGAACTTCCCTATGGAATCAAAGCGGCACTGTATGCAGATGATCTGGTCATGTGGTGTACAGATGAATATGCGACAGTTGCTACACAGAAACTCCAAAGAGCAGCAGACATCTTGACATCATGGACAAACAAATGGTGTGTAAGTATCAACACAGAGAAATCAAGTACCACTCTGTTCACTCTCTCATCTAAACAGAAAGCAGGTAAGATCTTTGTAAATGAAATACCCTTAAGGATGGACAACCAACCCACTTACTTAGGAGTGACTCTTGACTCAAAACTGACGTGGAAGCAACATATCAACAGTGCAGAAGCAAAGGCCAGAAGAAAACTAGCCATATTAAGAAAATTGAGTGGAACCGCTTGGGGAGCTAATGAAAGAATCCTCAAGAGTGTATATCAGCAAAGTATTCTACCACATTTAGAATATGGCTCAACATCTTGGTGCACAGCATCAAACACTACGCTGCATAATCTAGACAAGGTTCAAAATCAGTCACTACGGATTATCACAGGTGCCATGAGGTCCACACCAATAGTAGAAATGCAGAAAATAGTTGGTATTCAAGCGCTAAAGGAACGTAGAGACACAAAGGTCATGATCATGGGAGAAAAATTCCTTAGCTCTGTAAGCCATCCCCTGAAGGAGAGATTCAATAACTTGGCATTAGGACGGCTTAAAAGAAGCAGCTTCATTCATCAGGCCAAGCGTATGCGTAAGCTGATACCTGACCTTCCAATTGTAGTCGCTCCATTATCATCTGTACCAGAGCATACACCATGGAAAGAAGCAGATTATACACAAATAACTATTCAGACTGAAGTGAAAGGTGTGCAGAATGGTGAGATGCAGAGCAGTCTTGTAAGATCAACAGCCACATTTAGTGTTCTAGATGACAAATATCCATGTGACACCTGGATACGTGTGTATACAGATGGATCTGCACATAATGCCATAAAGAATGGAGGGGCAGGAGCATATATTGAATATCCAAACAACACTACTGACAAGATTTCCATACCCACTGGTAAATACTGCAACAACTGTGATGCAGAAGTTAGGGCAATTATTGCTGCAGTTGAAAAACTATCAGACTCCAGAATTGATACATGTCCTGTAGTAATTCTCACAGATGCAAGATCAGTACTGGAAGCTCTTCAGAGCAACAAACTACCAGACCTTAAGGATGCCTTGTCAAAAATTGGCTTACAACATGGAGTCACTTTGCAGTGGATTCCCTCCCACTGTGGGATACCATTCAATGAGAAAGCTGACCATCTGGCTAAAGAGGGCACTGAAATGGAGCAACCAGACATACCAATCACCTATAATCAGAAGAAAAGCATGATAAAAACCTACAGGAAGCCACAAACATCACCACATGATGACTATCACATGCTAAACAGAAAGAAACAAGTCACCATCTTCCGTCTCCGAACAGGACACAGCCGAGTCCGAAGTCATATGTATACAAAGTTTAAGGTTGATACAACTAATCTATGTACATGTGCCCAGGTGCCCCAAACTGTGGAACATATCCTCCAGAACTGCATCAACTACGAGACACTGTGAAATAATTACTGGCCCAGTGAAACCACTAAAGAAGATAAGCTCTACGGTTCCATACATGAGTTACAAAAAACAGTGAAATTTATCCAAGAGACAGGACTGCATATATAGACAGACAATGCGAACGAAGAAGAAGAAGAAGAAGAAGTTAATATATTCTAACCGCATTTATTGTTAATATTTCAACCTGACTTTCAATTTACATTTTCCCTCATTGTTTGCTTTTGTTTCAAGATATATAAACCGACCCCCCCCCCCCCCCCCATTTCCATTTTCTGTTTGTTTTCCTTGCTTCGAAGTTTGTGTCTGCATGTGTACAAAAATAGATCTTTCATGTACTCCGAAAAGATGCAAAAGCAGCGCAGTATATATCTGAAGGAAAGCAAGGCAAAAGCAACCTGACCATGAAGTCTTGATTGACAGGGTGACAACGTGACAGAGTGACAGGGGAACATCATGTAAATCGCTGTTTTGCCATCAGCGTCGAAAGATGAACTCAAACGTTTACATGTTGTTCTTGTTCTGCTCTGTTGATTATTGGGACTTTTAAAAGTCGTATTTCTGACCCATTTGTTGCTGTTGATCTGTTGGTAAGAAAACAGCCGTTAATGATAAACAGGAAGCAGCTAGAATGGTCCTAGCGGTGCCCTCTGGAAACAGGACAGTAGTTCGGCCGAACGAAATAAAGATCGAAATAGAGCGACGAACTCGGTCCCATAAAATGCACCGAGCCGAAGTTGGATGCATCAAACGGAAAGACAAACAAAGCAGCGACTGCACGCAAAGAACGCCGTTTTGAGTGCAAATAGTTTCTTTTTTTTTTTTGGTTTGTTTTGTTTGTAAAATTCGTCTTCTTAAAAAAAAAAAAGTCTGCCTTGGTGTTTTCAAATAACCTTTGACATCTGTGTCAATTTTTTTTTTTTTGCGTGAATACAGAGAAAAGTTCACACCTGGAAATATACAGCACAGAAATTGTAAGTGATGACCGTTAATGGTGTGTTCACTCCACACTACTCTACAGTCTAGAAACTTGGACATTAAATAAGGAAACGAAAAAGAAAACTGGGGTTATGAAAATCTGGATATATTTAGGAGTGTATTTTCTGTGGTTATTTCCCTTGTTTTTCAGATTGTACCTCACTATTTAGTCGGCTGAGTTGATCTCCCTTTGACTCGAGGTTTCAAGTTTCACTGCATGGGATTCGACTGTAAACTCAGGGTCGCGAAGATTTTAAGGGAGAGTTTCAGTTTTTTTTTGTTGTGAGAAAGGTTTGAGTCTAGCTGGCGAAGTTCGCGTAAACCAAGACTTTAACGTAGAGCCAAGGAGGGACAAGACAGTGTCTCTTGTTCTGTGCTGTTTGCTATGGAGCAACTGGCTACTACTTCTACTATTACTACTACTGCTGGTGCTTCCATTGCTGCTGTATTATTATTATTATTATTATTAAGGAAGGCCAAGTGAAAGAATATCGGTTAGTCTGACGAGATTGTATGAGAGATAATCAACTGAGCTGATGGCTTTCATGAAAGATTGGTGCCACGAAAAAAAAAACATAACAGCCAATGCCAGTCGGCACAGCACCTGATGATGCTTGTTACAACGTCTGCATTATGAAGAATATATATACAAGTCGAACATTTAGGCTGAGCTTATACTTGTGGAGGCGTTTCTTTTTACTGGGCTTACCTGTCCCACTTTACGTTTTACTTTTAAATCTTTACAACGTATGCACGTACAACACACGCAGTTTAGAGCGAAACTACGCGGCCGTTGAAGGAACTTTTACGATTTAGTACAAGGATTGTTCTCAGACCTATACAACAGAAACACTGTGACAAAAGCACACGAGAAGTACAGTGGCTGGATTGAAACCGCCGTAACAGACACACCCGTGTTTAAACATAGGATGGGCATGCAGGCTATGGAACGACGGATTCTAGCAACCCACTCCTTAAGCCAGTGTAACCCCGCTGTTCTCGACACGTCTCGAGTTCCACCTCGTGGCACTTGCCATAATCTTGAATGGTTCAGTGCTCGGCAAAGAGTTTCTAATTTTCATCAAACAGAAATTAACCGCCGCATAACACAGTAGGTCAGATTTAACCACGGAAGAAATGTTGGGACCCGCAGACATCAAAGAGAATAGGAGACTGAGAAACGTTTCTGATAGTTAAAATCTGCACAAGTAAAGTATGCCGCTAACTCAGTGACAGAATAACCTTCAACGGGCCCCAACCCCTGCGACTTATATTGTCCATCGCCTGGTCTTCTCCTTCTTCTTCTTCTATCGCCCTGAAACTGGACATGGTGTTCTTTACAGCCGATGGGGTGAAGTTGTTGGCGCACAGAATTGTGTCGGATTGGGAGCTGGTTATGGCGGGTTTTTTTGTTTTTTTTTTGCAATCCGTGAGTGGAGGTAAAAAACGGGGTGTGCGATACTTCTTTATCAGACTCCACCACCACGGGGAATACGGCGATCCCTGCCCCGTTAGTCAATTTAAGTCTGTTACTGGGGATACCAACGGAGAGGTGGGGCAGGGTTTTGGTCAGCTATGGGTCGCCAATCATGAAGCTAGCATATCAGACATGGGTAGCCAACCCTGAAGCTAGCATGTTAGATATGGGTCGCCAATCATGAAGCTAGCATGTTAGATATGGGTCGCCAATCATGAAGCTAGCATGTTAGATATGGGTAGCCAACCCTGAAGCTAGCATATTAGATATGGGTAGCCAACCCTGAAGCTAACATATTAGATATGGGTAGCCAACCCTGAAGCTAGCATATTAGATATGGGTAGCCAACCCTGAAGCTAGCATATTAGATATGGATAGCCAACCCTGAAGCTAGCATATTAGATATGGGTAGCCAACCCTGAAGCTAGCATATTAGATATGGGTAGCCAACCCTGAAGCTAGCATATTAGATATGGGTAGCCAACCCTGAAGCTAGCATATTAGATATGGGTCGCCAACCCTGAAGCTAGCGTGTTAGATATGGGTCGCCAACTGTTAAAAAAAAGGACATTGTCTTCGCCCCGTCATCTCCAGATAAAAGTTTATTAAACAATAATCTACATGTATGTAGACTTTTTCCTGCGTGATGTCGGGCCCCATGCATGACCGAGCCCATAGACTTAAGTCTATTCAGTTTAATGGATAATCCGCCACTCCGCCGCTGGGCAAACTAGACCAGTGATCTCCGCCGCTGGGCAAACTAGACCAGTGATCTCCGCCGCTGGGCAAACTAGACCAGTGATCTCCGTCGCTGGGCAAACTAAACCAGTGATTCTGAAAAGAGAAAGAAACAAGCGTTTAACCTGACCAGTTAAAATTTCAGAAATAAGAGTGGGGAACGATGAGAACGCGTGAGTAATATAGATATACTGTACATACGTAGCAAAACAAAAGGACACTGATAGCAACCAAATATGGCAAGAACGAGATCAGGGAAAGAACTACTTGTGTGATTCTGTTTAAGGGAAATTAGCCTCACTGAAGGTCAATGTGAATGGTATGAGGTGTCTCCTTGAGCGGTCGTGACCTACCAAAAAACGTGACAGATTTATGATCACGTGTTCTTGAGGTAACAGTTTTTTTTTTTTTTTAAAGTCAACCAACCCGGCAACAAGGCGTTGTACGTTGGAATGATACGCCTCTGTCGTGTCGGAGCTATTAAGAGACATAACTGAGGCAAACGCCCACCGTTTTTTTTTTTTACATCTTGTCTGAGGAAAAGCAGTGAGGGTCTGTTGTCGTTGTAACCTATAGTCCTCATCAGACCCAGTTAGAGTCTGTTGTCGTTGTAACCTATAGTCCTCATCAGACCCAGTTAGAGTCTGTTGTCGTTGTAACCTATAGTCCTCATCAGACCCAGTTAGAGTCTGTTGTCGTTGTAATCTATAGTCCTCATCAGACCCAGTTAGAGTCTGTTGTCGTTGTAACCTATAGTCCTCATCAGACCCAGTTAGAGTCTGTTGTCGTTGTAACCTATAGTCCTCATCAGACCCAGTTGGAGTCTGTTGACGTTGTAATTTATAGTCCTCATCAGACCCAGTTAGAGTCTGTTGTCGTTGCAACCTATAGTCCTCATCATATAATATTGTCAATTTGTGAATTATATATTTCTGAATAGTTCCATATTATAGAATAGCTCTATAGTACTGAATCTTACAGGTGCTCTTTTATTAACACATCATAGGTTTCACAAAACATTACTATTTCACTAAATCAAGTCCGACGAAATGTTCCTCCATTATTTAATTCTGATTAATAAGATCAAGATGTATCGTTGACAACATCACTTGGATTGAATCACTTAATCATTTGTTCACAATATCGAACTCTATCATATTCTATATGCAGCATTTCTCAACGTTCTCAACTTCACAGTATGATACGAGAACATTTCCCATCTCAGTATTATATCACATCTGCAACACGTGGTCAACTAGTTTCTTGTCTAAAATCACTGTACTCAAAGTTTCAAAAGTGTCAATTTTTCTTAATCACTTGAAAACCATCTTCCGTCTAAGACTACTTCTGATTTTATATCGTATCGTCCTCTTTCTTCTCTTGTCTGTCTTCTGATTTCTTCTGACGGTCTCCCTCTGCCGTCTCTCAATCGCATTGTACTAACGAGCAAAGTCTACTTGCCTCTTCTTTGGACTTCTGTTCTTATTTCTCATCTGATGGCTTCTCGGCTGTTCTGGTCGGACCTTCTTTCTTCATTCTTGACTGTCCACGTACACTGGCCATCCTTCTTGCAGTTCTGGTCAGTCGCTACTTGCCGGACCGACTGTGTTCTGACGATATCCTTCCTCTGTCTCCTCTCTCTTCTACTTCCGTACTTCTTGGTTCTTCTTCTTCGTCTTAGATTGTTCGTCACCCAAACTGCCCCGTGACTTATATGTCGTAAGTCAATTGCCCAATAGGGCACCCCTCTAAATATTTAATTGGTCAGCTGGCCGAGTTGATCACTCCTTTATTTAAAAACCGTGTGCAGTAGCGTCCTAACGCGTGTCCTGCGTGTCAGTCATGTCTATACAATTGTTATTTACCTAAATCATTATCTTGCTCTTTCATGTCGAAGGTTTTATTGTGTTCTGGCTTTTTCATTGTGTCTGTTTCTTCTGTTCGTCTTTTCTGTTGTTTACACGTGTCAATGTCCAGTCACCGCTTTGTTATCACTGGACCATCCTACTTTCTGGTGTTCTACATTTGTATTACCTATATCTCAGCGTCACTGAGTCTCGTCTTTTTCTATTCACTGTTTCCACTGTTTACTTTTGTCCGCGTTTTGTTCTAGTATCATGGAATTTTTATGCCTTTCTCTTCTTTTTTGCTACCTACTTTTCTCTGTCGCTATTCGATGTTACTATTTTGTTTATTGTATATTTTCCTAATTATATTCATTAATAATAATAACAACAACAACAATAATCATTACTTACAAGGCCATGCTACAATCAGACCGTTTCAACCTATAGTCCTCATCAGACCCAGTTAGAGTCTGTTGTCGTTGTAACTTCACCAGACCCAGTGAGGCGGGGGTCCAGCCGGTACATTACTCCTCGGGTCCGAGGAGTTTCAAAGGAAGACCCGGAAGAATTCAAGGCGGCTGTTGTGGACGAAAATGGATCTGTTAATGGGAGGTGGGGAGAGGAAGAGAGAGAGAGAGGGGGGGGGGAGAAGGGAGAGGGGAATAGTTCAACACCGACTTACAAAATTGCTCTAGGAGGCCCTACTCATCATCAATAAGCAACAGTATAGAATTCTGGGCCCCTATAGATTTGTGGACAAATAGGATGATAACATATATGTGGACAGTTAGCATGGCAATATGTTTGAGGACAGCTAGGATGACAGCAGATACGTAGGCAGAAGGAATATTAAACAGGGAATTATCCAACAAAAGCAAATGTAGAAAGGAACCTAATTAAATACATAAGAAAACGGCAGTCATCGATCACATCATGGAAAGAGGGAGGGCTTGAAAATATAACAACAGGAAAGATAAATGGGAAGTGCGGCAGAGTAAGACCAGAAGAGAAAAAAAAATACCAAACCACGGACAGTCTAAAACGATGACGTAATGAAAAAAGTCATCAACTGTGCTGAAGGAAAATACCAAGGACCAAAATCCATACGAAATGCGTGACCGCCAATGGCTACCGTCACGGCACATGATGATGATGATATGTGGGAAGTGGTTGTTATTTGCACACTTGTTTTTTCCATGGGTGGGGGGGGGGGACACGCGCGCACATAGAGAGAGAGAGAGAGAGAGATAGTGAGAGAGAGAGAGAGTAATGAATAATTCAGAATACGAAAGGAACGACAAGTCATACCTATCATAATCAGGTCCATGTTTTAAAAAAATGACATTCAGCAAAGGAGAGAGAGAGAGAGAGAGAGAGAGAGAGAGAGAGAGAGTGTGTGTGTGTGTGTGTGTGTGTTTAGGGTTTGCCATGTTGAACAGCAGGTAACGGTCACTGTTATACGTCGTTTGCAGGGAACGCCAACCCAGAATGAAAGAAAAAACGCCTGAAAAGACTACTTTCTTAAAGTAACTTACTTTTTTTCTTATTTTTAAAAACTAAATATTTTACAATAATTATGAACGTTTACATATTCAACATACTCTCTCATTTTTTTCTTCCTCCCTCATCGCCCAGGTCGACATGTCAGTTCTGCCAGAGTTGGCAACACTACTCTGTCTTGGGACACGGAATAAACTCAGTGAAAACCAACGAGAGGCTCGTCAATGGCCTTCCTTCTCGGTCCACATTTCTATATATGGACAAGCGCTCGGGGACATTTCATGGAAATAGTTGTAGACGGGCTCCATATATGGCCATGCTGGGTTAGTCACGTTAAAGTTCCCGTCCCTTGGAATAACACTATAAAAACGGTTTACTGGTGACGTTCGGCGTGTTATTGAAGTCTCCAGCGATCTGTCAGGAAGGTTTTGTTCGCGTTAGTGTTCAACAACTTTAAGAAACCCAATCATGTGTGACAACGACGACGTTGCTGCTCTTGTCGTGGACAATGGCTCCGGTATGTGCAAGGCCGGTTTCGCTGGAGACGATGCCCCGAGAGCTGTCTTCCCTTCCATCGTCGGCAGACCCCGTCATCAGGTGAGACTTTCCCCATTCATTTATTTACAAAACCATTCAACCAGAAAAATAATCATTGAAATATCCTTAGATGGCCTGTGTGAAACGGAGCTGGATTATGTAAAGTTTGCAGCGAACTTTTCTTTGGATTTCCTTAAAGGGATTGACCTGTTAAAAGATCACGCATTTACAATTTGAAAGAAAAGGCACATTTTTTTGCTTAGAGAGTTGGTGGTCTGTTAAGCAAAGAAGCTTTATATTTGTAATAGAAGGCCTTTCAGATCTGTGGTCTGTGAATTTTCAGTTACTTCCCTCACTTGTATTACTTAACTAAATATTTTTGTTTTTTTTTCACTTGAGGTGCATAATGTTCACCAGGAATGTTCAAACTACATCACTTTACATAATCACTTGCTAAGACTTGTGTAATGTGGGCAACATAAAGTAATACATATGTATCTCTCTCTCTCTCTGAACCTTAAGTGCCCAGGGCACATGGGGCTTCCGCAAGGGTTTTCCACAAATGCCTGTCCTTTGCCATTTTTTCTGCTCTTGCCCAGGTGAGCCCTCTATTGCTCAGCATCCTTTCTGTTGTTCTTCTCCATGTCTCCTTTGGTTTACCCTTACTTCTGTTCCCCTGTGGAATACATGTGTATACATAATATCAACTGCAAACATTTCCCCACTTTAAGCTACGGCTCAAGCAAAATTAGTACATATTTTGTGTTTCAGATCTTCAGTCCAATGATAAATTATTAACATGATCACATTAAAACTTTTCAGGGTGTGATGGTTGGTATGGGCCAGAAAGACAGCTATGTTGGTGATGAAGCACAGTCCAAGAGAGGTATCCTCACTCTCAAGTATCCCATTGAGCATGGTATTGTCACAAACTGGGATGATATGGAGAAGATCTGGCATCACACCTTCTACAATGAGCTGCGAGTTGCACCAGAAGAGCATCCGGTTCTGCTTACAGAGGCTCCACTCAACCCCAAGGCCAACAGAGAGAAGATGACCCAGATCATGTTTGAGACCTTCAATACCCCAGCCATGTACGTTGCCATCCAAGCTGTGCTTTCCCTGTATGCTTCAGGTCGTACAACTGGTATTGTTCTGGATTCTGGTGATGGTGTAACCCACACTGTCCCAATTTATGAAGGTTATGCTCTTCCGCATGCCATCATGAGACTGGACTTGGCTGGTCGTGACCTCACAGATTACCTCATGAAGATCCTCACAGAGAGAGGCTACAGCTTCACCACCACAGCTGAGAGAGAAATTGTTCGAGACATCAAAGAGAAGCTTTGCTATGTGGCCCTTGACTTTGAGCAAGAGATGGCAACAGCTTCCACATCATCTTCATTAGAGAAGAGTTATGAATTGCCTGATGGACAGGTCATCACCATTGGTAACGAGCGTTTCAGATGTCCAGAAGCCATGTTCCAGCCATCTTTCCTTGGTATGGAGTCTGCAGGTATTCATGAAACCACCTACAACTCCATCATGAAGTGCGACGTTGACATCCGTAAAGACTTGTATGCCAACACTGTATTGTCTGGTGGAACTACCATGTATCCAGGCATTGCTGACCGCATGCAGAAGGAAATCACCAGCCTTGCTCCACCCACAATGAAGATCAAGATCATTGCTCCACCTGAGCGTAAGTACTCTGTCTGGATTGGAGGATCCATCCTGGCCTCTCTGTCCACCTTCCAACAGATGTGGATCTCTAAACAAGAGTATGATGAGTCTGGTCCATCCATTGTGCACAGGAAATGTTTCTAAGTTACAAAATGCATTTATTTGTTCAGCTATTACATTTTTTTCCAATTCTCATATCAGTCACTATTTAGTCATTTTAATTATTTCATAGTTCAATGCATAAAGCTCAAAGCATTCCAGAACCAAAGATATGCCTGAGATCTGAGTCCAACTAACTTGCAGCTACAATGCTGTTAACTTTATCCATGTTCTTTTGATATATTTTGAAGAAAATGTTAACAATTTTTACAAATGTTGTATTTGCATAATTTGCATTTCTCCGCTGGTTTTTTTTTTATACAGCAATTAAAATTTTAAAATTTACTTACCTTCATGTCTTATTTATGTTGAGCTGCAAATATGTTCTTTTGTTGTCGTGGTCTGGTGGTATGTGGCCCGTTGTTAATTAATAAGAGCGATAATTTGGGATATGAATTAACAAAACCAGAGCTTGTATGATGTTAAAGTGGAGTGAGGGAGATAAGTGCTTCATTGAGTCACAGAAATAGAAATGGCATGAAATTAAATGTTAAAACAACCAGATTGATTTATTATGCAGAGTGGGAAAGTAGATCTACTACAACAGCATTAACAGCTGGACTTCAGAAAAGGGAGATAAACTGTGACTGTACTGTAGCATCTCCAACAGCGCACAACAGACATACTCAGAAGTCAATGAAAACTATGTTCATGTTAGGAGTGTAAAGTTAGTTTGTCTAATCGTTACTGAACATTGTCAAAGTTCCTAATAAAGCAGTCTGAAACATTTGTGTATGTGCTTAAAAAAACTATTTAATTCAAGGAAAATAAACACAGGAGATAATGATCAGGGAACAGGTATCAATGAATTAAAATGCACTCAGCGATTTCAGTGTCACACTTTCTGCATGAGTTACGCTTTTAAAATTGAGCGTGGCACGGAAGGTTACCATGATCATAAAGGTGTTTCTTCAGTCCAGGTTAAGCTTTTAATCTAAAAAACTCTCACTACCTAACCGTGGTACATTTATCTAGCAGCACCATGCGGTGTATAAAAAAAACAAAACAACTAAAACTGAGCGTATGTTAGTACAGCAAAATAATAGAGCCGCTTTTAATGAATATCTTTCTGAACTTGTGAAAAGAGATGTGACAGATGTTGCCGGCAGACGTTCAGCAACTAGAATCTCTAGAGATGTAACAGATGTTGCCGGCAGACGTTCAGCAACTAGAATCTCTAGAGATGTGACAGATGTTGCCGGCAGACGTTCAGCAACTAGAATCTCTAGAGATGTGACAGATGTTGCCGGCAGACGTTCAGCAACTAGAATCTCTAGAGATGTGACAGATGTTGCCGGCAGACGTTCAGCAACTAGAATCAACAAGCCACATTTCTGCTCCTTGCGGATCTCGCTGCTCCAATTATGATGCAGAGATGCAGGCAATATTAGCAGCCCTGGCAGCCATTCATTCATTCATTCATTCATTTGTATGTCCCTTGCGGAACTTTGCCTCCCAAACAGCACTCCTGTAGGCCTCTCGGTTGTGAGCAAGGTGGCCTGCTGCTGCTGCGTCCGTTTGCAGATCGTCAACGATTTCTTGCAGACATCTTCGTTTTGGTCGTCCTCTTTTTCTTTTTCCCATTATGTACCCTTCCAATACTGTCTTCTATAAATTATCATGACGTTTAATGTGTCCAAAATATTTAAGTTTTCTCTCTTTAATCCTCTTTACTAGCCAGCCTTCTTCAATATTAAGCTCTTGTAGTATAGATATACTGGCAGCCACCACCACCAAATACAAAAACACCCCCCCCCCCAGAAAAAAAACCTTGTTATTTTATCAGACTCTCAGTCTGCTCTCCAGGGCCTTGAAAACTGGATACCATCAGCTGATCACATTACAACTGACATACTCAGTGCAATAAACCTATTCGCCTCCTATGACATCAAGACCACCCTACAGTGGATACCAGGGCACATAGATATCAGAGGAAATGAATGTTCTGACAGACTGGCAAAAAGTGGAGCCACCATGCCACACCCCCACAACTCCACCAACATGAGAACAGCTAAACACGTTATACTACAAGCAGCAGTGGATGGACAGCTGGGCCTGTATTCCAGCTGGAAGATCCTTATATACACACCTGCCAAAGCCTAACCCCAGAGACCACATCAACAGCTTATGTCATAGAGACCAATGCACAAATTTCAGGTTGAGAACAGGACACATTACCCTCAATAAGCACTTAGAGTGACCGCTGACCACACACCATACTGCATGCACTGCAACAGACAAGAAGAAACTGTTAAGCACCACCTGCTGGAATGCAGTGCATTGAAGGGCCATCGGAAGAACCTGATACCATCAAACTACTCAATCTGTATGGAGATAATAGACCAGCTGAAGACGACCTGTACGTTTCATTATTTTCTTATATCTTATATCCTTCCCGTGCCGTCAAACGTCACACAGGGCTCGCAGGGTAGTTCGTCAATTTTTCCTGCTTTCGGCGAGCCCCTCAACCCCAATCAAGGGATTCTATGCCTATCAATTTGGCCTCTCCCAACAGTGTCCTCCCTAGAGCTTTCACGTGGTCTGCCTCTCTCTCCTCGGCCTGTTCTGTTCCACTTGACAGTCTGTCCTGGGATTCTCCGATCGCTTCCTCCCATCACGTGACCAACATATGTCCATCTCCCTTTCCCGATCACCCATGAGGTCGCTGTTCAGCCATCTGTCTTATCTCTGCATTGTTCTTGAATTCGTTCCACTTGATGCCGAGTATTTTCCTTAGGCATTTGTTTTGAAAAGAGGCTAATTATATATAGTCTATTTCTTTAGTTGTTTTCCAGCTTTCGCATGCACAAATGAGGGTGGATATTACATTTGAACTGGATAGTCCTAACTTAGCCCCTGCGCTTATAACTCCTAAATGCCATATGTTCTCATGACTCCTAAAGATCGATGCTGCTCTTGCAATTCGAACTCTAACTTCCCCTTTTTTGTCACCATCCCGGTCCATGTAGCTGACAAGGTATGCAAACCGATTGACCTCTTCAACATCTGTTCCCTCTACGTGTATTTTTCCATTTTGATTAATGGGAAGTCTCATTATTTTTCTTTTGTCCTCGTTAATTTCAAGTCCTATTTTGCTAGGCAGTGAAGACAGGACATCTGTTCCTTCTTGCATGGAATCCACATTGACACCGACAAGAGTTATGTCATCAGTAAAACCAAGATCTTCTACCTGGGTCCCATGCACCCAGTCCATACCTGTGCCACCTGTGCAGCACCTTCCCACCATGAAGTCCATTGCAATTCCAAAAAGCAAAGGAGACGGCACACATTCTTCATTGTCTGGCACAAGGGGGAAAAGAGTGAAAACTCGTAAACCAAGAGCTCGGAAAGTCAAAGTAAAAAAAAAGCAGTTCTTCAAGCTCTGCAACTGCTCCCTTCTTATGGCATGCATTTATAATTGCAGTTGTTTTCTTTTACTATGGTTCTACTTACATGTTTGTTTCACTTCTATCCACTTCGTCGTCACATGTTTATACACATAAGTTCACTTCTCTCCACTTCGTTACATTTTTGTACACATAATATAACGTCTTTCCTCTATGCTATTGTATCTGTCTAGAAATCTGAGCTGTTTATTCTCAGCAGACAACGCCGTGAAGATTGTGGGACAAGAGTGCCGTTTTCTACTAGCACTGGATTATAATGACTTGCTTGAAAAGCCACAGTGGACCAAATTATTGATTACCTAGACACTTTCTGTCACCTTGCAGACCACAGTGACTCAGTACCCTGCCTGGGTGTAAATGTTAGAGGAGCACCAACAGAAAGATAGGACAGGGTCCCTTACAGCCTCAGTTTGCAGGCCCTGGTAACTATACAGGCACCTTTTGCTATCATTTCCCTCTTTGAAAACCTCATATCTGTTTATTCTTGTTCTCTTGCTGCAGAAGAAAGCTGATTTTGTCTTTGCTATTCTGTTAAAAAAAAACCCTTGCGTAAGCCCTATGTGCACTGGGCACTTAAGGTTCAGAGAGAGAGAGAGAGAGAGAGAGAGAGAGAGAGAGAGAGAGAGAGAGAGAAAGGGAGACAAGATTCTGTAAATAGAAAGGAAGTTAGAATTGCAAAAGCAGCATTGACCTTCAAGAATTTCGAGAACAATATTTCACTCAAAAGCTATAAGCACAAAAACAAATTTAAGATTATTCAGTTAAAATGTAGTGTTCATCCTCCTTTATGCATGCGAAAGCTGGAAAACAACTGCAGAAATAAACAACAAATTAGACTCTTTTGAAAACAAATGCCTAAGGGAAATTACTCAGTATAAAGTGGAACGAATTCAAGAACAATGCAGAGATAATGCAGATGAGTGAACAACAACCTGTCTCATGAGTGGAGATGAAAAAGGAGATGAGCATATATCGGTCACATGATGAGAAGAAACAATCAGAGAATCCAAAAACAAGCTATTAAATGGAACTAAATCTCTCTCTCTCTCTCTCTCTCTCTCTCTGAACCTTAAGTGCCTAGGGCATATGGGGCTTCCGTAAGGGTTTTCCGCAAGTGCCTGTCCTTTGTCTTTTATCTGCTCTTCCCCGGGTGGGCCCTCTATTGTTCAACATCCTCTCTGTTGTTCTTCTCCATGTCTCTTTTGGTCTACCCTTACTTCTGCTCCCCTGTGGTGCCCATTTTAGTGCTATTTTTGGTAGTGAGTTGTCAGTCAATCGGAGCACATGTCCCAGCCATCGCCAGCGTCTTTCCTCAATAATTGTTGTCAGTGGCTTCATCTGCATTTCTGCCAACAAGATATTATTTCTTTTGGTGTTTGGCCAAAATATTTTTCTAATTTTTCGTAAACATTTAGTCAGGAAAGAATTCAGTTTGTTTTCTATGATTTTGGTGATTTTCCAGCATTCACTTCCATAGAGTAGTACACTTAGAACATTACTCTTAAATATCCTGATTTTCGTCTTCATGCTTAGTTTTTAGATTTCCATATAGTCTGCAGCATTGCAAAAGCCTGGTTTGCTCTAGTAAGTCTGCTGTTGATGTCCTCTGTGCTGTCTCCATTTTCTACCAATCTGCTGCCAAGTTATACAAATTCGTTGACCTCCTCCACTAACTTACTATCTATGCTGAGTACATTTCTGTTGTTCATATTTTGCTACATTAACTTTATCTTTTCTATTTTGATCTTTAATCATATATTGTTAGCATTCTGAGTTAGCTTGTTTAATGGAACACAATAGGCCGAAGAAAAGAAGTCGACTACGTGAAATTTCCAAGAGGATATTTCTAAGGGAGGCCAAATTAGTACTCATAAAATCCCTTGGTGAGGTTGAAAGCTCACCGAAAACAGGAAAACTCGGCGAACTAGAATGCGAGAACTATGTGATGTTTAACGTCACGGGAAGGATGTAAGATGTACGATGATTCTGTACATGGTTGAGACTGCATATTTTTATCTGGTGTAGTGGGAGCCACAGACGCAATACTCATCGTGAATGAGAAAAGGTCAACTAACCATAACCTGTGTCAAGATTATCGAGTCAAAGTTGGCAAAGACCCTATTCTACCTCCACGAGGTGCCCAAGGTAACAGATAGTTCATCTAGCTGAGGGAATAACGATGGAAACGAGTAGGCGAAGAAGGTCTTACAAATAAACAACATCGAAGTCAGAGTATGTCAAGCCGAAAGATGCAGATATCAGAGCCAATCTACAGTGAACAAAACTTAAAACTGTAAAGGAAGAGAAAACAGTTTTTATTTTCGTACAGCTTTTATATGTCTGAGTGGCGAAGTGGTTAGTGCACTGGTCTTCCGTGGCGAAGTCAGGGGTTTGAATCCCGCCGGAGGCATCCCAGTCACCCAGCTGTAGAAATGGGTACCCGACTTCTTCTGGAGTTGGGGAAGGAAAGGCGGCCAAGCATGATACTGACCATATCAACCTCTAATGTGCTGACAGGTCAAGGAAAATATGGGCACTAACACCATATTCCTATGTGCCTCTAAGGCATGACAGGGTTACCTTTACCATTACAGCTTTTATATTCTATAATCAGTATTATGTGATATGCTTTTTTTCTGATCATTTAATGTAGTAGCCTCAAAGCTGTATTTAATTCAAATCTATGAATGTAAAAATCTTGATCCATACATATACTATATACCCCCCCCCCCCACGTTTATATGCTCATTCCGGCCTCCCTTATGACCACAGCTATTCAGTCTAACAATGGTGATCTGTGGACTTTCTATATATCTGACGCCACATTTAGAATCATGAAACTATTAGTTACTTATCAATGATAACTTATTCTGTAGATGCAGAATAACGGCAATAACAATCATGAACATTGTCGATAAGGAAAAATAAACAAACTTTCTTTTATTTTCTTTAAAACTGACTCAAGACAAATGAAACGTTTAAAGAGTTAAATGCATTTCAATTCATTATTGTCTCCTCACTGACAATCATCCCATTAATATGTGTTTAGTTTGCTTATTTCAGGGCTAAACACATGCACAAATGTTTTAAATAGTACTATCACCAGAACCATTAACTTCGGTATGGTGACAAGAACTCTGGTATTGTGAATAGAACTATGAATTCTGATATTGTGATTAGAAGAACTATGAACTCTGGTATTGTGACTAGAACTATGAACTCTGGTATTGTGACTAGAACTATGAACTCTGGTATCGTGATTAGAACTATGAACTCTGGTATTGTGATTAGAACTATGAATTCTGGTATTGTGATTAGAACTATGAACTCTGGTATTGTGACTAGAACCATGAACTTTGGTACCGTGACTAAAGCAATGAAATCTAGTATTGTGACTCTTTCTCTCTGATAGAAAAAGTAACCTAAGAATATGAGTTGGGTGAGTTAATAGTGATACGCCTCCTCACAAATATGCGCTTTCTCGTCTTACTAGAGGACGTGGTTCAAGTTGAATCATTATTTGACTGCTTACCACTTTTCTTTCTCTCACATCTAAATTGTTTTGTCTACTATTTTTCCTTCTCTCACATCTAAACTGCTTTGTCTACTTTTTTATTTGTTTGTTGAGGTTAATCATGCAGCACTGTGCTATGTTACTTTAAAACTGAGATTATACACAGTTTCACAACTTTTGGAAATATACAATCCCTGTCTCATTAGCCTGGATATGATATTAAATTGTTTTCTACAGCACATACTATCACATATGCAGTATTTGTATCTTATGTCAACAGCACAGACTATCACATATATAGTATGTGTATCTTATATCAACAGCACATACTATCACATGTACAGTATTTGTATCGTCTGAAAATCGACAGGTAACACTCTGCCGCTAACCATTCAATCAGTGATTTGTAGCAGGAAGGTTCGATCAAGAAAGTGCTTTCTATCATCTTTTTGTCCCCTGTTCAATTTCTGTATATAGGAGCGGCCCATTGAAATTTCGTGGAAAGTGTACTAAAACTTCGCCATATATGGTAATCCAGATTTACGCATCAGTCGTTCCATAGTGATAAGGCCTGCTCCAAGAGCTCTATAAGAATACATGTGCAGGTGGCCGTCAGTCATTCGGAGCTGTAGCCAGTAAGAGCGAAGTGTCTGAGAGTCTTGTAATTTTGTGTTCAATTTATCTAAACAATCATCATGATGGATGAAGAGGTTGCTGCTCTTGTTGTAGACAATGGCTCCGGTATGTGCAAGGCCGGTTTCGCTGGAGATGATGCCCCAAGAGCTGTCTTTCCTTCCATCGTCGGCAGACCCCGTCATCAGGTGAGTTCATGTTTATTAATGAACTTCAAATCTGTAATAGACAAGATCTTGGTACACTAAATCATAACGTTACCTTAAATAAATAACAAACAAACATTAAAATGATTGGTCCTGACATATTTGGTGGTCCACTGATTTGAGGCTTCACTCGATTAGCAGAAGAGCTACAAATGTCCCTATTTTGTAGATGAAATGATATAAGAAATATTATACATCATTACTGGCAACTAAAGGATGAATTAAGATTAGATATATTGTAAAACGTTTAAAAAAAAGCAGACATCAAACTAGCAGCTTTCTCAAGTCTTGGTCGCTACAAATCCTGTCACATTTAATTACAAAACACAACAGTAGGTCACTAGACAGTGGTGAGAGAAAAGAATTATGGATGACTATCCATAACTGTTGTGACAAATACTTCATGGGTTTGTTCACTTCATTAAAGGGATATTACACACAAGCTGAGCAATACTAATAACCCTGTCTTGATATTACTTTTCTGCATACATCAATATTCTCTATAAATAGATGAGGGTTTTTAAACACTATGTTTCATGTGAATACTTCTAGTTGTTGATATAAAGATCTAAAACGGCATCCAGAACACTGAGGTCTATTTACTTTTCAGCAGACAATTAAGAGTGAAATAAGTGACGTTATATAATTGTCCCTGTTGTATTGTTAATTCTATTCTAAGTAGTAAGAACATATTATTTTAATTTTTCAGGGTGTGATGGTTGGTATGGGCCAGAAGGACAGCTATGTTGGTGATGAGGCACAGTCCAAGAGAGGTATCCTCACTCTCAAGTATCCCATTGAGCATGGTATTGTCACCAATTGGGATGATATGGAGAAGATTTGGCATCACACCTTCTACAATGAGCTGAGAGTTGCACCAGAAGAGCATCCGGTTCTGCTTACAGAGGCTCCACTCAACCCCAAGGCCAACAGAGAGAAGATGACCCAGATCATGTTTGAAACTTTCAATTCTCCAGCCATGTATGTCGCCATCCAAGCCGTGCTTTCTTTATACGCATCAGGTCGTACAACTGGTATTGTGTTGGATTCTGGTGATGGTGTAACCCACACTGTCCCAATTTATGAAGGTTATGCTCTTCCGCATGCCATCATGAGACTGGACTTGGCTGGTCGTGACCTCACAGATTACCTCATGAAGATCCTCACAGAGAGAGGCTACAGCTTCACCACCACAGCTGAGAGAGAAATTGTTCGAGACATCAAAGAGAAGCTTTGCTATGTGGCCCTTGATTTTGAGCAAGAGATGGCAACAGCTTCCACATCATCTTCATTAGAGAAGAGTTATGAATTGCCTGATGGACAGGTCATCACCATTGGTAACGAGCGTTTCAGATGTCCAGAAGCCATGTTTCAGCCTTCTTTCCTTGGTATGGAAACCGCAGGTATTCATGAAACCACCTACAACTCCATCATGAAGTGTGACGTCGACATCCGTAAAGACTTGTATGCCAACACTGTATTGTCTGGTGGAACTACCATGTATCCAGGCATTGCTGACCGCATGCAGAAGGAAATCACCAACCTGGCTCCATCCACAATGAAGATCAAGATCATTGCTCCACCTGAACGTAAATACTCTGTCTGGATTGGAGGATCCATCCTGGCCTCTCTGTCAACCTTCCAACAGATGTGGATCTCTAAACAAGAGTATGATGAGTCTGGCCCATCTATTGTCCACAGAAAGTGTTTTTAAAGAACTTACATCATTTCTGTTTTACAATGTGAAATATTTTGTGGCTGCACTTTTTCTTTATATATTTATTAGCCATTACTAAAAAGGGAACTTAGCGATTTTATTGTTTCTTGCATAATGCTCAATGTATTCCAAAGCCGGTCATATTCATCTCTACCATGGCCGAAGTGCTTTTTACTTTATCCATTTCTTTTCTTCAAGGAAACTGTTAACAGTTTATACAAATGTTTATTTCCAACAGTTTATACAAATGTTCTATTTCTATAATCTACATTTATCTGCTGTTATTTGTTATATTAAAATCTGAAATTATTTGTCTACATTTTTCTCTCTTTGTTACTTCTGATTGTGTTCCTGTTTTATAAACGAGTATAGCAGTATAATTGAATGTTAGGATGTAAGATAGATAACTCATCTGAGAATTGGAGTATTTGTATAAAATGACTTATCTTCTAAAGTAATCAGCTGTGAGTAGAGTCCATCTGCTGTGTCTCGGGTTGCACGAGGGTCACGGTTAAGGTATGACCAGGAAAAAGGTCAGGTGAGAGAGAAATCATATGACTGAGGGACAGTTGTGTTTTGTGTATCGTCTGATATAGACGTAGATTAATCGGTTAGAAATGTTGTTGTTTAGTGAATTAGATGTAGAATAGAGTGTATTGGGATGTTCAGATGGCGACAGCAGTCTGCCGGAACATATATTATATCGTGGAGATGTCCAGCCTTGTGTCCATGGATTTTGTTGATGCCTTTTGTCGTTCTCGTCATATCGCTCATCGACTCATCGTCACCTCGTGCATCATTAAAGTCATTTCAACTGTAAAGTTGCTGCTTTTGTATTACTATTTCCATTGAGAGAGAATGAACCTGGGAGCAAGTAAGTCTGTGAAGTGAATAACAAAACGGACGCAAAACAACGCAGGGTTGTCGTAGATTAAATGAGATAAAATATTAACAGTAATTAGTAAAGTCAACACTTGTCGTTGTAAACAGAAAGAACATTATTCCAATGGACAATAGTGGAAATTTACAGAGAGATGAGCAACAAGTTTACATTCTACACATAGAAGAGCAGAAGATTGAATCACACAGAGAAATCGATCAGAGGAATCAGCCCGAGTATCTTGCTTTACGAGTTTGGGCTTCTAATAGAGCAGTGAAAGAAAAATCACAAGGTCACCTATCCTCTCCTGTTCAAGCCTACCCCACCCCCGCTTACCTGTTAGTGAACTCTGTTATACCCAGCAATCTGTCAAAGCATACATCATCTACCAGTTGGTGAACTCTGTTATGCCCAGCAATGTTCCAAAGCCTACCTCACCTACCAGTTGGTGAACTCTGTTATACGAAGCAATGTGGCAAAGCCTACCTCACCTGTCAGTTAGTGAACTCTGTTATACGAAGCAATGTGCCAAAGCCTGCTCCATCTAACAGTTAGTGTACTCTGTTATAATCAGCAATGTGTCAAGGTCTACATCAACTACCAGTTAAGAGCTCTGTTATACCCAGCAATATGTCCAAACCGGGCCACAAACCAAGCAGACAGCGAGTATGGATAGTAAACGAGGCAAAGCTGAAATCTGACCCAAGTCTAAACCCTGTGTCTCGACAGCATCATTGAAATCTGACCCAAGTCTAAACCCTGTGTCTCGACAGCATCATTGAAATCTGACCCAAGTCTAAACCCTGTGTCGCGACAGCATCACCGAAAACTCTGATCCGTGGTAATGACCTTCGCCTTGAGTATCGACATCAACACCGAAATATTCTTTCCGCGTGCTGCATACTTTGCTTTTTGTTTTAACGTTCTTAGATGACCATCTAATATGTTCTTTTTGATGTTCTTAGAACCAAACTTAGACTTTTCGATACCAATGTAAAGACTGTTCTGCTATATGATTCGGAGACATGGATTATAACCAAGACAATACAACAGAGAATACAAACATTCATGAACTACTGATTAAGGAGGACTGTAAGCATTAAATGACAGAACAAGATCAGGAACGAGAAGGTCTGGGAAAGGGGAGGACAAGAACCAATGAACTTACAAATCATGTCTAGGAAGTGGAAGTGGATTGGCCACAGTCTGAGGAAACCCGACACCAGCATAGGAAGACAGGCAGTGACATGGAATCCTCAAGGAAATAGAACACGAGGAAGTTCTAGACTTAATTAGAGAAGAGAAATTATGATAGCGTGAACTAGGATTTATGATCGATCGTATTAGTGTACTCTACTAACACTAAATTTTAAACATTAGACATGTGGTTTGGCCACACACTGTACTTTACTGTGGTAGTATGTGTGTGTGTGTGTAGCTAACTGTCTTAAAGTTGTGAACTCTTCAATCACTATTACAACGTCAGTACTTACAGAGCAGATTTACTAGGCTGCTACACAAGTGACACAACAGACGTCACATTACACCGTATGACAACGACAACCCAGGGCGACTACCATTGCATTTCCATACACGAACATGACTATTCACATAGTCTACTCACTCAAAACCACAGTTGAACCTACAAACATGAGTCCAGTTATCACAGGATTGAACAGATACAGAAATCACAACAGTTTAGTGATTAATTCCCATTTGTTAAATGCGTGTTGCAAATGGACGTTAGTGTGTACCTGATGTAAACAATTAACATGAGAATATAAAAATGGTCCGGCCGTTAGCGTCGCATTCATTCATTCATTTGCATGTCCCTTGCGGAACTTTGCCTCTCAAACAGCACTCCTGTAGGCCTCTCGGTTGTGAGCAAGATGGCCTGCTGCTGCTGCGTCCATTTGCAGATCGTCAACGATTTCTTGCAGCTATCTTCGTTTTGGTCTTCCTCTTTTTCCTTTTCCCATTATGTATCCTTCCAATACGGTCTTCTCTAAATTATCATGACGTTTAATGTGTCCAAAATATTTAAGTTTTCTCTCTTTAATCCTCTTTACTAACCAGCCTTCTTCAATATTAAGCTCTTGTAGTATATACATGTCGCATACAACAACAAAAAAACAACATACCTCATATACAGTGAAAACTCCAACACAGTCTTCCAAGACAGAATCACATTTTTTACCTAAAAGGACAATCAACTACAACACTACTTAAATAACTTTACAACCTTGTGTCCTAAAAAGGACAATCAACTACAACACTACTTAAATAACTTTACAACCTTGTGTCCTAAAAAGGACAATCAACTACAACACTACTTAAATAACTTTACAGCTCTGTGTCCTAAAAAGGACAATCACTAACAAAAACTACATTTCTACTAACAGAGGTACAGCCTCTCTAACACAACTGAAATTATTTCTGAACTACATTTACACTGTTACTCTGATACTTCTAACATAATCACTCTCATCTTGATCATAATCACATTCTATAATAATCATACAATCCTATGATAATACAACATCCTATTAAAATGACTCTGATTCTCTCTGAGCCTAAAATATTTCATAAAAAAATCTACCTAAGTTTCCTGAATATTCCATCATGCAAAGCAATATTCTTGTGAATGTACCTCTTTTTATATACTTTTGTTCCTAAAACAAACAATTCTCTAAAAATTATATAGTAACCTGAGTTGCTTGGCAACGCGAAGAGTAGGAATAATGGGTCAGTTATTGGTCAAGTTCAGAGATGCGCGTCACTGAGAAAAAAAATCGGCTTACTGGTCCAGTATATAAAGATAACATGATAGAATTCTAGTCAGTCGGGATTTGTAAGATGAGCAAATCGAGGGAGGTTGTGTTGTCGTTCGAGTGCGTATGAGAGTGTATATCGTCTATGGATGAACATGTAAGTGTTACGTTACTACTGACGGTTTTATTTCTGTCATGTGAACGCGTGAATGGCTGTGCTGTGAACACCTCCGATCCATCCCGACCCACGTAGTCATGATTAGGATAACTGAAGGGTACATGAATAATTATAATTCTAGTGTAATATATTTGTCTATGTAAAATTTAGAGGTTTTGGTAATTTGCAATGATGACTTATGTGTCACATAAATAGTTATTACTGAATTTTATGAATATGTACGTAATAACAATTATTGCTATTAGTTCCTTATAATACACCAGATACTCAGTCATTTAAAGATCAAGATTAGATATCTTGTATGAGACGATTATTTTCAGATCAAACTAACTTGCATACGCAAGATGTTGTGTACAAGGGATTAAAATTGATTCTTTAGAAGTTCCATTGTAGATCAAGATAATATCTATGAATCTGAATATTTAAGGAAATCATTTGTATGATTATGTTGTCAACGATATAAGCTGATGAATGAACAATATAAAGTGATGATCCTTTGTTTGATTGTGCTAAAGTGTGTAAAAAGATGATTAACAAAAGTATAAGTTTATGATTATTCCAAGAAGAATTGTTTAATTGTGCTGCTTTTCATTTGTGTCGATATGTAGTGTATAATCATCTTTCAACTATACCATAAAAATACAACATAACAACACATAAATAACTTTACAATCTTGTGTCCTAAAAAGGACAATCAACTACAACACTACATAAATAACTTTACAACCTTGTGTCCTAAAAAGGACAATCAACTACAACACTACATAAATAACTTTACAACCCTGTGTCCTAAAAAGGACAGTCACTAACAAAAACTACATTTCTACTAACAGAGGTACAGCCTCTATGAACATTACTGAAATTACTTCTGAACTACATTTACATTGTTACTCTAATACTTCTAACATAATCACTCTCATCTTGATCATAATCACATTCTATAATAATCATACAATCCTATGATAATACAACATCCTATTAAAATGACTCTGATTCTCTCTGAGCCTAAAATATTTCATAAAAAAAATCTACCTAAGTTTCCTGAATATTCCATCATGCAAAGCAATATTCTTGTGAATGTACCTCTTTTTATATACTTTTGTTCCTAAAACAAACAATTCTCTAAAAATTATATAGTAACCTGAGTTGCTTGGCAACGCGAAGAGTAGGAATAATGGGTCAGTTATCGGTCAATTTCAGAGATGCGCGTCACTGAGAAAAAAAATCGGCTTACTGGTCCAGTATATAAAGATAACATGATAGAATTCTAGTCAGTCGGGATTTGTAAGATGAGCAAATCGAGGGAGGTTGTGTTGTCGTTCGAGTGCGTATGAGAGTGTATATCGTCTATGGATGAACATGTAAGTGTTACGTTACTATTGACGGTTTTATTTCTGTCATGTGAACGCGTGAATGGCTGTGCTGTGAACACCTCCGATCCATCCCGACCCACGTAGTCATGATTAGGATAACTGAAGGGTACATGAATAATTATAATTCTAGTGTAATATATTTGTCTATGTAAAATTTAGAGGTTTTGGTAATTTGCAATGATGACTTATGTGTCACATAAATAGTTATTACTGAATTTTATGAATATGTACGTAATAACAATTATTGCTATTAGTTCCTTATAATACACCAGATACTCAGTCATTTAAAGATCAAGATTAGATATCTTGTATGAGACGATTATTTTCAGATCAAACTAACTTGCATACGCAAGATGTTGTGTACAAGGGATTAAAATTGATTCTTTAGAAGTTCCATTGTAGATCAAGATAATATCTATGAATCTGAATATTTAAGGAAATCATTTGTATGATTATGTTGTCAACGATATAAGCTGATGAATGAACAATATAAAGTGATGATCCTTTGTTTGATTGTGCTAAAGTGTGTAAAAAGATGATTAACAAAAGTATAAGTTTATGATTATTCCAAGAAGAATTGTTTAATTGTGCTGCTTTTCATTTGTGTCGATATGTAGTGTATAATCATCTTTCAACTATACCATAAAAATACAACATAACATCACATAAATAACAGGCATCATGTAGCCTATTAAAAAATATATTATTCCTACACTCTGGTAGAAAGAGTAACCTAGGAATAAGAGATGGGCGAGTTAATAGTGTTAAGCCTTCTCACAAATATGTGCTTTCTCGTCTTACTGGAGGCCGTGGTTCGAGTCGAATCATTATTTGACTGCTTACCACTTTTCTTTCTCTTACATCTGAACTGCTTTGTCTGCTTTTCTTTTTCTCTCATATCTGAACTACTGTGTCTACTATTTTTCTTTCTCTCATGTTTAAATTGCTTTATTCACTTTTTTTTTATTATTATCTCACATCTAAACTGCTTTGACTAGTAGTCTGATATTTCCAGTTACTAGATATTCAATGTTCTCCATTTCTCCCATATAAACTGCTTTGTCTACTATTTTCCTTTCTCTCACATCTGAACTGCTTTGTTTACTATATTTCTATCATATTTAAATTGCTTTACTTAATTTTTTTTATCATTATCTCACATCTAAACTGCTTTAACTAGTAGTCTGATATTTCTAGGTTCTAAATACTCAATGTCCTCTATTTCTCACATATAAACTGCTTTGTCTACTATTTTTCTTTCACTCACATCTGAACTGCTTTGTTTACTATTTTTCTTTCTATCATATTTAAATTGCTTTACTTAATTTTTTTTTGATTACCTCACATTTAAAATGGTTTGACTAGTAGTCTGATATTTCCAGGTTTTAAATATTCAGTGTCCTCTATTTCTCACATATAAACTGCTTTGTCTAATATTTTTCTTTCTGTAACATCTAAACTGCTTTGATTACTAATTTTCTTCTCTGACGTCCAAACTATTTTATCTACTATTTTTCGAGGTTGATCACCCAGCACTGTGCTAGTTACGTTAAAAACTCTGTTTGCAAGTATATTTTCACTACTTTTGGAAACATATCAATCCTGGTCTCATTAGTGTGGATGTGCTATTAAATTCCTTTCTATCTGTTGAAAATATGCCACGTAAGATAAAGTACTGACAAGATATGTTTTCAAACTCATCACTAGGCGGTATTGCTTTTTGAGTTTCATTAAAACTTTCCAGCTCAGCAGATAAAAAAAAAGTTGTCATCACTACCCAAGTTATGTCAACAGCACAGGGTATCACATACACAGTATTTGTATCTTTTGTCAACAGCACAGACTATCATATATACAGCATTTGTATCTTATGCCAACAGCACAGACTGACAAATACAAAGTATCTGTATCGTGTGAAAATCGACAGCTAACAATCGGCCATACAGAAGCCGCTAATCAGTCAGTCACTGCCTGGTAGTTCACAGGCTTGGGTGGTGGGGAAGGTTCGATCAAGCAAGTGCATTCTATTAGCTTTTTGTCCCTTGCTCATTTTCTGTATATGGACATGGCCCGCTGAAATTTCGTGGAAAGTGTAGTAAAACTTCGCCATTTATGTAAGTACAATGTATCTATTTATATTTATCCAGATTTACGCATTAGTCGAACCATGGTGATAAAGTCAGTTCGAAGCGCTCTACCTGAACAGATATGCAGGTGGTCGTCAGTCATTAGGAGTTGTAGCCACTAAGGGTGAAATGTCTGAATGTCTTGTATTATTGTGTTTAATTTATCTAAACAATCATCATCATGTGGGACTGTGAAGATGTTGCTGCTCCTGTTGTAGACGGTGGCTCCGGTATGTGCAAGGCCTGCTTCGCTGGAGATGATGCCCCAAGAGTTGCCTTTCCTCCCATCGTCGGCAGACCCCGTCATCAGTTCATGTTTATTACTGAACTTCAAATCTATAATAGACAAGACCTCGATACACTAAACCATAAAGTTGCATTAAATAAATATAAATTAGTGCTTCGCGATAAAGTTAACATTTATAAATATAAATCAGAACTTCATGAGTAAAAAAACAAAAACATTAAAATGATAGGTCCTGAGATATTTGTTGGTCCACTGATTTGAGGCATCTCGGTCGCCATAATAGCTAGAAATGTTCCTATTTTGTTGAACAACTTATATAAGAAATATTCTAAATCGTTGAGCAATAGAGGTCTCACCTGGGCAAAAGCGGAAAAAAAGCAAAGCCCTGGCATTTCTGGAAAAACCTTGCGGAAGCCCCATATGTCCTGGGCACTTACGGTTCAGAAAGAGATAAAGAGAGAGAGAGAGAGAGACAGAGAGAGACAGAGAGAGAGAGAGAGAGAGAGTGATATTGTAACAAGTTTTTTATTTAAGCAAAAATCGCACTAGCAGCTTTTTGAAGTCCTTGTCGTTGTCAATTCTGTCACATTAAATTACAAAACACAACAGTAGGTCGGCAGACACTGGCGAGAGGAAAGAATTATGGACGACTGTAACATAAGGGAACATGTTTTAATCTTAGTGGGAATATATATATATATATAACTTAAACATAGACAGCATGTATTGGTATGACAGCGTGCTTAGAAAAATAAATTTAACCAACCCACAAGTTGGTCAAATAGTATTCTATGGGTAACCAGACCTGCGGCCCACCAGTCATGTAATATCTTCTTCATATAATATTCGCCTCGCTGAAAAGTGTTGGCTGAGCTCATTTCTACATCACAATATATAAAAAGTAAGTGAAAAATGTTCAAGCTTTATAATTATCTGTTGGGTATAAACTGAGGCCCCACTGGATGAAACCGTGAGTTTAACGTTCACTGTGGGTAAATATATTTAAGAATTTAATAAGAGATTTATGCCAGAGAATGTAAAGTATTTAGATCAGCAAGGATTACAGCGGAACAGTATTGGAGAATCATACTGGAGACAACCAGAAAAAATTATTACTGAAATGAACGAGAACGATTCAGAGACAAGTAACAGGAAATGAAATGGCGGAAAATCGAAAAAAAAAACAATAACTGAAAAGATTTTTACTATACTTCGAATTTCTTCATATAGTTTTCAGAGCTTACAACACTTCTTTTGAAATATTTTCATTTACCCGTACTTCTTCTTATATCTTATATCCTTCCCGTGCCGTTAAACGTCACATAGGGCTCGCAAAGTAGTTCGCCAATTTTTCCTGTCTTCGGCGAGTCTTTCAACCTCATCAAAGGATTTTATGCCTGTTAATTTTGCCTCTCTTAGTAATGTCCTCTTCAGAGTTTCACGTGGTCTGCCTCTTTTTCTTCGGCCTGTTGTGTTCCACTTGATAGCTTGTTTTGGGATTCTCTGATCATTTCTTCTCATCACGTGACCAACATATGTCCATCTCCTTTTCCTGATCACCCGTACTTACATGTAGCAAAATGTGCATGTAACAGTAAAAAAACTGTAATATTTGTTATGGCTTGGGACTCTACAAAAATTTGAAGTTTATCATATGTGACGCTTACCTTGAAGCAAGCTTGGCCATACCTGCCATATGCTTAACATGCGGCTGTGGGTAAATCATACTTCTTGAGTATGTTCGCTTCACTAAAGAGATTACACACAAGCTGAGCAATACTAATAACCGAATATATTGATATTATTTTTATGCAAACATCCACATTCCATATAAATAGATGACGGTTTTTTAAACACTATGTTTCATGTGAATACTTCTAGCTGTTGATGTAAACATCTAAAATGGCATCCATAACACTGAGTTCTATTTACTTTTCAGCAGACAATTAAGAGTGAAATAAATGACGTTATATAATTATCCCTGTTATATTGTTAATTATATTTTAAGTAGTAAGAACATATTACTTTTAATTTTTCAGGGTGTGATGGTTGGTATGGGGCAGAAAGACAGCTATGTTGGTGATGAGGCACAGTCTAAGAGAGGTATCCTCACTCTCAAATATCCCATTGAGCATGGTATTGTCACCAACTGGGATGATATGGAGAAAATCTGGCATCACACCTTCTACAATGAGCTGAGAGTTGCACCAGAAGAGAACCCGGTTCTGCTTACACCCCAATGCCAACAGAGAGAAAATGACCCAGATCATGTTTGAAACTTTCAATTGTCCAGCCATGTATGTTGCCATTCAAGCAGTCCTTTCTTTACATGCATCAGGTCTTACAACTGGTATTGTTCTGGATTCTGGTGATGGTGTAACCCACACTGTTCCAATCTATGAAGGTTATGCTCTACTCCATGCCATCCAGAGTGCCCATCTAGCCTAGAGTTATACTTTCTCACCGGAAAACCTTAACGTGATTAGGAATCGTATATATCCGCGCCAGGTGAGAGGTGGTTGCCCATCTAGACTGCACTGGTTCAGTGTCTGCGACTTCAGCACTTTGTGGTCGTGGCCGTTACCCTTTCTAGCTATGACCAGGACGGAGCTTTTGTCCAGGAGGACGAATCCTCACCACTAGTGAGTTTCACTCCTGGGTTAAGCCAATTTAGGCGTATTATCCCAGTATGGGTGTATATAAGGACGAGACCGGCCTCTAGAGCGAAGGCGCTATGATATGAGTAGCCATCAAGTTTTGCCCCTGGTTTAGGCAGGTTTAGGCATAGTGCCCCAGTATGGGTGTGTATCGGACGTGGCCGGCCTCCAGAGCAGAGGTACCGTGGTATGAGTAGCTCTCGCCCAGAGACTACTGGACATCCGATTAAACTTCACTTTATTCTTTCCATCACCTTTTTTCACAACACGGCAACACTATTCGCATTTTTGCATTTCTTCACTGACAGGGAGGAGTTTCACACCACACGCGGCAGCCGAAGAATCTCGCCACCAGCGTATTAGTTTAAGTATTAGTTTAATCCCTGGCTTAAGCCGGTTTAGGAATCTGAGCTAATGGCCGGCCTCTAGAGCAGAGGTGCTATGATGTGAGTAGCTCTGATCGCGAGACTACTGGCTACTTCACTTAAACCTTTCCATCACCTTTACCACGACGGTGCCGCGCGGTAACCCTAATCGTAGCTTTCTACATTGGCCTGGCTGAGTTTCACCCAACGCACGGCAGCTGAAGAATCTCGCCAGCAGGGGTAAATGAGCTACCAAACATGATTCTCACCTACCTGAAACGTCTGGTTTTCGGGTGCCAGATATTCGCCTTCGCTCCTTCTCATGTCAGTTTCAACAGTTCTGCCACGAGAAGGCCAGGAGCTGGACGTGGACTGTCAGACGCTATTTGAGACGCACGCCTGGGAGACATTTAATTGGAGTGGAGAGCGTATCCTCCACTCCACATCTGGCTATAACAGTTTTTAGAACCATCACAAGGTCAGTGAGGTGTTTTCTTTTGAGGTTGGACCTCCAATGTTCTGACATTATTTTTCTTATTGGAAAGAACGTATGTTTTTTTTTCTGGAGGGGGTAGGCGAAATCGCTTTGATGCAAAAGAAGAATTATAAGTTAATGTTTTTATGGACAAGTTTTTTTTTAACAAGATGTAAATATTATCGTAAATGTTTTTTTCCTTTAATGATTATGAAGGATGATATTGATAGAATGTAGTTACCATGTGTATAGACGAAATAATTCATAATGTTTACGGTTAACATTCCGACCAAAAAGAAGGGTAGGTGATTGCAAAGTCAATTTTGTTGTATTATCGTTCAGATGGAAAGATATTTTGGTAGTTTAGTACTTACAAGGCACTCTGTTAGTTTTTTTGTTTGTTTGTTGTTTGTTTTTGTAGTCATAATGTTAACAATATGACTAAAATATTAGCAGATATATACCATGGCCTTGTAAGTAATGATTATATTTGTTATTATTATTATGGATATGATATGAATATATTGTAGGCATAATAGTAACATATAATAGGAAAATAAAAAGTAAATAGGAAAATTAGAGCACGGTAGAAAAAAAAAAAAACTTCCTTGACACTGTATGACTGGACTCTGACACGTGTACACAGAATAGAAAAGACGAATAGAAGAGACAGACACAATGAAAAGCCAAGTCATAATAAAACCTCCGACATGAAAGAGCAAGATAATGACTTAGGTAAATGACAATTGTATAGACGAATTTGACACGTTTGACACCTATTAGTGTTAGGACGCTATTAAACGTTATTGCACACGGTTTTTAAATAAAGAAGTGACCAGCTCGGCCAGCTGACAAATTAAATATTTAGAGACATGGCCTTTTGGACAGTTGACTTACGACATATAAGTCACGGGGCAGTTTGAACGACAGACAATGAGAACACTCATGGGAACCAGTAGACATCTGAAGGGTGGAGCCAAAATACTTGTTGGTTAATCCATCAAGCTGGACTTGAAGATAAAAAGGCGAGCGGAGAGACAGGAGGGAACGAAGAAATACGAAAGTACAGAGATTGATTGATTGATTGATTGATCTTTATTTCAAAAAGGTTAAGAATTGGGCACGCAGGCCCGTCTGACGTTCTGCCCTTTAAGAGAGAGAGAGGAGAGAGTAGACAGAGGACGGAGCGTGAAGACGGAAGAACAAAGAAGGTCAGTGAGTAGAGACCGGTCAAGACGTCAAAGTAAGGAGCACGAGAAGGTAAGAGCCCCCAAGAAGAGGAACTCCAGAGGCTAGCGGACAAGTGAGGGGGATCGTCAGAAGTTGACAGAGAAAAGAAGAACAGCGGAGGAAGAACAGACGATCAGGAATCAGACAGACAAGAGGAGAATCAGATAAGAACAGCAGAAGGGGAACACAGATCAGAAAAATAACAGAAGAACAGTAGAGTGAAGAGGACACAAACACAGAAGAACAAGAAAGAGAACGAGACGCTAGTGAATCAGAAGTAGTATTAAACTGAAGATGTGGTTCAAGTGATTAAGAAGATTTGATACTTTTGGAACTTCGAGTAAAATGATTTTAGACGAGAAATTAGCTGACCACGTGTTGCAGATCTGATATAATAGTGAGTTAGGAAATGTTCTCGTATCAAGTGTAGAATATTGTGAAGTTGAGAACATTGAGAAATGCTGCATGTAGAATATTATAGAGTTTAATATTGTGAACAAATGATTATGTGCTTCACGACGAAACTAACGAAGTTTATGTCATATTACATCTTATTTCAAGTGATGTTGTGAACAATAAATCTGATGCCTTAATTGTCGGAATAATTACAAAATGCCGTGAACTTTCATTGGACTTGTTCCGTCTCTGATCTAGTGAATGTGGTAAAGTTTTGTGAAACTTGTGATGTGTTAATCAAAGAGCATCTGTAAGATTCAATACCATAGAACTATTCTATAATATGGAACTATTCATCAGTATATGTTTCACAAATGTCAGTATTATATTTGACTAATATTTTTTCTTTCTCTCATATATAATCCGCTTTGTCTATTAATTTTTCTTTCTATCTCATATAATCTGCTTTGTCTATTATTTTTTCTTTCTCTCCCTTCTAAAGTGCTTTGTCTATTATTTTTCTTTCTGTCACATATAAAGTGCTTTGTCTAATCATTTTTTTCTTTCTCTCATAGGTAACTTGTTTTATCTACTATTTCTCTTTCTCTCATATATAAATTGCTTTGGGTATTATTTTTTTCTCTCACATTTAAACTGCTTTGTCCACTATTTTTCATTCTCTCACATCTAATATGCTTGTCTACTATTGTTTTCTATCACATCTAAACTGCTTTGTGTATTATATATTTTTTTAGGTTAATCATCCAGCACTGTGCTATGTTAAACTCAGATTGCACGTAGATTTTTACTATTTTTGGAATCTTATCAATCCTGGTCTAGTTAGCCTGGATGTAGTATTAAATTGCTACCTACCTGTTGAAAATCTTCCAGGTAGGATAAAGTAATGGCAAGGTATGTTTCACTCTCATCATTTCTCTTAGGCGGTATTGGTTTTAAGTTTCATTAAAATTTACCAGCTTAGCAGATTTTAAAAAAAAATTGACATCAATACCCAAGTTATGTCAAAAACACAGAATATCACATATACAGTATTTTCATCTTATGTCAACAGCATAGAATATCACATATACAGTATCTGTACCATTTTTCATTTCTCATTAATAATTTTATCATTAACAAATGCTGAATGACTGTGACTGATTGAAAGATGTATGATGAAGGGCAGAATGTGATAGGGGCCTGCGTGCCCAATTTTTAACCCTTTGAAAATAAAGTATGTTCGTTCGTTCGTTCTGTATCTTATGAAAACAGGACAGACTATCACATATACAGTATTTGTATGTTATGTCAACAGCACAGACGATCATATATACAGTATATGTATTTTATATGAACAGCACAGACTATCTCAGACACAATATTTGTATCTTATATCAACAGCACAGACTATCACATATACAATATTTGTATCGTGTGAAAATCGACAGCTAACACTCGGCCATAAAGAAGCCGCTAACCATTCAGTCTTGGGTTGGTAGCACGCAGGGAAGTTTCAATGAAGTCAAGTGCATTCTATAACCTTTTTATTCCCTCTTCAATTTCTATATATAGGCACGGCCCACCGAAATTTCATGGAACGTGTTGTAAAACCTCGCCATATATGGTAATCAAGATTTACGCATCAGTTGTTCCATGGTGATAAGGCCTGTTCGAAGTGCTCTTTAAGAACAGATGTGCAGGTGGCCGTCAGTCATTTGGAGCTGTAGCCACTAAGAGCGAAGTGTCTGAGAGTCTTGTAATTTTGTGTTCAATTTATCTAAACAATCATCATGATGGATGAAGAGGTTGCTGCTCTTGTTGTAGACAATGGCTCCGGTATGTGCAAGGCCGGTTTCGCTGGAGATGATGCCCCAAGAGCTGTCTTCCCTTCCATCGTCGGCAGACCCCGTCACCAGGTGAGTTCATGTTTGTTAATGAACTTCAAATCTGTAATAGACAAGATCTCGGTGCAATAAATCATAAAGTTATATGGAAACGTTACGATTTAGTTTACCGAAATCTTTAATAAATATAAATCAGTTTTTCATAATAAAGTTACCTTAAACAAATATAAATCAGTGCTTCAAGAGTTAAAAAAAAAAAAAAACAAAAAGACATTAAAATGACAGGTCCTTATATATTTGTTATATATTTGAGGCATCACTCGGTCGCCATAATAGCTAGAAATGTTCATATTTTGTTGAACAACTGATATAAGAAATATTCCAAATCGTTGAACAATAGAGGGCTCACCTGGGCACAAGCGAAAGAAAGCAAAGCATTGGCATTTCTGGAAAACCCTTGCGGAAGCTCCATGTGTCCTGGGCACTTACGGTTCAGAGAGAGAGAGAAAGAGAGAGAGAGAGAAAGAGAGAGAGAGAGAGAGAGAGATTGTTATAATTTTTATTTTTTAAGCAGAAATCGCACTAGCAGCTTTTTCAAGTCCTGGTCGTTGTCAGTCTGGTCACATTTAATAACAAAACACAACAGTAGGTCGCCAGACGCTGTGGAGAAGAAAGAATTATGGCCGACTGAAACATAAGGAAATATGTTTTAATCTTCTAGGGAAATATATGTATATGTATATATATATGTATATATATATGTATATATATGTATATATATATAAGGAACTTAAACATAGACGGAATGTATTGGTATGACAGGTGCTTAGAAAAATAAACTTAACCAGCCTACAAATTGGTCAAATAGTATTCTATGGGTAACCAGACATGCAGCCCACCAGTCATGTAATATCTTTTGCATATAATATGCGCCTTGCTGAAAAGTGTTGGCTAAGCTCATTTTTACATCACAACATTTAAACAGTTAGTGAAAAATGTTCAAGCTTTATAAATTATTAGTTGAGTATAAACCGAGGCTCCACTGGATGACACCGTGAGTTTAATATTCACTGTGGGTAAATATATTTAAGAATGTTAAATGCTTAATTTAATAAGAGATTTGTGCCAGAGAATGTAAAGTATTTAGATCAGCAAGGATTACAGCGGAACAGTAATGGTGAATCATACTGGAGACAACCAGAAAAAATTATTACGTAACTGAACGAGAACGATTCAGAGACAAGTAACAGGAAATAAAATGGCAGAAAACCGAAAAAAAAATAACTGAAAAGATATTGACCGTCCTTCGAGTTTCTTAATATATATTTAAATGCTTACAACAGTTCTTTTGAAATATTTTCGTTTACCCGTACTTACATGTAGCAAAATGTGCGTGTGACGATTAAAAAAAATACTGTGTAATATTTGTTAGGCTTGGGACTCTACAAAAATTTGAAGTTTATCATATGTGACGCTTACCTTGAAGCAAGCTTGGCCATACCTGCCATATGCTTAACATGCGGCTGTGGGTAAATCATACTTCTTCAGTTTGTTCGCTTCACTAAAGAGATTGCACACACAAGCTGACCAGTACTAACAACTGTATCTTGATATGATATTTCTACAAATATCCACACTCTATATAAATAGATGACGGATTTTAAACACTATGTTTCATGTGAATACTTCTAGCTGTTGATCTAAAAATCTAAAATTGCATCTACAATACTGAGTTCTATTTACTTTTCAGCAGACAATTAAGAGTGAAATAAATGACGTTATATAATTATCCCTGTTATATTATTAATTCTATTCTAAGTAGTAAGAACATATTATTTTTAATTTTTCAGGGTGTGATGGTTGGTATGGGCCAGAAGGACAGCTATGTTGGTGATGAGGCACAGTCCAAGAGAGGTATCCTCACTCTCAAATATCCCATTGAGCATGGTATTGTCACCAACTGGGATGATATGGAGAAAATCTGGCATCACACCTTCTACAATGAGCTGAGAGTTGCACCAGAAGAGCATCCAGTTCTGCTTACAGAGGCTCCACTCAACCCCAAGGCCAACAGAGAGAAGATGACCCAGATCATGTTTGAAACTTTCAATTGTCCAGCCATGTATGTTGCCATTCAAGCTGTGCTTTCTTTATATGCATCAGGTCGTACAACTGGTATTGTTCTGGATTCTGGTGATGGTGTAACCCACACTGTCCCAATCTATGAAGGTTATGCTCTACCTCATGCCATCATGAGACTGGACTTGGCTGGTCGTGACCTCACAGATTACCTCATGAAGATCCTCACAGAGAGAGGCTACAGCTTCACCACCACAGCTGAGAGAGAAATTGTTCGAGACATCAAAGAGAAGCTTTGCTATGTGGCCCTTGACTTTGAGCAGGAGATGGCAACAGCTTCCACATCATCTTCATTAGAGAAGAGTTATGAATTGCCTGATGGACAGGTCATCACCATTGGTAATGAGCGTTTCAGATGTCCAGAAGCCATGTTCCAGCCATCTTTCCTTGGTATGGAAACCGCAGGTATTCATGAAACCACCTACAACTCCATCATGAAGTGTGACGTCGACATCCGTAAAGACTTGTATGCCAACACTGTATTGTCTGGTGGAACTACCATGTATCCAGGCATTGCTGACCGCATGCAGAAGGAAATTGTCAACCTGGCTCCATCCACAATGAAGATCAAGATCATTGCTCCACCTGAGCGTAAGTACTCTGTCTGGATCGGAGGATCCATCCTGGCCTCTCTGTCCACCTTCCAACAGATGTGGATCTCCAAACAAGAGTATGATGAGTCTGGCCCATCTATTGTCCACAGAAAGTGTTTTTAAAGAACTTACATCATTTCTGTTTTACAATGTGAAATCTTTTGTGCCTGTATTTTTTCTTTATATATTTATTAGTCATTACTAAAAAAGGGAACTTAGCGATTTAATTGTTTCTTGCATGATGCTCAATGTATTCGAAAGCCGATCATATTCATCTCTACCATGGCTGAAGTGCTTTTTACTTTATCCATTTTGTTCTTCAAGGAAACTTTTAACAATTTATACAAATGTTCTAATTCTATAATGTACATTTATCTGGTGTTATTTGTTATATTGAAATCTGAAATTATTTCTTAAAATTTTTCTCTCGTTGTCACTTCTGATTGTGTTCCTGTTTTATAAACGAGTATAGCAGTATATTGAATGTTAGGATGTAAAATAGATAACTCAGATGGCGACATTACTCTGCCGGAACATATATTATATATTGGAGATGTCCAGTCTTGTGTCCATGGATTTTGTTGATGCTTTTGTCGTTCTCATCATATCGCTCATCGACTTATCGTCACCCTGTGCATAATTAAAGCCATTTCAACTGTAAAGTTGCTGCTTCTGTATTACTATTTCTACTGAGAGAGAATGAACCTGTGAGCAAGTTTGTCTGTGAAGTGAATAACAAAACAGACGCAAAACAACGTAGGGTAGTCGTAGATTAAACAGTAATTGGTAAAGTCAACACTTGTCGTTGTAAACAGAAAGAACATTATTCCAGTGGACAATAGTGGAAATTTACAGAGAGATGAGCAACAAGTTTACATTCTACACATAGAAGAGCAGACGATTTAATCACACAGAGAAATCGATCGGAGGAATCAGCCCGAGTATCTTGCTTTACGAGTTTGGGCTTCTAATGGGGCAGTGAAAGAAAAATCACAAGTTCACCTAGCCTCTCCTGTTCAAGCCTACCCCACCCCCGCTTACCTGTTAGTGAACTCTGTTATACCCAGCAATCTGTCAAAGCCTAGCTCACCTACCAGTTGGTGAACTCTGTTATGCCCAGCAATGTGGCAAAGCCTACCTCACCTGTCAGTTAATGAACTCTGTTATACGAAGCAATGTGCCAAAGCCTGCTCTATCTACCAGTTAGTGTACTCTGTTATACCCAGCAATATGTCCAAACCGGGCCACAAACCAAGCAGACAGCGAGTATGGATAGTAAACGAGGCAAAGCTGAAATCTGACCCAAGTCTAAACCCTGTGTCTCGACAGCATCATTGAAATCTGACCCAAGTCTAAACCCTGTGTCTCGACAGCATCACTGAAATCTGACCAAAGTCTAAACCCTGTGTCACGAAAGCATCACCGAAAACTCTGACCCATGGTCAAAACCTTCGACATAACAACGGGATATTCTTCCCGCGTGCTGCATACTTTGCTTCTTGTTTTGACGTTCTTAGATGACCATCTAAGATGTTCTGTTTGATGTTCTTAGAACCAAACCTAAACCTTTCGATACCAATGTAAAGAATGTCCTGCTATATGATTCGGAGACATTGATTATAACCAAGACAATACAACAAAGAATACAAACATTCATGAACTACTGATTAAGGAGGATTATAAGCATTAAATGACAGGACAAGATCAGGAACGAGGAAATCTGGGAAAGGGCAGGACAAGAACAAATGAACCTACAAATCATGTCTAGGAAGTGGAAGTGGATTGGCCACAGTCTGAGGAAACCCGACACCAGCATAGGAAGACAGGCAGTGACATGGAATCCTTAAGGAAATAGAAAACGAGGAAGTTCTAGACTTAACTGGAGAAGAGAAATTATGACAGTGTGAACTAGGATTTATGATCGATCGTATTAGTGTACTATACTAACACTAAATATTAAACATTAGACATGTGGTTTGGCCACACACTGTACTGTACTGTGGTAGTATATATGTGTGTATGTGTGGCTAACTGTCCTAAAGTTGTGAACTCTTCAATCACTATTACAACGTCACTATTTACAGTGCAGATTTACTAGGCTGCTACACAAGTGACACAACAGACGTCACATTATTATACACCGTGTGACAACGACAACCCAGGGCGACCACTACATTTCTGTACACGAACATGACTATTCACATGTAATTATCTCACTCAAAACCACAGTTGAGCCTACAAACATGAATCCAATTATCACAGGATTCAACAGATCAGAAATCACAACAGTTTAATGATAATTCCAATTTGTTAAATGCGCTTTGCAAATGGATGTAGCGTGTAACTGATGAAAAGACTTCACATGAGAATATAAAAATGTTCCGGGCGATTAGCGTCACATACAGCATCAAAAACATCATAACTAATATACAATGAAAACTCCAACACTGTCTTTCAACACAGAATCACATTTTTTACCTAAAAGGGCAATCAACTACAACATTACATAAATAACTTTACAACCATGTGTCCTAAAAAGGACAGTCAACTACAACACTACATAAATAACTTTACAACCCTGTGTCCTAAAAAGGACAATCAACTACAACACTACATAAATAACTTTACAACCCTGTGTCCTAAAAAGGACAGTCAACTACAACACTACATAAATAACTTTACAACCCTGTGTCCTAAAAAGGACAGTCAACTACAACACTACATAAATAACTTTACAACCTTGTGTCCTAAAAAGGACAATCAACTACAACACTACATAAATAACTTTACAACCCTGTGTCCTAAAAATGGCAATCAACTACAACATTACATAAATAACTTTACAACCTTGTGTCCTAAAAAGGACAATCAACTACAACACTACATAAATAACTTTACAACCTTATGTCCTAAAAAGGACAATCAACTACAACACTACATAAATAACTTTACAACCCTGTGTCCTAAAAAGGACAATCAACTACAACACTACATAAATAACTTTACAACCCTGTGTCCTAAAAAGGACAGTCAACTACAACACTACATAAATAACTTTACAACCCTGTGTCCTAAAAAGGACAATCAACTACAACACTACATAAATAACTTTACAACCCTGTGTCCTAAAAAGGACAATCAACTACAACACTACATAAATAACTTTACAACCCTGTGTCCTAAAAATGACAGTCAACTACAACACTACATAAATAACTTTACAACCTTGTGTCCTAAAAAGAACAATCAACTACAACACTACATAAATAACTTTACAACCTTGTGTCCTAAAAAGAACAATCAACTACAACACTACATAAATAACTTTACAACCTTGTGTCCTAAAAAGGACAATCAACTACAACACTACATAAATAACTTTACAACCCTGTGTCCTAAAAAGGACAGTCACTAACACAAACTACATTTCTACTAACAGAGGTACAGCCTCTCTAACACAACTGAAATTGCTTCTGAACTACATTTACATTGTTACTCTGATAATTCTAACATAATTCTCTCTCTCTCTCTCTCTCTGAACCTTAAGTGCCCAGGGCACATGGGGCTTCCGCAAGGGTTTTCCACAAATGCCTGTCTTTCGCCTTTTTTTCTGCTCTTGCCCAGGTGAGCCCTCTATTGCTCAACATCCTTTCTGTTGTTCTTCTCCATGTCTCTTTTGGTCTACCCTTACTTCTGCTCCCCTGTGGTGTCCATCTTAGTGCTATTTTTGGTAGTGAGTTGTCAGTCATTCGGAGCACATGTCCCAACCATCGCCAGCGTCTTTCCTCAATAATTGTTGTCAGTGGTTTCATCTGCATTTCTGCCAATAAGATGTTATTTCTTATGGTGTTTGGCCAAAATATTTTTTTAATTCTACGTAAACATTTAGTCTGGAAAGAATTCAACTTGTTTTCTATGGTTTTGGTGATTTTCCAGCATTCACTTCCATAGAGTAGTACACTTAGAACATTACTCTTAAATATCCTGATTTTCATATTTATGCTTAGTTTATTTGATTTCCATATATTCTGTAGCATTGCAAAAGCCTGGTTTGCTCTAGTAAGTCTGCTGTTGATGTCCTCTGTGCTGTCTCCATTTTCTACTACTCTGCTGCCAAGGTATACAAATTCGTTGACCTCCTCCACTAACTTGTTATCTACTCTGAGTACATTTCTGTTGTTCACATTTTGCTTCATTAACTTTGTCTTTCCTACGTTGATCTTTAGTCCTATGTTGTTTGCATTCTGGGTTAACTTGTTTATTTTATCTTGCATATCTTTGTGACTGCTTGATAATAGACAAATGTCGTCCGCAAAGTCAAGGTCCTCCAGCACTGTGTTAAGGGTCCATTGTAATCCTCTGCGTTTGTCTGATGTTGCCTCCTTCATTAACCAGTCTACTGCCAAGATAAATAATGTTGGTGATAGTACACATCCCTGTTTCACTCCTGTTTGTACCCTAAAGCTGCTGGAGGTATGTTCTCCACAGATAACTTTGCACTGAAAACCCTCGTATAGGGCTTTGATTACATTAACTATTTTATGGGGGAGGCCATGCCATCTTAGGATTTTCCACAGTGCATCTCTGTTGACACTGTCAAAGGCTTTCTGAAAATCTATGAATAATGCATATGTTGTGCTATGCCATTCATTTGCCTGTTCTAATATTTGTCTAAGTACAAATATACGGTCTATGCATGATCTTCCTTTCCTAAATCCTGCCTGCTCTTTCCGAAGTGTTTCCTCAAGTGTTGGTACAATTCTGTTGATGATTATTCTGCAAAATACTTTACTAGTGAGTGGCAGTAGGGTAATGCCTCTCCAGTTCCCGCAATCTCTGAGGTCACCCTTCTTTGGTAGTTTTACTATAAGACCAGTTTTCCACTCCTCTGGGGCTTTTTCTAAATCCCAAATTTGTTGTAATATCCGGCAAAGTTTTTTTGGTGTTTCTGTTTCTTCTGCTTTCAACATCTCAGCAGTCACTTCATCTTCACCTGGTGCCCTGTCTGATTTTAGCATCTTTATCGCCTCTTTTACTTCATTTATTGTTATTGGTCCTGTATTGATGTTTAGTTCCGCTTTTGCTTCAGGTATATCTATTGCTTGTGCTGCTTGTGTTCTGTTTAGTAGGGTGTTAAAGTGTTCCCTCCATCTTTCAATTTTTTCTCTTTCTCCACTGACCAGTTGTCCATTTTGTGTTCTTACTGCACTTTCACATCTTGTATTGAAGTTACCTGTCATCTGCTTTGTGATTTTATATATGGTTTTCATGTCATTTGTATATGCTGCTTTCTCTGCTGTCTCTGCTAAGTTGTCATAATACTGACGTTTATCTTGACGGCATGATTCCTTCACTTCTTTGTCTTTTTGTGCATAATTACTTAAAACTCGTTCTTTAAGCCGTTGTGATTTGGTGTTCAGTAATTTTTTCTTGATTTCTTTTCTTTGCTCTATCTTTTCCCATGTGGTCTCACTTATCCATTCCTCTTTTCTCCTTTTCCGATATCCCAGCACCTCTTTTGCTGTTTCCTGTAGTGTTTTATTGAACTCTAATATGGACATTTCTGCTTCGTCTTGTAGGACACTGAAGCGGTTCTTAAGTATTATTGAGAATTCATTTCTTGTTTGCTGGTCTATCAGTTTTCTTGTATCAAAATGTATCTTTATGTGTTCTCCGATTCTGGCTTTCCTTAATTTTAGTTTTATTTTTGCTGCCAGAAGGTTGTGATCACTTCCTACATCTGCTCCTTTCCTTGCTCGCACATCTTTTAGTGACAGTTTCCACTTGTTGTTTATTAGTATGTCTCATCCTATAATAATCATACAATCCTATCATAATACAACATCCTATTAAAATAACTCTGACTCTCTCTGAGCCATAAATATTTCCTTTAAAACATCTACCTAAATTTCCTGAATATTCCATCATGCAAACTAATATTTCTGTGAATTTGCCTCTTTTTATAAACTTTTGTTCCTAAAACAATTACTTAAAAGCTAAAATCTATACTACTAAATTTAGTCCGTTGTCTGAACAACAGAAATCCATAAGTTGACACTTTAACCTTTCCATAACCAAACCTCAGATATCCTGTGCAAATTTACACTATCTATCCATCAAAGTTACCTGAGCTGAGTAACTTTCTATTTTCACGTGAACAACAAAAAAATATTACAAGTGACTGAACAAAGTACCCTTACTTTTAATGATTATTACTTCTCTTTCTTTTCTTTAATCAGGAATGGAAAACCTAGTTATGTCAGTCCGTAAGAATAGTGAAGAGCAAAACTTCTATCTTAATGCGAAGAAAACTAAATTGATGACAACTGACAAAACAAAAAAGGCAACTGATATATGTATCAATGAAGAAAAACTGGAAGAAGTGGAGATTTTGAATATCTTGGGTCACTACTAATTAATAATGGAGATAAAATGAGGGAAATTAAAAGGAGGACATATATCGCTCTTCAGAAAGTAAAACAACTAAAGAATCTGTGGAGAGGAACAGACAGAACTACAAAAATAAGATTTTTAAGGGCATGCATCTTTCCCATCACAACATATGACTGTGAGACGTGGACATAAAACAGCTGAGAAACATTATAAATGTCTTTGAAAGTAAATGCTACAGAAGAGTTCTTCAAAAATTATGAACACGAAAAAGAACAAATATATCCATACTACAAGAACTTAATATTGATGAAGGCTGGCTAGTAAAGAGTATTAAACAAAGAAAACATAAATATTTTGAACACATTAAACGTAATGATAATCTAGAGAAAACTGTCTTGGAAGGGTACATAATGGGGAAAAGAAAGAGAGGAAGACCAAGGCGAAGATGGCTACAAGACATCGTTGATGATCTGCAAATGGATGCATCAGCAGCAGGCTATCTTGCTCACAACAGAGAGGTCTACAGGAGTGCTGTTAGTGAGGCAAAGTTCCACAAGGGACATGCAAATGAATGAACTTCTCTTTGACTGATCTAAACAATATATTATCACAAGTGCTCAGAGACAAGGGATGCACATGGAAAGAAGCAGAGAACAATTCCAAGAAGAGGGATGACTGGAGAGTCTTAATCCGTGGTCTTTGCTCTCAAGAGAGTGAAAGGCGATGATGATGATGATGATGATGATGATACATAAGTTATATATATATTCCCATTTGTGCTCCGTCTTCCGTCCCAACACCCACTGAAGTGTACACCTGAAACTGACACACATGCTACGACAATGATAATCAAAGTCAACATGAAAGTAACGGCGACTATTTTCAATATCAGCATTACTGTACATAACTGACCTCATTAGAAAACATCATTTATACCATCACTAGCTGATTACCCGTCGTTGCTCGGGAATTTATGAATTATTAATACTGCGGAGTGTATTTGAGATCGTCATGTTTCTCCCACGGACAACCTTATGTTGCATGCTAAAGGGTGGGTTCACCCAAGAAATTATTTATTCTTGTTCATAGAGGAGAAACTAAAATTGTTTATAATCAAGATTAAATTAAGAATTAAATTAATATTATAGTGAATTTGTAAAAGACTTTACTCTATAATATGTAAGTCATATGTGTACCAAGTTTTGTTGACTACTCTTCGAGTTTATTCATATATAATTTTCAGTGCTTACAACACTTCTTTTGAAATATTTTCGTTTACTCGTACTTACATGTAACAAAATGTGCGTGTAACAATAAAAAAAAACACACACACAAAACTGTGTGTAATATTTGTTATGGCTTGGGACTCTAAAAAATTTGAAGTTCATCATATGTGACTCTTATCTTGAAGCAGGTTTGGCCATACTTGCCATATGCTTAATATGGGGCTGTGGGTAAGTCATACTTCTTGAGTTAGTTTGCTTCACTAAATAGATAGCACACACAAGTTGAGCAATATTAATAACCGAATATACTGATATTACTTTTCTGCAAACATAAAAATTCCCTATAAATAGATGAGGGTTCTCAAACACTGTTTTTCATGTGAGTTTTATTTACTTTTCAGCAGACAATTAAGAGTGAAATAAGTGACGTTATAGAATTATCTATGTTATATTGTTAATTCTATTTTAAGTGGTAAGAACATATTACTTTTAATTTTTCAGGGTGTGATGGTTGGCATAGGCCAGAAAGACAGCTATGTTGGTGATGAGGCACAGTCTAAGAGAGGTATCCTCACTCTCAAGTATCCCATTGAGCATGGTATTGTCACCACCTGGGATGATATGGAGAAGATCTGGCATCACACCTTCTACAATGAGCTGAGAGTTGCACCAGAAGAGCATCCAGCTCTGCTTACAGAGGCTTCACTCAACCCCAAGGCCAACAGAGAGAAGATGACCCAGATCATGTTTGAAACTTTCAATTGTCCAGCCATGTATGTCGCCATCCAAGCTGTGCTTTCTTTATATGCATCAGGTCGTACAACTGGTATTGTGCTGGATTTTGGTGATGGTGAGACCCACATTGTCCCAATCAATGAAGGTTATGGTCTACTCCATGAGATCCAGAGTGCCCATCTAGCCTAGAGTTGGACTTTCTCACCGGAAACCTTAACGTGATTAGGAAACTTACACATCCCCGCCGGGTGAGAGGTGGTTGCCCATCTAGACTGCACTGGTTCAGTATCTCCGACTTCAGCATTTTGTGGTCGTGGCCGCTACCCTTACTAGTTGTGACCAGGACGAAACTTTTGTCCAGGAGGACGAATCCTCGCCACTAGTGAGTTTCACCCCTGGGGTAAGCCAATTTAAGCGTATTATTCTCGTATGGGTGTATATAAGGACGAGACCGGCCTCTAGAGCGGAGGCACCGTGATATGAGTAGCCATCAAGTTTGACTCCTGGTTTAAGCCGGTTTAGGCATATTGCCCCAGTATGGGTGTGTATCGGACGTGGCTGACCTCCAGAGCAGAGGTACCGTGGTATGAGTAGCTCTCGTCGCGAGACTACTGGACATACCGATTAAACTTCACTTTATTCTTTCCATCACGTTTTTTCACAGCACGGCAACCCTATTCGCATTTTTGCATTTCTTAACTGACAGGGAGGAGTTTCACCCCACGTGCGGCAGTCGAAGAATCTCGCTAGAAGCGTGTTATTTTAATCCATGCCTTTAGCCGGTTTAGGAATCTGAGCCAGTATGGGTGTATGTAGGACGTGCCCGGCCTCTAGAGCAGAGGTGCCATGATGTGAGTAGCTCTGATCGCGAGACTACTGGCTACTTCACTTAAACCTTTCCATCACCTTTCCATGACGGTGCCGCGCGGTAACCCTAATCGCATTTTTCTACATTAGCCGGGCTGAGTTTCACACCTTGCACGGCAGCTGAAGAATCTCGCCAGGAGGGGTAAGTGAGCTACCAAGCATGACTCTCATCTACCCGAAGCGTCTAGTTTTCGGGTGCCAGATATTCGCCTTCGCTCCTTCTCGTGTCAGTTTCAACAGTTCTACCACGAGAAGGCCAGGAGGTGGATGTTGACTGTCAGACGCTATTTGAAACGCACGCCTGGGAGACATTTAATTGGAGTGGAGAGCATATCCCCCACTCCACTTCCGGCTATAACAGTTCTTAGAACCATCACAAGGTCAATGAGATGTTTTCTTTTGAGGTTGGACCTCCAATGTTCTGACATTATTTTTGTCATTGGAAAGAATGTACGTTTTTTTTTCTGGAGTGGGTAGACGAAATCACTTTGATGCAGAAGAAAAATTATAAGTTAATGTTTTTATGGACAAGATTTTTTTTAAACAAGATGTAAATATTATCGTAAATGTTTTTTCCTATGATGATTATGAAGGATGATATTGATAGAATTTAGTTACCATGTGTATAGACGAAATAGTCCATAATGTTTACGGTTAACATTCCGACCAAAAAGAAGGGTAGGTGACTGCAAAGTCATCTTTTTGTATTGTCGTTCAGATTGAAACATATTTTGGTAGTTTACTATATACAAGGCACTGTGTTAGTTTTTTTTTTTGTTTTTTGTTGTTGTAGTCATACTGTTAATAATATGACTAAAACCATTAGGATATATGTACCATGACCTTGGATGTAATGATTATAGTTGTTATTATTACTATGGATATGATATAAATATATTGTAGGCATAATAGTAACATATAATAGGAAAATAAAATGTAATTAGGAAAATTAGAGCACGGTAGAAAAAAGAACAACTTCCTTGCCACTGTATGACTGGACGCTGACACGTGTAAACAGAATAGAAAAGACGAATAGAAGAGACAGACACAATGAAAAGCCAAGACATAATAAAACCTCCGACATGAAAGAGGAAGATAATGACTTAGGTATATGACAATTGTATAGATGGAGTTGACACGATTGACACCTATTAGAATTAGGACGCTATTAAACGTTATTGCACACGGTCTTTAAATAAAGAAGTGACCAGCTCGGCCAGCTGACAAATTAAATATTTAGAGGCATGACCTTTTGGACAGTTGACTTACAACATATAAATCACGGGGCAGTTTGAATGACGGACAATCAGAAAGCTCATGGGAACCAGTAGACATCTGAAGGGTGAAGCCAAAATACTTGTTGGTTAATCCATCAAGCTGGACTTGAAGATAAAAGGCGAGTGGAGAAAAAGGAGGGAACGAAGAAATACGAAAGTACAGGAGAGAGGAGACAGAGGACGGAGCGTGAAGACGGAAGAACAAGGATGGTCAGTGAGTAGAGACCGGTCAAAACGTCAAAGTAAGGAGCACGAGAAGGAAAGAGCCCCCAAGAAGAGGAACTCCAGAGGCTAGCGGACAAGTGAGGGGGATCGTCAGAAGTTGACAGAGAAAAGAAGAACAGCAGTGGAAGAACAGACAATCATTGATCAGACAGACAAGAGGAGAATCAGATAAGAACAGCAGAAGGGGAACACAGATCAGAAAAATAACAGAAGAACAGTAGAGTGGAGAGGACACAAACACAGAAGAACAAGAAAGAGAACGAGACGCTATAGAATAAGAATTATTACAGACTGAAGATGTAGTTAAGTGATTAAGAAGATTTGATACTTTTGGAACTTCGAGTAAAGTGATTTTAGACGAGAAACTAGTTGACCACGTGTTATAGATCTGATATAATAGTGAGTTAGGAAATGTTCTCGTATCAAGTGTAGAATATTGTGAAGTTGATAACATTGAGAAATGCTGCAGGTAGAATATTATAGAGTTTGATAATATTATAGAGTTTACTATTGTGAACAAATGATTATGTGCTTCAACGACGAAACTAACGAAGTTTATGTCATATTACATCTTATTTCAAGTGATGTTGTCAACAATAAATCTGATGCCTTAATTGTCGGAATAATTACAAAATGCCGTGAACTTTTCATCGGACTTGTTCCGTCTCTGATCTAGTGAATGTGGTAAAGTTTTGTGAAACTTGTGATGTGTTAACCAAAGAGCAATACTATAGAACTATTCTATAATATGGAACTATTCATCAATATATGTTTCACAAATGTCAGTATTATATTTGACTAATATTTTTTCTTTCTCTCATATATAATCCGCTTTGTCTAATATTTTTCTTTCAATCACATCTAAACTGCTTTTCTCTATTAATTTTTCTTTCTCTCCCTTCTAAACTGCTTTGTCTACTATTTTTCTTTCTGTCACATATACACTGCTTTGTCTACTCACATATAAACTGTTCCGACTACTATTTTTCTTTCTCTCGCATATAAATTGCTTTGTCTAATAATTTTCTCTTTCTCTCATAGGTAACTTGTTTTATCTACTATTTCTCATTCTCTCACATCTAATCTGCTTTGTCTACTATTGTTTTCTATCACATCTAAACTGCTTTGTGTACTATATTTTTTTTTAGGTTAATCATCCAGCACTGTGCTATGTTAAACTCAGATTGCACGTAGATTTTCACTAATTGTGGAAACTTATCAATCCCGGTCTAGTTAGCCTGGATGTAGTATTAAATTGCTACCTACCTGTTGAAAATCTTCCAGGTAGGATAAAGTAATGACAAGGTATGTTTCACTCTCATTATTTCTCTTAGGCGGTGCTGGTTTTAAGTTTCATTAACATTTTCCAGCTTAGCAGATTTTAAAAAATTGCCATCAATACCCAAGTTATGTCAAAAGAAGAGAAAATCACATATACAGTATATTCATCTTATGTCAACAGCATAGACTATCACATATACAGTATCTGTACCATTTTTTTCATTTCTCATTAATCATTTTTATCATTAATAAATGCTGAATGACTGTGACTGAGTGAAAGATGTATGGTGAAGGGCAGAATGTGAGACGGGCCTGCGTGCCCAATTCTTAACCCTTTGAAAATAAAGAATGTTCGTTCTTTCGTTCTGTATCTTAGACAAACTATCACATATATATTATTTGTATGTTATGTGAACAGCACAGACGATCACGTATAAAGTATATGTATTTTATGTGAACACCACAGACGATCACATATACAATATTTGTATCGTGTGAAAATCGGCAGCTAACTCTGGGCCATACAGAAGCCGCCAACCATTCAGTCTTGGGTTGGTAGCACGCGGGCTGGTTGGTGGGGAAGTTTCAATGAAGCAAGTGCATTCTATCACCTTTTTCAACTTCTATATATAGATACAGAACACTGAAATTTCATGGAAAGTGTGGTAAAACCTCGCCATATATGGTAATCAAGATTTACGCATCAGTTGTTCCATGGTGATAAGGCCTGTTCGAAGCGCTCTATAAGAACAGATGTGCAAGTGGCCGTCAGTCATTCGGAGTTGTAGCCACCAAGGGCAAAGTAGCTGAGTGTCTTGTATTTTTGTGTTCAATTTATCGAAACAATCACCATCATGTGTGACGTTGACGAGGTTGCTGCTCTTGTTGTAGACAATGGCTCTGGTATGTGCAAGGCCGGTTTCGCTGGAGATGATGCCCCAAGAGCTGTCTTTCCTTCCATCGTCGGTAGACCCCGTCACCAGGTGAGTTCATGTTTATTAATGAACATCAAATCTGTAATAGACAAGATCTCGGTGCACTAAATCATAAAGTTATATGGAAACGTTATGATTTAGTTTACCGAAATCTTTAATAAATATAAATCAGTTTTTCATAATAAAGTTACCTTAAACAAATATAAATCAGTGCTCCAAGAGTTAAAAAAAAAAAGAAAAAAAACCAAAAAGACATTAAAATGACAAGTCCTTATATATTTGTTGGTCCACTGATTTGAGGCATCACTCGGTCGCCATAATAGCTAGAAATGTTCCTATTTTGTTGAACAACTTATATAAGAAGTATTCTAAATCGTTGAACAATAGAGGGCTCTCCTGGGCACAAGCGGAAAAAAGCAAAGCACTGGCATTTCTGGAAAAACCTTGCGGAAGCCCCATGTATCCTGGGCACTTACGATTCAGAGAGAGAGAGAGAGAGAGAGAGAGAGAGAGAGAGAGAAATGTTGTAACAGGTTTTTTTAAAGCAGATATCGCACTATCAGCTTTCTCAAGTCCTGGTCGTTGTCAATCCTGTCACATTTAATTACAAAACATAACATTAGGTCGCCAGATACTGGCGAGAGGAAAAAAATTATGGACGACTGCAACATAAAGGAACATGTTTTAGTCTTCGTGGGGAAAAACATATATAGACGGAACTTAAACATAGACAGAATGTACTGGTATGACAGCGTGCTTAGAAAAATAAATTTAACCAAGCCACAAATTGGCCAAATAGTATTCTATGGGTAACCAGACATGCGGCCCACCAGTCATGTAATATCTTCTTCATATAATATGTGTCTAGCTGAAATGTGTTGGCTGAGCTCATTTTTACGTCACAATATATAAAAAGTACGTGAAAAATGTTCAAGCTTTATAATTATCTGTTGGGTATAAACTGAAGACCCACTGGATTAAACTATGAGTTTAATGTTCACTGCGGGTAAACATATTTAAGAATGTTAAATGCTAAATTTAATAAGAGATTTGTGTCAGAGAATGTAAAGGATTTAGATCAGGAAGGATTACAGCGGAACAGTACTGCTGAATCATACTGGAGACAACCAGAAAAAATTATTACGTAACCAAACCAGAACGATTCAGAGACAAGTAACAGGAAGTGAAATTGCGGAAAACCAAAACAAAAAAAAGCAATAATTGAAAAGATTTTGACTATCCCTCGATTTTCTTAATATATTTTTCAGTGCTTACAACAGTTCTTTTGAAACATTTTCATTTACCCGTACTTACATGTAGCAAAATGTGCGTGTGATGATTAAAAAAAAATACTGTGTAATATTTGTTAGGCTTGGGATTCTAAAAAAATTTGAAGTTTATCATATGTGAACTTGAAGCAAGCTTGGCCATACCTGCCATATGCTTAACATGCGGCTGTGGGTAAATCATACTTCTTGAGTTTGTTCGCTTCAATAAAGAGATAGCACACACAAGCTGGGCAGTACGAATAACTGTATCTTGATATTATTTTTCTGCACACATCAACATTCCATATAAATAGATGAGGGTTTTTAAACACTATGTTTCATGTGAATACTTCTAGCTGTTGATATAAAAATTTAAAATGGTATCCAGAACACTGAGTTCTATTTACTTTTCAGCAGACAATTAAGAGTGAAATAGGTGACGTTCTATAATTATCTCTGTTATATTGTTAATTCTATTCTAAGTAGTAAGAACATATTATTTTTAATTTTTCAGGGTGTGATGGTTGGTATGGGCCAGAAGGACAGCTATGTTGGTGATGAGGCACAGTCCAAGAGGGGTATCCTCACTCTCAAGTATCCCATTGAGCATGGTATTGTCACCAACTGGGATGATATGGAGAAGATCTGGCATCACACCTTCTACAATGAGCTGAGAGTTGCACCAGAAGAGCATCCAGTTCTGCTTACAGAAGCTCCACTCAACCCCAAGGCCAATAGAGAGAAGATGACCCAGATCATGTTTGAAACTTTCAATTCTCCAGCCATGTATGTCGCCATTCAAGCTGTGCTTTCTTTGTACGCATCAGGTCGTACAACTGGTATTGTGTTGGATTCTGGTGATGGTGTAACCCACACTGTCCCAATTTATGAAGGTTATGCTCTACCTCATGCCATCATGAGACTGGACTTGGCTGGTCGTGACCTCACAGATTACCTCATGAAGATCCTCACAGAGAGAGCTACAGCTTCACCACCACAGCTGAGAGAGAAATTGTTCGAGACATCAAAGAGAAGCTTTGCTATGTGGCCCTTGACTTTGAGCAGGAGATGGCAACAGCTTCCACATCATCTTCATTAGAGAAGAGTTATGAATTGCCTGATGGACAGGTCATCACCATTGGTAACGAGCGTTTCAGATGTCCAGAAGCCATGTTCCAGCCATCTTTCCTTGGTATGGAAACCGCAGGTATTCATGAAACCACCTACAACTCCATCATGAAGTGTGACGTCGACATCCGTAAAGACTTGTATGCCAACACTGTATTGTCTGGTGGAACTACCATGTATCCAGGCATTGCTGACCGCATGCAGAAGGAAATTGTCAACCTGGCTCCATCCACAATGAAGATCAAGATCATTGCTCCACCTGAGCGTAAGTACTCTGTCTGGATCGGAGGATCCATCCTGGCCTCTCTGTCCACCTTCCAACAGATGTGGATCTCCAAACAAGAGTATGACGAGTCTGGCCCATCTATTGTCCACAGAAAGTGTTTTTAAAGAACTTACATCATTTCTGTTTTATAATGTACATTTATCTGCTGTTATTTGTTATATTAAAATCTGAAATTATTTGTCTAAATTTTTCTCTCTTTGTCACTTCTGATTGTGTTCCTGTTTTATAAACGAGTATAGCAGTATATTGAATGTTAGGATGTAAGATAGATAACTCATCCGAGAATTGGAATATTTGTATAAAATGAGTTATCTTCTAACGTAATCAGCTGTGTGTGAGTAGAGTCCATCTGCTTTGTCTCGGGTTGCACGAATGTCACGGTTAAGGTATAACAGAAAAAAGTCAGGTGAGAGAGAAATCATATGACTGAGAGACAGTTGTGTTTTGTGTATCGTCTGAGATAGACGTAGATTAGTCGGTTAGAAATGTTGTTGTTTAGTGAATTAGATGTAGAACAGAGCGTAGTGGGATGTTCAGATGGCAACAGCAGTGTGCCGGAACATATATTATATCGTGGAGATGTCCAGTTTTGTGTCCATGGATTTTGTTGTTCTCGTCATATCGTTCATCGACTCATCGTCACTCCGTGCATCATTAAAGTCATTTCAACTGTAAAGTTGCTGCTTTTGTATTACTATTTCCACTGAGAGAGAATGAACCTGTGAGCAATGTGGCAAAGCCTACCTCACCTGTCAGTTAGTGAACTCTGTTACACGAAGCAATGTGCCAAAGTCTGCTCCATCTACCAATTAGTGTACTCTGTTATAACCAGCAATGTGTCAAGGCCTACATCAACTACCAGTTAGTGAACTATGTTATACCCAGCAATATGTCCAAACCGGGCCACATACCAAGCAGACAGCGAGTATGGATAGTAAACGAGGCAAAGCTGAAATCTGACCCAAGTCTAAACCCTGTGTCTCGACAGCATCACTGAAATTTGACCCGAGTCCAAATCCTGTGTCACGACAACATGATTGAAAACTCTGACTCAAGTCTAAACCCTCTGTCACGACAGCATCACTGAAATTTGACCCAAGTCTAAACCCTGTGTCACGACAGCATTACTGATAACTCTGACCCGTGGTCAAGACCTTCGCCTTGAGTATCATCATCAACACCGGAATATTCTTCCCGCGTGCTGCATACTTTGCTTCTTGTTTTGACGTTCTTAGATGACCATCTAATATGTTCTGTTTGATGTTCTTAGAACCAAACTTAGACTTTTCGATACCAATGTAAAGAATGTCCTGCTATATGATTCGGAGACATTGATTATAACCAACACAATACAACAGAGAATACAAACATTCATGAACTACTGATTAAGGAGGATTGTAAGCATTAAATGACAGAACAAGATCAGGAACAAGAAGGTCTGAGAAAGGGCAGGACAAGAACCAATGAACTTACAAATCATGTCTAGGAAGTGGAAGTGGATTGGCCACAGTCTAAGGAAACCCGACACCAGCATAGGAAGACAGGCAGTGACATGGAATCCTCAAGGAAATAGAAAACGAGGAAGATCTAGACTTAACTGGAGAAGAGAAATTATGACAGTGTGAACTAGGATTTATGATCGATCGTATTAGTGTACTATACTAACACTAAATATTAAACATTAGACATGTGGTTTGGCCACACACTGTACTGTACTGTGGTAGTATATATGTGTGTGTGTGTGTGTGGCTAACTGTCTTAAATTAGTGAACTCTTCAATCACTATTACAACGTCACTACTTACAGAGCAGATTTACTAGGCTGCTACGCAAGTGACACAACAGACGTCACATTATTATACACCGTGTGACAACGACAACCCAGGGCAACTATCACTACATTTCCATACACGAACATGACTATTCACATGTAATTAACTCGCTCAAAACCACAGTTGAACCTACAAACATGAATCTAATTATCACAGGATTCAACATATACAGAAATCACAACAGTTTAATGATGAATTCCCATTTGTTAAATGAGTGTTGCAAATGGATGTAGTGTGTACCTGATGTAAACACTTAACATGAGAATATAAAAATGGTCCGGGAGATTAGCATCGCATACAACATCAAAAACAACCTACCTCATATACAGTGAAAACTCCAACACAGTCTTCTAAGACAGAATCACATTTTTGTCCTAAAAAGGACAATCAACTACAACACTACTTAAATAACTTTACAACCTTGTGTCCTAAAAAGGACAATCAACTACAACACTACTTAAATAACTTTACAACCCTGTGTCCTAAAAAGGACAATCAACTACAACACTACTTAAATAACTTTACAACCCTGTGTCCTAAAAAGGACAATCAACTACAACACTACATAAATAACTTTACAGCTCTGTGTCCTAAAAAGGACAATCAACTACAACACTACATAAATAACTTTACAACCTTGTGTCCTAAAAAGGACAATCAACTACAACACTACATAAATAACTTTACAACCTTGTGTCCTAAAAAGGACAATCAACTACAACACTACATAAATAACTTTACAATCTTGTGTCCTAAAAAGGACAATCAACTACAACACTACATAAATAACTTTACAACCCTGTGTCCTAAAAAGGACAATCAACTACAACACTACATAAATAACTTTACAATCTTGTGTCCTAAAAAGGACAATCACTAACACAAACTACATATATACTAACAGAGGTACAGCCTCTTTGAACATTACTGAAATTACTTCTGAACTATATTTACACTGTTACTCTGATACTTCTAACATAATCACTCTCATCTTGATCATAATCACATTCTATAATAATCATACAATCCTATCATAATACAACATCCTATTAAAATAACTCTGACTCTATCTGAGCCTTAAATATTTCCTTAAAAAAACTACCTAAGTTTCCTGAATATTCCATCATGCAAAGCAATATTCATATGAATTTACCTCTTATTATAAACTTTAGTTCCTAAAACAAATAATTCCCTAAAAATTAAAATCCCTACTACTAAATTTAGTCCGTTGTGTGAACAACAGATATCCTTAAGTTGACAATTTAACTTTTCCCCAACCTAACCTCAGATATCCTGTGCAAATTTACACTACCTACCAAGATTACCTGAGCTGACTAACTTTCTATTTTCACGTCGAGAAAAAAGTATTACAAGTGACTGAACCAAGTACCCTTACTTTTAAAGATTATTACTTCTCTTTCTTTTCTTTAATCAGGAATGGAAAAAATATTATGTCAGTCCGTAAGAATAGTGAAGAGCAAAACCTCTATCTTAATGCGAAAAAAATGAAATTGATGGTAATTGACAAAACACACAAGGCAGCTGAAATATGTATCAATGAGGAAAAACTGGAAGAAGTGGAGAGTTTTGAATATCTTTGATCACTGCTAACTAATAATGGAGACAATGAGGGAAATTAAAATGACGACACCTATCGTTCTTCAGCAAATAAAACAAATAAAGAATCTGTGGAGAGGAACAGACAGAACTACAAAAATAAGATTTTTAAGGGCATGCATCTTTCCCATCACAACATATGCCTGTGAGACCTGGACACTTAACAAAACAGCTGAGAAACACATAAATGCCATTGAATGTAAATGCTATAGAAGAGTTCTTCAAATAGTATGGACACAAAAAAGAACAAATATATCCATACTATAAGAACTTAATATTGAAGAAGGCTGGCTAGTAAAGAGGATTAAAGAGAGAAAACTTAAATATTTTGGACACATTAAACGTCATGATAATCTAGTCTTGGAAGGGTGCATAATGGGAAGAAGAGAGAGAGAGAGAGAGAGAGAGAGAGAGAGAGAGAAATGTTGTAACAGGTTTTTTTAAAGCAGATATCGCACTATCAGCTTTCTCAAGTCCTGGTCGTTGTCAATCCTGTCACATTTAATTACAAAACATAACATTAGGTCGCCAGATACTGGCGAGAGGAAAAAAATTATGGACGACTGCAACATAAAGGAACATGTTTTAGTCTTCGTGGGGAAAAATATATATAGACGGAACTTAAACATAGACAGAATGTACTGGTATGACAGCGTGCTTAGAAAAATAAATTTAACCAAGCCACAAATTGGCCAAATAGTATTCTATGGGTAACCAGACATGCGGCCCACCAGTCATGTAATATCTTTTGCATATAATATGTGTCTAGCTGAAATGTGTTGGCTGAGCTCATTTTTACGTCACAATATATAAAAAGTACGTGAAAAATGTTCAAGCTTTATAATTATCTGTTGGGTATAAACTGAAGACCCACTGGATTAAACTATGAGTTTAATGTTCACTGCGGGTAAACATATTTAAGAATGTTAAATGCTAAATTTAATAAGAGATTTGTGTCAGAGAATGTAAAGGATTTAGATCAGGAAGGATTACAGCGGAACAGTACTGCTGAATCATACTGGAGACAACCAGAAAAAATTATTACGTAACCAAACCAGAACGATTCAGAGACAAGTAACAGGAAGTGAAATTGCGGAAAACCAAAACAAAAAAAAGCAATAATTGAAAAGATTTTGACTATCCCTCGATTTTCTTAATATATTATTCAGTGCTTACAACCGTTCTTTTGAAACATTTTCATTTACCCGTACTTACATGTAGCAAAATGTGCGTGTGATGATTAAAAAAAAATACTGTGTAATATTTGTTAGGCTTGGGATTCTAAAAAAATTTGAAGTTTATCATATGTGAACTTGAAGCAAGCTTGGCCATACCTGCCATATGCTTAACATGCGGCTGTGGGTAAATCATACTTCTTGAGTTTGTTCGCTTCAATAAAGAGATAGCACACACAAGCTGGGCAGTACGAATAACTGTATCTTGATATTATTTTTCTGCACACATCAACATTCCATATAAATAGATGAGGGTTTTTAAACACTATGTTTCATGTGAATACTTCTAGCTGTTGATATAAAAATCTAAAATGGTATCCAGAACACTGAGTTCTATTTACTTTTCAGTAGACAATTAAGAGTGAAATAGGTGACGTTCTATAATTATCTCTGTTATATTGTTAATTCTATTCTAAGTAGTAAGAACATATTATTTTTAATTTTTCAGGGTGTGATGGTTGGTATGGGCCAGAAGGACAGCTATGTTGGTGATGAGGCACAGTCCAAGAGGGGTATCCTCACTCTCAAGTATCCCATTGAGCATGGTATTGTCACCAACTGGGATGATATGGAGAAGATCTGGCATCACACCTTCTACAATGAGCTGAGAGTTGCACCAGAAGAGCATCCAGTTCTGCTTACAGAAGCTCCACTCAACCCCAAGGCCAATAGAGAGAAGATGACCCAGATCATGTTTGAAACTTTCAATTCTCCAGCCATGTATGTCGCCATTCAAGCTGTGCTTTCTTTGTACGCATCAGGTCGTACAACTGGTATTGTGTTGGATTCTGGTGATGGTGTAACCCACACTGTCCCAATTTATGAAGGTTATGCTCTACCTCATGCCATCATGAGACTGGACTTGGCTGGTCGTGACCTCACAGATTACCTCATGAAGATCCTCACAGAGAGAGGCTACAGCTTCACCACCACAGCTGAGAGAGAAATTGTTCGAGACATCAAAGAGAAGCTTTGCTATGTGGCCCTTGATTTTGAGCAGGAGATGGCAACAGCTTCCACATCATCTTCATTAGAGAAGAGTTATGAAGTGCCTGATGGACAGGTCATCACCATTGGTAACGAGCGTTTCAGATGTCCAGAAGCCATGTTCCAGCCATCTTTCCTTGGTATGGAAACCGCAGGTATTCATGAAACCACCTACAACTCCATCATGAAGTGTGACGTCGACATCCGTAAAGACTTGTATGCCAACACTGTATTGTCTGGTGGAACTACCATGTATCCAGGCATTGCTGACCGCATGCAGAAGGAAATTGTCAACCTGGCTCCATCCACAATGAAGATCAAGATCATTGCTCCACCTGAGCGTAAGTACTCTGTCTGGATCGGAGGATCCATCCTGGCCTCTCTGTCCACCTTCCAACAGATGTGGATCTCCAAACAAGAGTATGATGAGTCTGGCCCATCTATTGTCCACAGAAAGTGTTTTTAAAGAACTTACATCATTTCTGTTTTACAATGTGAAATCTTTTGTGCCTGTATTTTTAAAATATATTTATTAGCCATTACTAAAATGGAACATAGTGATTTAATTGTTTCTTGCGTGATGCTCAATGTATTCGAAAGCCGATCATATTCATCTCCACCATGGTGAAGTGGTTTTTACTGTGTTGATTTTTTTCTTCAAGGAAACTTTTAACAATTTATACAAATGTTTATTTCCAACAAGTTTATACAAATGTTTATTTCCAACAGTTTATACAAATGTTGTACTTCTATAATGTACATTTATCTGCTGTTATTTGTTATATTAAAATCTGAAATTATTTGTCTAAATTTTTCTCTCTTTGTCACTTCTGATTGTGTTCCTTTTTTTATAAACGAGTATAGCAGTATATTGAATGTTAGGATGTAAGATAGATAACTCATCCGAGAATTGGAATATTTGTATAAAATGAGTTATCTTCTAACGTAATCAGCTGTGTGTGAGTAGAGTCCATCTGCTTTGTCTCGGGTTGCACGAATGTCACGGTTAAGGTATAACAGAAAAAAGTCAGGTGAGAGAGAAATCATATGACTGAGAGACAGTTGTGTTTTGTGTATCGTCTGAGATAGACGTAGATTAGTCGGTTAGAAATGTTGTTGTTTAGTGAATTAGATGTAGAACAGAGCGTAGTGGGATGTTCAGATGGCAACAGCAGTGTGCCGGAACATATATTATATCGTGGAGATGTCCAGTTTTGTGTCCATGGATTTTGTTGATGCTTTTGTTGTTCTCGTCATATCGTTCATCGACTCATCGTCACTCCGTGCATCATTAAAGTCATTTCAACTGTAAAGTTGCTGCTTTTGTATTACTATTTCCACTGAGAGAGAATGAACCTGTGAGCAAGTTTGTCTGTGAAGTGAATAACAAAACAGACGCAAAACAACGCAGGGTAGTCGTAGATTAAACAGTAATTGATAAAGTCAACACTTGTCGTTGTAAACAGAAAGAACATTATTCCAGTGGACAATAGTGGAAATTTACAGAGAGATGAGCAACAAGTTTACATTCTACACATAGAAGAGCAGAAGATTGAATCACACAGAGAAATCGATCAGAGGAATCAGCCCAAGTATCCTCCTGTACGAGTTTGGGCTTCTATTGGGCAGTGAAAGAAAACTCACAAGGTCACCTAGCCTCTCCTGTACAAGCCTACCCCCCCCCCCCCACCTACCTGTTAGTGAACTCTCTTATATCCAGCAATCTGTCAGCCTACCTCACCTACCAGTTGGTGAACTCTATTATGCCCAGCAATGTGGCAAAGCCTACCTCACCTGTCAGTTAGTGAACTCTGTTACACGAAGCAATGTGCCGAAGTCTGCTCCATCTACCAATTAGTGTACTCTGTTATAACCAGCAATGTGTCAAGGCCTACATCAACTACCAGTTAGTGAACTATGTTATACCCAGCAATATGTCCAAACCGGGCCACATACCAAGCAGACAGCGAGTATGGATAGTAAACGAGGCAAAGCTGAAATCTGACCCAAGTCTAAACCCTGTGTCTCGACAGCATCACTGAAATCTGACCCAAGTCTAAACCCTGTGTCACGACAACACGATTGAAAACTCTGACTCAAGTCTAAACCCTCTGTCATGACAGCATCACTGAAATTTGACCCAAGTCTAAACCCTGTGTCACGACAGCATCACTGATAACTCTGACCCGTGGTCAAGACCTTCGCCTTGAGTATCATCATCAACACCGGAATATTCTTCCCGCGTGCTGCATACTTTGCTTCTTGTTTTGACGTTCTTAGATGACCATCTAATATGTTCTGTTTGATGTTCTTAGAACCAAACTTAGACTTTTCGATACCAATGTAAAGAATGTCCTGCTATATGATTCGGAGACATTGATTATAACCAACACAATACAACAGAGAATACAAACATTCATGAACTACTGATTAAGGAGGATTGTAAGCATTAAATGACAGAACAAGATCAGGAACAGGAAGGTCTGGGAAAGGGCAGGACAAGAACCAATGAACTTACAAATCATGTATAGGAAGTGGAAGTGGATTGGCCACAGTCTAAGGAAACCCGACACCAGCATAGGAAGATAGGCAGTGACATGGAATCCTCAAGGAAATAGAAAACGAGGAAGATCTAGACTTAACTGGAGAAGAGAAATTATGACAGTGTGAACTAGGATTTATGATCGATCGTATTAGTGTACTATACTAACACTAAATATTAAACATTAGACATGTGGTTTGGCCACACACTGTACTGTACTGTGGTAGTATATATGTGTGTGTGTGTGGCTAACTGTCTTAAATTAGTGAACTCTTCAATCACTATTACAACGTCACTACTTACAGAGCAGATTTACTAGGCTGCTACACAAGTGACACAACAGACGTCACATTATTATACACCGAGTGACAACGACAACCCAGGGCGACTATCACTACATTTCCATACACGAACATGACTATTCACATGTAATTAACTCGCTCAAAACCACAGTTGAACCTACAAACATGAATCTAATTATCACAGGATTCAACATATACAGAAATCACAACAGTTTAATGATGAATTCCCATTTGTTAAATGAGTGTTGCAAATGGATGTAGTGTGTACCTGATGTAAACACTTAACATGAGAATATAAAAATGGTCCGGGAGATTAGCATCGCATACAACATCAAAAACAACCTACCTCATATACAGTGAAAACTCCAACACAGTCTTCCAAGACAGAATCACATTTTTTACCTAAAAGGACAATCAACTACAACACTACTTAAATAACTTTACAACCTTGTGTCCTAAAAAGGACAATCAACTACAACACTATATAAATAACTTTACAACCTTGTGTCCTAAAAAGGACAGTCACTAACACAAACTACATTTCTACTAACAGAGGTACAGCCTCTCTGAACATTACTGAAATTACTTCTGAACTACATTTACACTGTTACTCTGATACTTCTAACATAATCACTCTCATCTTGATCATAATCACATTCTATAATAATCATACAATCCTATCATAATACAACATCCTATTAAAATAACTCTGACTCTCTCTGAGCCTTAAATATTTCCTTTAAAAAAATACCTAAGTTTCCTGAATATTCCATCATGCAAAGCAATATTCATATGAATTTACCTCTTATTATAAACTTTAGTTCCTAAAACAAATAATTCCCTAAAAATTAAAATCCCTACTACTAAATTTAGTCCGTTGTGTGAACAACAGATATCCTTAAGTTGACAATTTAACTTTTCCCCAACCTAACCTCAGATATCCTGTGCAAATTTACACTACCTATCAAGATTACCTGAGCTGACTAACTTTCTATTTTCACGTCGAGAAAAAAGTATTACAAGTGACTGAACCAAGTGCCCTTACTTTTAAAGATTATTACTTCTCTTTCTTTTCTTTAATCAGGAATGGAAAAACTAATTATGTCAGTCCGTAAGAATAGTGAAGAGCAAAACCTCTATCTTAATGCGAAAAAAATGAAATTGATGGTAACTGACAAAACACACAAGGCAGCTGAAATATGTATCAATGAGGAAAAACTGGAAGAAGTGGAGAGTTTTGAATATCTTTGATCACTGCTAACTAATAATGGAGACAATGAGGGAAATTAAAATGACGACACCTATCGTTCTTCAGCAAATAAAACAAATAAAGAATCTGTGGAGAGGAACAGACAGAACTACAAAAATAAGATTTTTAAGGGCATGCATCTTTCCCATCACAACATATGCCTGTGAGACCTGGACACAACAAAACAGCTGAGAAACACATAAATGCCATTGAATGTAAATGCTATAGAAGAGTTCTTCAAATAGTATGGACACAAAAAAGAACAAATATATCCATACTATAAGAACTTAATATTGAAGAAGGCTGGCTAGTAAAGAGGATTAAAGAGAGAAAACTTAAATATTTTGGACACATTAAACGTCATGATTATCTAGTCTTGGATGGGTGCATAATCAGAAAAATAAAGAGAGAAAGACCAAGGCGAAGATGGCTGCAAGACATCGTTGATGATCTGCAAATGGATGCATCAGCAGCAGGCCATATTGCTCACAACCAAGAGGCCTACTGGAGTGCTGTTAGGGAGGCAAAGTTCCGCAAGGGACATGCAAATGAATGAACTTCTCTTTGGCTGATTTTAACAATATATTATCACAAGTGCTCAGAGACAAGGGATGCACATGGAAAGAAGCAGAGAATAATTCCAAGAAGAGGGATGACTGGAAAGTCTTAATCCGTGATCTTTGCTCTCAAGAGAGCGAAAGGCGATGATGATGATGATGATGATGATGATGATGCATAAGTTATATATATTCAAATATGTGCTTCGCCTTCCGTCCCAGCACTCACTGAAGTGTGCGCCTGAAACTGGCACACATACTAGGACGACAATGATAATCAAATTCAACATGAAAGTAACGACGACTATTTTCAATATCAGCATTTCTGTACATAACTGACCTCACTAGAAAACATTATTTATACCATCACTAGCTGATTACCCGGCGTTGCTCGGGAATTTATGAATTATTAATACTGCGGAGTGGATTTGAGATCGCCATGTTTCTCTCACGGACAACCTTATGTTGCTTGCTCAAGGGTGAGTTCACCCAAGAAATTATTTATTATTGTTCATAGAGGAGAAACTGAAATTGATGTTTATAATCAAGTTTTGCGTTAAATTAATATTATAGTGAATTTGTAAAAGATTTTCCTCTATAATATGTAGACTGCCGCTGTGGCTTGTTGATCGTGATCGAGAACATAAGTCTCACTGCAAATTGCAATCTCTTAAAGTTAAAAGGAAGATCCGTCGGAATGAGTGGTATCCGTGGGATAAAAACTGCTTCACCCTCTCCCTGTCCTGTTAGTCGATTCAACTACATTGACCAGCATCCTTTTTACACACAGCATGGTGCCATTGCAAAGTTTTGACGGGTCGAGGTTCCGTAGTAAAATAAGTGGAGATCTCACCCCAAGTTTCAACCCCTCTCAACCCTCCATGATGATGGGGGCTGAACTTCAACATAAACGGCATCATAAGTGTCACTATTCATCTTAGCGACCGCGAAAACTATGGAATCGACACTAATATCGGTCGTTGTCGATTACTTTTACATGCCACCCTTTCCGAATCCGACCTCTATGGGTGCTAGTGATGTCATACCCCCATAGTATTGTTTTTCAAGATTGTAAGTCATATTTGTATCAAGTTTGGTTGAAATTGCTCCAGGTGTTATAGAGGTACCATCAAAATTATTTATACTTGCCATGGGAGGCTACAAATGCTGCTCTTAGACCAGCATCACTCTATATCACGATTATCTCCTTTAGACCACTCTTTTAGTTCTCCTTGAATTTAGTGGAAAGTATGTTACATCTTCTTACTCCAATCACTAGGGGTCCATATGATGTCATAGCACATAGTATTTTTCACTCCAGATTGTAGGTAATATGTGTACCAAGTTTGATTGAAATTGAACCAGGCATCCCAGATTTATGCTGGAACATACATACACACATATATCCATATATATATTTTTTTATTTTTTCAAGCTTTGCAACTGCTCCCTTCTCATGACACGCATTTATAGTTGGAGGTGTCTTCTCCTTATTATGGTCCTAATTATATGTTTATACACATAAGTTCACTTCTCTCCACTTCGTTACATTTTTGTACACATAATATAACGTCTTTCCTCTATGCTATTGTATTTGTCTAGAAATCTGAGCTGTTTATTCTCAGCAGACAACGCCGTGAAGATTGTGGGACAAGAGTGCCGTTTTCTACTAGCACTGGATTATAATGACTTGCTTGAAAAGCCACAGTGGACCAACATATTGAGTACCTAGACACCTTCTGTCACCTTGCAGACCATAGCGAGCATAGACCCATTAGCCTGGATGTAAATGTTACAGGAGCACCAACGGAAAGATAGGACAAGGTCTTGTTCAGCCCTAATTTGCAGGCTTTGGTAACTTTACAGGAACCTTTTGCTATCATTTTTCTATTCGAAAACCTCGCATCTGTTCATTCCAGTTCTCTATTTCTCGATTTCGTCTTTGCTATTCTGTAGATAGAAAGGAAGTTAGAATTGCAAAAGCAGCATTGACCTTCAAGAATTTTGAGAACAATATTATACTCAAAAGCAATAAACACAAAAACCAAGCAAAGATGTGATATTCACCCTATTTTATGTATGCGAAATCTGGAAAACAACTGAAGAAATAAACAACAAACTAGACTCTTTAGTAGACAAAATTTAACACAATGTTCTTTGAGGTCGAACACAGAATAAGACGAAAGAGGTGTTTTGTGGGATTAATTAAAGCATTCACATCAGTTCTCCTATCCTACGTGATTTTGTATGGGATTAATTAAAGCATTCACATCAGTTCTCCTATCCTACGTGATTTTGTGTGGGATTAATTAAAGCATTCACATCAGTTCTCCTATCCTACGTGATTTCGTGTCTGATTAATTAAAGCATTCACATCAGTTCTCCTATCCTACGTGATTTCGTGTGGGATTAATTAAAGCATTCACATCAGTTCTCCTATCCTACGTATTTCGTGTGGGATCATTCACATCAGTTCTCCTATCCTACGTGATTTCGTGTGCATCAGAGTTTACATTGGTTCTGTGTTTTAATTCATGAAGGCATTACTCCTTATTTTTTGGTGTTCCATTATTATTATTATTTTTTTGTTTTCGTACAGCTTTTATATTCTATAATGAGCATTATGTTATTTTTTTCTGATCATTTAATGTAGTGGCATTAAAGTTGTATTTAATTCAAATCCATGAATATAAACATTAGCTTCCATATATAGATTATATTTACCTCTATTTCTCTCAGCCCCCACCTTTATGCCCAACGATATCCGAATCAGTTTAACCGTGGTGATCTGTGGACCTTCTATATATCTGACGTCACATTTACAATCATGAAACCATTAGTTACTTATCAATGATAACTAAATGCAGAATAACGGGAATATCAGTTATGAACATTACCAAAAAATCTTTCTTTCACTTGCTTTAAAACTGTCTCAAGACAGATGAAACACTGAAAGAGTTAAAAGTATTTCAATTCATTATAATGTCTCTTCTTTGACAATCATCTTATTAATATGTGTTCAGTTTACTTATTTCAAGACTAAACACATACACAAATGTTTAAGATAGTACTCTCACTAGACCCATGAGCGTTGATACTGTGACAAGAAACATGTACTCTGGTATTTTGATTAGAACCATGAACTTTGATACTGTGACTAGAACCATGTACTCTGGTATTTTGATTAGAACCATGAACTTTGATACTGTGACTAAAACCATGTACTTTGGTATTTTTATTAGAACCATGAACTTTGATACTGTGACTAGAACCATGTACTTTGGTATTTTTATTAGAACCATGAACTTTGATACTGTGACTAAAACCATGTACTCTGGTATTTTGATTAGAACCATGAACTTTGATACTGTGACTAGAACCATGTACTCTGGTATTTTTATTAGGACCATGAACTTTGATACTGTGACAATAAACATGTACTCTGGTATTTTTATTAGAACCATGAACTTTGATACTGTGACTAGAACCATGTACTCTGGTATTTTGATTAGAACCATGAACTTTGATACTGTGACTAGAACCATGAACTCTGGTATTTTGATTAGAACGATGAACTTTAGTATTTTAATAGAACCGTGAACTTTGATACTGTGACCAGAAACATGAAATTTGATACTGTGACTAGAACCATGTACTCTGATATTTTTATTAGAACCATGAACTCTGGTATTTTTATTAGAACCATGTAATTTGATACTGTGACTAGAACCATGAATTCTGGTATCGTGATTAGAACCAACCTATAAAACAAGGGGTGCGACAAGGATGTGTACTATCTCCAGACTTTTTTTCTCTGTATAGCGAGAATATTCTAAGAACAATCATCACAGAACCAGGCATAAAAATTGGAGGATACAATATTAACAACCTTCGGTATGCTGACGACACAGTACTGATAGCGGAGAACAAACAAGACCTGCAAAATCTCTTGGATAAAGTCGCCAAAGAAAGTGAACAGAAAGGCCTTACTTTGAACATCAAAAAGACAGAGATTATGGTTATATCTAAGAAACAGAATCCACCAGCATGCAGTATTAAATTAAACGGAACCATTCTAAAGCAGGTGCAGAAATTCAAATACATTGGAGCAGTAATAACTTCAGATGGGAAATGCAGAACAGAAATTAGGAACAGAATAGGTCAAGCAAAGACTGCATTTCAGAGAATGAGAAACATATTAGCTAACACATCTTTATCAATGAATGTTAGAAAACGAGTCCTAAAATGCTATATTGAACCTATCTTGTCATATGGAAGTGAATCATGGACAATAGGCAAGTCTGCACAAAAATCATTGGAAGCATGTGGTTTATTAGAAGAATGTTGCGAATCCCCTGGACAGCAAAAATAACTAATGAAGAATGTATGAGAAGAGCTGGAGAGACAAAAAACCTTGTCAGAAAGATAAGAGAGAGACAATGTACTTTCATAGGACATGCAATGAGAAGAGGGGGCATTGAAAATATTATAACAACAGGAAAAATAGAAGGAAGAAGATCAAGAGGAAGACCAAGAGAAATGATACTGGACAGTCTGACGGGATGGTGTGAGAGGAGATAACCAACTGAACTGATGGCCTGCATGAAGGATCGGGTATTCTGGAGAAGCATAATAGCCAACGCCAGTCGGCACGGCACCTGATGATGATGATGATGATTAGAACCATGAACTTTGATACCATGACTAGAACCATGAAATCTGATACTGTAACTAGAGACATGGACTCTTGTAAGGAATAGATAAGCTCATAGTTGCCTGGGTTGCTTGGCAACGCGAAGAGTAGGAATAATGGGTCAGTTACCGGTCAGTTTTCAGAGGTGTGCATCTCTGAGAAACAAACAGGCTTACTGGTCCAGTATATAAAGATACTATGATAGAATTTTAGTCAGTCGGGATTTGTAAGATGAGCAAATCGAGGGAGGTCGTGTTGTCGTTCGAGTGCGTATGAGAGTGTATATCGTCTATAGATAAACATGTAAATGTTAGGTTACTATTGGGGCTTTTATTTCTGTCATGTGTACGCGTGCAAGGCTGTGCTGTGAACACCTCCAATCCATCCCGACCCCCATAGTCATGATTAGGATAACTGAAGGGTACATGAATAATTATAATTTTAGTGTAACATATTTGTCTATGTAAGATTTAAAGGTTTTGGTAATGTGCAATGATTACTTATATGTGCACATAAATAGGTATTACTGAATTTTATGAATATGTACGTTATAACAATTGTTGCTGTTAGTTCCTTATAATACATCAGATACTCGATCATTTAATGATCAAGATTAGAAATCTTGTATGAGACGATTATTCTCAGATCAAACTAACTTGCATAGGCAAGATGTTGTGTACAAGGGGTTAAAATTGATTCTTTAAACGTTCCATTGCAGACCAAGATAATATCAATGAATCTGAATCTTAAGGAAATCATTTTTATGATTATGTTGTTAACTATATAAGCTGATGAATAATCAGTATAAATTGATGATGCTTTGTTTGATTGTGCTGACTGTGTAAAAAGATGATTAACAAAAATTAAAGTTTATAATTATTCTAAGAAGAAGCTTAATTGTGCTTCTTTTCACCTGTGTAATATGTCGATGTGTAGTGTATAATCATCTTTCAACTATACCACAAAAATACAACATAACATCATATAAATAACAGGCATCATGTAGCCTATTTAAAAATATATTATTCCTACACTCTGGTAGAAAGAGTAACCTAGGAATAAGAGATGGCCGAGTTAATAGTGTTAAACCTTCTCACAAATATGTGCTTTCTCGTCTTACTGGAGGCCGTGGTTCGAGTCGAATCATTATGTGACTGCTTACCACTTTTCTTTCTCTTACATTTAAACTGCTTTGTCTACTATTTTTCTTTCTCTCACATCTGAACTGCTTTGTCTACTATTTTATTTCTCTCACGTTCAAATTGCTTTACCTACATTTTAAAAAAATTATCTCACATCTAAACTGGTTTGACTAGTAGTCTGATATTTCCAGGTTCTAGATACTCAGTGTTCTCTATTTCTGCCATATAAACCGCTTTGTTTACTATTTTTCTTTCTCTCACATCTGAACTGCTTTTTCTAATATTTTTTCTTTCTCTCATATCCGAACTGATTTGTCTACTGTTTTCTTTCTCTCACATCCGAACGGATTTGTGTACTATTTTAATTTTCTTACATCCGAACTGATTTGTCTAATAGTTTTCTTTCTCTCATATGGGAAATGATCTGTCTACTTTTTTCTTTCTTTCACATTTATATTGCTTTACTTACTTATTTTTCATTACATCATATATAAACTGGTTTGACTAGTAGTCTGGTATTTCCATGTTCTAGATACTCAATGTCCTCTATTTCTCACATATAAACTGCTTTGCCTACTATTTTTCTTTCTCTAACATCTAAAATGCTTTGATTACTAATTTTCTTCTATGACATCCAAACTATTTTATCTACTATTTTTCGAGGTTAATCACACAACACTGTGCTAGTTACGTTAAAAATTCTGATTGCACGTATATTTTCACTGCTTTTGGAAACATATCAATCCCTGTTCATTAGTCTGGATGTGCTATTAAATTCCTTTCTATCTGTTGAAAATATGCCACGTAAGATAAAGTACTGACAAGATATGTTTTCAAACTCATCACTAGGCGGTACTGCTTTTTGAGTTTCGTTAAAACTTTACAGCTCAGCAGAGTTTTTAAAAGTTATCATCAATACCCAAGTTATATCAACAGCACAGAATATCACACATACAGTATTTGTATTTTATGTCAACAACACAGAATATCACATATATAGTATTTGTATCATATGTCAACAGCAAGGACTATCACATATGCATTATTTCTATCTTATGTCAGCAGCACAGATTATCACATACAGACTGACAAATACAAAGTATCTGTATCACTCGGCCATACAGAAGCCGCTAATCAGTCACTGCCTGGTAGCTCGCAGGCTTGGGTGATGGGAAAGGTTCGATCATGCAAGGGCATTCTATTAGCTTTTTGTCCCTTGCTCACTTTCTATATATGGACACGGCCCGCTGAAATTTCGTGGAAAGTTTAGTAAAACTTCGCCATTTATGGTAATCCAGATTTACGCATTAGTCGAACCATGGTGATAAGGTCAGTTGGAAGCGCTCTACCTGAACAGATATGCAGGTGGTCGTCAGTCATTAGGAGTTGTAGCCACCAAGGGCGAAGTGTCTGAATGTCTTGTATTATTGTGTTCAATTTATCAGAACAATCATCATCATGTGTGACTGTGAAGATGTTGCCGCTCCTGTTGTAAACAATGGCTCCGGTATGTACAAGGCCGGTTTCGGTGGAGATGATGCCCCAAGAGTTGCTTTTCCTTCCATCGTCGACAGAGCTCGTCATCAGTTCATGTTTATTACTGAACTTCAAACCTATAATAGACAAGAACTCGATACACTAAATCATAAAGTTGCATTAAATAAATATAAATTAGTGCTTTATGATAAATAGCTTCATGAGTAAAAAAAAAAAAAAACAGACATTAAAATGATAGGTCCTGAGATATTTGTTGGTCCACTGATTTTAGGCGTTACTCGATCGCCATAATAGCTAGAAATGTTCCTGTTTTGTTGAAAAACGTAGATCAGAAATATTCTAAATAGTTGAACAATAGAGGGCTCACCTGGGCAAAGGTACAAAAAAAAAAAAAAAAGAAAAACACAGTTATTTGTGGTAAAACCTTGCGGAAGCCTAATGTGTCCTGGGCACTTACGGTTCAGAAAGAGAGAGAGAGAGAGAGAGAGAGAGAGAGAGAGAGAAAGTAGAGAGAGATTGTAACACGTTTTTTTTTTTGAAGGAGATATCGCACTATATATATCTAAATATACATATCTAAATGATCAGAGAATCCCAAAGCAGGCTATCAAATGGAACACAACAGGCCGAGGAAAAAGAGGCAGACCATCACATGTTTGGGGTCGACGAATGAGCTCCTCGGAGTTGGCATCCCTGATGCTGGGCTGGTGATCAGGAAAAGGAGATTGACATATGTTGGTCACGTGATGATGAAGAAACGATCAGAGAATCCTAAAACAAGCTATGAAGTGGAACACAACAGGCCAAAGAAAAACAGGCAGACAGCTTGAAACTCTGAAGAGGACATTGTTAATAGAGGCCACATTAACAGGCATAAAATCCCTTGATGAGGTTGAAAGACTCGCCGAGGACAGGAAAAATTGGCGAACTACCTTGTGAGCCCTATGTGACGTTTAACGGCTCGGGAAGGATATAAGATATAAGTTAAGCTGAGGCCCCACTGATTAAACCATGAGTTTAATGTTCACTGTGAGTAAATATATTTAAGAATGTTAAATGCTAAATTTAATAAGAGATTTGTGCCAGAGAAGGTAAATGATTTAGATCAGCAAGGATTACAGCGGAAGAGTATTGCTGAATCATACTGGAGACAACCAGAAAAATTATTACGTAACTGAACCAGAACGATTCAGAGACAAATAAGAGGAAATGAAATGGCGGAAAACCGAAAAAACAAATAAATGAAAAGATTTTGATCTTCCTTCGAGTTTCTTCATATATTTTTCAGTGCTTACAACAGTTCTTTTGGAATATTTTCGTTTACCCGTACTTACATGTAGCAAAATATGCGTGTAACAATAAAAAACAAACTGTGTGTAATATTTGTTATGGCCTGGGACTCTAAAAAAATTTGAAGTTTATCATATGTGACTCTTACCTTGAAGCAAGTTTGGCCATACCTGCCATATGCTTAACATGCGGCTGTGGGTAAATCATATTTCTTGAGTTTATTCGCTTCACTAAAGAGATATTACACACAAGTTGAGCAATACTAATAACCGTATCTTGAAATTATTTGTCTACATACATCAACATTCTCTATAATAGATGAGGGTTTCTAAACACTATGTTTCATGTGAGTACTTCTAGCTGTTGATATAAAAATCTAAAATGGCATCCAGAACACTGAGTTCTATTTACTTTTCAGCAGACAATTAAGAGTGAAATAAATGACGTTATATAATTATCCCTGTTATATTGTTAATTCTATTCTAAGTAGTAAGAACATATTATTTTTAATTTTTCAGGGTGTGATGATTGGTATGGGGCACAAGGACAGCTATGTTGGTGATGAGGCACAGTCCAAGAGGGGTATCCTCACTCTCAAGTATCCCATTGAGCATGGTATTGTCACCAACTGGGATGATATGGAGAAGATTTGGCATCACACTTTCTACAATGAGCTGAGAGTTGCACCAGAAGAGCATCCAGTTCTGCTTACAGAAGCTCCACTCAACCCCAAGGCCAACAGAGAGAAGATGATCCAGATCATGTTTGAAACTTTCAATTATCCAGCCATGTACATTGCCATCCAAGCTGTGCTTTCTTTATATGCATCAGGTCGTACAACTGGTATTGTGCTGGATTCTGGTGATGGTGTAACCCACACTGTCTCAATCTATGAAGGTTATGCTTTACCCCATGCCATAGCAAGGCTAGATCTGGCTGGTCGTGACCTCACAGATTACCTCATGAAGATCCTCACAGAGAGAGGCTACAGCTTCACCACCACAGCTGAGAGAGAAATTGTTCGAGACATCAAAGAGAAGCTTTGCTATGTGGCCCTTGATTTTGAGCAAGAGATGGCAACAGCTTCCACATCATCTTCATTAGAGAAGAGTTATGAATTGCCTGATGGACAGGTCATCACCATTGGTAACGAACGTTTCAGATGTCCAGAAGCCATATTCCAGCCTTCTTTTCTTGGTATGGAAACCGCAGGTATTCATGAAACCACCTACAACTCCATCATGAAATGTGATGTTGACATCCGTAAAGACTTGTATGCCAACACTGTATTGTCTGGTGGAACTACCATGTATCCAGGCATTGCTGACCGCATGCAGAAGGAAATCTCCAACCTGGCTCCAGCCACAATGAAGATCAAGATCATTGCTCCACCTGAGCGTAAATACTCTGTCTGGATTGGAGGATCCATCCTGGCCTCTCTGTCCACCTTCCAGGCGATGTGGATCTCTAAACAAGAGTATGATGAGTCTGGCCCATCCATTGTCCATAGGAAATGTTTTTAAAGAACTTACATCATTTCTGTTTTACAGTGAGAAACCGTTCGTGCTTTTATATTTTTATTAGTCAATACTAAAGTGGAAGTTAGTGATTTCATTGTTTCTTGCATGATGCTCAACGTATTCCAAAGCCGATCATATGGACTGAGGTTCATCTACACCATGGCTTCTTCTTCTTCTTCTTCTTCTACCATAAAGATCGCCCCGTGATTCTGTTGAATTTACTCCTGTGGTCCTCGATGTGTCCCGTGGTCTCCTATGGTCCTCAATGTGTCCCGTGGTCTCCTGTGGTCCTCGATGTGTTTTTATAAAAATATCCTATTTCCAACAGTTTATACAGATGTTGTATTTCTATAATGTACATTTCTCTACCGTTTTGTGTTATATTAAAATTTAAAATTGTTTGTCTAAATTTTTGTGTTTGTCACTTCTGATTGTGTTCCTGTTTCATAAACTAGTTTTGGCTTCTAGTGGGGCAGTGAAAGAAATCTCACAAGATCACCTGCCTCTCCTGTTTAAGCCTACCCCACTTACCTGTTAGTGAAATCTGTTATACCAAGCAATGTGCCAAAGCCTACCTCACCTATCAGTTAGTGAAATCTGTTATGCTCAGCAATGTGCCAAAGCCTACCTCTCGTATCAGTTGATGAATTCTATTATGCCCAGCAATGTGCCAAAGCCTACCTCACCTATCAGTTAGTGAAATCTGTTATGCTCAGCAATGTGCCAAAGCCTACCTCTCGTATCAGTTGATGAATTCTATTATGCCCAGCAATGTGCCAAAGCCTACCTCACCTATCAGTTAGTGAACTCTGTTATACCCGGCAATCTGCCAAAGCCTACCTCACCTACCGGTTAGTGAAATCAGTTATTTTTTATTTATGGAGACAGACTTTGGCAAGTGGAATACTTGCGTTGTGCCATATTGGTTAGTGTAACCGACAAGGTTATTTTGGGAGTAACAATACGATGGCATCCTCAGCACTAGCAAAGATTGGCGTAGAGGGATGGAGACACCAGAATTTTCATGCATAATTAAGGACTTGGGGGAGAGATAATGTCAGTCAGTGAATGAAATTTCGTTGAGAGTATAATGGTAGTAATATAGTTTTCAAGGAGGCGTTATATCACATTTTTCACACTGAGTATGTGTTATGAAAGGTGTGTGTGATATCCATTGTTCCTGAAGATGATCACAGAGATGTTCAGATCGTCAATATTGGTTAGTGTAACCACGAGGTTGTATTGGGAGTAACAATATGAGGGCATCCTCAGCACTAGCAAAGATTGACACGGAGAACTGAGAATTACCATGGATAGATGAGTACTTGGGATAGAATAAAGGATGTCAAAGGAAGAAATTCGTTGAGAGTATGATGGGAATATTATGGTTTTCAAGCAGCCAGTAAATCACATTTTTCACACTGAGTATGTGTTATGGAATATGTGTGATACATCCTATTGTTGCCACTGAAGATGAGAATCGAGAGGTTAGCCAACATAAACTTATCAAAAAGGTCAATGAGATGTTTTATTTTGAGACTGGGCCACAAATGTCCTGACATTATTTTTGTAAAAGGAGAGAATGTATGTTTTTTCTGGAGTGGGTGTGCGAAATCGCTTTGATGCAGAAGAAGAATTATGAGTTAATGTTTTTATGGGCAAGTTTTTTTTTTTACAAAGATGTAAATATTATCATACATGTTTTTTTTTTCTATGACGATTATGAAGGATTTTACAGAGAGAATTTAGTTACCATGTATTTAGACGAAATAGTTCATATTGTTTATGGTTTACATTCTGACTAAAAACAAGCGGAAATGACCCCAAAGTGAATTTTTGTTTTATTGTCATTCAGATGGAGACACATTTTTGTAGTCTAGTACTTACAAGGCACTTTGATAGGTTTTTGTTTTTGTTTTTGTAGTCTTAACAAGATGACTAAAAACATGGGGAGTCATGTACGATGGCCTTGTAAGTAATGATTTGAGTTGTTGTTGTTATTATTATTATTCTGGACATGATATGAATATATTGTAGGCATAACAGTAATATCTAATAGCAAAAGAAAAACTAAATGGGAAAATTAGAGCAAGGTAGAAAAAAGAACAAATTTCCTAGACACTGTATGACTGGACGCTGACACGTGTAAACAGAATAGAAAAAACGAATAGAAGAGACAGACACAATGAAAAGTCAGGACACAAATAAAACCTCCGACATGAAAGAGCAAGATAATGACTTAGGTAAATGACAAATGTGTAGACGGAGTTGACACATTTGACATCTATTAGCGTTAGGACGCTATTAGGACGCTATTGCACACGTTTTTTTTAATAAAGGAGTGATCAACTCGGCCAGCTGACCAATTAAATATTTAGAGACGTGGCCTTTTGGACAATTGACTCCCAGGGGGCAGTTTGAATGACCGACAGTCAGAACGCTCATGGGAACCAGTAGACATCTGAAGGGTGGAGCCAAAATATTTGTTGGTTAATCCATCAAGCTGGACTTGAAGATAAAAAGGCGAGTGCAGAAAAAGGAGGGAACGAATAAGTACGGAAGTACAGGAGAGAGGAGACAGAGAACAGAGCACGAAGACGAAAGAACAAAGATGGTCAGTGAGTAGAGACCGGTCAAAACGTCAAAGTAAGGAGCACGAGAAGGTAAGAGCCTCCAAGAAGAGGAACTCCAGAGGCTAGCGGACAAGTGAGGGGGATCGTCAGAAGTAAACAGAGAAAAGAAGAACAGCGGACGGAAGAACAGACGATCAGGGATCAGGCAGACAAGAGGAGAATCAGATAAGAACAGCAGAAGAGGAACACAGATCAGAAAAATAACAGAAGAACAGCAGAGCAAAGAGGACACAAACACAGAAGAACAAGAAAGAGAACGAGACGCTAGAGAATCAGAAGTAGTATTAAACTGAAGATGTAGTTAAGTGATTAAGAAGATTTGACACTTTTGGAACTTCGAGTAAAGTGATTTTAGACGAGAAACTAGTTGACCACGTGTTATAGATCTGATATAATAGTGAGTTAGGAAATGTTCTCGTATCAAGTGTAGAATATTGTGAAGTTGAGAACATTGAGAAATGCTGCAGGTAGAATATTATAGAGTTTGATAATATTATAGAGTTTACTATTGTGAACAAATGATTATGTGCTTCAACGACGAAACTAACGAAGTTTATGTCATATTACATCTTATTTCAAGTGATGTTGTCAACAATAAATCTGATACCTTAATTGTCGGAATTAAAAAATGCAGTGAATTTTCATCGTGCTTTGTGTCTGATCTAGTGAATGTGATAAAGTTTTGTAAAACTTGTGATGTGTTAATAAAAGAGCATCTGTAAGATTCAATACCATAGAACTATTCTATAATATGGAACTATTCATCAGTATATGTTTCATAAATGTCAATATTATATTTGACTAATATTTTTTCTTTCTCTCACGTATAATCTGCTTGTCTAATATTTTTTTCTTTCTCTCACATCTAAACTGCTTTGTCTGTAATTTTTCTTTCTCTCCCTTCTAGACTGCTTTGTCTGTTAATTATTCTTTCTTTCACATATAATCTGCGTTGTCTATTAATTCTTCTTTCTCTCCCTTCTAGACTGCTTTGTCTACTATTTTTCTTTCTGTCACATATAAACTGCTTTGTCTACTAATTTTCTTTCTGTCACATATAAACTGCTTTGTCTACTAATTTTCTTTCTGTCACATATAAACTGCTTTGTCTACTAATTTTCTTTCTGTCACATATAAACTGCTTTGTCTACTATTTTTCTTTCTGTCACATATAAACTGCTTTGTCTACTCACATATAAACTGTTCCGACTACTATTTTTCTTTCTCTCGCATATAAACTGCTTTGTCTAACAATTTTTTCTTTCTCTCAAAGGTAACTTGCTTTATCTACTATTTCTCTTTCTCTCATATATAAATTGCTTTGGCTACTATTTTTTTCTCTCACATTTAAACTGCTTTGCCCACTATTTTTCATTCTCTCACATCTAATATGCTTTGTCTACTATTGTTTTCTATCACATCTAAACTACTTTGTCTATTATTTTTTTAGGTTAATCATCCAGCACTGTGCTATGTTAAACTCAGATTGCACGTACATTTTTACTAATTGTGGAAACTTATCAATCCCGGTCTAGTTAGCCTGGATGTAGTATTAAATTGCTACCTACCTGTTGAAAATCTTCCAGGTAGGATAAAGTAATGACAAGGTATGTTTCACTCTCATCATTTCTCTTAGGCGGTGCTGGTTTTAAGTTTCATTAACATTTTCAAGCTCAGCAGACTTTTTTTTAAAAATTGGCATCAATATCTAGATTATGTCAAAAGCACAGAATATCACATATACAGTATTTTCATCTTATGTCAACAGCATAGACTATCACATATACAGAATCTGTATTATTTTTTCATTTCTCATTAATCATTTTTATCATTAACAAATGCTGAATGACTGTGACTGATTGAAAGATGTATGATGAAGGGCAGAATGTGAGACGGGCCTGTGTGCCCAATACTTAACCCTTTGAAAATAAAGTATGTTCGTTCGTTCGTTCTGTATCTTACGTCAGCAGGAGAGACTATCACATATACAATATTTGTATGTTATGTCAACAGCACAGACGATCACATATACAGTATATGTATTTTATGTGAACAGCACAGACTATCACAGACACGGTATTTGTATCCTATGTAAACAGCACAGACTATCACATATACAATATTTGTATCTTATATGAACAGCACAGACTATCACATATACAATATTTGTATCCTATGTGAACAGCATAGACTATCACAGACACAATATTTGTATCTTATATCAACAGCACAGACTATCACATATGCAATATTTGTATCTTATGTGAACAGCATAGACTATCACAGACACAATATTTGTATCTTATATCAACAGCACAGACTATAACATATACAATATGTGTATCATATGTGAACAGCATAGACTATCACAGACACAATATTTATATCTTATATCAACAGCACAGACTATCACATATACAATATTTGTATCATATGTGAACAGCATAGACTATCACAGACACAATACTTGTATCTTATATCAACAACACAGACTATCACATATACAATATTTGTATCGTGTGAAAATCGACAGCTAACACTCAGCCATACAGAAGCCGCCAACCATTCAGTCTTGGGTTGGTAGCACGCAGGCTGGGCGGTGAGGAAGGTTTGATCAAGGAAATGCATTCTATCACCATTTTGTCCCCCTCGTCAATTTCTGAATATGGAAATGGCCCGGTGAAAGTTCATGGAAAGTGTGGTAAAACTTCGCCATATATGGTAGTCAAGATTTACGCATCAGTTGTTCCATAGTGATAAGGCCTGTTCGAAGCGCTCTATAAGAACAGATGTGCAAGTGGCCGTCAGTCATTCGGAGTTGTAGCCACCAAGGGCAAAGTAGCTGAGTGTCTTGTATTTTTGTGTTCAATTTATCGAAACAATCACCATCATGTGTGACGTTGACGAGGTTGCTGCTCTTGTTGTAGACAATGGCTCTGGTATGTGCAAGGCCGGTTTCGCTGGAGATGATGCCCCAAGAGCTGTCTTCCCTTCCATCGTCGGTAGACCCCGTCACCAGGTGAGTTCATGTTTATTACTGAACTTCAGATTTATAGTAGACAAGATCTCGGTACATTAAATCATAAAGCTATATGGAAACGTTATGATTTAGTTTACCGAGACCTTTGATAAATATAAATCAGTGCTTCAGGAGTTAAAAAAAAAGAAAAGAAACAGACATTACAATGATGGGTCCTGAGATATTTGTTGTCCACTGAATTGAGGCGTCACTCCATCGCCATAACAGCTACACATGATCCTATTTTTTTCTAAACCATTTCCGGCAACTAAATAATGAATTAAGAGGAGATATACTGAATAAGTTTTGTTTTTTTTAAGCAGACACCACACAGCAGCTTTTACAAGTCTTGGTCGTTGTCAATCCTGTCACATTTAATTACAAAGTACAACAGTAGTTCACCAGACACTGCTTAGAGAAAAGAATTATGGACGACTGCAACATAAGGGAGCATGTTTTAATCCTCGTGGGAAAAAATTATAAATATATATAGACGGAACTTAAACATAGACAGAATGTATTGGTATGACAGCGTGCTTAGAAAAATAAAATTAACCAACCCACAAGTTGGCCAAATAGTATTCTATGGGTAACCAGACATGCGGCCCACCAGTCATGTAATATCTTTTTCATATAATATGCGCCTCGCTGAAATGTGTTGGCTGAGCTCATTTTTACGTCACAATATATAAAAAGTACGTGAAAAATGTTCAAGCTTTATAATTATTTGTTGAGTGTAAACTGAAACCGCACTGGATGAAACCGTGAGTTTAATGTTCACTGTGGGTAAATATATTTAAGAATGTTAAATGCTAAATTTAATAAGAGATTTATGCCAGAGAATGTAAAGGATTTAGATCAGCAAGGATTACAGCGGAACAGTAATGGTGAATCATACTGGAGACAACCAGAAAAAAATTATTACGTAACTGAACCAGAACGATTCAGAGACAAGTAACAGGAAGTGAAATGGTAGAAAACTGAAAAAAAAGAAAAGATTTTGACTTCGAGTTTATATTTTTCAGTGCTTACAACACTTCTTTTGAAATATTTTCCTTTACCTGCACTTACATGAAGCAAAATGTGCGTGTAACAATAAAAAAAGAACTGTGTAATATTTGTTATGACTTGGGATTTGAAGTTTATTATATGTGACCTTGAAGCATGTTTGGCCATACCTGCCATATGCTTAACATGCGGCTGTGGGTAAATCATATTTCTTGAGTTTGTTTGCTTCACTAAAGAGATAGTACACACAAGCTGAGCAGTACTAATAACCGTATCTTGATATTATTTTTCTGCAAAAATCCACATTCCATATAAGTAGATGAGGGGTTTTAAACACTGTTTTTCATGTGAATTCTTCTAGCTGTTGATATAAAAATTTTAAATGACATCCAGAACAATGAGTTCTATTTACTTTCGCAGACACTTAAGAATGAAATAAATGACGTTATATTATTATCCCTGTTATATTATTAATTCTATTCTAAGTAGTAAAACATATTATTTTTAATTTTTCAGGGTGTGATGGTTGGTATGGGCCAGAAAGACAGCTATGTTGGTGATGAGGCACAGTCCAAGAGAGGTATCCTCACTCTCAAGTATCCCATTGAGCATGGTATTGTCACAAACTGGGATGATATGGAGAAGATCTGGCATCATACATTCTACAATGAGCTGAGAGTTGCACCAGAAGAGCATCCAGTTCTGCTTACAGAAGCTCCACTCAACCCCAAGGCCAACAGAGAGAAGATGACCCAGATCATGTTTGAAACTTTCAATTCTCCAGCCATGTACATTGCCATTCAAGCTGTGCTTTCTTTATATGCATCAGGTCGTACAACTGGTATTGTGTTGGATTCTGGTGATGGTGTAACCCACACTGTCCCAATCTATGAAGGTTATGCTTTACCCCATGCCATAGCAAGGCTAGATCTGGCTGGTCGTGACCTCACAGATTACCTCATGAAGATCCTCACAGAGAGAGGCTACAGCTTCACCACCACAGCTGAGAGAGAAATTGTTCGAGACATCAAAGAGAAGCTTTGCTATGTGGCCCTTGATTTTGAGCAAGAGATGGCAACAGCTTCCACATCATCTTCATTAGAGAAGAGTTATGAATTGCCTGATGGACAGGTCATCACCATTGGTAACGAACGTTTCAGGTGTCCAGAAGCCATGTTCCAGCCATCTTTCCTTGGTATGGAAACCGCAGGTATTCATGAAACCACCTACAACTCCATCATGAAGTGTGACGTCGACATCCGTAAAGACTTGTATGCCAACACTGTATTGTCTGGTGGAACTACCATGTATCCAGGCATTGCTGACCGCATGCAGAAGGAAATCACCAACCTGGCTCCATCCACAATGAAGATCAAGATCATTGCTCCACCTGAGCGTAAATACTCTGTCTGGATTGGAGGATCCATCCTGGCCTCTCTGTCCACCTTCCAGGCGATGTGGATCTCTAAACAAGAGTATGATGAGTCTGGCCCATCTATTGTCCACAGGAAATGTTTTTAAAGAATTTACATCATTTCTGTTTTACAGTGGGAAACTGTTCGTGCCTTTATATATTTATTAGTCAATACTAAAGTGCAAGTTAGTGATTTCATTGTTTCTTGCATGATGCTCAATAAAGCCAATGATATGGACTGAAATTCATCTACACTATGGTTGAAATACTTCTAACTTTATCCTTGTTCCTTTGAGAATTTTTTCTTCAAGCAAACGTTTATCAATTTATACAAATGTTGTATTTCCAATAATTTATACAAATGTTCTATTTCCAATAGTTTATACAAATGTTCTATTTCCAATAGTTTATACAAATGTTGTATTTCTATAATTTACATTTCTCTGCTGTTATTTGTTATATTAAAATCTGAAATTATTTGTCTAAATTTTAGTGTTTGTCACGTCTGATTGTGTTTCTTTTTTTGTCACGAGTTTGGGCTTTTAATGGGACAATGAAAGAAAACTCACAAGGTCTCCTAGCCTCTCCTGTTCAAGCATGCCTCACCTACCAGTTAGTAAACTCTGTTATACCCAGCAATCTGCCAAAGCCTGCCTCACCTACCAGTTAGTGAAGACTGTTATACTAAGCAGTCTATTCAAATCGGTCCACAAACCAAGCAGACAGCGAGTATGGATAGCAAACGAGGCAAAAGCGAAATCTGACCCAAGTCTAAGCCCTATGTCTCGACAGCATCACTGAAAACTAACCCAAGTCTAAACACTATGTCTCGACAGCATCACTGAAAACTAACCCATGGTCAAGACTTTTGCCTTGGGCAAGGACAGCAACACCGGGATATTCTTTCGCCATGCTGCATAGGTTAGTTCCCTATATATTGTGAATAGTTTTGATGCATAAAGACGCACAAATTGGACCACTTTCTTGCAGCGGCACCTGACATTGTAATCTATAATCTGTAATCAGAGACTGGCCTCCCGCATTCAGGGCATTTTTATATATGTGCTACACTTTCCATCCCAACACGCACTGAAGTGTGCGCCCGCACCGAGCACACATACTAGCACGACAATGATAATCAAAATTACCATGAAAGTACCAGCGATTACTTTCAATATCAGCATTTATGTACAAAACTGACATCCCTAGAAAGCATTATTTATACCATCATACAATCACCTGTGTACATATTAAAAATATTCTAATCACACAGGATTAATATCCATTTATTACACAATATATACATATATAATTACCTGCACCACTGTTATAATTTCGCATCAAAAACAAAATTCCAACATCTTGAAAAGCACGTACAAAAAATGCTGTGAGGAGTCTCAACAGACTCGTTACCTCAGCGAGCCCACTACTTGTACTCCAGAGTAAGAATATGAATGAGCTAAACTTGATCTTAAATGTGACACACAGAATAACCATATCTGTTATGTAAAGAGGGAGAACAAAGTTGTGAACATGCAGATATGCGGCACATCTAAGACTATAAATCATGAACATAACATATGAACTGTTACTGACGTATGATCAGTACTGTTTCCTTTCAAACTTGATAAAGTATACCGAATAATAATGTTAAGACAGTATCAAATAGAGGCAAGTCTAGATGGGGGAAAAAAAAGTCAACTATTACGGAAACTCATACTAACATCAGTCGAGCATCGAGGATACCCACTCACACAAGCCCAGACATAAAGAACACATTCATCGGCCCCAAATATGTGGCACAGATCGGATTCTGGAATGCAAGGTCGGATTCTGGCCACACCATGAAAAACTGTCAGGTAATCCAAGAAATGGATAGATATCACTTAGGCGTCCTGGGCATCATTGAAATCCGATGGCCAGAAGCAGGGAAAAGATCAGGGGAAAACCGTAAGTTAATCATACATTCAAGCAGAGACGATGGGAAATATCAAGAAGGAGGTAGGTATAATTATGCTAACTGCAGCAGCAAAAAGCCTTACAGAATGGGAAACCAGTGAACAGTCGTATATTAAGAGCACGATTCCAAATAAGGCACGGAAGAATGACAATCAGACAAAGCTATGCACCCACGAACGATGCAGATGATGAAATAAAAGACAATTTCTAACACCAACTACAACAACTCATTAAAAAAGTTCCTAAACACGATATCTTAATTGTCATGGGGGACTTCAATTCCAAGGTAGGAAAATATAACACCGATGTCGAAAAAGTAATGGGGAAAGAAGGGATTGATATGGTAAAACAGAATGGAGAAAGATTAATTGAAAAAAAAGGTAGAAAAGCATGGATATCAGATAACACATGGAAATACATACTTAAAAGACGAGCAGCCAAATTAACTATGTTGGATGTAAAGACAGATCTTGGAACAGATTTGGCAAAAGTAACACACAAAGAACTACACAATAAAGTAAAAAAGTTCAGCTAGAAACGATAAAAGAGAATACATGGACAATATGACGAAAGGAGCCAAAAAAAAAAACTCTATATAACATACAAAAAGAGGCTAACAGGTACTATTTCATTCAAAGATAGACCAATCCTTAGCAAAACTGGCACCCTATTAACATCAAGTAAAGACTAAGACCAAAGATGGATCGAACACTTCAAAGAAATACTTAATCGACCACACCCAAAAGAATTGTTAAACCTTGAAACCGACTTACCAGCCCCACAACTAAATGTCAACTTAGATTAAATTACATTGCATTCTTCTTCTTCGCTTCTACCACCAAGACTGCCCCGTGATCTTATTGAATTTACTCCTATGGTCCTCAATAGGTCTCGTGGTCCCCGAAGGGACCACACGAGATCTCTGAGATGACCACACGAGGTTCATAGTATCGCAGGGCTTGAGCCTGTATTCTCGGTGGGTCTCAGAAACGGGATTGCGTGACACTGTGGTTTTCGTTGCACCAGTTTAATCTAGAGTTGGACTTTCTCAGCGGAAAAACTTGACGTGTTTTTTTTAATCAGTATATCCTCGCTGGGTGAGATGTGGTTGTCCATCCAGTCCAGCGTTGGACTTTCTAACTGGAAAACCTCAGCGTGATTAGGATTCGCATACATCCCCATCGGATGAGAGCGTTTGTCTATCTAGACTGCCCTGGTCCAGTGTCTCCGACTTCAGCATTTTGTGGTCGTGGACCCTACCTTTTCTAGTTGTGACCAGGACGGAGATTTCGTCCAGGAGGACGAATCCTTGCCACTAGTAAGTTTCACCCCTGGGTTGAGCCGGTTTAGGCGTATTATCCCAGTATGGGCATATTTAGGACATGACCGACCTCTAGAGCAGAGGTACCGTGTCATGAGTAATCATCAAGTTTCACCCCTGGTTTAAGCCGGTTTAGGCATTTTTCACCTGTTTGGATGTATATCGGACGTGGCCGGCCTCTTGAGCAGAGGTGCCTTGGTATGAGTAGCTCTCGCCGCGAGACTACTGGACATACCGGTTAAACTTCACTTTATAATTTCCATCAACTTTTCACAGCGGCGCCGCACGGCAACCTTAGTCGCATTTTCGCATTTTCTTCTTTAGCCTGGAGGAATTTTGCTCCACGCGCGGCATCCGAAGAATCTCGCCTGCAATGTCTTAGTTTAACTCCTGGGTTAAGCCGGTTTAGGCAATCTGCCCTAGTATGGGGGTGTATAGGACATGGACGGCCTCTGAAGCAGAGGTGCTTTGATTTGAGTAGTCCTGACCTCGAGGCTGCTGGATACTTCACTTAATCCTTCACCTTTTCCAGGACGGCGCTGCGCAGTAACGCTAATGGCATTTTTCTTCATTGGCTGGGAGGAGTTTCACCCCACTCACGGCAGCTGAAGAATCTCGCCAGCAGCGACCCGAGTACTCAACACCTGTCAGTTTTTTCCTTCTTCATGATAATTCACCGGCTCATCGGGCTTTAGTTGTACAGGAATTTTTGGCCCCAAAACAAGTGCGTATTCTCTACCATCCACCCTATTCCATAGATTTGTCTCCTTGTGATTATTTTCTATTCCCAGAATTAATTTTACCATTTAAAAATACGCATCTTTGACGATACTGGTGACAATCGAAGGCCATAATAATCGAGTTTAAGGGCCGTACAAACAGAAGAACTGCAGAGGTCGTTCCAGTGTTTGTTAGTTCGTGCCACTAGCTGTATCAATGCACAAGGGGCTTACTTTGAATAAAATGCAGGTTATATCTGTATAACTGTTTTTATATTATTTTTTTATGTAATTAGTTTCATTACTTAATTGTCGGACCTTGTATGTCGGTCAAGTGGTGAAAAGAAACAATCGGAGAATACCAAAACAAGCTATCAAGTGGAGCACAACAGGCTGAAGAAAAAGAGGTCGACCACGTGAAACTCTAAAGAGGACATTGTTAAGAGAAGCCAGTTTAGTGAGCATAACATCCCGAGATGAAATTAAAGACTCGTCGAAACAGGAAAACTTGGCAAACAACTATGCGAGCCATTTGCGACGTTTAACGCCACGTGAAGGATGTAAAATGAAGAATGGACAAGTAGGAGATTGCAAGAGCTACAGTGGATAGACTGCTTTTTGGTGGACAACATCGGGTTGAATGACAACAATCACATGAGGAGGATGTTCCAATTTGGGGAGAAGAGGAGAAGTGGGTGTGTTTCAGAAAGAAATAGTTTAGTACTTGTTACCCACAACCAGTGTGTGAATGTTTTCGTTTCGAGCCGGGAATACAGTGTGTCAAAAAGCAAGGTGTAAGCATAATCCGTCTCTGCTGCAAACCTCAGCCATATAGGACGGTAAAACATTAAAACTTGTTTTCACAGGGTTTTTTTTTTTTCTCTGACAGATTTGTTCAGACGGTCGGTACCGTCCGTGAAATGCGTCGCTATAAACACTGTTCTGAACGACTTGCTTCACGACATCGGAACCACATCGTAGACGGTACTGAAAGATAGCTCAGATAAAATATTAAAAGTGTTTCGCAGGTAGAAAGATTGGAGCTCTCCTTACGACTAAAGCGTGTTCCGACTTAATGTTAAAAGCGGAGTCAGCAACTGGACATGACTTGTTTTATTCAAGTCAGATATAACATGCCCTGCCGAATGATGTTTCGAACAACTCATCATAATACAGTCCCCGTTAGAAAGGGTGTTCGAGTTCCAAAACTTTCAAGGAGTTAGCTGTTGAAAATATGCAGCTCGAAGTTATGATATTCGTAATGTCCTACATCGTTTCATATCGTGGCAGACCTCTGCTCAGCTGTGTTCCCTTTTAACAATTTCGCTGAACTCTGAAGAAATGAACTACATAAAACTCAGACACAATCCATATACATGTATTTGAAATGAAACATCAAAGTCATCATGAGACCAACTCTGTCCACAACATTATCATAAGTCTTTTATTTTACTTGATATTCATAAAAATAGAGACTAATTCAAACAGTCAAGTCAGATTTGATCGCTAGAGAAAAAAATTCTTAGATTTTAAACATTTCAAACGTAGTCATCTACCTTGATGTAACCGAGACATGGAAAACGTTGACCTGCAGGAGTGTGAGCTGTGCTGCTCCACGATCAACCTGATCAAATTTGTACCTTGTGGGCACCAGGTTACTTGTGCTGACTGCTGCGGGAATATGAAAAAGTGTCTCACCTGTAAGACACTTGTAGACCACAAGAAGATGGAAGTTGGTCAGTTTACCACTCCTGATAAACCTGCAGCTTCCAAGTCTGAGGTAGCTGTTCTCAAGAAGCGACTGCGGGAGTTACAGGACATGATCATCTGCCCCATCTGCACGGAACGTCAGCGAAACCGTGTCTTCCAGTGCGGTCATGCCACGTGCAGGCAATGTTCGGAGTCTCTGAGAATCTGTCCGTTGTACAGAGAAGTGATCGCACACAAGTTTCACTTATATTTATAACTGCAGCTCTGATGTTAGCGGAAACAGGCGTTATCATTTGTATAATTGTATAGTGTATTCTTAAGTGATTGGCTGCTTTGATAAAATCCTAATCTCACCCGAATCTCACCTTTCTATTGTTTAGAATAAATTTCTCACAGCAGAACAGCTATGTCAAAAATATTACTGTTGATAAAATTCACAAAGCAGCTGATTCACAATTATTGTTCCTTTCGAACTGAAAAATATTTCTAAATCTAAAATTACAACAGTGTCTTGGTCTTTATTATTTGTGTTGGTTGGAATTAATAAAGAGCAACCAGATGACAAGCTGGTAATCATCATCTCAAGAGGAATTAGGTAGGTACCGCAGCAATGGCTGTGCCAATTTAGATCTTGGGCCAAGAAACATGTAGTACGTTGTTTAGATGTGGAGAATTAAAGCCGTCCGTCTTACATTACATTCAAACTAACGAAACAAACATTGATAAGCTGCTGCCACATTATCTTCAGTTTGTTCTAATATTCTCTTGTCTTAATGAATGATTTTCTTGCCTGTCTTGGAGCGTATCTGCTGTGGATCGTGCTAGAAGCTTGGACATGTGTTTGAAGCTTCCCACTTTTGAGTCTGCTTTCTATTTCTTCTCGAAGCTGCCGGTGTGTTTGATGAGGCAGCATTCTTTGCAACGCAACGAAAGAATATCCCGATGATGATGCTGCTGAGACTCAGGGTTGAGATCTTGACAAGAGACAAAACTTTCTAGGGTTGCTGTTTAGATTCAATGTCTCTCCCTTCAAGCAGGTCACCATAATCCATTTCCAGTCCGAACCGTATTTCAGTATCACTGTACACAGGTAAAATTGACGATTTCAACAACTGAGATTTCTAAGCTCCAAAGACAACACCGGCGAGGAGACTCTAGTTGCTGAACATGTGGTGGCAGTCTTAACGCGAAACTTTCAGACGTTTATATAGACACCACAGCCTCTTTTATGTTCTCTACCAGCACACGCTCAGTGCTAAACTCGTGTGTCCACAAATCCTGTTAATTTAAAAAAAAATTTTCCTACTGTGTCTTGGCGACAAACCCGTCCCGGATGTTTTGTGAAGGTAACATTTTAAAACCTGTTTTACCAGGTAGAAAGAAAGCCAGGTAGAACATACCACGACACGAGGGGGGGGGGGGGGAGGGGGTACGGTCCGTGACATACGCCGATGTACAACTCGGTTGTTATATAAACATCACAGACTTTACTTCGAGACAGACAATTCAGATAAAATATTAAAAGTGTTTCGCAGGTAGAAAGCGGGGAGCTCTCCTCACGACTAAAGCGTGTTCCGACTTAATGTTAAAAGCGGAGTCAGCACCTGGACATGACTTGTTTTATTCAAGTCAGATAAAACGAGCCCTGCCGAATGATGTTTCGAACAACTCATCATAATACAGTCCCCGTTAGAAAGGGTATACGAGTTCCAAAACCTTCAAGGAGTTAGCTGTTGAAAATATACAGCTCGAAGTTGTGATATTCGTAATGTCCTACATCGTTTCATATCGTGGCAGACCTCTGCTCAGTTGTGTCCCCCTTTTAACAATTTCGTTGAACTCTGAAGAAATGAACTACATAAAACTCAGACACAATCCATATACATGTAGTTGAAATGAAACATTAAAGTCATCATGAGACCAACTCTGTCCACAACATTATCATAAGTCTTTTATTTTAGCTGATATTCATAAAAATAGAGACTAATTCAAGCAGTCAAGTCAGATTTGATCGCTAGAGAAAAATATCCTTAGATTTTAAACATTTCAAACGTAGTCATCTACTTTCCTTTAACCGAGACATGGAAAACGTTGACCTGCAGGAGTGTGAGCTGTGCTGCTCCGCAATCAACCTGATCAAGCTTGTACCTTGTGGGCGCCAGGTTGCTTGTGCTGACTGCTGCGGGAATATGAAAAAGTGTCTCACCTGTAAGACACTTGTAGACCACAAGAAGATGGAAGTTGGTCAGTTTACCACTCCTGATGAACCTGCAGCTTCCAAGTCTGAGGTAGCTGTTCTCAAGAAGCGACTGCGGGAGTTACAGGACATGATCATCTGCCCCATCTGCACGGAACGTCAGCGAAACCGTGTCTTCCAGTGCGGTCATGCCACGTGCAGGCAATGTTCGGAGTCTCTGAGAATCTGTCCGTTGTACAGAGAAGTGATCGCACACAAGTTTCACTTAAATTTATAACTGCAGCTCTGATGTTAGCGGAAACAGGCGTTATCATTTGTATAATTGTATAGTGTATTCTTAAGTGATTGGCTGCTTTGATAAAATCCTAATCTCACCCGAATCTCACCTTTCTATTGTTTAGAATAAATTTCTCACAGCAGAACAGCTATGTCAAAAATATTACTGTTGATAAAATTCACAAAGCAGCTGATTCACAATTATTGTTCCTTTCGAACTGAAAAATATTTCTAAATCTAAAATTACAACAGTGTCTTGGTCTTTATTATTTGTGTTGGTTGGAATTAATAAAGAGCAACCAGATGACAAGCTGGTAATCATCATCTCAAGAGGAATTAGGTAGGTACCGCAGCAATGGCTGTGCCAATTTAGATCTTGGGCCAAGAAACATGTAGTACGTTGTTTAGATGTGGAGAATTAAAGTCTTTCGTCTTACATTACATTCAAACTAACGAAACAAACATTGATAAGCTGCTGCCACATTATCTTCAGTTTGTTCTAATATTCTTTTGTCTTAATGAATGATTTTCTTGCCTGTCTTGGAGCGTATCTGCTGTGGATCGTGCTAGAAGCTTGGACATGTGTTTGAAGCTTCCCGCTTTTGAGTCTGCTTTCTACTTCTTCTCGAAGCTGCCGGTATGTTGGATGAGGCAGCATTCTTTTCAACGCGGCGAAAGAATATCCCGATGATGATGATGCTGCTGAGACTGAGGGTTGAGGTCTTGACAAGAGGTAAAACTTTCTAGGGTTGCTGTTTAGATTCAATGTCTCTCCCTTCAAGCAAGTCACCATAATCCATTTCCAGTCCGAACCGTATTTCAGTATCACTGTACACAGGTAAAATTGACGATTTCAACAACTGAGATTTCTAAGCTCCAAAGACAACACCAGCGAGAAGACTCTAGTTGCTGAACATGTGGTGGCAGTCTTAACGCGAAACTTTCAGACGTTTATATAGACACCACAGCCTCTTCGATGTTCTCTACCAGCACACGCTCAGTGCTAAACTCGTGCGTCCACAAATCCGGTTAATTTTTAACAAAATTTTCCTCCTTTGTCTTGGCGACAAACCCCGCCCCGGATGTTTTGTGAAGGTAACATTTTAAAACCTGTTTTACCAGGTAGAAAGAAAGCCAGGTAGAACATACCACAACACGAGGGGGGGAGGGGGTAAAAGCCAGGTAGAACATACCACGACACGAGGGGGGGGGAGGGGGTACAGTCCGTGATATATACGCCGATGTACGACTCGGTTGTTATATAAATATCACAGACTTTACTTCGAGACAGACAACTCAGATAAAATATTAAAAGTGTTTCGCAGTTAGAAAGCGGTGAGTTCTACTCACGACTAAAGCGTGTTCCGACTTAATGTTAAAAGCGGAGTCAGCACCTGGACATGACTTGTTTTATTCAAGTCAGATGAAACGAGCCCTGCCGAATGATGTTTCGAACAACTCATCATAATTCAGTCCCGGTTAGAAAGGGTGTTCGAGTTCCAAAACCTTCAAGGAGTTAGCTGTTGAAAATATACAGCTCGAAGTTGTGATATTCGTAATGTCCTACATCGTTTCATATCGTGGCAGACCTCTGCTCAGCTGTGTTCCCTTTTAACAATTTCGTTGAACTCTGAAGAAATGAACTACATAAAACTCAGACTCAGTCCATATACATGTAGTTGAAACGAAATATCACAGTCATCATGAGACCAATTATGTCCACAACATCATCATAAGTCTTTTATTTTAACTGAAATTCCTAGAAATTAGACATATTAATTCAAGCAGTCAAGCCAGATTTGATCGGTAGAGAATAAACTTCTAAGACTGTAAACCACATTTCAAACGTAGTCATCTACTTTCCTTTAACCGAGACATGGAAAACTTTGACCTGCAGGAGTGTGAGCTGTGCTGCTCCGCGATCAACCTGACCAAGTTTGTACCTTGTGGGCACCAGGTTGCTTGTGCTGACTGCTGCGGGAATATGAAAAAGTGTCTCACCTGTAAGACACTTGTAGACCACAAGAAGATGGAAGTTGGTCAGTTTACCACTCCTGATGAACCTGCAGCTTCCAAGTCTGAGGTAGCTGTTCTCAAGAAGCGACTGCGGGAGTTACAGGACATGATCATCTGCCCCATCTGCACGGAACGTCAGCGAAACCGTGTCTTCCTGTGCGGTCATGCCACGTGCAGGCAATGTTCGGAGTCTCTGAGAAAGTGTCCGATGTGCAGAAAACTGACCTTGAAAATGTTTCCCTTATATTTATAACTCTGGTAGCGGAAGCCGGTATTATCATTTGTAGAATTGGATAATGTATTCTTAACCGATTGGCTTCTTTGATAAAAGGCTAATCGAACCGGGTTAAAGTTTTGTAACTCTCTATTGTTTAGAATACGTTTATTCCAGCAGAACATCTCGTATGTCAAATATATTATTGTTGACAAAACTATAAAGCAGCCGATTCGAAATTATTATTCTTTTCTGACTTATCTAAAAAAACAACATAATTTGATTTTAGTTTATATTGAGAGAAAGACGCTAATATGACTATATAAATATGTAATTTCATTTGCATTCTGTTGGATGGATTATTGTAGTCACTACATCACTACGGAGTCAGATTGTCAGATTACCTTGTTTTATTTCTTAACAATGAAAAAAGTGCTCCTGGGAAGTCTGTAATCATATCACTTGCATAGAATTGTGAGATTTCGAGAAATCTCACTGAAAATATGAAAGACTAACGGTGATATTATACCAAGAGTTGACGCCATGATTGTTTCAACTTTAACTTTTCATTTCGAATTTATGTATTGTATCCGAGTTCCAGATAGTTCGTTACTTCTAAGTTAAGCGATGTTGTTAAATGGATCGGAGAGACAAGTACGAAGAGTACTGCTACTAGATAAAACGATATGTATGATAACATAACGGAGGACGAATATTGTGCCTAACACCAGCACATTAACGGAGTGGTCGTGGAAAGAAGCTTCAAATTCGTTGCTCTACAGGCGGAGAAGAAACCACAATTAGGATCATCTGTGGTCTAGGCTGAGAATATCTTGTTGATCGTTTGTTTGCCTGCTTTTAGGAACATGGACCGAGAATTCGTTATCAAGGAGACACGACTGAGATATTTCGTTTACTTTCTTGTAGGAAGATCCAGTCGTTGTATGTTATCCTTAGAGACTGATGTTAGTGTAGATTAAACTGACTGTTATGATTTGCACAGTTTCAGTCAGTTCAATGACTCTGTTGCTTATTGCCGTTATAGCGAGTCATATTCTGACGTAATTAATACCATCATAGACTACAATTGTTCAGTGCGCTTTGTCAAGTTTGAGTGATAATCAGTGTGTTGGAACTCATTAAGATAACAAGTCTGTCAGAACTCATTTAAGATACCCGGTCTGTTAGATCTCCTTTAAGATAACCAGTCTGCTGGGACTCATTTAAGATAACCAATCTGTTGGGACTCGATAACCAGTCTGTTGGGACTCATTTAAGATAATCAGTCTGTTGGGACTCATTTAAGATAATCAGTCTGTTGGGACCCATTTAAGATAACCAGTCTGTTGGGACTCATTTAAGATAATCAGTCTGTTGGGACTCATTTAAGATAATCAGTCTGTTGGGACTCATTTAAGATAACCAATCTGTTGGGACTCATTTATGGTAATCAGTCTGTTGGGACTCATTTAAGATAATCAGTCTGTTGGGACTCATTTAAGATAACAAGTCTGTTGGGACTCATTTAAGATAATCAGTCTGTTGGGACTCATTTAAGATAACCAGTCTGTTTGGACTCATTTAAGATAATCAGTCTGTGGGGACTCATTTAAGATAACCAGTCTGTTGGGAATCATCACAGCGTTTCTGTATGTGCTTGTGAAGATGCTGCAATTATCCATAATTTTTTTCAGATACTGATGTGTGGAATTACAACAATGGTTCAAATAATTGTACATGTGATGATTGATACTATGTGATTAGAACATTTTAAATATGTACACAGGGGATGTTATGATGGTGTAAATACTGTTTTCTTAATATGTCAGTTGGGTACAGAAATGCTGAATCTGAAAACGATCTCGGTTACTTTCATACTAACCCTGACTGTCTTTGTTGTGCTAGTGTGTGCCATGTGTGCAGCCGCAGGAAAGTTGCCAGTGTGTATTGTTTTATTTATTAAAAATATTTATAAAATCTAAAATTACGACAGTGATTTGGTCTTTATTATTTGTGTTGGTTGGAATAAAAGAAGGGCAACCTGATGACAAGCTGGTAATCATCATCTCAAGGGTACATGACTCAAGAGGAATTAGGTAGGTACCGCAGCAATGGCAGTGCCAACTTAGATCATGGGCCAAGAAACATGTAGCACGTTGTTTAGATGTGGAGAATTAAAGCCGTCCGTCTTACATTACATTCAAACTAACGAAACAAACATTGATAAGCTGCTGCCACATTATCTTCAGTTTGTTCTAATATTCTCTTGTCTTAATGAATAATTTTCTTGCCTGTCTTGGAGCGTATCTGCTGTGTATCGTGCTAGAAGCTTGGACATGTGTTTGAAGCTTCCCGCTTTTGAGTCTGCTTTCTACTTCTTCTCGAAGCTGCCGGTGTGTTTGATGAGACAGCATTCTTTGCAACTCGGCGAAAGAATATCCCGATGATGATGATGCTGCTGAGACTGAGGGTTGAGGTCTTGACAAGAAGCAAAACTTTCTAGGGTTGCTGTCTAGACTCAGTGTAGAGGTATTGACCAAACGTTATAGTCTCATTCTGTTGCTGTCTAGACTCAGTGTGCCAGTCTTGAGCAAACGTTAGAATATCACTGTATTGCTGTCTAGACATAGGGTAGAGGTATTGACCAAACGTTATAGTCTCCTTTTGTTGCTGTCAAGACCCAGTGTAGAAGTCTCGACCAAATGTTATAGTCTCCCTGCATTGCTGTGTAGACTCAGGGTAGACCTTTTGAGCAAACGTTAGAATATCACTGTGTTGGTGTCTAGACTTAGTGTGGCAGTCTTGAGCAAACGTTAGAATTCCACTGTGTTGCTGTCTAGACTTAGTGTGGCAGTCTTGAAACGTTAGAATATCACTGTGTTGCTGTCTAGACTTAGTGTGGCAATCTTGAGCAAACGTTAGAGTCTCTCTGTGTTGCCGTCTAGACTCAGGGTAAAGGTCTTCACCAAACGTTAGAGTCTCCATGCATTCCTGTCTGGACTAGGGTAGAGGTCTAGACCAAACGTTAGAGTCTCTCTGCGTTGCTGTCTAGACTCAGGGTAGAGGTCTTCACGAAACGTTAGAGTCTCTCTGCGTTGCTGTCTAGACTCAGGGTAGAGGTCTTCACGAAACGTTAGAGTCTCTCTGCGTTGCTGTCTAGACTTAGTGTGGCAATCTTGAGCAAACGTTAGAGTCTCTCTGTGTTGCAGTCTAGACTCAGGGTAAAAGTCTTCACCAAACGTTAGAGTCTCCATGCATTGCTGTCTAGACTCAGGGTAGAGGTCTAGACCAAACGTTAGAGTCTCTCTGCGTTGCTGTCTAGACTCAAGGTAGAGGTCTTCACGAAATGTTAGAGTCTCTCTACGTTGCTGTCTAGACTCAGGGTAGAGGTCTGCACCAAACGTTATAGTCTCCCTGCATTGCTGTCTAGACTCAGGGTAGAGGTCTTCATCCAAGAGGACGACACAATTCAGCTGACTTTTACTTGCACCAGCTCCCTGTAACTGCGAACTGTTGTTCTTTGCAGCCGATGCTGAAGAGATGTTGAGGCACAGCATCGTATAGGCGTGGGAGCGGGTTATGGCAGCTACCTTTTCAGTCCCAGAGTACAGCTTCTTCTTCTTCGTTCGCTTCTACTACCAAGACTTCCCCGTGATCCTACTAAATTTACTCCTGTGGTCCCCGAGAGGACCACAAGTGATCCCCGAGAGGACCACAAGAGATCCTCGAAAGGACCATAAGAGGTCCAGAGTACAGCTAAAAAGCAGTGGGTGTGCAATGCTTGTTTAACAAAGTACACCACAATGGGGACTACGGCGATCCCTGCCCCGTTAGCCAGGCTAGGCCTGTTTCTGTGGGTACCACGGAGAGGTGGGACAGGGTCTTGGTCAGCTATGAGTCGCTAACTCTGACGTTGGCATATCAGCTATGGGTAATCGGGCGTCTTCACCCCCGCTCCCGTGACACCGTGTATGCCCGTTTGCGGGTGTTCCCACACTGTGCTCTGGCAGTCTCATGACGTTGTGAGCAGGTTCCTTCTTGTAGGAAGTGTTGATTTATACTCTTGTCTCATTTACTGTCTCTGCTGGCTATCCGCTGGGTTTGTAACTCAGCTTGTGCAGACTGCTGGGTATAACAGGTTTCACCAGCTGGTAGGTGACGTAGGTTTAGACAGATTGCTAGGTATAACAGGTTTCACCAGCTGGTAGGTTGACGTAGGTTTAGACAGATTGCTAGGTATAACAGGTTTCACCAGCTGGTAGGTGACGTAGGTTTGGACAGATTGCTAGGTATAACAGGTTTCACCAGCTGGTAGGTGACGTAGGTTTGGACAGATTGCTAGGTATAACAGTTTTCACCAGCTGGTAGGTGACGTAGGTTTGGACAGATTGCTAGGTATAACAGTTTTCACCAGCTGGTAGGTGACGTAGGTTTGGACAGATTGCTAGGTATAACAGGTTTCACCAGCTGGTAGGGTGACGTAGGTTTAGACAGATTGCTAGGTATAACAGGTTTCACCAGCTGGTAGGTTGACGTAGGTTTAGACAGATTGCTAGGTATAACAGGTTTCACCAGCTGGTAGGTGACGTAGGTTTAGACAGATTGCTAGGTATAACAGGTTTCACCAGCTGGTAGGTGAGGTAGGTTTAATGAGGACAGGTCAGGAGACCTAATGAGTTTTGTAATCGATTCATTCGCCCATTAGAACTACAGGCTCACGAAAAAAGAAAGAGCACAATCGGGTGTGACAAACAGAAAAAAAATTCAAGTGAATTATTTCAGATTTTAATATATCACAAATAGCAGCAGAAAAATGCAAAATTATAGAAATGCAACATTTGTATAAATTATAAATATTTTGTTTCAAGAAATAAATGCCACAAGAACATGGATAAAGTTAACAGTGTGCATGGATCTCAGTCCATTTAATTTGCTTGAGATTAATTGTGGTTCCTGCAATAAACAATGAAGTCACTAACTTGACTTTTAGCATTGACTAATAAAAGTATAAAGAAAAAATGCGGCCACAAATGCTTTCATATTGCAAAACAGAAATGATGTAAATTGTTTAAAAACACTTCCTGTGGACAATGGATGGGCCAGACTCATCATACTCTTGTTTAGAGATCCACATCTGATGGAGTTGTAGGTGGTTTCATGAATACCTGCGGTTTCCATACCAAGGAAAGATGGCTGGAACATGGCTTCTGGACATCTGAAACGCTCGTTACCAATGGTGATGACCTGTCCATCAGGCAATTCATAACTCTTCTCTAATGAAGATGATGTGGAAGCTGTTGCCATTTCTTGCTCAAAGTCAAGGGCCACATAGCAAAGCTTCTCTTTGATATCTCGAACAATTTCTCTCTCAGCTGTGGTGGTGAAGCTGTAGCCTCTCTCTGTGAGGATCTTCATGAGGTAATCTGTGAGGTCACGACCAGCCAAGTCCAGTCTCATGATGGCATGAGGTAGAGCATAACCTTCATAGATTGGGACAGTGTGGGTTACACCATCACCAGAATCCAACACAATACCAGTTGTACGACCTGATGCGTATAAAGAAAGGACTGCTTGAATGGCGACATACATGGCTGGGGAGTTGAAGGTTTCAAACATGATCTGGGTCATCTTCTCTCTGTTGGCCTTGGGGTTGAGTGGAGCTTCTGTAAGCAGAACTGGATGCTCTTCTGGTGCAACTCTCAGCTCATTGTAGAAGGTGTGATGCCAGATCTTCTCCATATCATCCCAGTTGGTGACAATACCATGCTCAATGGGATACTTGAGAGTGAGGATACCTCTCTTTGACTGTGCCTCATCACCAACATAGCTGTCTTTCTGGCCCATACCAACCATCACACCCTGAAAAATTAAAAATAATATGTTCTTACTACTTAGAATAGAATTAACAATATAACAGGGATAATTATATAACGTCACTTATTTCACTCTTAATTGTCTGCTGAAAAGTAAATAGAACTCAGTGTTCTGGATGCCGTTTTAGTTTCTGTATCAACTGCCACAATAATTCGCATAAAACGTAGCCTTCAAAAGCCCCCATCTATTTATAATCAGTGTTGATGACTTCTGAACAGTAATAATAAAGATACAGTTATCGTTATGGCTTAGTTTGTGTTTGCTATCTCTTTGGTGAAATGAATATATTCATCAAGTATAATCTAACCATGGAATATGTGAATTGTGCGGTAGATGTGAGGAAATTTGTTAGGTAAGAGCCACATTTCATAAACTTCACATGTTTGACTGTCGATAAAAGGAAGAAGTATTACATACAGGTTTTTATAGTTGCTTGTACATTTTGTTACAAAAAGTGTATTTAAATGGTAAGAACTATGCGGCCAGGCAAAAAAGAAGGGGCAAAATGTATTTTTCAGTCATTATATCAAATGATTTGCGGTTACTTGTCTTTCAGTTATCTTCTTTCATGTGCGTAATAATATTTACTGGTTGTCTGCCCCAGACTGCACGATTATCTAGCACAAGTTCTCTCTAATCCTAGTCTCTAATCTGTTATTAAAATTAGCACTTAAAATTCTTAAATAATTTAAAATTCTTAAGTAATTTAAAATTCTTAAATAATTATCTCATCGTGTGGTTTAATCCAGTGAATTTTTTTTCTACCGAATTAAATATTTATAACGCTTGAATATTTTTTATTTACCTTTCATATTATTTGCGATGTAGAAAGGAGGTGAGTCACCACATTTCACCTAGCCGCATATTATAAGTACGAAGTTCCGCACGTGGCTGGTGGGCCCTGTTTGACTATCCCTAGAATATTTTGTGGCAAACTTCTGGGCTTGTTACACTTTTTTTTTTAAAGGACGCTGTCCCAATCCATATATTTTATGTATGATTAAGTTCGGTCTGCATTTTTGTTCAAGAAGGATTAAAACTTTCCTTATGTTGCAGTCGTCCATAACTCTTTTCTCTGGCCAGTGTATGGCGACCTACTGTTGTGTTTTGTAATTAAATGAGACGGGATTGTCAACGACCAGGACTTGAAAAGCTGCTAGTTTGATGTCTGATTAAAAAAAAAACTTGTTACGATATATCTACCCCTAATTCATCCATTAGCTGCCAGAAATGATTTATAATATTTCTTATATAAGTTGTTCAACAAAATAAGAACATTTGTAGCTCTTTTGGCGATCGAGTGGCTCTTCATCAAGTTAGTCCACCGCCAAACATCTCAGGGCCAATCATTTTAATGTCTATTTTTGTTTTAAGTGGAAGAGAACAGACAAACGAAAATGGTATATGTACAAGAGATATGGGAAACAAGACCAAGGGGGTAGATCAAGGCAGAGATAGAAAGATAACATAGACGAGGGTATAAAAGAAATTGGTATCACCAACTGGAGAGAGATTAGGAATAGAGAGGAATGGAGGCGAACTTTATCTGCAGAAATGAGTCTTAATGGCTCGGAAAGCTGAAGGAGAAGAAGATGTCGAAAAAGAAGTTTTCATTTTAAAAGCATACAGATTTATAGTTATTTAAGGTAACTTTATGATTTAGTGTACCGAGATCTTGTCTACTATAAATCTGAAGTTCAGTAATAAACATGAACTCACCTGATGACGGGGTCTGCCGACGATGGAAGGGAATACAGCTCTTGGGGCATCATCTCCAGCGAAGCCGGCCTTGCACATACCGGAGCCATTGTCTACAACAAGAGCGGCAACATCTTCAGGGTCACACATGATGATGATTGTTTCGATAAATTGAACACAAAAATACAAGACACTCCGACACTTCACCCTTGGTGTCTACAACTCCCAATGACTGCCGACTACCTGCACATCTGTTCTTATAGAGCGCTTAGAATAGGCCTTATCACCATGAAGCGACTGATGCGTGAATCTAGATTACCATATATGGCGAGGTTTTACTACACTTTCCACGAAATTTCAGTGGGCTGTGTCCATATATAGAAATTGAAGAGGGGACGAAAAAGGTGATAGAATACACTTGCTTGATCAAATCTTCCCCACCACCCGGGCCTGCGTACTACCAAACCATAACGGAACGTTAGCGGCCTCTGTATGGCGGTGTGTTACACACAGATTTTCACACAATACAGATATTGTATGTGTGACAGTCTGTGCTGTTTACATAAGATACACACACTGTATGTGTAACAGTCTGTGATGTTGACATAACTTGAGTAGTGATGACAATTTTTTTTTAACCTGCTGAGCTGGAAAGCTTTTAATGAACCTTAAAAGTAACACCACTAATGTTGATTGCGAAAACACTCCTGGCCAGTACTTTGTCCAACCTGGAAGATTTTGAACAGGTAGAAATAAATTTAATGTTACGTGGAGGCCAATGAGGAAGCAACTGGTGTATTCTTAACACGACACAGAAGTGGCTGAACTTGATACGCAATGTGACTTTGATATAGCACAGCCCTACATAACTAACCCTGAGAAATAGTAGACAAAGGAGTTTAGATGTGGGAGAAAAAGAAAAAATAGTAGACAAAGGAGTTTAGATGTGGGAGAAAAAGAAAAATAGTAGACAAAGGAGTTTAGATGTGGGAGAAAAAGAAAAAATAGTAGACAAAGGAGTTTAGATGTGGGAGAAAAAGAAAAAAATAGTAGACAAAGGAGTTTAGATGTGGGAGAAAAAGAAAAATAGTAGACAAAGGAGTTTAGATGTGGGAGAAAAATGGAAAGAGCCACTCCACTCGAACCATGGACTCCAGTAGATCCAGGAAGCGTCTAGTTTTGAGAAGGCTTATCAATGTTAACTCCGCCACCACATGTTCCTAGGTTACTCGTCCTGCCAGAGCTCACTGTTCTAGTCATGGCGCCAGAGCTCACTGTTCCAGTCAGAGTTCATTATTCTAGCGACAGTCATTCTCTGTCATTCTATTTGTTACGTCTAAAGTGTAGTGTCTAGTATTTTTGGAGGTTATGCATACACACTGTGCTTTTCTCATTATGCTGTGTGAAACCTTCGTAGTTTCCAGTTTGGTAAATGTGTTTCCAGGACTGCCTCTTAGATCCACCCTGACATTCAAATGATATAAAAACAAGCTGTTTTGTCTGTTTGTAGTTTGTCCACCGGAATATGATCTCTAAAGATAACGAAGGGGATTGTTTTTCTGCATTGTGCCGACTGGAAGTTGGAAGCAGTGTCAAGTGAGCAGTTGCAAGAAATAAAGAAAAGTCATGAGATTTTCAAACGTAACTATCATTTGCTTGCTGCGCCACGTTGGTCAGATTGTTGGTCAGGTTGTTGGTCAGGATGTTGGTCAGGTATTTGGTCAGGATGTTGGTCAGGTTTTTGGTCAGGATGTTGGTCAGGTTGTTGGTCAGGTTGTAGGTCAGATTGTTGGTCAGGATAGTCAGGTTGTAGGTCAGGTTGTTGGTCAAGTTGTTGGTCAGGATGGTCAGGTTGTTGGTCAGGATGGTCAGGTTGTTGGTCAGGTTGTTGGTCAAGTTGTTGGTCAGGTTATTGGTCAGGTTGTAGGTCAGGTTGTTGGTTAGGTTGTAGGTCAGGTTGTTGGTCAGGTTGTTGGTCAGGTTGTAGGTCAGGTTGTTGGTCAGATTGTTGGTGTTATTTTCCATAGTAGCATGTTAAACTTTAATTCTTCTTCTTCTTCTTTTGTCTCCATGGAACTACGAGTTGGTGTTTTTTTTTTTTTGCAGCCATTGCAGCATGGTATCGGCCTGAGAGCGGGTTACGATGTCTTGTTGTTTTTTTTTTGGGTCTCTGAGTGACACTAAAAGGCAAGTGATGTGCACTACTTCTTTATACAGACTCCACCTCCATAGCGACTTATGCCGCTAGCTAGGCCAGCCGTTACCTAGGCTGAGCCTGTTACTAGGATACCAACGGGGAGATGGGACAGGGCCTTGGTCGGCTGTGGGTCAGTGATGGCCAAATCTGACAGTGTCTTCACCCTCCGGAGGCTCCTATGTAAGTGTCCTTTATGAAAGTGTCCATTATGAAAGTGTCCGGCGAAAGTGCTCTGGAAAGCTGTCCAGTACTTTATAGTCCCAAGTTGTTGACCACAAGTATACTAACAGATGTGTATATGTGAAAGATATGGGGGGGGGGGGGTGTGGGTGATAGAAGGTGAAACTGTATCACACAGGCTAAATAATGCAGCGCCTATCAGCCCATAGTTGGCTGCTTTGTATCAGGGTTGGAGTTTACCTCAGCCGGCCAAAACCCTATCCCTCCCAGTGCTGCACCTGGAAAACAGACAGAAGCATAACCCAGGTGAACAGGGATCGTATTGGGATGGCTAGTCCGGTCCCCAAAAAAATGCAGTACACCGAGCCAAACTCGGATGTCCAGTGCCTTGCACTACAAGTGTCGTGGGGCACGATGCAGCCAACACCATTTTTAAGGGAGAGAGAGAGAGAGAGAGAGAGAGAGAGAGAGAGAGATTTTGTTTGATAAGAAGCAGTAATTTAGAACAGTAACACATTAATAATTTTGTGTGTAAGTATCAGTCAGTCAGTCATTAGCATGTCCCCGGGCGGAACTTTGCCTCTCTAACAGCTCTCCTGTAGGCCTCTCGGTTGTAAGCAAGATGGCCTACTGCTGATGTATCCATTTGCAGATCATCAATGATGTCTTGCAGCCATCTTCGTCTTGGTCTTTCTCTCTTTCATTTTCCCACTATGTACCAAGACAGTCTTCTCTAAATTATCATGAAGTTTAATGTGTCCAAAATGTTTAAGTTTTCTCTCTTTAATCCTCTTTACTAGCCAACCTTCTTTAATATTAAGTTCTTGCAGTATAGATATATTTGTTCTTTTCTGTGTCCATGATATTTGAAGAACTCTTCTGTAGCATTTACATTCAAAGGCATTTATGTGTTTCTCAGCTGTTTTGTTAAGTGTCCAGGTTTCACACGCATGCTTTGCGATGGGAAATGTGCACGCCCTTAAAAATCTTATTTTTTTTAGTTCTGTCTGTTCCTCTTCACAGCTTCTTTAGTTGTTTTACTTTCTGAAGAGCGACAGATGCCCTCCTTTTAATTTCCCTCATTGTATCTCCATTATTAGTTAGTAATGATCCAAGATATTCAAAACTCTCCACCTCTTCCAGTTTTTCCTCACTGATACATATGTGTAAGCATACACAACTGATTATAACCATACACGAAGCCCCTACTGCATTTACTTTATTTTGTTCTATTTTTTATCCTTTTTTTTCATGTGAATTCAGATCTTATCTCTTCTCTCTATTTCTTTAACCTGTGTGTTTTTGTATAATTAAAGTTCATACCGAAACGTCACAACTGTGTACTCGTTAAGTAATAAAGCTGTTCCTACTTGTTCATACATTTAGGAACAGTATTCCACTGGGTTTTCAGCTGATTACAGTTAACAGCAGAAATTCCTTATTTAGCATCGTATTCTGAACTGGAACACGTTCATTCTGGGCAGAACCCCGAGAAGTGAAAAGAACAGGAAGCTTAGATACCGCAGGAAAATACGCAAACATTTTTAACTGCTGAAAACTATGGGTACGTTGATAAAGCAGGCAAATATTTCCATCCGGGGAAGTCATGTGGGCCTTGCAAGCTGTCACATTCCACTAAAGCTGAATGGAATGCCGGCCCATAATTCACGTCCGTGTTCGTTACTTTGCGTGATTACACGGTGGATATGTGGTACACAGCGTGACTCGTACATATGTTTATAACGCGGAATTTCACCCTGAGTGTGCTGAACCGAAATGAATGTTTTATTGCGGTAGATAGGACGTGATATAAGGAGTGGGTGACGTGGCTCTTATAACACGAAATCGGCTGCGAAATACACCAAGAAATACACCAAGAAGAAGAAGAAGAAGGGAAAAAAAGCATTTCCTCAAGGCATTACGATACCTGGAGGTGCATCGGATTTTCGATTCAGGTCTTGACCAGTGTGTCCAGCATACGAAACAAACATGTAGATGAATATTTCTGGAAATGTATATTAATTTACGATGTCAACAGCTTGATAGAAACATCGATATAAGTGTGCCAGTCAACAGCTTGATAGACACATCAATATACGTGTCCCAGTCAACAGCTTGATAGAAACAATGATACAGGTGTGCCAGTCAGCAGATTGATAGACACATCAATATAAGTGTGGCTGTCAAGAGCTTGATAGAAACATTGATACAGGTGTGCCAGTCAACAGCTTGAAAGACACATTATATAGGTGTGCCAGTCAACAACTTAATAGAAACATCGATATATATATATATGTGCCAGTTAGCAGCTTGATAGATAGATCGACATAGGTGTGGCACCTATGTTGCTGTGATGTGCAACCAGACCTTGTCAACGTCCTAACTCTAGGTCATACACAATCAGGCATTGCACTGTAGATATTTTAAAACTTTGGGGTGGGGAGAGAGAGTGTGTGAGAGAGAGAGAGAGAGGGGGGGGGGGAGAGAGAGAGCAAAAACTCGTAGTTCCAAACTATATTATTTATTTTATAAACCACAGAACAACATGGCGGTAAGAAAACGTAATAAGATATAGTCTCCCTTTAGTACGCTGTTTTCTTACATTTGTTGTTCGAGAACACAATGTTTAACATATTTTCATTTACTTCTTTAATGTCTACCACAGCTACCTTGCTGTTGCACGATGTTTTTTCACTCGCTTGTGGAGAAACAAAGCTAGCTCCAGCGTCTACTGACCAGGACTGGACTTGATGCCTACACAGGAGTCAGTTCAGCCCCTTGTCTTCATGTGGCCTGGTGGTTGCTAACTCTCAGTATCCATCATTCCTTTCACACTTTTTCACGAAGCTACCTTTAAACTTAACACGTTTTTGTTTCGTCAGTATTTCACAGACTACATAGTAATGGCCGACGGTCTCGCTTGCCTTATAACGTCATTCTCTTCCCTGCCGTGACGGGTGACTGGTTCTGGCCGGTCCCATAGTACATAAAATACACACATTCATTCTTTATTTCATTCATAACGTGCTGATAAAGACGTACCTTTAGTCTGTCACCTCCTTGACATTTATAATCAGATTTGTCTCCTTTATTTCGCCCTACCACGTGTTCGCAAAGTTTTCTTTCTGTTTCTCCTCTTTTTCTTTCTTTCTTTACCACAGAGACTTTCAGGGATTATCGGCTTCTCTACTTTCTTTCTTTCTCCCAACATGCCCGATGAATTTTGAAGTCACTAAGTAACTCGCAAATTAAAATATTTTATCAGTGGCAGTTATCAGGTAGTATTAAAAATATATCCTTAGATAGTACCATCATCCAACTTTATGATAGTTGCATGTAGGTGGCGCCGGGAGTTACGTGCGCATGCACAAACTCAATAACAAAATGGCTACCCAACTGTTAGTGTGTACCAAAGAAGAACAGAGAAGTGTAGTGTAATTTTTGTGGGTTAAAGGACATGCATTTAAGGACATTCATTAAGGAAATGATTACAGTTTATGCTGAAAAGTGTTTATCGCGTAAAGTGGTCTATAACTGGGTAAAAGAACTTTCTCAGGGACGCACCGAAATTGTTGACAAAGTCCGACTTGGCTGTCCTGTTCAGATTGTAACAGAAGCGACTGTGCAACGTGTGAGTGAGATTATCAGAGCTGATAGACGAGTAACATCCACCCTATAATCCTGACTTAGCTCCAGGTGATTTTCAACTGTTTGGTCCATTGAAAAACCACCTTGACGGGAGAAGATTCTCGAGTGACAAAGAGGTGGAAACAGAATTTTAAAAAATGATTCAGAAATCGGACTCTCGATTTTTACGACATGGGTATTGCATCACTGATTACACGATGGGACAAATGTATCAATGTTGGTGGCGATTACGTTGAGAAATAGGGGAATAATGTAGGTTCAAAAATTTAAAAAATTCAAATTACTGTCGCATTTATTTTATTTTATTGTATTTATTTATTTATTTATTTATTCTTGTAACGGGCATTTGCGAGTTACTTAGTGACTTTCCCTCGTATTTAAACCTAAATTCTGAGATGTGCAACAACTATAAACCTTTTTTCTTGTTATTTTCCTTGTATATTTAAACCTAACTTCTGCGACGTGCAACAATTATAAACCTTTTTTCTTGTTATCTTCCCTCCCGCCCACGCCCATCAGCCCACATAAACGTGACCTTAACTCCCACGCAGTGCTGTCCCCGCCTCGAATGACCCTTGACCCCGATGCTTTTTCTTTTATTCTGGTCACAGTGCTTTGCTTTCAGTGCTAGACCACACCCTCCGCGTCAGCAAAATCAAGAGCCGAACGTCTTGTTAATGAATGGCTTTCCTGTATCTTGTCTACTTACTGTCCGTGCGTCACTAAACCATCTTCGATGTGGAGAAAGTATTCGTTGTCTTGATTATTGTTCCATTTTCCAGTACTTCTTGCTCCCCCACTTTAGTGCTCTAACAGAACAAAGTTCTATGCACACCTCGTTAGATCCTGTTAGAGATTATCTTTAATGAATGTGAAAGAATGTGAACTGCGTTGAAAATGTATCTGTGTGTGTATGTGTATGTTGTCCGCGCGTGCTATCTTGTTAGAGTAGTTACATCTCAACGTAGCTCCTTATCTTATATTTGTGAATGTAATAGTTTCATTTTGCAATCTTAGATCATTTCTTTTTTTTATTTGTATTTTGTATTTTTATTTGTATACCCTTATTGAGTCGAATGTGTGGTAGGAATGAAAAATGGAGGGCAGAATGTAAGACGGGCCTGCGTGTCCAATTCTTCATCATTTGAAAATAAAGTTCATTTATTTACTCATTCATCCATTCATTCACTTACTCATTCATCCATTCATTCATTTAGCTATTCATTCATTCGTTCGTTTATTCATTTACTCATTCATCCATTCATTTATTTAGTCATTCATTCATTCATTTGTTCGTTTATTCATTTACTCATTCATCCATTCATTCATTTAGCTATTCATTCATTCATTCATTCATTTGTTCGTTCATTCGTTTACTCATTCATTCATTCTTTCTTTCGTTCTCTCCACTTCCGTTATAATTTCCTTACCATATCTAGCTTCCTGATACTTCGTCACCATCAGCGCTCTTCTTCTTCTTTCTCATTCCTTGTATGTCGGCGATGTAGATTTATATTTTCTCTTCTTTTCCAGTTTCTTTGTCCATCATATATATATATATATAGTGTCTATGAGATTAAAGCACAAACCAAAACGTTAGAACTGTGTGTCTAGGATTTGATGTGTCAAAGAATAACGTCGTACTCTGGACGACGCCAGTTTGAGGGATGTAAGGGGGACTCGGGTCTCTGAGAGGAATTCTATAAGGCGCTGAAAAAATTTTTCTCTTTCTTTTTTTCCTTCCTTCTCCTCCTCCTCCTCCCCCCCCCCCCCCCCCCCCGTCCCCGCCAAAGCTCACCCTATTGATTAGCCATTCTGTTTTCATCCGCTATGGACTCCCTTGAAGCCCATCAAGCCCACTCTTAAAAAAACAGTAAGCCCTTCAGGCCCTGGAGCACTGCAGCGGGCTGGACCCCCTCCTTCTCACTGGGCTTATGGACTAAGTATAACTTATTATTATGTTGAGTTTGTTCAGATCATGCCCCCCCCCCCGGGTTCACACAAAGATTGGGGGGGGGGGGCGGGAGTCCGCGGACCAGCAAGTGATTAAAATAAAGCTTAGCATCATCTGGGTTCTATTTACTGTTTTAAATGAGGCGTTGGCAGCTGTTCTCGGGCCGGAAAGAGGCTGGGTGTGGAGGAAGGGCGTCTGCGGGCCAAAAGAAAAGGACCAAGAACCATTGTGCAGGTAGTCTTTTGATCAGGCTGGCTTAACTGACGCACAAACTCCTTCTCACAGATTTTGTGTACATCTTTTCTTGACTCATCAAGTCTTAGGCACACATTTTGTGTACATCGTTTCTTGACTCGTCACGTCTTAGGCACACATTTTGTGTACATCATTTCTTGACTCATCAAGTCTTAGGCACAAATTTTGTGTGCATCATTCCTTGACGCACTAAGTCCGGAGCCCCGAGTGTACACCGTTCCTTGACACATCAAGTATTACGCACATATTCTGTGTACATCATACGTTGACACTTCAAGTTCTAGACTTACACTGCACGAGTGTTTATGAAGGCAGTAAAGACGGAGTGGTTACGAATCACTTAGAGATCACGAAACTGAGGCTGCTATCGATCGCTTCGTCCGTCCCTACTTGTGGGCATGTGTGAATTATGAGTGTTTGTGCACATGTGCTGCTGCTGCTGCTTACGCCGCTGGAGTTTGTTACAGGTGTTGACTTTTCTCCGCTTAAAACAAAAGGAAAAAAACTCCCCAGGTATGTGGGGTTAAAATGTCGAGACTACAGACAGGGCTCCGAGCTAAAGAAAAGATAATGCGTCAGACGACAGTGACCACGACCTCCCAGAAGAAAGTTTGGAAGCCAGTGCAAAACACCCCCCCCCCCACTCTCCCGACCCCCAACCCCCCAAATCTGTTTTCATCCACTGCGGATGAGATCCAGAAACACCTCGGGCCCAACCTTAGAACATGAAATCCTCGGGGCTACGGAGTAACGCAACAACTGATCCCCCATCTCTCATGGTGGCCCGCCTGTGACTGGTAGTACAATCCTAGTACGTTACGTAGTTCTCTGCAGCGGAGAATTTGAGGGTCTTGACTGTTCAGCTTATGAGGAAGATCTAGTGGAAGATCAGGTGTGGAGCAACATGGCTTAAGTGGCTCTATTAAAGACGGGCACAACATGTTTGCTTTTTTCTTATCTCTTTCTTACTAGGAGGAGACAACCCCCCCCCCCAAAAAAAAAAAAAGTTAGTATTTTTCGTGTTTTTATCTCATGTGTGTGGTTTTTAAAAAAATTAACCTTGAAAAAGGCTTTTGCCGAAATATTGGACTGTTGTATGCTCATTTGTATGTGCTCAATTTACCTTCTACCATCCTTGTTTCTGTCCATTTCTCACTCTTTCTATCTATCTTGTTAAAAAAAAACACTATACACCTCCATCGTTAAAAGACAAATTACAGCAAAGATAAGAGGCAGAAATGCGAGATTTGTAGGGCATTTTCTGAGAAGAGGAAAATTGGAACACATTGTGGCAACTGGAAAAATTGAGAGAAGACGAGATGGAGGAAGACACAGAGAGAGAAGTTACTGGATGGGCTGCCAGTGTGGCTAGGAAGAAAGTCACAGGCGGATCCCATAATCAAGTCTAAAGACAGGGAGTTGTGGAGAGAAATGATTGCCTACGGAAAGCGGCATGGCACTTGATTGATTGACACCTCCATCTACTTTCATTAAAAGTTGAACTGATGATATTTTGATGTCACACTCATGTTCTGTTAAGTAACTGGTTTAAAAAATATATATAGCCTAATTCCATTCAGCTTAGGCACCAGCACGGCCCTGGACAATCAGGTCGAGTCCCAGGGTCAGTTACTGTGGCCTATCCCGTTACCTCCCCCACCCCACGCGGTGAGTTCATTCATTCATTCATTTGCATGTCCCTTGCGGAACTTTGCCTCCCTAACAGCACTCCTGTAGGCCTCTCGGTTGTGAGCAAAAAGGCCTGCTGCTGATGCATCCATTTGCAGATCATCAACGATGTCTTGCAGCCATCTTCCGCCTTGGTCTTCTTCTCTTTCTTTTCCCCATTATGTCCCCTTCCAAGACGATCTTCTCTAGATTACCCAAACGCGGTAAGTAAGTCGTATAATTTTGCCTGTTAGAGGAGGGGAAACTGGGGCGATAACTCCCCGGGCCAGTGCATGCTCACCCCCTCCCCCCAGGCCCGTGTATACTCACCCCTTCCCCCCCCCGGGTCTGGTGTGTGTTCATACTACCGTTGACCTGTTGACACACTAGAGTTGGATATAATCAATATAATACCGCCATTCCCTCACCTGTTTTGACTCGGGGCGTATCCAGCCTGGATCACCCCCCCCCCCAGGGTCCCTAGAGGCGAGAGCAAGCTAACCACACCTCCACCCCCCCACCCCCCACCCCCAATCCTCCATTCTGAGATCTGACAAGATTTAAAGAATTACTTTTTAAAATGATTGTCCCTAAATCTACACCCGATATTACGCAGTTACAAGAGCAGTTCAATCAACAAGGGGCTATCTTTCACCTTTCGCCCTCTGTTGTATTTCTATATATGGACACAGCCCACTGAAATTTCGTGGAAACTTGCAAGTAAAGCTACGCCATATAAGGTAATCCAGACTTGCAATTTCGGACGCTTCATTGTGTCACGGCTTGCTCGAAGCGCTCTATAAGAGCCAGTGTGCAGGTAGCTGTTACACATTTAACGTTGTTACCGCCTCAAGGTGGAAGTGTTGCGGTGCCTTGTATTTTTTTTGTGTGCTCAGTTTATCTAAACAATCATCATCATGTGTGACGGTGACGATGTTGCTGCTCTTGTTGTAGACAATGGCTCTGGTATGTGCAAGGCCGGTTTCGCTGGAGACGATGCCCCAAGAGCTGTCTTTCCTTCCATCGTCGGCAGACCTCGTCATCAGGTGAGTTCATGTTTATTTTTGTATTGTAGAACTATAGAACATTGGGCAAGAACTTAGTACGCTATCCTGGTAAACAGTATCCCTTTCTCTCTCACACCAAGTTAAGCTTATAATAATAATAATAAAGCGTGATGTTTAATTGAGTCTTTCAGTCCCGAATTACTTTCCATACTCTGCCAGAATAAATTCTGAGGAGAACTTTTGGTAGAAGGAAGTCGCTCTATAAATTAAACATACGGGTTGGGTCAGAAATGTCCTAGTTTTCATTTTATTTAGACTGTAAATAGAACCATGGGCGTTGATTGGCACAGGCGTGCGATAAGATTTATCAGACCTGTCAGTTTTTTTTAGTGAAAGATTTTATAGTAAGTTGGTTGAAGTATGTGCTTCGCATGCAACATTAAGCAAATGTTGACGTGGTCGTTTCAGGACATTGCCGTTTTGATGTAGACGCGCCAGGATAAAAACGTATATTACTTCCAAAAATGCTTTGATCACTTCCAACGATAATGTCATGCATTCTTTATTTTTATATGCTGAACAATATCCTACTCAATATATCAGGTTAAAAAGTATTGCTGTCGCTACTGATGAATCGTATTCTTTTACTTGGTCTTTGAAATTGCACTGCATGTAAATTAATCATTACACATCACATTATGATCATACAGTGTATATATACACACATTGATGTCGTTATTGAAAAGATAGTAAAAATGATATTATTATTTTCAGGGTGTGATGGTTGGTATGGGCCAGAAAGACAGCTATGTTGGTGATGAGGCACAGTCCAAGAGAGGTATCCTCACTCTCAAGTATCCCATTGAGCATGGTATTGTCACAAACTGGGATGATATGGAGAAGATCTGGCATCACACCTTCTACAATGAGCTGAGAGTTGCACCAGAAGAGCATCCAGTTCTGCTTACAGAAGCTCCACTCAACCCCAAGGCCAACAGAGAGAAGATGACCCAGATCATGTTTGAAACTTTCAATTCTCCAGCCATGTACGTTGCCATCCAAGCTGTGCTTTCTTTATATGCATCAGGTCGTACAACTGGTATTGTGTTGGATTCTGGTGATGGTGTAACCCACACTGTCCCAATTTATGAAGGTTATGCTCTTCCGCATGCCATCCAGAGACTGGACTTGGCCGGTCGTGACCTCACAGATTACCTCATGAAGATCCTCACAGAGAGAGGCTACAGCTTCACCACCACAGCTGAGAGAGAAATTGTTCGAGACATCAAGGAGAAACTTTGCTATGTGGCCCTTGACTTTGAGCAAGAGATGGCAACAGCTTCCACATCATCTTCATTAGAGAAGAGTTATGAATTGCCTGATGGACAGGTCATCACCATTGGTAACGAGCGTTTCAGATGTCCAGAAGCCATGTTCCAGCCATCTTTCCTTGGTATGGAGTCTGCAGGTATTCATGAAACCACTTACAACTCCATCATGAAGTGCGACGTCGACATCCGTAAAGACTTGTATGCCAACACTGTATTGTCTGGTGGAACTACCATGTATCCAGGCATTGCTGACCGCATGCAGAAGGAAATTGTCAACCTTGCTCCAGCCACAATGAAGATCAAGATCATTGCTCCACCCGAGCGTAAATACTCTGTCTGGATTGGAGGATCAATCTTGGCCTCTCTGTCCACCTTCCAACAGATGTGGATCTCTAAACAAGAGTATGATGAGTCTGGCCCATCCATTGTCCACAGAAAGTGCTTCTAAACTACTGAAGACATTTATTAGCCCCTTTTGCTCAATTATAACTACTGAAACAGTCACTCTTATCAGTGACAAATAGTAAATGTATCACAGAGCACAGCTCTAAAAAAATGGTCTAAAACGTTTAGTTTACAGATCTGAACGTGTGTAGATTTTAATCCAAGATAACGTATTACAATGTTAGTACATTTAATTTAGTAATTTATTAAAATGTTATAGCATTTAATTTGGACTCTAGTGGAAAGAAAATTGCATTTAACTCGTATTTGACCCTTTTACTGTATTTTCTCTAATTATGGTACTTCTGTGGTGAGAAAATGAATCTACCACAGCTGGTCTTTTATGAGAAAAAGAATCTACCATAACTGATCTTTCATGAAAATAAAAATAAAAAAATCTTTTTCGCTAAATGTGGCCTGCATTTTGGAGGTGAATAAATGACATGCATGCCGTGCTTATGTGCCTGAATGAATCTGTCAGATGGGAGAAACTGAAAATGTGTAGTAGGTGAATATCTGCATGTGAAGTGTGATAGTTTTGTGTGATACAAATGATATGGAATTCATGCATTTAATAAACAATAAATAATTTAAAAAGAATATTTTAATGTGTGTGACTTTCATTGAATATTTTTGTGGAGTGTTGTGAAATGAAAGTTGGATATTAACATTGATTTAATGATTTGTTGCACAGGTTGGACATTCTGGGTTGTGAAGGCTCAGTTGTGAGTGTCCTGTCTCCTCTGAGAAAGGTGGGGCCCTTCTCTTTACATTGACATTGTAACTGCCTCTTTTTTCGTCTGATGGTCTTTGCCAGTTTTTCCTCCTGTTCCTCTATAGACTTTAGTTCTTGCCTCCCCCACCGTCAATCGCATTGTTATATTTCGTCAGTCTCTAACTGTGGAGGTGGGACAATAACAACGTCCAGTGGAGGTGGGGCACTAACAACATCCAGTGGAGGTGGGACACTAACAGCGTTCAGTGGAGGGACACTAACAACGTCCAGTGGAGGTGGGACACTAACAACATAATCGTTAGAGGGAAGCAGACTGGTGTGTTTTGAAGGTGGCAATGCTGGTTTATCACTAATAATCCGATCAACATAAAGTTTGCATATGTGTTTCTAGTTTTATTTTTTTCCATTTATCTGACCTTTCGCTTTCATTTTTTTATAATCTGGCTTTGAACGACAGACAGGATTATATGTGTGTGTGGAAAGAGGGGGGGGGGCGTGTGTGCAGCAGCGGAGGGAATGAGGTGACTCACTGAGCTCAGTGAGGACATCTGGCTCAACAAAGTTTAGTCAAACATGATTCATGGGAGTTTCTATAAAACCCATGAAAAATCGGTCGCACGTCAAACGAAATTCTGAACAAAAATTAACAAGGCCATACAAAACTAATATATTCTTAGCAACGATATGATTTAACCGATGAAAGGTATACCGCAGCAGTGATTGATTAGTAAACACAGAAAAAAAAGAACTGTTATCAATTTTACACGAAGCGTAATTAATCAGGCAGCAGAAAGTTGTTAACAAGAAACCTGAACATCACATTACTTAGTAGTTTCTGCCGTACAAATTAATGACAACAACCATACATCACATATCTTTTGCAGGTGAATGTTTCATTTTAAAACGTTTTTTTTTTTTTATTCGATCAGAAATGATAAAGCGATAATATTTCGACCAAGAACAGGACATTGTAGGCTGCGACATCATCTGTAGCACAAACTACAAAATGGCTCAAGAGGCCTATGTGTCTGCAGCAAAGAGCAACAGGCACCACACCTTATCCTCCAGAGTTGCCAGCCACACAACTCAAACAGGCAAGGAACCTGAACAAGTCCCTAGCTCCCTACAGGAGAAACTCCACAATGATCCTGAAAACTTGAGATCAACATCCGCATTTGTAAGAGAGATTGGCGTCGATGTCTGTCCAAGCTAACAAAGTATTGATTAAAAAAAAACCCCTAAAATTTTCCAACGTTAAATTTTAAACATCAGATAGTTTCCCCTGAAGGGAAATTCCCCCAGTCATTATCATTACACAGAGAGTGATAAGTTTTTCTGATACTTATTTTTAGATTCAAACGATTGCCAGGCGTGGTCAGGACCTGACCTTCTTAAGGAGACGCCATGAACCTAACATTTAAGGAAAAAGATTTGTATTTTTAGAAACTTGTAGTATCCCTCAAGTGCGCCTTCACCATGAGGGCTGGAATTTCCGAAGTTGCTTGTTTGGGAACGTAAAGTCCTGTAAGTCCACTTTATTATACTTGGATAAACAACGATGATAACTCGTCCCAGCTGCTTGTACATATTTGCATAATCAACTTCTTGTTTTCATCTACCTAGCATTCCTGCAAGAAAGATCGTATACTCTGGAGAAGCTTAATAGCCAACGGCAGTCGGCACGGCACCTGATGATGATAATAAGCAATCCTTCTACTTGCCAAAACTCTCCGCCCTAACACACAACAGTTGAACAAATTTTAACAAATAAATGACTTTAAAAAAAAACAACTTATTTTTAGCTGCCTCTTTTCTGCCGCACCCAAGGAATGCTTTTTTGCCGAAATGTTAGATTGCTGTCGTGTTCCCTATATATATGTATATACGTGGGATGATTGATAACTTCTCGGCCTAAGGTGCAACGGATTATGTGTGGACAACTTTTTTGGGTTATTTCTCCCTCATAAAATAGTGAATATCACCATATGAGGGTTTTCAGTGCAAAGTGATCTGTGGAGAATACATCTCCAATATCTTTAGGGTACAAACAGGAGTGAAGAAGGCATGTATACTATCACCAACATTATTTATTTTAGCAGTAGACTGGTTAATGAAGGAGGCAACATCAGATAAACGCTGAGGATTACAATAGACCCTCGACACAGTATTGAATTTGCCGACGACATTTGTCTACCGTTTAGCAGCCACAAAGATATGCAAGATAAAATAAACAAGCTAACTCAGAATGCTAATAATATAGGATTAAAGATCAACGTAGGAAAGATAAAGTTAATGAAGCAAAATGTGAACAACAGAAATGTACTCAGAGTAAATAGCAAGTTAGTGGAGAAGGTCAACGAATTTGTATATTTTGGTAGTAGAGTAGTAGAAAATGGAGCGGAACAGAGGACACTAACAGCAGACTTACTAGAGCAAACCTGGCTTTTGCAGTGTTGCAGACTATATGGAAATCAAAATTTTAAAAAAGCACGAAGATGAAAATCAGGATATTTAAGATTAATGTTCTATGGATGTGAATGCTGGAAAATCACCAAAAACTATGGGGGAAAAGGCTGAATCTTTCCAGACTAAATGTTTACGAAAAATTAGAAGAATATCTTGGCTAAACATTGTAAGAAATAATATCTTGTTGGCAGAAATGCAGATGAAGCAACTGACAGCAATTTTTGAGGAAAGACGCTGGTGATGGTTGGGACATGTTCTCCGAATGACTGACAACTCACTACCACAAATGGTTCTAAGGACTGTTATAGCCGGAGGTGGGGTGGGGGATATGCTCTCCACTCCAATGACATGCGTCTCAAATAGCCTCTGACAGTCAAGTCCAGCTCCTGGACTTCTTGTGGCAGAGCTGTTTAAACTGACAGGGGAAGCGGCGAAGGCGAATATCTGGCGCCTGAAAACCAGACGCTTCGGGTAGATGAGAGTCATGTTTGGTAGCTCATCTATCGCTACTGCGAGATTCTTCAGCTGCCGTGCGTGGAGTGGGGCTCCTCCCGGCCAGTGAAGAAAGGTGCAAACGGGGTTGCCGCGCGGTACCACTGTAGAAAAAGTGAAAGAAATGATTAAACGAAGTAAACAGTAGTCAAATCACGGCACCTTTGGTCTGGAGGTAAGCCACGTCCTAAGTGCACTCATATCTGGCGAAATGCCTGAAAAGGCTTAACTCAGAGGTTAAGACACTGCTGGCGAGATTCTTCGTATGCCGCGCGTGGAGTGAAACTCCTCCCGGCCAATGAAGAAAATGCGAAAAAGAAATTAAGATTGCCGTGCGGCGCCGTTGTGAAAAGGTGATGGAAAGGACAGAGTGAAGCTTAGTCGGTATGTCCAGTGGTCTCGCGGCGAGAGCTGCTCATACCACGGCACCTCTGCTCTAGAGGCCGGCCACGTCCGATATACACCAATACTGGTGAAATATGCCTAAACTGGCTTAAACTAGAAGTGAAACTTGATGGCTACTCATGTCACGGTACCTCTACTCTAGAGATCGTTCATGTTCTAAACACGCCCATACTGGGATAATATGTCTAAACCGGCGAGGATTGTCCTCCTGGACAAAAGCTCCGCCCTGGTCACAACAAGGAAGGGTAGCGGCCACGACCACAAAATGCTGAAATCGGAGACACTGGACCAGTGCAGTCTAGATAGCCAATCACCTCTCACCCGACGGGGATGTATGCGTATCCTAATCGCTGAGGTTTTCCGGTGAGAAAGTCCAACGCTGGACTGGATGGACAACTACCTCTCACCCGGCGGGGATACACATGTATCCCAAAAACACGTCGAGGTTTTCCGGTGAGAAAGTCCAACTCTAGACTAAACTGGTGCAACGAAAACCACGGTGTCACGCAACCCCGCTTCTGAGACCCACCAAGAATACAGGCTCAAGCTCTGTGATACTCTGAACCTCTTGTGGTCCTCTCGGGGATCTCGTGTGGTCCTTTCGGGGACCACGGGACCTATCGAGGACCACAGGAGTAAATTCAGGAGGATCACGGGGAGGTCTTGGTGGTAGAAGCGAACGAAGAAGAAGAAGAAGACTACCACACTAAGATGGACACCACAGGGGAACAGAAGTAAGGACAGACCAACGGAGACATGGAGAAGAACAACAGAGAGGATGTTGAGCAATAGAGGGCTCACCTGGGCAAGAGGGGAAAAATACAAAGGGCAGGCATTTGTGGAAAACCCTTGCGGATGTCTATGTGCCTTGGGCACTTAAGGTTCTGAGAGAGAGAGAGAGAGAGAGAGAGAGAGAGAGAGAGAGAGAGAGAGATCCATGATAAGTACAAAGATATTTGTAAGTTATCCACGAGAGATACAAATGTACTTGTAAGTCATTCAAAAGAGATTTTTCTGTCAACGAGGACAAGAAAGATTTGATAAGAGGCGCTACCATCTTCCTAACAGTGCAGAATTATCTGAAGACTAAACGAGGGCCGAATTTTTTTTTAAAAAGCCGGGGGGGGGGGGTGGGGTGGAAGGGGAGAAAAAGAGAGAAAGAGAGAAGGCGAGAAACACAAAGAGACTGGTCCTTACAGCACAAACACTATGCGTGTACTTGCTTTGCTGTTTCCTGTGGCCAAATATGCAGAACCAACATCTGCCGAATCAGCCATCAAAATGGCGCTCGACAAAACCCACTACTATCATGTGGCGGATTCTAAGACAGTGGTTCCCAGCTGGTCTGTGAGAAGAACTCAGTAGTTTGGTTTTTTAAAATTTATTTTCACTGGAAATATTTAACAAGCGATGTGGATGCGTGATTTCTCTTACTATGTTTAGGTTGGTTAACTGCCTCACATTTCATATTCTGTCAGAACAAGAATGCTTTTTTGTCCCCCTCTTAATTGTCGTTTGAAAGTTTACGAAGTTTATACTGTTTTTTTTTTTTTAAAGTGTAGAGTTTATTCATTAAATGTTACTCGCGTTTCCTTCTGAAGAAGAAAAATTGTGAGAGTGCTCAGAGACAAGGGATGCACATGGAAGGAAGCAGAGAATAATTCCAAGAGCAGGGATGACTGGAGAGCCTTTATCTGTGGTCTATGCTCTCAATGGAGTGAAAGATGATGATGATGATGATTTATGGAAAGGAAATGGGTATTTTGCATTTAAAGCACATAGCTATCAATAATACAAACTAATCTGTTTTGAATTGTGTCCCCTAACCGCGACCTAGTTTACCTAATGGTAGTGTGAACCTTGAACACAGTCAGGCTTTACTCGTTCTCTGCATTAAAATAATGAGTAGTCCTAACTATTTACCCGAACAAACCAATCCTTCACGCTTTTAAAATCTGAGCCGGAAGTTTTGAGTGTTTGCGTAGGCGCGGTTTCTTCTATCAACCATGAAATATTTGAACTCAGCCGACATGAGCTATCAGTTGGCTGTAGTGACCTCTCCAGTTGGGGGTTTTTTTTTTCTCGTTGTCAAGTTGCAACCCTGTCAATCTCTGCTTTCACAGTGCCACCCGGTCAAGTTGCAACCCTGTCAGTCTCTGCTTTCACGATACACCGGTCAAGTTGCAACCCTGTCAATCTCTGCTTTCACGATGCACCGGTCAAGTTGCAACCCTGTCAATCTCTGCTTTCACGATGCATCTGTCAATCTCTGCTTTCACAGTGCCACCCGGTCAAGTTGCAACCCTGTTAGTTTACGCTTTCACAGTGCCACCCGGTCAAGTTGCAACCCTGTCAATCTCTGCTTTCACAGTGCCACCCGGTCAAGTTGCAACCCTGTCAATCTCTGCTTTCACAGTGCCACCCGGTCAAGTTGCAACCCTGTCAATTTCTTGGTGTTGTTTGCTCATCTATACCATTATCATCATCTTGCTCCTTTTCCTCGAACTCCTTCCTCGACTATAGTTTGTTATTATTGATTTAAGATTTTTTCAATATGGCCAAAATACATTAATGTCTGCTTTTTCTGTTTTTCACTGTTTTTCACTCTTTTCAGTTTCAATTTAGTACATCTTTGTTGTTTTCTTTCCTGACACTGGAAAGTGTTATTTTTACTGTTTCACGTACTGCTGAATCCAGGAGCATGCATTGCTGCCCAGTGATGATGATGATGATGGTGGTGATGATGATGATGACAGATAAATATGAAACTCGATCGTCATGGCTGTTCTCATGTTTGACATACGATGCTTATCTAGCGAGCTGCAGGGCGAGACTTCTGCGTAAGGTCCATCATAACCGAGGCTACATCGATCCGTTCATCAGGTTACTGTGACAGAGGTTTTATTTTTACGAAAGGGGGGGGGGGGGAGGAGATAGGTGTGGTAAGATCTTAGTCACGAATATTCACCATACCCGGATATCTGTCCCCACGTGTTTCCACAATGATCACAAACTAGATCCAAGGTTAAAAGAGCTTTTTAAAAAAAGTGATTTTAAAAACTAGTCTTAAAATAGAGTGGTTTGAACGGTTCTTAATATTATTTTCAGATTTTTTTTTTTTCAACATGCAGAAAAAAGCGCAGTCACCGTCTGATAAAGAACCAGTGAATTAAATTAAAATATCTGTTCTTATAGACTGACGTCAGACACCAGGTGTCTCTCTCTCTCTCTCTCTTCCCCTCCCCCCTTAAAAAAGGACAACTATTTAAAAGTTTGCATAAATTACCAGCTCCTTTGTGTATTTCTTCAACAGGCGATGCAAATTGTCAAAATTTTCCACGATCAAAAGACCTTGGCTTGTGAACGAAAGACCACGTGACTCCAAAATCCTAGCGTCTCCTGTTTACTGCGATGAACAGAACGAAAGCACTCCAAAGCGATGTTCTCTCCCCTATCTTTTGGCAGTCACCGCAGCTCTGCTAGATTCTCAAACGTTTGAAACTTGTCCTTCCCTTGGGCGCGAATACGAGCTGAATAAGACAGCGGCCAATGGCCTTTATCTGAGGGCAAGGTTGGCAGCCCAGAGTCGACCAAGATGCTGCTATACCTCTCAGCTGTGTCTCTGGAAATTGACCTTGGTCGAACGAACAGGGATCGAAACGGAAAGGCAAACTCTGTCCCACAAATACACCCACGTTCAAGTTGGATGCGTCAGACCGGAAGGTCTGACGTTGTTTAACCTCTAAGGTGGTTAAAACCAGAATTGATTTTTAAAAAAGAAAACTGTTGGAATTTTAAGAACTGTTTAAATGAACATTTATAGAGGATTTTCAAATTCGGCTCCAAGTTTTATATAGCTTTTTATATCTTCCTCAAATAATTTATTTATTTGTTTCATTTTCCAATTTTTAAAAAAAGTAGCTTCCCGGTTGAGTTGGCAACAGTATTAGCCACAAACGGGTGTATTGTAATTTCAGTATCTGAACATACGAGGACTGCACACCGTCTCATTCATAAATTCTAAATGACACACCCTGGTGACAATCCCATGCACATAAGTCAATGCCTGGATTCGTCACGTTTAAAAACGGGATTTCGATAAAGAATAAAAGTCAAGCCCATTCACCATCATCTTGTATGAAACAACAATTGGACCACAGTCAAGACTAAACGCAGACGAGAAAGCTGAAATATTCGAAGTAAACATCTGATTTCATGTACAGCACCTACACAGAGAGTCGAAATCTGGCGTTATGGTGGAGCTTCTCAGACTAAGAATGGCCTTCAGTCGGTCATTTGCATGTCCCTTGCGGAACTTTGCCTCCCTAACAGCTCTCCTATAGCCTCTCGGTTGTAAGCAAGATGCCCTGCTGCTGATGCTTCCATTCGCAGATCATGAGTGATCGAAAATAACTGTTGGACACCATCAAAGCTGACACACAACAGACAGCAAAACCTTTTTATTCTTCTTTCTCGCTGTGCTCCGTTACATGCTGTAGCTTCACCTCAGCCTGATCAACTTTTCAGGTCAAGACCCTCTCTCACATAGTAATTTACCCTGCCGAGGCGATTGCTCATTAAGCCTGGGACAAGAATGAGTTGGAAAAAATGAGAATCTTAGCTTACTCCCGATCCGATTTTCATCTCGAAAATCATCTGTCAGAGTCGGAGTGTGGAGTGATTATCAAACAACCGTACATGAAGTGGCTTGTAAAGTTATCTTTGTGTTGTAATCACAGAAATAAAACATTATGAAGTGTCTCTCCATCATGCAAACAAATATTAATTGTTCCTCTCTCTTCTCACAAGGTCTCTGCCGAAGGGCGCAGGATATCATGCCCATCCACAACACTCGATCCCTTGTGCATTTCAACAGGGTTGTCACTGAGCATTTCCTGTGCCAATATACCAAACCATCAAACATGTTTTCTCCCTGTCTACCTCTCTCTCTCTCTCTCTCTCTCTCTCTCTCTCTCTCTCTCTCTCTTCTACCTTTGATCTTCCCTGTTGGCATTAGGTCGTCTAGCCCTTTTCTCCTCCATACATGCCCTACAGATCTGGATTGTCGTTTTCTGATCAAATTTCCTGTTTGTTATGCTTCTTTCAGAACTTCCTCCTTCGATTTTCTCGTTGTCCATGCCACCTTCAGCATTCTTCTAAAGAACCGCATGATTCCAGCCTCCTCTGTATCTCTTTACTGACCGCCCGCTCTTAGCAACCGTAGAACTGGATTGGTTCAGTGTAACACTGTAGCACTCTCTTCCTGACTCTCGTATATAGTGACTTACCACAAAGTTTGTGTTTCAACTTTTGAAAGGTCTTGGCTTGTGTTTTAACTTCTGTGACACATCTAATTCTTCCAGGGTAATAAATATGTCAGAATACTCTGTCTCTCACTGCTGAGACATGGGGGCATATGATGTTAGTGTCTTCTCTTCTTCTTCTTTTTTCTTCTACCACCAAGACCGCCCCGTGATCCTACTGTGGTCTTTGATAGGACGGGACCACAAGAGATCTCGGTGAGGACGACAAGCGGTTCAGAGTTTCACCCCACGCGCCGCAGCCGAAGAATCTCACCAACAGTGTCTTAGTTTAACCCCTGGGTTAAGCCGGTTTAGGCAATCTACCACCAGTATGGATGTATATAGGACATGGCCGGCCTCTAGAGCAGAAGTGCCGTGTTTTGAGTAGCTCTGACCTCGAGACTACTGGTTACTTCACTTAATCCTTTCCTTCACCTTTTCCACGGCGGTGCCGCGCTGCAACCGTAATCGCATTTTTCTTCATTTGGCCTGGAGGAGTTTCACCCCACCCACGGCAGCTGAATTATCTAGCCAGCAGCGGATTTTAAATCATAGCGTTCTTTCTCCTAGATGAGCTACCAACCAAGGTTCTCATCTACCCGAAGCGCCTGGTTTTCAGGCGCCAAATATTCGCCTTTCGCCCCTTCTCCTGTCAATTTAAACATTTCCGCCAGGAGAAGGCCAAGAGCTGGACTTGTGGACTTCAGAGGCTACTTGAGACGCACGCCTTGGAGAGCGTATCCCCCACCCCACTTCCGGCTATAACAGTCCTTAGAATTTTATTGTCTTATAATTCTTTGACCATTATCGCATCAGAGCGTACATGCCTTTATATACAGTATATATTGAAGGAGTATCTTTCTGCTTTTTATTGAAGCTAAATACGTGAGGCAATAAACATTTGCATAGTATATCGAGAGAGCAAGATATTAGGTTGATTACAACATTTACATTTAAAATAAAATAGCTAGTTATACTGCTGGTTAGATGTTTTCACCGTGGGCATTCCTTAGCTCTGATTTCAATGTTTCTATTTGTGCGCATTTTACATGTAGACTAATATCCCACTTCAGGCAATACTGACGCATGGGCTTTGCGAGCCACGCCCAAAATAAATTATATGGCGATGTCTCCCGGCAGTTATAACACATTTTATGACATTACATTGTGAATAGAAAGTAATCCATAATGTATTCATACAGACGGATTAGACTTGATCACGGGGTTGTGGAGAGCTCCAGGCCAGTTGATGTCGGGCCCTCTATCCTTGAAGAGAAGAGAAGGAAAAACAATACTGTCGGTCCAATCAAGACCCCAATTCCCAAGGAAACAGTCCCGATTCCCCCTCCCCCTTCTTTTGTCTGGCTTGCTCATATCCACAGGCAACTTAAAACATTTATGTCATTTGCCAAGCTGTCCACAGACCTCGCACTCAGTGTAGAGATCATTGAAACATCTTATATATTGCAAAACAGAGCAACAAAGATTGTAGAAAACAACAGTATCTGAGTCAACAGAGCGTAGATGGTTGTAGAAAATGGCAGTATTTTGGTCAAAAGAGCATAACTGATTTTAGTAAATTTTAGTATCAAGGCCAGTTGGCAATATATGATTGTAGTAAATGGCAATATGTGGATCAACTGAGCATAAAAGATTGTAGTAAATGGCAGTATTTGGGTCAAAAGAGCATAACTGATTTTAGTAAATGGCAGTATCAAGGCCAGTTGGCAATATATGATTGTAGTAAATGGCAATATGTGGATCAACTGAGCATAAAAGATTGTAGTAAATGGCAGCATTTTGGTCAAAAGAGCATAACTGATTTTAGTAAATGGTAGTATCAAGGCCAATTGGCAATATATGATTGTAGTAAATGGCGATATGTGGATCAACTGAGCATAAAAGATTGTAGTAAATGGCAGTATTTGGGTCAACTGAGCATATATGACTGTAGTAAATGACAACATTTATATCCACCGACCATAGGTGATTCTAGAAAATAACAGTTTCAGAGTCAACTGAACATCATGATCAAGACCTCATCTTCTGCTCAACTGGTGTTACTGGAAAGCCAGTGAGAACTGTCCTACAACTTTCGGTTCTGCGCTTAAGACGCCATATAAAACTATTTCTTTAATCATATCTGCTAACTTTACTTAATATTTCTGAGAATAAAGCATACAGTGGATCCCAGGAAATATGTCTCAATTAAACCTAGAATGTATAAAATAGGAAAAAGTAGGAGCAGCTTTATTACTTAACGATTACAAAGTTGTGACGTTTCGACGTGACCCTTAATCATACAAAAACATACAGGACGAAGAAATGGAGAGAGGAGATAAAGTATAGATTCATCAATTAAACCTGTGCTGTATACGGTCTTTACAACGGTGGAGACTTTGTTGGCCAACAGAATCAACGGGCTGAGTTCATTGATTTGGAAACGTATTTTTTCATTTGCACCAATTTGCATATTTTGCTACATGCACGAGTGGATTTCTTGCAATTTTATCTTCTACTGAGGTTTATTTAAAGTTTTTCGTGTCTAAAAGACACCTCCATTTCTCTTATTTCGTCGGCATAGCGTAATGGGCATGTTGGGCATCTAAAGTTTTACATCTAAATATTAAAGGACACTTGTTTATTTTACTCAGTAGAAGTGTAGTCATCTAGAGAAAGAACACTTGTGGGGTGGGTTGGGGGGGGTGGGTAAACGAAAATGAAAAAGCAGAAGCCCTCTCTAAAGCACAGAGCAAAACAAAACAAATTAACCACACAGAACAGCGTACCAAGAAGCAAAAAGCCATCATCCACAACAAAACTAAACATCGACTGGAAAACAAAAATGAAAATAGAAGCAGAATTCATGTAGTTACTTCGTTCATCAACTACAGAGTTACAAGCAAAACTACAATTTTCCGTCAAAGAACGGGAGGCTGCAGACTCTTGAACCACATCTATTGTCTTAAAAATCTCATATCAAACAAATGTCCCTGCGGCTTTGGTGTCCATACGCAAATGTGTCCAGGCCACTCAGGCGTTCGAATACAGATCTCGCCCAAGGGAGAGAATTTGAAAGCAACGATATGGGGCTCCAGCTTTAAGACTAGAGAAGACGGCGGACTTGGTCAGGGTGACTGGGCTGTAGATATAGCATGACCAACCAATACTCGAACGCGGCAGAAGAAGATATTTTAGCAGGCTTATCAAGTTGCACCGGAACACAAAGAAGGCAACTCAACTATTTGGAAACACATACTAAGGACGGCACAATATGGCGGAAGCATGAGCACCAACGTCTACTGGCATGGCACACAATAAATGAATGAATAAACGAAAATTCGGTAAATTTGGCACATTTTAGAAAATTACAGAGAGAGCTGACGCTCGCTGACCCTCAAAACCTATAAAAGTCAACTACAGAGTTGACAGAACATTATCCACAGAGTTTACATACCAATATCCACAGATATGACAGAACATTAACCCCATAGATTACATAACATTATCCATTGAGGTGACAGAACATTATCCCTAGAGATGTCAGAACATTATCCACGGATGTGACAGAACATTATCCACGGATGTGACAAAACATTATCACCAGAGGTGACAGAACATTATCTCCAGAGGTGAAAGAGCATTATCCCCAGATGTGACAGAACATTATTCACAGAGGTGACAGAATATTATTCACAGAGGTGACAGAATATTATCCCCAGATGTGACAGAACATTATCCACAGAGGTGACAGAACGTTATCGACAGAGGTGACAGAACATCATCCATAGATGTGATAGAACATTATCCCAGAGGTGACAGAGCATTATTTCCAGATGTGACAGAAAATTATCCACAGAGTTGACAGAATATTATTCCCAGAGGTGACATAACATTATCCCCAAATGACAGAACACTATCCCCAGATGTGACAGAACATTATACACAGAGGTGAAAGAACATTATCCACGGAGGTGACAGACGATTATCTACAGAGATGACAGAACATCATCCAAAAAGGTGACAGAACATCACTCAAAGAAGTGACAGAACATCATCCACAGAGGCGACAAAACATTACTCACAGATGTGACAGAACATTACTCACAGATGTGACAACACATTACTCACAGATGTGACAGAACATTACTCACAAATGTGACAATACATTACTCACAGATGTGACAAAACATTACTCACAGATGTGACAATACATTACTCACAGATGTGACAGAACATTACTCACAGATGTGGCAGAACGCTATCGACAGAGGTGACAGAAAAACATAAAACGGATCGAAAGGCATTCACACATAAGATAGAATGCGTCAAAAGATCGGTTTGTGCTGCCTGTGTAATTGCTGGACAGTGTTGCTATGAGGCACGTAAAAGATGGCGTCAAAAGAAAAAAAAAAGAACGTTAAAAATACAACTGAATTTCTCTGCTTTTCTGGATCCAGATTCTAAACCAACATTCTAGATAATTATTTGCTACTGGTCATTTCCAAGTAAAATCATGGCGGCTGTGTGTGTTATAATTGTTGTGTTTTTATAGTATTGATGAAGAGTTAATTATTTTTTTTTTAGTTTGGTCATCGTTGATAGTCAAAAATGTTAAAGAACAAGCAGTAAGTAACACCTTAAAATTGACGACAGAAAAAAACATTTTTAAAAAATCCACTTAGTCACTACCACAAGTTAAATTCTGTCGTCTGTGTTGAGGAAGACGGATTGAAGGCGCTGTCAGAGTTGGCGATCCGTGACCCATAGCTGACATGCTTCTGTCAGGGTTGACGATCCATGACCCATAGCTGACATGCTTCTGTCAGGGTTGACGATCCGTGACCTGTAGCTGACATGCTTCTGTCAGAGTTGGCGATCCGTGACCCATAGCTGACATGCTTCTGTCAGGGTTGACGATCCATGACCCATAGCTGACATGCTTCTGTCAGGGTTGACGATCCGTGACCTGTAGCTGACATGCTTCTGTCAGAGTTGGCGATCCGTGACCCATAGCTGACATGCTTCTGTCAGGGTTGACGATCCATGACCCATAGCTGACATGCTTCTGTCAGGGTTGACGATCCGTGACCCATAGCTGACATGCTTCTGTCAGGGTTGACGATCCGTGACCTGTAGCTGACATGCTTCTGTCAGAGTTGGCGATCCGTGACCCATAGCTGACATGCTTCTGTCGGAGTTGACGATCCGTGACCCATTCTGTCAGGGTTGAGGAATCATAGCCAACCCTGACATTTGTCTCTCACCTCTTTACTAGTACCCCCTAGTATAGGCCCAGTCTGGCTAAACATACAAGGGCCACCATAGCCACAGTGACAGTGGAATTTTGTTTTAAAAAAAAGTATTGCAGCCCCACCCTACATCCCCGGTTGTTTTAGATCCTGTCAGGGACTGACAATATAACCGCTGTGAACCACTCCCCATCTGACACGACCCTGTAACCTGGCATCTTCACTGCGTCACCGGCATAAGAACCTTAAAGCTAGCAGTTCCAGGGAGATGAAACAACAGAAACAACAATAACATAGAAGACAAATCTTCCAGTCGTTTACTTGGCCAGAAACAAACAAACAAACAAACAAACAAACAAGAAGCCACCTAAATTAGCATAAATGAAATTCTATGACATGATTCTGACATCTGCTCACAACATCTGTCTGTAAAATAAAGGAAGGCAATCTTTGCCTACGCGCACACCAATCTCGTCCGCTCCTAGATGTAGTGGAGACAACCCGGGAAATTACAGCATCAATGAATGACCTGAAGATTGTAAAACATCTATACTGGCAGCAAGAAGCAGAAATTCGAGTTGAAAATAGAGCTGGAAAATATCAACCTATGAAACAAAGGGTGCGACAAGGATGTGTACTATCTCCAGACCTTTTTTCTCTGTTCAGCGAGAATATTCTAAGAACAATCATCACAGAACCAGGCATAAAAAATGGAGGATACAATATTAACAACCTTCGGTATGCTGACGACACAATACTGATAGTTGAGAACCAACAAGACCTGCAAAATCTCTTGGATAAAGTGGCCAAAGAAAGTGAACAGAAAGGCCTTAATTTGAACATGAAAAAGACATAGACTATGGTTATATCTAAGAAACAGAATCCACCAGCATGCAGTATAAAATTAAACGGAACTATTCTAAAGCAGGTGTAGAAATTCAAATACCTTGGAGCAGTAATAACTTCAGATGGGAAATGCAGAACAGAAATTAGGAACAGAATAGGCCAAGCAAAGGCTGCATTTCAGAGAATGAGAAACATATTAGCCAACACATCCTTATCAATGAATGTTAGAAAACGAGTCCTAAAATGCTATACTGAATCTATCTTGTTATATGGAAGTGAATCATGGACAGTAGGCAAGTCTGCACAAAAATCATTGGAAGCAGCAGAAATGTGGTTTATTAGAAGAATGTTGCGAATCCCCTGGACAGCAAAAATAACTAATGAAGAATGTATGAGAAGAGCTGGGGAGACAAAAAATCTTATAAAAAAGATAAGCGAGAGACAATGTACTTTCATAGGACATGCAATGAGAAGAGGGGGCATTGAAAATATTATAACAGCAGGAAAAATAGAAGGAAGAAGATCAAGAGGAAGACCAAGAGAAATGATATTGGACAGTCTGACGGGATGGTGTGAGAGGAGATCACCAACTGAGCTGAAGACGTGCATGAAGGATCGTGTACTCTGGAGAAGCATAATAGCCAACGCCAGCCGGCACGGCACCTGATGATGATGATGATGATGATGAATGACGCAGTACACTACCGTAGAGCTTAAACTAAACAAGATATTTCTGTAGTCTGTCTAAACGTGTATCTCGCAGACATTCTCGTGCATGTCTTTCAGGATAGTGTACATAATTCAAAACGAATAAAAATGTCAATGAATAATACTTTTTTTTAGGGGGGGGGGGGGAATTGTATCAAAAAGGGGAAAAAAGAAAGAAAAAAAAGCATTTTAAAAAATCTGAAATGGCTCATTAATAAGAAATTAGGAAAAAAAAGAGCTATTACAGATGTGGTAATTAGGGAAGAGTTGGCGAAGAAAGGACAGGGGAGGGGAAAGGGATGGTAGCTCCGCAAAGGCACTGGTCCCGGAGAAGTGACAAAAATGCAAATATAGAATTTTTATTCTTCAGTACAGCGAAGATATATTTCTTATTTTTATTATTTAGTACAGCGAAGATATATTTCTTATTTTTATTATTTAGTACGGCTAAGATATATTTCTTATTTTTATTATTTAGTATGGCGAAGATATATTTCTTACTTTTATTATTTAGTACGGCGAAGATATATTTCTTACTTTTATTATTCAGTACGGCGAATATATATATATATGAACCTTTAGTGTTCAGGGCACATGGGGCTTCCGCAAGGGTTTTCCACAAATGCCTGTCCTATGCCTTTTTTTTCTGCTCTTGCCCAGGTGAGCCCTCTATTGCTCAACATCCTTTCTGTTGTTCTTCTCCATGTCTATTTTGATCTACCCTTACTTCTGTTCCCCTGTGATGTCCATCTTGGTGCTGTTTTTGGTAGTGAGTCGTCAGTCATTCGGAGCACATGTCCCAACCATTGCCAGCGTCGTTCCTCAATAATTGCTGTCAGTGGCTTCATCTGCATTTCTGCCAACACGATGTTATTTCTTATGGTGTTTGTCAAAATATTTTTCTAATTCTTCGTAAACATTTAGTCTGGAAAGAATTCAACTTCTTTTCTATGGTTTTGGTGATTTTCCAGCATTCACTTCCACAAAGTAGTACACTTAGAACATTAAATATCTTGATTTTCGTCTTCATGCTTAGTTTTTTTTTTTAGATTTCCATATAGTCTGCAGCACTGCAAAAGCCTGATTTGCTCTAGTAAGTCTGCTGTTGATGTCCTCTGTGCTGTCTCCATTTTCTACTACTCTACTGCCAAGATATACACATTCTTTGACCTCCTCCACTAACTTCAAGAAAAGAAATTAGACTCTTTTGAAAACAAATGCCTAAGGAAAATACTCGTCATGAAGTGGAACGAATTCAAGAACAATGCAGAGATAAGACAGATGACTGAACAACAACCAGTCTCATGGGTGATCAGGAAAAGGAGATGGACATATGTTGGTCACTTGATGAGAAGAAATGATCAGAGAATCCCAAAACACAACAGGCCAAAGAAAAAGAGGCAGACCGCGTGAAACTCTGAAGAGGACGTTGTTAAGAGAGGCCAAATTAACAGGCATAAAATCCTTTGATGAGGTTGAAGGACTCGCCGAAGACAGGAAAAATTGGCGAACTACTTTGCGAGCCCTATGTGGCGTTTAACAGCACGGGAAGGATATAAGATATAAGATAAGACTAACTTGCTATCTACTCTGAGTACATTTCTGTTGTTCACATTTTGTTTCATTAACTTTGTCTTTACTACGTTGATCTTTAGTCCTATGTTTGCATTCTGATGGTGAATAAATATTTCTCACTTTTACTATTCAGTATGGCGAAGATATATTTCCTACTTTTATTATTCAGTACGACAAATATATATTTCCTACTTTTATTATTCAGTACAGTGAAGATAGATTTCCAGGTTTTAAGGACTGGACTACAAACTCTAACAGTGTCTCTGTCCATAGTAAGATGTGAGGCCTCAATCAGCAAATAGATTGTGTCGTGATTAGCAGCACCAGTGGACCAAGGGAGCTAAACAGTAAAACTATTTTAAACAAGATTAAGAACAACTCTATTAGTTAAAGAGAAAATATTTGCAAAGATTCAGTTTATATCTTTAATCATAAAAAAAAAACCAAATATACAGGGCAAAAAGATAGAAGGGGAAGAAGAGTTATAAAATAAATTCACGGGAATGCAAACTAAAGCCAGACGTCTGATACTCTTAAGACGCCTGTAGCAATTAGTTGCTCAGAATCGTACAAAAGTAGGAACACATGATTACCTGCTCTTACGGCCCGCACAAAAAATACGTAAGCTGGCCTAAATTTCGTTTCAGTTATTTAACCGGTTATTTTCTTTTTAGTTTAATTTTTTTGTCAGATTCCACATCAGATTTAAAATGGCTCGTGCTCATCCAGGAGACCAGGTACGGATAAATGATATTTTAATGAGATTTTAATGCAAAGACTGGTACATAAAGAGCAGAAAGTGAAGGGTATGTTATGGGGAAATTTAGCATAGGACATAGAAATGAGGCAGGCGACAATGTAATGGAGTTTTGCATGGAAAATGAGCTAATGAAAGAAGAAGACTTTACACATGGGACTTTACACCTGATGGTAAAAACAAGAATCAGACAGATTACATTTTAGTGCAAAGAAGGTGGGGATCAAGTATAACGCCAGTAAAAACTTTACCAGGTGCTGATTGTGACACAGGCCATGAGTTATTAATAGCAGACATGAAGATAAAGATAAAAAAAGACAGTTACGGGATCAAGATCACTCCGCTTTGATCTTACAAAAATACCAGAACAATACGGTATAGAAATGAAGAATTGTTTCAAAATTCTGATGGATGTACAGTAGGAGATGACACCAGATGATTTGGCTACACAGGCTAGAGATATCTTAATAACAACAGCTAAAGACAGGGTTCCAGTAAAGAAAACACAAAAGAATGGATGAATTACAGCAGGCACACTAGAACTGATAAAACTACGTAGAGAAATGAAGACGCAATGGAAAATGACAAACAACAACAAAGAGGAATATACATATTTAACAAAAGAAGTACGAAAAAACATAAGAAAAGACAAAAAACAATATATACAAGATTGTTGTGAAAGAATAGAAGGACATCAGAAGTGTGGAAGAGATAGTGAAATGTTTAAAGAAATGAAAACATTGACGAGAAATGTCACACCTAGAATAAATGTAATTTGTGACGAGATGGGGAATACCTTGACAGAGACAGAGAAAATTCTAGAAAGATGGAAGGAATATTGGAGAGGAATGTATGAAACAATTCACTATTAAAGCAGAAATCAACAGTGTGAATTATTATTGGAGGAGAAAGACCCTGAACCGACAATAGAAGAAGTTTTATGAGCAATAAAGAATCTAAAAAAGAGTAAATCACCAGGATGTGATAAGATAACAGCTGAACTTATTAAAGTAGGAGGAAAGGAATGTGCAATAATCTATCATGCACTGTGTAAAAAGATATGGTATTCGGTGTTTGGCCAAAATAATGGAAAAGAACTGTATTCATACCACTGACAAAAAAGGGTAACCTGAAATTATGTGCAAGCTACAGAACTATAAATGTCATATATAAACCTCTATCTTAATGCGAAGAAACCTAAACTGATGACAACTGACAAAACAAACAAGGCAGCTGAAATATGTATCAATGAGGAAAAATTGGAAGAAGTGTAGAGTTTTGAATAACTTGGATCACTGCTAACTAATAATGGAGATACACTGATGGAAGTTAAAAGGAGGACATCTATTGGTCTTAGAGAGTAAAACAACTAAAGAAGCTGTGGAGAGAAACAGACAGAACTACAAAAATAAGATTTTCAAGGGAATGCATCTTTCTCATCGCAACATATGCCTGTGAGACCTAGACACTTAACAAAACAGCCGAGAAACACATAAATGCCTTTGAATGTAAATACTACAAAAGAGTTCTTCAAATATCATGGGCACAAAAAAAGAACAAATATATCCATACTACAAGAACTTAATATTGAAGAAGGCTGGCTAGTAAAGAGGATTAAACAGAGAAAACTTAAATATTTTTGACACGTCATGATAATCTAGAGAAGACCGTCTTGGAAGGGTACATAATGGGGAAAATAAAGAGAGGAAGACCAAGGCGAAGATGGCTGCAAGACATCGTTGATGATCTGCAAATGGATGCATCAGCAGCAGGCCATCTTGCTCACAACCGAGAGGCCTACAGGAGTGCTGTTATGGAGGCAAAGTACATATGAATGAATGAGTGCTCCTCCAGCTAAGAAAAAAGGAAACCGAAAGAAGAAAGGTGAGTGTTTCAAGAGAAATGGGAATGACGGTTTTTGTGCACACGGTGAATGGAAAGATACATTGTTTAATTTGCAACAACAGCATTGCCACACCAAAAGAGTACAACTTGAAAAGACATTATGAAACAAACCATCAATCTTACGATAAACATAAAGGCCCTATGCGTGTCCCAAGACTCAATGAATTGAAGGCTAACTTGCGACAGCAACAGACCTGTTTTACGAAAACTAAGGAAAGGAATGTGGCTTCCGTTACTGCAAGCTATGAACTCAGCCGAATGACCTCCATGAGTGTGAGATCTTACAGTGAAGGAGATCTCGTAAAGCAATGCCTTGTAAAAACGGCCCAAATTGTGTCCAGAGAAAGCAGACTTATTCAAAGATATTTCATTAACCAGTAACACTGCTGCTGAACGGATTGATGAAATGTCCAGTGATATGAAACAGCAGTTGAAGGCCACATCATCAAAATTTGAACATTTTTCTATTGCTGTTGATGAGACCGTTGACATCACTGGAATGGCTTGTCATCAGGGCTTGTGACAGTCAATTTAATATTTATGAACAACTAACTGAACTGATCCCCAGTGCATGACACTACAACAAGCCAGGACATCTTTGAGAAATTCGAGCAGGTTCTGCATGACTATGGTTTGGATTTGAGTGAACTTGCAGGCTTATCTACTGACGGTGCAGTGAATATGGTTGGCAGACATAATGGTGTTGCTGTCATGTTACGAACAAAAACAGAAAATTCGCATCCAGATTCATCATTTGCATATTTTCACTGCATTGTTCATCAGCAAAATTTGTGTTCAAACATTTTAAAATTGGATCATGTGCTTAGTTTGGTCACAAAGACAGTGAACTATATCAGAGGCCGTGCTCTCAACCACCGTCAGCTCGGCCAGTTCTTGGAAGATATGGATAATCAGTTTACCGATGTTCCATTCTACACAGAAGTCTGCCGGTTGTCATGCCACAAAGTGCTGAAAAGATATTATTTGAGACAAGAAATAATTATCTTTTTTGGAGATGGAAGGTCAAAACACAGATGAAATAAAAGATGAAAGTTGGCTCCAGGATTTTGCTTTTGCTGTGGACATTACTGCACGATTAACTGATCTTAATTTGAAACTACAAGATAAAAACAAACTCATCACTCAGTTGTATGATGACATCAAGTGCTTCATTACAAAACTAAGCTTATGGAAGTCACAGTTGTATGATGACATCAAGTGCTTCATTACAAAACTAAGCTTATGGAAGTCACAGTTGTATGATGACATCAAGTGCTTTATTACAAAACTAAGCTTATGGAAGTCACAGTTGTATGATGACATCAAGTGCTTCATTACAAAACTAAGCTTATGGAAGTCACAGTTGTATGATGACATCAAGTGCTTCATTACAAAACTAAGCTTATGGAAGTCACAGTTGTATGATGACATCAAGTGCCTCATTACAAAACTAAGCTTATGGAAGTCACAGTTGCCAAATGAAAATTTAGTTCATTTTCTGAAGTGCAAAGAGCTGAAAAACTCTGCAAATACTGAGTCTGTACTTAGCTGTGCTAAGTATGACAGTCACCTGGAATTGTTGTCAAAAGAATTTCAGGAAAGATTTCGTGATTTCTCATCTTTTGAACACCACTTTGCATTATTCTCAGCACCAATATATCACCTTTGATGTTGCCAAGGCAGAAGAAAGCCTGCAGATGGAACTTTAAGATTTGCAGTCGGATTCTCCACTCAGAGCAATGTATCTTGAAGTGGGGGTACCTGGTTTCTTTTCACACCTTCCTGAAAAGTTTAAAAACTTCAGAAAGTTTGCCACAAGGATTATGACAATGTTCGGTTCTACCTATGTGGGTGAACAGTTATTTTCCTGCATGAAATCAACAAAAACTTCTCAGAGAACAAGGCTGACTGATCAACACTAGTCATCTCTGATCAAAGTCGGAACTGCACAGACATGTCAGCCAGACATAGCAAAAACCTGTCATTAAAAAGAGATGTCAAGTCTCAGGACAAAACACTAAAATTAACCCGTAGATAAATTTTCATTTTGAACTGTTGTAAGTTTTGTAAATGTATTTGTTGCTGTTGCAAGTCTATGTTGCCCTTTAAAATTTCAGGTTTTTTTCTTTTGTTAAACTACTTCATCACTTTGCATTCATGCACGTGGCTAGCCACTAGACCATTTGTATGAACATTGTATGTTTCTAAGTTTAAGAAATAAAAATATTATGCAATAATTTTTTATTAACTGAACAATCTAAACCAGTGGTCCTTAAACTGAGATCTATGGACCCCTAGAGGACCAAAGGAAGGATTTTTTGGGACTTCAGGAACTAGGATTTGGATTAGCTAGATTTTAAAACAAATCTTACCATCATCTGAGTTCTATTTGTTGCTTTATTTTTAATGAGGTGTTCTCAGCCCGGAAAGAGGACTAGCGCATATATATATATATATATATATATATATATATATATATATATATATATGAACCTTAAGTGCCCAGGGCACATGGGGCTTCCGAAAGTGTTTTCCACAAATGCCTGTCTATCTTTCTGCTCTTGCCCAATTGAGCCCTCTGTTGTTCTTCTCCATGTCTCTTTTGGTCTACCCTTACTTCTGTTCCCCTGTGGTGTCCATCTTAGTGCTATTTTTGGTAGTGAGTTGTCAGTCATTCAGAGCACATGTCCCAACCATCGCCAGCGTCTTTCCTCAATAATTGCTGTCAGCGGCTTCATCTGCATTTTTGCCAACAAGATGTTATTTCTTACGGTTTTTGGCCAAAATATTTTTCTAATTCTTCGTAAACATTTAGTCTGGAAAAAATTCAACTTGTTTTCTATGGTTTTGGTGATTTTCCAGCATTCACTTTCATAGAGTAGTACACTTAGAACATTACTCTTAAATATCCTAATTTTTGTATTCATGCTTAGTTTTTTTTATTTCCATACAGTCTGCAGCACTGCAAAAGACTGGATTGCTCTAGTAAGTCTGCTGTTAATGTCTTCTGTGCTGTCTCCATTTTCTGCTACTCTACCGCCAAGGTATACAAATTCATTGACTTCCTCCACTAACTTGCTATCTACTCTGAGTACATTTCTGTTGTTCACATTTTGCTTCTTTAACTTTGTCTTTCCTACGTTGATCTTTAGTCCTATGTTGTTTGCATTCTGAGTTAGCTTGTTTATTTTATCTTGTATTTCTTTGTGGCTGCTTGATAATAGACAAATGTCATCCGCAAAGTCAAGGTCCTCCAGCACTGTATCAAGGGTCCATTGTAATCCTCTGCGTTTGTCTGATGTTACCTTTTTCACTAACTAGTCTACTGCCAAGATAAATAATGTTGGTGATAGTACACATTCCTGCTTCACTCTTGTTTGTACCCTAAAGCTGCTGGAGGTATGTTCTCCACAGATCACTTTGCACTGAAAACCTTCGTATTGGGCTTTCATTACATTCATTATCTTATGAGGGAGGCCATGCCATCTTAGGATTTTCCACAATGCATCTCTGTTGACACTATCAAAGGATTTCTCAAAATCTATAAACAGTGCATATGTTGTGCTATGGCACTCATTTTCCTGTTCTAATATTTGTCTAAGTACAAATATGTGGTCTGTCCATGCTCTTCCTTTCCTAAATCCTGCTGCTCTTTCCGAAGTTTTCCCTCAAATGCTGGTACAATTCTGTTGATGATTGTTCTGCAAAATACTTTACCGGTGAGTGGTAGTAAGGTAATGCCTCTCCAGTTCCTGCAATCTCTGAAGTCACCCTTCTTTGGTAGTTTTACTAATAGGCCAGTTTTTTTCCACTCCTCTGGAGCTTTTTCTAGATACCAAATTTGTTGTAGTATCCGGCAAAGTTGTTTTGGTGTTTCTGTTTCTTCTGCTTTCAACATCTCAACAGTCACTTCATTTTCACCTGGTGCCCTGTCTAATTTTAGCTTCTTTATTGCCTCATTTACTTCACTTATTGTTATTGGTCCTGTATTGATGTTTAGTTCCGTTTTTGCTTCAGGTATGTCTATTGTTTGTGCTGCCTGTGTTCTGTTTAGTAGGGTGTTAAAGTGTTCCCTCTATCTTTCAAATTTTTCTCTTTCTCCACTGACCAGTTGTCCCTTATGTGTCCTTACTGCACTCTCACATCTTGTGCTGAAGTTACCTGTCATCTGCTTTGTGATTTTGTATACATTTTTCATGTCATTTGCATATGCTGCTTTCTTTGCTGCTTCTGCTAAGTTATCACAGTACTGACGTTTATCTTGACGGCATGATTCCTTCACTTCTTTGTCTTTTTGTGCATAATTACTTAAAATTTGTTCTTTAAGCCGTTGTGATTTGGTGTTCAGTAATTTTTTCTTGATTTCCTTTCTTTGCTCTATCTTTTCCCATGTGGTCTTGCTTATCCGTTCCTCTTTTCTCCGTTTCCTATATCCCAGCACCTCTTTTGCTGTTTCCTGTAGTGTTTTACTGAACTCTAGTATGGACATTTCTGCTTCGTCTTGTAGGACACTGAAGCGATTCTTAAGTACTATTGAAAGTATTCTTAAGTACTATTCCTTGTTTGCTGGTCTTTCAGTTTTGTTGTATCAAAACATGTCTTTCTGTGTTCTCTGATTGTGACTCCCTTAATTTTAGTTTTATTTTTGCTACCAGAAGGTTGTGATCACTTCCTACATCTGCTCCTTTCCTTGCTCGCACATCTTGTAGTGACCGTTTCCACTTGTTTTATGTGATCAATTTGGTTTTCTGTGGTTTTATCTGGTGACCTCCAAGTCACCTTATGGATGTTTTTATGTTGGAAAATTGTCCCTCCGATGGTCATCATGTTTTCTTCACAGAAACTGCAGTCTTTCTCCATTTTCATTTATTTCCCCGATTCCTTTTCTTCCCATGATTCTTCTTCTATCTTCATTTCCTTCACCTACTTTTGCATTGAGGTCGCCCAAGATGAGTAGCATATCGTGCTTGGGTACTGTTTCTACTGTGCCTTGAAGGCTGTTGTGAAAATCTTCTTTTAATTCCTCTTCAGCTGCTTCTGTTGGTGCATAACAAGCTATAATAGACAGTTTTGTGAATATTGAGTTGAAGCGTGCATATGATGATCTCTCATTTACAGGGGTCCATTTCAGCAACTTCATGATGATCTTCTTTACCTGACCATATTATTGTATCTTCTGTGTGTTGTGTTGTTAATTTCCTTCTGCCTTGTCCTGTCCATCTTGCTTCTTGTATTCCTAGTATGTCTAGTTTGTATCTGTGCATTTCCTTGATGGTTTGTGCTAGTTTTCCAGTCTGGTTAAGTGTTCTTACATTCCAGCTGCCTATTTGCATCTTGTGTTTAGGTTCCAGGAGGTCTGCAGCCGGGCTGGGGACTTCCAGTGGCTGGCTTTCATCCACAACCTTCATGGGCTCAGTTTCCTGATAAGCATTTCTCCTTCCAACTGCATTTGTTATTTCCCTTGCTTCTGTTTCTGTAGCAGTCTGATAGTTTTTTATTTTACGAGATAGGGTTGCTGGCCCTATGCCGAACCCTACTTAGTCGCCTTTTTACGATCATGCGTGATATATATATATATATATATATATATATATATATATATATATATATGCATAAGCAGGAAACTCTCTACTGTAGAGAGCAGAACAAAACTCCTTCAGATCATCAGAGGAAGTACCCCCCCCCCCCTCAGACAAGTGTTTCGGTCCTATTAAACTCCTGACACTCTAAGGGGGGTGGGCCCCTCTGGGTCAAGACTCCCAGAGGTCTTGTGAGTTGTTGCTTTTTTTTCCAGTCCTGGGATTGATATATATATATGATCTAAACATTAAGTCGACAATTTCGAGCAGCTAAACCTGACCAGTAGAAGAGAGAACGGATATCTCGGATGCAGAATTTTCATTATGTAAATGACCAAAAAAAAACACAATGGGAATAAGAAAGATAGGGAGACCAAGGCGAAGATAGCTGCAATACATCGTTGATGACCTGCGAATGGACGCATCAGCAGCAGGGCATCTTGCTTACAACTGAGAGGCCTGCAGGAAAGCTGTTGGGGAGGCAAAGTTCCGTAAGGGACATGCAAATGACTGTCTGACTGAGATCAACAAAATAAAGAGTTAGCTGGAAATGAACACCCCAGGTCGCTGAAAACGGGGAAAACCAGGGTTTATCTCTGGAACCTGGACTGTTTTGTTTTTTTTTTTTGGGGGGGGGGGGGTAGAGTTGCCATGGTTCCCCCCCCCCCCCCCTTCTTTTCTTATTAGAGGCAAAGCTATATGAGAGTTGTTTTCCGTGTTCGGACGCAACTGGCTCTCCACGGACCTGCAGACAACCAGAGATGGCAGTGTTGCTTTCTTTCTGCCTCGCTACCTGGTGACAGCTTGACAAAGTTCATGTTGTATCTGAATCTTCAAGAGATCATTGCAAGACTACAGGTAAGCCACTAGACTATGACTAGACCTAATTTGCAACCACCACAATCATAATGGGTAGACTTCGAAAGAAAATAGAAGAAGAAGTCAATATGGTCCAAGCTGGCTTCAGGCAAGGAAGAGGATCAAGAGATCATATATTCAATCTAAGATTAATAATAGAGAAATGCAGGGAGTTTAATGTGAATCTATATTTATCCTTTATAGACTACTCAAAGGCATTTGATTGTGTACAACACCAGAAACTTTGGGAAATAATGGAAAAAATGGGATTTCCAACACATTTGATACAATTAACATCACTGCTGTATTTAGACCAACAAGCAGCAGTAAGAATAAATGGTGAAACAACAACTTGGTTTGACATAAAACAAGGGGTCCGTCAGGGGTGCATATTGTCACCCTACTTATTTAACTTGTATACTGAAAATATAATGAGGAATGTTAGAGAAGATGTAGACAAAGAATATTACGATGCCATAACAGTTGGAGGTTATGAAATACCAGAGATTAGATATGCTGATGACACAGTATTGCTGTCCACAACACAAGAAGGAATGGAAAAACTAATTATGTCAGTCCGCAAGAACAGCGAAGAGCAGAACCTCTATCTTAATGCAAAGAAAACTAAAGTGATGACAACTGACAAAACAAACAAGGCAACTGAAATATGTATCAGTGAGGAAAAACTGGAAGAAGTGGAGAGTTTTGAATATCTTGGATCACTACTAACTAATAATGGAGATACAATGCGGGAAATTAAAAGGAGGACATCTATTGCTCTTCAGAAAGTAAAACAAATAAAGAATCTGTGGAGAGGAGCAGACAGAACCACAAAAATAAGATTTTTAAGGGCATGCATCTTTCCCATCGCAACATATGCCTGTGAGACCTGGACACTTAACAAAACAGCTGAGAAGAAATGCCTTTGAATGTAAATGCTATAGAAGAGTTCTCCAAATATCGTGGACACAAAAAAGAACAAATATATCTATACTACAAGAGCTTAATATTGAAGAAGGCTGGCTAGTAAAGAGGATTAAAGAGAGAAAACTTAAATATTTTGGACACATTAAACGTCATGATAATTTAGAGAAGACCGTATTGGAAGGATACATAATGGGAAAAAGAAAAAGAGGAAGACCGAAACGAAGATGGCTGCAAGACATCGTTGATGATCTGGAAATGGATGCAGCAGCAGCAGGCCATCTTGCTCACAACCGAGAGGCCTACAGGAGTGCTGTTTGGGAGGCAAAGTTCCGCAAGGGACATGCAAAGGAATGAATGAATGAACAATCATATACCACAATATCATCACTGAGTCGCTTACCAAAAACGCCAAGTTTGTAGTTCAAAGGAGACAAATAAGAAGAAGAAGAAGGTGATATTTTGCAAGCCAAGTTGTATGAACATTGGCACAGACTACAGCCACGTAAATAAATTAGTGCAAATGAATATGAACAAGCTTATACCATATATGGCCATATTTAGCAAATTCTTGGAAATACGCTTTCATTTAGCCAATAAAATAGCGTCGCTATGCAGCAAAGCTGATATGCCATATAAGCATTCAGCAAGTCAAATCATTTCAAATCTTGCGTCTCATAATATTGTTAGAAAAACTAAACACGAATGGTAATACTACTCTGCACGCACAAAATAATTTTATGAAGAAATGAACAAAGACATTTACTTGGAATCAAATGTTTTGAGTTGTAAGCAATAAATTGAAGCGACACAATATTAGAATGCACATTTTGGAAAAGTGTGGCCAACATCAAAGTTACCGGCAGCCGTGAAGTTCAAAATTCGGCAACGCCATTTTGACTGACACGCTTACTGACAAAGGACGCAGGATACAGCAGGCTTTGTTTTATTGAAATTCTAGTCACAACTTTCAGTGCACGTAACTAGTGAAAATGTGCGACGAAGATGTGGCAGCTCTTGTCATTGACAACGGATCAGGCATGTGCAAAGCTGGTTTCGCAGGAGACGATGCACCACGGGCAGTGTTTCCGTCCATTGTTGGGAGACCTCGTCATCAGGTAGGCACAATCAGACCAGGGGCGCATATGGCGTTAAGTAAAACCAGTGATATAATGTATTAACATAGGTGGTTAAATAGAATCATTGATATCGGCAAAGATTACGCGTAACATTTGCTTGCTATAAAACCGCCCTTTAAGACGAAAAAGCCACTATCACAGACAGGCAATGAATTGAGGACACAGCGTCGGCGAGCTCATTGCTGGGCGCGGGACATAGACGTATACAAACACATGGCATCTCTGTTTAGGATGAAACAAATAGGAATGCAATAGGGTAGTACCAGATGCCAAGAAGTATTGCATACAAATAACTGAGAACTTGCCTACTCGTAATATATACCGAAGTTTATGATAATGTACTCTCAGCTTACTTTTAGTCATTTAGTTAATATATTTATAGCTATATATCGTAATAAAACGTAATTACATCTTAAATCTCACGTCTTTCTCTGCCTGCGCCCATTACATATCTATCCCCCACTAGAAGGGACTCTTAGCACTCCGCTATTTTCTTGATAAAGACACTCACCCCACCACTAACACTGACACCATAATAAGACTTGCAGAGCTGGTACTCAACCTACATTCCCTTGAATTCAATAGCGAGTACTTTCATCATATCAGTGGTGTTGCTGTAGGAACGAAAACGGGTCGCAGTTATGCATGCTTATTTATGGGCTTCCTGGAAGTCAAATTATGGGAAACCTAGGCAGGCAGACTCAGAATTCTATAAAAGGTACATCGATGAAGGCTTTGGAGTCATCAGTATGTCAAAGGATGAGCTGAACAGTTTTTTTTTTTAAATCGCCAGCTCTCTTAATTAACGACAATATCAAATTCGCCTATGAAATTTCTGGTAAGTCTGTCGACTTTTTCAACATCTTTCCCTGTTTCTTTGTCTTGTATGTTTCTGTATGATTAAGGTTCAAACTGAAATGTCACAAATGTCTGATCGTTAATGAATAAAACTGTTCCTACTTTTTTTCCCTAGTTTATACATTTTATCACACCTTTACGGCGGTGGCTTCGTGTATAGTTAGTTATATACTGTACTTAGTTTTATTTACTTATACACTGATTATTCGAATTTAATATTGGAGAAGGTTGATTAGTAAAGAAGATTAAACAGAGAATACTTTATTTCTGACATATAAAACGTCATGAGAGTTTGGAGAACACGGTCTTGGAAGTGTACTAAAACGGAGAAAGAAAGGACTGTGAAGATGGCAACAAGACATTGTCAGTTTGTGCGAGTGAATGCATCTGCAGCAGGTCATATTGCTTATAACTGAGAGATTTTCAAGAGAGCTGGTAGGGAGGCAAAGTTCCACAGGGGACATGCTGATGAACGAGTGAATTCTAAGTTGATAATTTTGTTCTAGGATAAAATGAGCTTTCCATATCTTTCTTAATCATACACCACTTTTATATCAAGTTATCAAAATCTGGTTTTATTTGACTTACATACAGAGTCAAAATGCTTTCTTTTGTGTATGAAGCTTAGCCAGAATTTAACTCTGTCATAGCATAGAGAAGATGAAGAAGAAAAGACCTGTAGAATTATCTGTCACGGTTGTAGAGTAAGTACTTGAGACTTTTCGTTCCTACATAGATGGCTTACATATTTACCAATTCTCAACCCAATCAAAGTTGATTTCTAACTCCATGGACTGAAATATTATTCATCTCACACTGAAAAAAAAAAATGTGGATACAAGTTTTCATGCTTTTTCGCTTTTTTGGGAAATCCTCAAACATGTCGTATTTTTCCCTTTGGTAGACAAGTATTGTGGTGTGTTTGTTTATCCAAGAAATATCCTGACCATAAATAGTTAAAAGATCTTTTTAAAAAAACAGGTAATTGAAGAGAAAAAAAAACAGCTAATATAACTGAATGTTAATACTTTAGTGTGAAAGTTGCATATTATTTAGTTTAAATGTCTTCTGACATATTAGACAGATGAATAATATATCATTATCTGCTATTCCATATTTCATACATCGCCAAGGAATTATTCCACATAGTTTGTGAACCATTACCCCTTACACACTGGATTTTGTTTAATGTGCAGTTATGAAAAAGAAAAAAACAAAAAGTTTAAGTACTGAACTTTTTTTTCATTTGTTGGAAGTTTTCAGATCCCATGTCCTATGTTTGTCTTTTTCGTAGTTTTATATTTTGTGTGTGCATGTGTTCTTTCTTTTTTAATCTGTTATGTAGATACAGTATAAAGCTTTGAAGCCATTTTTATTAAAAAATAAAATCCTTTACATCAGTACATAAGAAAACTAAAAAAAAAAAAAAACTCGAGTAAGAATACATATTACATTCTGTACGCTTGTATTTCTTTCTGATTTTTAGGGTGTGATGGTTGGTATGGGCCAGAAAGACAGCTATGTTGGTGATGAGGCACAGTCCAAGAGAGGTATCCTCACTCTCAAGTATCCCATTGAGCATGGTATTGTCACCAACTGGGATGATATGGAGAAGATCTGGCATCACACCTTCTACAATGAGCTGAGAGTTGCACCAGAAGAGCATCCAGTTCTGCTTACAGAGGCTCCACTCAACCCCAAGGCCAACAGAGAGAAGATGACCCAGATCATGTTTGAAACTTTCAATTCTCCAGCCATGTATGTCGCCATCCAAGCTGTGCTTTCTTTATATGCATCAGGTCGTACAACTGGTATTGTGTTGGATTCTGGTGATGGTGTAACCCACACTGTCCCAATCTATGAAGGTTATGCTCTACCTCATGCCATCATGAGACTGGACTTGGCTGGTCGTGACCTCACAGATTACCTCATGAAGATCCTCACAGAGAGAGGCTACAGCTTCACCACCACAGCTGAGAGAGAAATTGTTCGAGACATCAAGGAGAAGCTTTGCTATGTGGCCCTTGACTTTGAGCAAGAAATGGGTACAGCAGCATCATCATCAACGTTGGAGAAGAGTTACGAACTACCTGATGGGCAAGTCATTACTATTGGCAATGAAAGATTCAGAACTCCAGAAGCAATGTTTCAGCCATCCTTCCTTGGTATGGAGTCTGCTGGTGTGCATGAAACAACTTACAACTCCATCATGAAGTGTGACGTTGACATTCGTAAGGACTTATATGCAAACACTGTCCTGTCTGGAGGATCCACAATGTACCCTGGTATTGCAGACCGCATGCAGAAGGAAATAACTGCTCTGGCTCCAAGCACTATGAAGATCAAGATAATTGCTCCACCAGAACGCAAGTATTCTGTTTGGATTGGAGGATCAATCCTTGCTTCTCTGTCCACATTCCAGCAGATGTGGATCTCCAAACAGGAATATGATGAGTCCGGCCCAGCCATTGTTCACCGAAAATGTTTCTGATTTCATTTCCATTTTATTTGTCCCGCTTTTAATGTTACTGATTTTATTTCAGTACTTGACATTTAAAATAGCATCTAAGGAAGTTGCGTTTGCTGTTCTGAATTGATAATTTGGCAAAGAATGCCTGTTTTGTGTAAGTAAAATATTTTCAGGCACTTTCATGCCACATTTTGAGCTTCTGAGTTGTCATCACAATATAGTACGGTTTTTAATCTGTATTCTTGCATAAACTATACTTCTGTAATTTAGAAGTTGGATGTAGGCATCGGAAGCTTACATTACACACTGTCCAGAATATAGCCAGTGTCATATAAAAGGCATAGAGGAAGATGGAGAGAAAAATATCTAAATGGACTGACCTAGTGGCACAGGAAAAGAGGCAACAGATTCTGACTGAAGATAGTAAGGATTGCACAGAATGGGATAGCATGGTTACTAACTCCTACAGGTTTGGCACCTAGTGAACAAATAATATAGCATTGTTTTATATAGAAATCACAAGACGAGGACTTTTATAAACAGAATTGATTTTTTAAAAATTTATATCTCAAAAGAATGTTTTAAAATTGCTAGATCAGATATCTAAATATAATACATATGTAAGTGTGCTAATGCTTGCAGTAAGTTAGCAGAGAAAAAATAGTTTATGAGAGCTATGTGAGTTCTGTTGAGATAGAAGTCATCACAGATACACTGTAAAAGTTGTTTTTTTTGTGGGTAGATGGAAGACAAAAAGTATGCATGTATTTCTTTGTTTGCACATCTGTAAGCCTTATTTCAGTTCACCTTCAGAGTTCAATAAATTTCTTATTTGAACAGTAAGTTGCTGCATGTCTGATAAATAAATGTTGAGTCCATCTTTGTAGAATTTTCTTTTTTTTTTTTTTTTGCATTTTATATACATAATTCTTTATGTCAGTAAAAAAGGTAGTTTGGGGAGGGGGGGGGGGTTATAATTAGTCATGTTAAAAGAATATATTAATAATACACTATATAGAATATTGTGTAACCCTCATGAGAGCTGTAATCATGTATTTTCTGCTTTACAACAGAATCTTTCATTGTGTTTGTGTGGAGAAACTGTAGATTTCATTTGGGGTTCAGTTAATGTTGCAAATAAAATTTGAAAGCTTTGATGGTAAAAAATAGGCCCTTAGTTTTGGATAAACCTCACATAACTAGCACTAGGGCTGTGGGGATGGTATGCAAGATTTTGTGACTTCAGCATCACTATAAATAGCTTCTGACTCTTCCACCCCCATTGTTTTTTTATTTTTAAACTAACTCCCCTTTATAAATTGTGCACTTCTTCAGTTTCTGATTCAGTGACCTGAAACCAGGAGCATTTGAGGGAAATGATGGTCTCTTTCCAAAGTAAGCATGATTTGTGTACAAGGAAAACTGAAAAGTACAGCACAGCTTAAGCATGAAGGATGGCAGTTAATATAACAGACATGGTCACTTTCGTGTATGAAGTTCTTAAATAATGTGGACATGTAACTGAAATGACTTGAGGCTGTCAGTCGCCCTACGCACATCACAAACTGCTGTTTGCCCACCGATGGAGTGAATGCAGTATTGAGTTTGGATTTCTGGAGCAGAAGCCATAAATATTTTTTCTTGGAAGGGGAAAGAATCTCAGAAGCTACCATAATTTCAACTCTTAAAAACTGTCTTTTTTATTAGTTGCACACAAATTCATTTGTAATATTTGCACCAAAAAAAAAAAAAAAAGTTATAAATTGAGAACTTTTTACAACAGCACAATCAGGCAAATGATCCTAGACTATCCTCTATTTTAAGTATACCAGTAGTGGTATTTTATGAGTTTAGAATTCTTTGAACCATAGAATTTACTATAGTTTATGTAGAAACAAATACCAGTTCAGTAATAAATCCCTGCTTTATTGATGAAAAGGACCAGGAAAAAAAATGGAGATAAACTGAACATTTGAAGGCAACAGTTCTCTCTTTTTTTTTTTTTTTCAGCTTAAACTTTTTAAAGTCAACGCCTGCCAAAGCTGTTGAGCAGGCCTGAATTATAACAAGATTTAGTAATTGTCTCTTTAGCATGTGGCCTGGTAGCTGAGCAGTTGGGGACTCTCTTTACTAAACTGGTGGTACTGGGTTCAACTTTCAGCAATGGGACTTTTTTTTTCTGGTACACACAAAAAAAAAGGCCCCAGGGCCCACCAAGCCTCTAAAAAATGGGTACCATAGAAGTTTGGGAAGATAAATGCGTCCAGGCGTGATACTGACCACATCAGACTTTCATGTACCAAAGGTGAAAATATAGGTCTAACACTGTATCCCTAATATGCCTTAATAGCATGGAAAGGGAATTTTACCTTTACCTTCTTAGCATATGCTCCAATTAGACTCTTTTGAAAACAAATGCCTAAGGAAAATACTCGGCATCAAGTGGAACGAATTCAAGAACAATGCAGAGATAAGACAGATGACTGAACAACAACCAGTCTCATGGGTGATCAGGAAAAGGAGATGGACATATGTTGGTCACTTGATGAGAAGAAACGTGATGAGAGAATCCCAAAACAAGCTATCAAGTGGAACACAACAGGCCAAAGAAAAAGAGGCAGACCGTGTGAAACTCTGAAGAGGACGTTGTTAAGAGAGGCCAAATTAACAGGCATAAAATCCCTTGATGAGGTTGAGAGACTCGCCGAAGACAGGAAAAATTGGCGAACTACCTTGCAAGCTCTATGTGACGTTCAATGGCGCGGGAAGTATATAAGATATATGCTCCAAAAATTTGAAGTTTCTTGGGAAATTTTTTCCAAATCATAAGTAATGATATCAGTGTAGTGTTTTGCTTTTCCTTTTCTTTCTCTTTTTAATATTATGAAGAAAAAAATGTGCACGGAAATGAGATTTTATTTAAGAAGAAACCCTGCAAGAAATTTGAAGACAGAGAGATATAAAACCTGTTTATTTAGTCATAATTTGAAATAAAAACTCCCTGGTACAGTTTTTCTGGAGAAAATACCAGACACAATAGATTGATAAAATTTGGTGAGAACAGTTGAATGTTACAGTTTAGTGAAGATAATGAGTTGAACTGCAATAAAACTGGTTCGAGTAATCGGGTGTATGTACAGTTTTACAGTAAAAAGGTGAGAAGGAATGGCAAAAGAGGCAGAGAGATGAGCATGTAGGAATGTAAAACAAAGCAATATTTTAGTATTATGCCTTTATCAAGAACGTTGAACACAGAAATAGCATACATGTGGCAGAGATCTTCTCGGTTAGAACATGTGGCATTGCTTGCCTGACATCCTAGTCCAGAGGACTCTGCAAGGTAAGTGGGTTTTTTAAAAATTGTTTTATTATTATTATTGTCCTTGAGAAACACATATTAAAATATTGGTTTCTTAGCGTGTTTTACATTTTTTTATTTGCTCATCTGGCATCTTTGGCCATTCCTTCTCGCTTAAAAAAAAATTTTTAGTAAAACTATCCATCATCATCATTCATTTGTATGTCCCTTGCGGAACCTTGCCTCCCAAACAGCACTCCTGTAGGCCTGTCAGTTGTGGGCAAGATGGCCTGCTGCTGTTGCATCCATTTCCAGATCGTCATCGATGTCTTGCAGCCATCTTCCTTTTGGTCTTCCTCTTTTTCCCACTATGTATCCTTCCAATACGGTCTTCTCTAAATTATCATGACGTTTAATGTGTCCAAAATATTTTTTTCTCTTTAATCCTCTTTACTAGCCAGCCGTCTTCAATATTAAGCTCTTGTAATATAGATATATTTGTTCTTTTTTGTGTCCACAATATTTGGAGAATTCTTCTGTAGCATTTATATTCAAAGGCATTTATGTGTTTCTCAGCTGTTTTGTTAAGTGTCCAGGTCTCACAGGCATATGTTGCAATTGGAAAGATGCATGCCCTTAAAAATCTTATTTTTGTGGTTCTGTCTGCTCCTCTCCACAGATTCTTTATTTGTTTTACTTTCTGAAGAGCAATAGATGTCCTCCTTTTAATTTCCCTCATTGTATTTCCATTATTAGTTAGTAGTGATCCAAGATATTCAAAACTCTCCACTTCTTCCAGTTTTTCCTCATTGATACATATTTCAGTTGCCTTGTTTGTTTTGTCAGTTGTCATCACTCTAGTTTTCTTTGCATTAAGATAGAGGTTCTGCTCTATCCATAGACATCAATATCTACAGCGTAAAGATTCTCCCCTCCAGTTTGCGAAAGCCAATTGTAACTCAAACTTATATTTGTCAACCGCACATTTCAGATTTAATTTTAAAATCTAAACACATTTCTAGTCTGCAGAATTTAAGACGTACTTATGTGGACTTCCCACATAATCCTTGGAGGGTCCAGTTTCGGAAGCCATGTGGTTCGAAACTGAGAAGTCCCATACTACTCTTGGTCCATAATCTTGGAACACTGTCTCTTACTATGGATGTGCACATTTATGGAAAGCGCTAACGTACAAGACTTGGTCCACAATTTTAATGAAATACTGGAAGTCAATTAATGTGAGTCTATATTTATCTTTTATAGGCTACTTTTATACTGCTAACTAATAATGGAGATACAATGAGGGAGGACATCTATTGCTCTTCAGAAAGTAAAACACCTAAAGAATCTGTGGAGAGGAACAGACAGAACTACAAAAATAAGATTTTTAAGGGCATGCATCTTTCCCATCGCAACATATGCATGTGAGACCTGGACACTTAACAAAACAACTGAGAAACACATAAACGCCTTTGAATGTAAATGCTACAGAAAAGTTCTTCAGATATCATGGACACAAAAGAGAACAAATATATCCATACTACAAGAACTTAATATTGAAGAAGGTTGGCTAGTAAAGAGGATTAAAGAGAGAAAACTTAAACATTTTGGACACATTAAATGTCATGATAATCTAAAGAAAACCGTCTTGGAAGGGTACATAATGGGAAAAAGAAAGAGAGGAAGACCAGGGCGAAGATGGCTGCAAGACATCGTTGATGATCTGCAAATGGATGGATCAGCAGCAGGCTATCTTGCTCACAACAGAGAGGCCTACAGGAGTGCTGTTAGGGAGGCAAAGTTCCGCAAGGGACATGCAAATGAATGAATGAGGCTACTCAAAGGCATTTGATTGTGTACAACACCAGAGACTTTGGGAAATAATGGAAAAATGAAATTTCCGACATTTGATACAATCAATATCACTGCTACATCCAGACCAACATGCAGCAGAAAGAATAAATGGTGAAACAACTTGGTTTGACATGAAACAAGGGGTCCGTCAGAGGTGCATATTGTCGCCTTACTTATTTAAGATTATTCAATTGGAAGGCAATATCCACTCTTTTATGCATGTGAAAGCTGGAAAGCAACTAAAGAAATAGACAAGAAATTAGACTCTTTCGACAACAAATGCTTAAGGAAAATACTCGGTATAAAGTGGAATGAGTTCAAGAACAACGCAGAGATTTGACAAATGAGCAAACAACAATCTTTCTCATGGTTGATCAGAAAAAGAAGATGGACATATTGTCGGTTATGTGATGAGAAGAAACAATCAGAGAATCCCTGGTTCTAAGGACTGCAAACGCGCCACAAACAGCCTCTGGCAGTCAAGTCCAGCTCCTGGCCTTCCCGTGGCAGAACTGTTTAAACTGACAGGAGAAGGGGCGAGGGCGAATATCTGGCGCCTGAAAACCAGTTACTTAGGGTAGATGAGTGTCACGTTTGGTAGCTCATCTGCCGCTGTTGGCGAGATCTTCAGCTGCCGTGCGTGGAGCGGTGCTCTTCCCGGCCAATGAAGAAATTTGCAAATGAGGTTGCCGCGCAGCATCACTGCGGAAAAGGTGGTAGAAAGGATAAATCGAAGCAAACAGTCAAATCACGGCACCTCTGGTCTGGAGGTCGGCCACGTCCTGAGTGCAGTCATATCGGGTGAAATGCATGAACCGGCTTGTCCCAGAGGTTAAGTCACTGCTGGCTTGACTCTTCAAATGCCGCGCGTGGAGTGAAGCTCCTCCTGGTTAAGGAAGTAAATGCGGAAATAAAGGTTGCTGTGCGGCGCCGATGGGAAAAGGTGGTGGAAAGTGAAGTTTAACCTGGTATGTCCAGTAGTATCGCTACGAGAGCTATACCACGTCCGAAATACACCTACACTGGTGAAATATGCCTAAACCGGCACACACCAGGGGTGGAACTCGATGGCTAGACATGTCATGCCACCTCCGCTCTAGAGGTCGGTAACGCCTGATAAACACCCATACTGGTGAATTTTGCCTAAACCGGCTCATACCAGGGGTGAATCTTGAAGGCTATGAATGTCACAGTACCTCTGCCCCAGAGGTCGATACCGTCCCAAACACGCCCATACTGGGAAATGCCTAAACCGGCTCAACCCAGGGGTAGAAGTCACTAGTGGCGAGGATTCGTCCTCCTGGACAAAAGCTCCATCCTGGTCACAACTAGGAAGGGTAGCGGCCACGACCGCAAAATGCTGAAGTCGGAGACACTGGACCAGGGAAGTCTAGATAGGCAACCACCTCTCACCCGGCGGGGATGTCTGCGTATCCTAATCACGCTGAGGTTTTCCGGTGAGAAAGTCCAACCCTGGACTGGATGGGCAACCACCTCTCACCCGGCGGTGATACACGGGTATCTCAAAACACGTCGAGGTTTTCCGGTGAGAAAGTCCAACTCTGGCCTGGGTGGGCTAACGCCTCTCACCCAGCGGGGATGCACTGATATTCCAAACACGTCGAGGTCTTCCGGTGAGAAAGTCCAACCCTAGACCAAACTGGTGCAATGAAAACCACGGTGTCACGCAATCCCGCTTCTGAGACCCACCAAGAATACAGGCTAAAGCACTGTGATACTCTGAACCCCTTGTGGTCCTTTCGTGGAACTCGTGTGGTCTATTTTGGACCACACAGGGGACCACGGGACCTAACGAGGACCACATGCGTGAATTCAGTAGGTTCACAGTGCGGTTTTTGGTGGTAGAAGTGAACGAAGAAGAAGAAGAAGAAGAGAATCCCTAAACAAGCTATCAAATGTAACACAACAGGCTGAAGAAAAAGAGGCCTACCACGTGAAAATCTAATGAGGACATTATTAAGAGAAGCCAATTCAGTGGGCATAACATCCCTTAATGAGATTGAAATACTCGTCGAAAACATGACATCTTGGCGATCTACCATGCGGGTAGTTTCAGTATACAAGTTAACTTGGTGCATTTATACTCTCGTTAAAAAAAAAGGCTGCTCACGCTGTGCAGGAAGATAAGGAGGAGGCTAGAACTGGAGCCCGTTTTTCCACACATTTTTTTATATTTGAGATAAAATTCAGGAAAACAACGTTTATTCTTAGTATTTTGCTCATGGTTAGGGCACTGGATAGTAAATGACACCAGAGCACGACCTTACTCTTCACGTGTCGGTATACAAGTGCCGATCAATGACAAATTTCTTGGGAGCATTGACAGTTTAGAGAAAGCCCCTATTTTTTATTCATGCTGTTGTTTGAAGATACGCAAAAGAAAAGACTGAAAAAAAAAGAATGTAGGTATTCGATTCAAGTTATCAGAGCTGATTCTGAACACGTATATTTTCAAACATCTGGCAAACTCTGCCGTGGTTGAAGCTAAAATTTGTATATCTACTTCCGCTTTCAACGTGTAATAATTGCGAAACGAAATATTTATCACAGAGAGTGTAGTTTCATTTCTCTTCGTTTACTTATAACTGAAACAAAGAAACGGAGTCACTTGGTATACATCTTGCCAGGCATCATCAGTTAGCAACGTTAAGACAAGTAAGTAGCTAGTCAAAGTCTGGTTGCTATGGATTTTATAAAGATACAAACTCGACACGTCTTCCTGAATGCCGCGTTCGCTGAAGCGAAAGACCTAGGTCAGCAACACCTATATCTTCTTTTTCCTTCAAGTAATGATCTCAAGTGTGTTGATGTCAGTCTTTTCACGCTGTTACAGGTTTTCTAGTGTTTCATTTCCCCCAGACTGGATCCAGTTCAGGTCTGGGTTGTGTTGATTTTTTGTCTGGGTCTCAGCATGCCCAAATAGAAATGTTTAGTGAATCTAACAAAGCTTACCAAATGTTTTAATCATGTGAAATAAACACCTGGCATATTGTACCCTGTACATTTTTTAAACATAAATGTCTACTTTTTTATAACATCATAATATCAGCCATGGAATAATTATTCTTATAAAAATAACCGAGTGTATTTGTGAGTAGCCATTTATGTTGTAATTTTAAGTTATTGAAAGAATGGTAGCTAGTAGTTTTTCAAACTTTAAAAAAGGCGTTATTTTAGCTTTTGTAGTTTTCATAATTTCATACCAGTAAATAGTCTCTTCTATGATAACATGCTTCTGTTGACGGTCCATACCTACAGGTACAGTTGTGGTGGGGGGGGGGGGAGGTAGAGTCTAAACCAGTGCATTGATCTAGGACATGTATTGTTCTCCTGTTATAAAAAAAGGGGGGGGGGCATAACAGGAAAATCGGTAGGATAAGCGTGGGGGTTGGGGGGAGTAATACTTTTCCAGTGACTTTGAAAGTGCCTCATGGAGGCCCTGTGTGCTCAGTTGAAGAAGTAGAGGTGTTTCCTCATATACACATACAGAAAAAGTAGAGGTGTTTCCCCATATACACATACAGAAAAAGTAGAGGTGTTTTCCCATATACACATACAGAAAAAAGTAGAGGTGTTTCCCCATATACACATACAGAAAAAATAGAGGTGTTTCCCCATATACACATACAGAAAAAAGTAGAGGTGTTTCCCCATATACACATACAGAAAAAATAGAGGTGTTTCCCCATATACACATGCAGAAAAAGTAGAGGTGTTTCCTCATATACACATACAGAAAAAGTAGAGGTGTTTCCTCATATACACACACAGAAAAAGTAGAGGTGTTTCCCCATATACACATACAGAAAAAGTAGAGGTGTTTCCCCATATACAGAAAAGGTAGAGGTGTTTCCCCATATACACATACAGAAAAAGTAGAGGTGTTTCTCCATATACACATACAGAAAAAGTAGAGGTGTTTTTCCATATACACATGCAGAAAAAGTAGAGGTGTTTCCCCATATACACATACAGAAAAAGTATAGGTGTGTTCCCCATATACACGTACAGAAAAAATAGAGGTATTTCCCTATATACACATACAGAATAAGTAGAGGTGTTTCCCCATATACAGATTTTAAAAAGTAGAGGTGTTTCTCCATATACAAATAAGAAAAAGTAGAGGTATTTCCCCATATACAAATAAGAAAAAGTAGAGGTGTTTCTCCATATACAAATAAGAAAAAATAAAGGTGCTTCCCCATATACACATACACAAAAAGTAGAGGTGTTTCCCCATATACACATGCAGAAAAAGTAGAGGTGTTTCCCCATATACACATAAATTATTCACTGTCCTAAACATGAAACCACAGTAGTGTGAATTCTGTTCTCTTTGCCGTTGCCCTCAGTTTAACCAGCTGAAAAAATGGGTGTATGGCTCACAGTGTCAAGAAAAATTGCCTCAGAAAATGAAGAGAATGTGCTTAGTTGGTGAGGCACACTGAATTACACTGCACACACAATTATTAGTTCCATCAATTTGAGACCCTGCCTAAGTCGCATTTAGTTTAAAATAAATTAGAAAAGATTAGTTGCTGCATGATAGCTTCTCTGTCTCTCTTGTCCCGACAGAGCCCGAGACACAGGGGGCTGCTGGTAGCAAGATATTTCCAGCCTTTGCCCCCAATATACAAGACATTTAAAACATTGCTTTTGAATGTTCTGCATTTGGTTTTCATAACCATAACTTGATTGTATGGTAACTGTCAGCAGATGGATTGGCTGGAGGTGATTCAGTTAAATTTATCTTTTAGTCATAAATTTGTTTCTTCTGTGAGGTTTGGTCACTCTTTTCTATTGATGTTTTTTTTTGAAAATTTCCCTTGTTTGTTCTTACCAAGATGTTACACAGTTATGGGTGAGGAAGAAAGAGGAGGTGAATATGTTTATTCAAAATTTGAAATTTTTTTTTTTTTTACGCTTTTTTTTTTGGCAAGCATTTTGTGGCCTTTTGTTTAATCCTAATCTTTAGCGGCTACAGTGTCTAGCTGTTTCATAAAATGCCTTAGTATTTCATTGTGATAAAGTTAAAATTGTGAAAAAATGTTTTCTTTTTTTTGGTTTTAATTTTGTTTTTATTTTATTACTTCAACAGATTATTATGCTGCTTTATCATTATTGTGTGATCATGATGTCTTAAGCATGGAATGAATTGGAGCTGCAGTATCATTGAGATTTACAGTATACCTCTTCAACAAATAAAGTCAGAAAGAACCATTGTTAATAAAATGTCTTCCTCCACCTGACCAACACAGAAATCATCTTTGAGTGATAACAAAGTTTATTCCACCAATAGTTTTCAGTGCCTGCTGAACAGACTCCACTACCGGTCACCATGGATGGAAGTGCTTACATTGATTTCATGAAAATTTCTCTGATTTGCATAATGTGGTATATATGCAGCGCCAGTGATAACATCCTCGGAAAAGTTGTTTTATCGGAGTTTCCATATCCCATGACGGTGACAATGACCCACTTGGTTACAGCGGCCATTTTTCTTGGGCCTATAAAAACATTTATGAAAGTACCCCCTGGAAGGCCCATTGAGAAGAAGTACTTATACATTATGATTATTCCACTTGCTTTAGGAAAATTTATTTCGTCAGTTTCAACGTACATTAGTATATGGAAGGTTTCCATATCTTACGCTCACACAGGTAAGTATGATAGTGAGTAATAATTTTTATTAACAGAATGTTAAATTACATAAACATACAGCGTATACAGTAAAAATATCTACACACTGAATGCTTGTAAGTGACATAAAATTATTGGCTTAATATTTTATGTATTATCTTTAAAATGAAATATTCACAGTGGTCCAAAATTGATGTGTTCTATAAAATCATAGGAGAAAAAAAAGAAAAGCTGTAACTGATTATTCATGAGTAAAACATTCAAAGTGTAAGGACGTTTCTATAAGATATTGGTTCATGATGATACTGTCTGACATCTTTCATATGAAAGCACTATGATGTGACAACTTAGGATGATGGATCTCTTTCAAGTTTCCTTGACATAGAGAATTCGAACACATGATTACAACCACTAGCTAAACAATATGAATAATTCATTTTCGTCCTCAGTACAGGGCCCACTCTAAAATTACTTATTAAAAAAAATTACTTTGGCAGCTTTCCCCTTTGTGCATGTGCCCTGCAAATTGTGAAACACAAGCTCAGAAACTACACCAACTATGAAACACTGGCCCATGAATTGATCCGAGAAGCAAAGCTCTTGGGTACTGTGTAGGATCTACAGAAGAGCAGTTCATTTTATCTAAGAGAAAGAATTAAGATATAAATGCACACAAAGAGAAAATTCAGATAGGAAAAGATGGTCATTAGAGAACCTGATATTTGCTATGAGTGCAAATCAGAGAAGAAAAGATGGAGACCAAGAGAAAAAATGGCAGCAGATCAGATACTGAGCACAGAATAAGATGGGCAGACATGATTGCCAGTTCTTATTGGCACAGCATTCAGTCATAGACAAAAAAATATTCATTGAAAGGAGCATTTACACGAGAGAGGAAATGTTTCTAACTGCTAAAATCTAAAACATTCTGTCCTTTTCAGTGAAGGCCACTTTGCCGATGTTCACTGTTGTGCTGTCGAGGTTACTTCTTGGTGACAAACAGACATGGCCTGTGAGTTAGTTACTGCTGTGTGACATGTTTGATATGTACCTTATATGTGGGGCATATTGTCATAGACAGGATCTCAGAAACTTAGGAGAGGGGATACTTGTTAGATGACATAGCAACTTTTTTTTTGTTTTCTTCTTTTTTAAATGACGAAGTCAGACAACACAAATCACAACGCCTTCAGAAAATACCCTAACAAGATCAAAAACAGCCGTGACCAAAATTTCAGACGCTGTCACATTGAGGAGGAATTTGTTGAACGTTTCATATTTAAATGCCTCAGAACTATTTGAACTACAAACAAAACTGTTCCAAGACACTACAGTTCAGAACTGCTTAAATTCTGTAACTGAGCAATTACTAAGGACAGCCAGGGCTTTTATCTTCTAGTCATAGGGTAGTGCACCATCAACAAGTTAGGCAACAAGGTTGTCTAACATTTTAATTTTTCTGAAAGCATGAAGTAGGAGTGAGTTATTTTCTCACATCTTTTTTAAATCCTAGTTTTAGCTGATGGAAACATAATTTGACTCGTCCGGTGACAGGTTTATACTGTCATTGTAAAGCTTATAGAAGCATGTTCATCTGAGTTAGGGACACAGCTATCATTGTCCCGCTAACTAATTTAAAGATGTTCAAGAACTTGAGACTGTTTATCTGGTAAACACGCTGTTGTGATCTTCTGGTAAATATGCTGTTGTGATCTTCTGGTAATTATGCTGTTGTGATCTTCTGGTAGTTATGCTGTTGTGATCTTCTGGTAAATAAGCTGTTGTGATCCTCTGGTAAATATGCTGTTGTGATCTTCTGGTAACCACGCTGTTGTGATCTTCTGGTAAATATACTGTTGTGATCTTCTGGTAAACATTGACAACGTTGTCTTGGTGAACGTGAAACTGCGTGAGGAGTTCTGGGGCTTTCTGTGGGAATTTAAACAAGCCATCATGGCTAACTCCCCAATTGCATGTGTCACAGTATCTTCACCATGGCACCAGCTTCAAGTCTGCAGTTTAAGGAACATAAATTCTTCTAGATTTAGTTTCATTTGCTCAGCCAAATAGACAGAGTGATGGGGGTTGCCTTAATGAATCTCATCATCAGCAAGAGTTCTTCATGCATGGTCCATTTTTCCATCTAATGGCTTTTCCTTGGGGACAGGTTTGGGCTCTTAAGTTTATGTAGAGGTGCACAGGATTTTTTTTTTGTAGAATCAGAAGACCATTTTTGTTTATGCAGAGTGGAATTGAGTGGCCCTTAGTTTATGTTAACATATATATAGCCTACAATGTCATTTATATAGCCTACAATGTCATATATATCACATACAATGTCATTTATATAGTCTACAGTGTCATATATATAGTCACAATGTTACATTTATATAGTCTACAATGTCATTTATATAGCTGCAGTGTCATTTATATAGTCTACAGTGAGCCTGAAAATTGTGGTTTGTTATGCTCTGTTCAGCTTGATAATGATATCTTTGAGTGTGGAGTTGTCTGTTCATTACGTCTGTGCATTATTCTTACATTCCTTTGATGAGCATTTTTTGCCTCTTTTTAAAAAATAATATCTTGTAAAGTCCCATGGTCATTTGTCTTTTATGATATATGCCATTTTTAATGTACTGTATTGTTTATTACTTTTGTAAAATTTAAGCTCAAGTATAATATAGTCTGTGCACTTTGATTTCTCCTCTATTTGTTTCTTGCAGGTATATGTAGCATTAATCCCCATTATAACTGGAGTGTGTATAGCTACTGCAACAGAGATCTCATTTGATTACCTTGGACTGGCCAGTTCTGTGTTTGCTACATTTTGCTTTTCTTTGCAGACAATATTTACCAAAAAGGTACGATACATTTAGATGTAAGAATTTATGATTGATTTTGATAATGTGTATCAGAGTTTCTCAACTGGGGTTAAAGGGAACCAAAGGTTCAGTGGTAGGTTTCTAGAGCAGAAATTCTTTTTTTTTTTTGGGCCATGACCCCCTTTTCAATTCAAGAACGGGTGTGGGCCCCTCATTAAAAATAAAGGAATAAACAGAACATAAATTATGCTAAGATTTTTTAAAATCAGGCAATCCATTTGCTTGTCCATGTACCCCCAAAAATTCTGTGGACACCATGTTAAGAATCACTGTTCTAGAGGATCAATGATATATCATGGTATAAAACAGAAGGGACATATTTTATAAGTATATCCACAGAAAATATGTTGGGTTTTTTTTCTGTTACAAAAAAAAAAAGAGTATTGATAGTATTACTGGATTATGAGAGGCCTACAAGAGAGCTGTTAGGGAGGCAAAGTTCCGCAAGGGACATGCAAATGACTGACTGACTGACTGATGTCAGCAATTTATCAGTCACACTAATGAACCATGAGATGTGTAGAAACACTGCTTGAGTTGTAAATAATGTGTCCCACAATCATTTATGTAAATCAGTTTTTGTATCAGCTTCACAGATGCCAGAAATTTCTTACTTAAATACGTATTTACATATGCTGGTTTTACACACTTTGAGAGATGTCTCTATATAATAAATTTTACTTGGGGGTTCATTCAGATCACAAAGTTAGAAAGAAACATTGAGAAGGCAGGTCTAGATAGATACAGATACAAGCTTGCAGGACATGTAGAGAGCTAAATACGAGGGGAAGTCACCAAGTAACTCGCAAATGCCTGTTACAAAAAAACTAAATGCGACAGTAATTTGAAAACTTTTAATTTTGGAACCTACATTATTCCCCTATTTCTCAATGTAATCACCACCAACATTGATACATTTGTCTCATCATGTAATCAGTGATGCAATACCCATGCCGTAAAAATTGGGAATCCGATTTCTGAACCATTTTTTTACTTCTGTTTTCACCTCTTCGTCACTCGAGAATCTTCTCCCACCAAGGTGGTTTTTCAATGGACCAAATAGGTGAAAATCACTTGGAGCCAAGTCAGGACTATAGGGTGGATGTTCAAGAACTTCCCAACCCAACTAGCTAATTTTCTTTTGGGATAACCGAGCCGTATGTGGTCTGACATTGTCATGAAGGAGAAGCACACCTCTAGTCAGCAGACCAGGACATTTTCTTCGAATTGCATCCCGTAGCATCGACAGAACTTCACAGTATGATATAGAATTCACACTGTCACCATGATAAAGTATGGAAAAAAGGTCTGCTGTGGAAACTAAGAAACTCCAATGTGAATGGAAGACTATACAACTGGATAAAGTCCTATTTACACAATAGAAGAGCTAGAGTAGTAATGGATGGACACAAAAGCAAGAAAGTACTTCTGCGACACGGTGTACCACAAGGAGGAGTCCTTTCACCTACACTATTCCTTGTATTCATTAATGACCTGGTCAAGGAACTTCCCTATGGATTCAAAGTGGCACTGTATGCAGATGATCTGGTCATGTGGTGTACAGATGAATATGTGACAGTTGCTACACAGAGACTCCAAAGAGTAGCAGACATCTTGACATCATGGACAAACAAATGGTGTGTAAGTATCAACACAGAGAAATCAAGTACCACTCTGTTCACCCTCTCATCTAAACAGAAAGCAGGTAAGATCTTTGTAAATGAAATACCCTTAAGGATGGACAACCAACCCACTTACTTAGGAGTGACTCTTGACTCAAAACTGACCTGGAAGCAACACATCAGCACTGCAGAAGCAAAAGCCAGAAGAAAACTAGCCATATTAAGAAAATTGAGTGGAACCACATGGGGAGCTAGTGAAAGAATCCTCAAGAATGTATATCAGCAAAGTATTCTACCACATTTAGAATAAGGCTCAACATCTTGGTGCACAGCATCAAACACTACGCTGCATAATCTAGACAAGGTTCAAAATCAGTCACTACGGATTATCACAGGTGCCATGAGGTCCACACCAATAGTAGAAATGCAGAAAATAGTTGGTGTTCAACCGCTAAAGGAACGTAGAGACACAAAGGTCATGACCATGGGAGAAAAATTCCTTAGCTCTGTAAGCCATCCCCTGAAGGAGAGATTCAATAACTTGGCATTAGGACGGCTTAAAAGAAGCAGCTTTATTCATCAGGCCAAGCGTATGCGTAAGCTGATACCTGACCTTCCAACTGTAGTCGCTCCATTATCATCTGTACCAGAGTATACACCATGGAAAGAAGCAGATTATACACAAATAACTATTCAGACTGAAGTGAAAGGTGTGCAGAATGGTGAGATGCAGAGCAGTCTTGTAAGATCAACAGCCACACTTAGTGTTCTAGATGACAAATATCCATGTGACACCTGGATACGTGTGTATACAGATGGATCTGCACATAATGCCATAAAGAATGGAGGGGCAGGAGCATATATTGAATATCCAAACAACACCATTGACAAAATTTCCATACCCACTGGTAAATATTGCAACAACTTTGATGCAGAAGTTAGAGCAATTATTGCTGCAGTTGAAAAACTATCAGACTCCAGAATTGATACATGTCCTGTAGTAATTCTCACAGATGCAAGGTCAGTACTGGAAGCTCTTCAGTGCAACAAATTACCAGACCTTAAAGATGCCTTGTCAAAAATTGGCTTACAACATGGAGTCACTTTGCAATGGATTCCCTCCCACTGTGGGATACCAGGCAATGAGAAAGCTGACCATCTGGCCAAAGAGGGCACTGAAATGGAGCAACCAGACATACCAGTCACCTATAATCAGAAGAAAAGCATGATAAAAACCTACAGGAAGCCACAAACACCACCACATGATGACTATCACATGCTAAACAGAAAGGAACAAGTCACCATCTTCCGTCTCCGAACAGGACACAGCCGACTCCGAAGTCATATGTATACAAAGTTTAAGGTTGGTACTACTAATCTATGTACATGTGCCCAGGTGCCCCAAACTGTGGAACATATCCTCCAGAACTGCATCAACTACGAGACATTGAGAAAAAATTACTGGCCCAGTGAAACCACTAAAGAAGATAAGCTCCACGGTTCCATACATGAGTTACAAAAAACAGTGAAATTTATCCAAGAGACAGGACTGCAGATATAGACAGACAATGCGAACGAAGAAGAAGAAGAAGACACTGTCACCATACTTCTGGAACTTGGCTAACAACATGCCTTGATAATCCCAGAACACTGTCAGCATAACCTTCCCTGCAGAAGGCGTAATCTTGAATTTTTTTGCTCATGGCGATGACGGGTGTTTCCAATTCTTTGAGGCATGTTTTGATTCAGGTTGGTAGTGGTGCACCCAAGAGTCATCTCCAGTAATAATCCTTTGGAGTATGTCTTCACCTTCATATGCGTAATGACAGAGGTGCTACAATGACAGACCAAATCGGTTCATTTTGTGTTCATCATTCAGATCTCTGGGTATCCAACGTGAACAAACTTTCAGAAAATTCAGTTGCTCATACATTATTCTGTAGACTAAGCTATGTGAACATCTGATTGCACTTGCTACACTGTCTCATGTTACTTGTCTATCAGCTCTGATAATCTCATTCACACGTTGCACAGTCGCTTCTGTTGCAGTCTGAACAGGATGGCTAAGTCGGACTTTGTCAACAATTTCGGTGTGTCTCTGAGAAAATTCTTTTACCCAGTTATAGACTGCTTTACATGATAAACACTTTTCAGCATAAACTGTAATCATTTCCTTATGAATGTCCTCAACTGAATGTCCTTTAGCCCACAAAAATCACACCACACTTCTCTGTTCTTCTTTGGTACACACAAGCAGTTGGGTAGCCATTTTGTTATTTCTTTCCGCATTCGCACATAACTCCTCTCGCTCCCTACATACAACTGTTATAAAGTTGGATGATGGTACTATCTAAGGATATATTTAAATACTACCTGATAACTGCCACTGATAAAATATTTCAGTTTGCAAGATACTTAGTGACTTCCCCTCTTATGCTCATATCAGAGATGGGGGTTCTTGTCAGTGCCAATCAGTGAAAACTGGCGAAGAGGACTCCTATCTCGCCTCCTCATGGTGCTCCTCATTTTTCACCTGGAGCACCATGAGGAGGCAGGATAGGAGTCTTCTATTGTGATAATGCATCCTGATCCCCCCCACAAAAAAGTAAGATCGTTTTCTTTTGTGATGAGACTTGTGGGTAGTCTGCATGTTGGCTCTGATCAGGAAGTAAGAAGTGTCACAGAAGCCTGCTTCCGAGACTACTGGACATACTAATTAAGCTTCACATGATCTTTTCCATCACCTTTTCACATCGGCACCGCACGACAACCCTGATTGCTTTTCCTCATTTTCTTCATTGGCCGGGAGGAGTTTCACTCCACGCGTGGCATCTGAAGAATCTCGCCAGCAGCGTCTTAGCCCCTGGGTTAAGCCAGTTCAGGCAATTCACCCGGTATGAGTGTACATTGGACGTGGCCAACCGCTAGAGCAGAGGTGCCATGATTTGAGCAGTCCTGACCTCGAGACTACTGATTACTTCACTTACTCCTTTCTTTCACCTTTTCCACAGTGCCGCACGGCAACCCATAATCGCACCTTTCTTCACTGGCCAGGAGGAGCCCCACTCCACGCACGGCAGCTGAAGAATCTCACCAGCAGCAGTAGATGAGCTACCAAACATGGCTCTCTTCTACTTGAATTATCTGGTTTTCAGGCACCAGATATTCTCCTGTTGGTTTGAACAGTTCTGCCATGAGAAGGCCAGGAGCTGGACTTGACTGTCAGAGGCTATTTGAGACGCACGCCTGGGAGACATTTCATTGGGGTGGAGAGTGCCATCTCAGGCTATAACAGTTCTTAGAACCGTAGGAGTTTATGAATGACTTGTTTTTGTTATTACTGAGAAATTTTGTGTGCTTCTGTCATGATAGACACAAGTATTGGTGTTTCCTCATGGATTCCTCCCTTCTTCCTTCATCGTTCGCTTCTACCACCAAGATCGCCCCATGATGCTACTGAATTAACTCCTGTGGTCCTTGAGAGAAGTCTCATTTAGGATGGAGGCTCAGAGCATCATGGGGCTTGGGCCTATATTCTCAGTGGGTCACAGAAGTGGAATTGTGTGACATCATGGTTTTTGTTGCACCAGTTTAGCCTCGAGTTGGACTTTCCTCAACAGAACCTCGAAATGGTTTGGATATCAAATCTGTCAGGTGAGAGGAGGTTGCCTATCTAGGCTGCACTGGTCCAGTGTCTCCGACTTCAGCCTTTGGTGTTTTTGGTGGTTACAAAGATGTAGCTTTGGTTGAGAAGGACTAACCTTCACTGCATGTTAGTTTTTACCCCTGGGTTAAGCCGGTTTAAGTATATTTTCCCAGTTCAAGTGCACACAGGACATGGCCGGCCTCTAGAGCAGAGGTGCCGTAAATCCTCACAGCGAGGCTACTGGGCCTACTCATTAAACGTCACTTATTTTCATCTTGCAGCAGCGCTGCCTGACCAACAGACCTGAGACTGCTTGCCCGGCAACCCTCTTTGCAATTTTCTTCACAGTCTGAGAGGAGTTTAACCCAATGCACTGCAGCTGAAGAATCTCGCCAAAGCCAGAAGCAGCCCATGCTGCAGAGCTTTGCGTGGCTGACCCTCATGGATTGTCTCTGAGTTTTACAGTACACATTATTAGTAGTTTTATTGCTGGATGGTCCTTCATTATCATTAGAGAGATGAAAGAGGAGACATGGGGTATTACTGAAAATAATTTTATGTAGTAAATTTATAGTCTTTTCAGTATAAATTTACTACATGAAATTATTTTCATTAATACCCCATGTCTCCTCTTTTATCTCTTTAATGCAAATGAAGGACCATTTCATTCATTCATTCCTTTGCTTGTCCCTTGCGGAACTTTGCCTCCCAAACAGCACTCCTGTAGGCCTCTCGGTTGTGAGCAAGATGGCCTGCTGCTGCTGCATCCATTTCCAGATCATCAACGATGTCTTGCAGCCATCTTCGTTTCGGTCTTCCTCTTTTTCTTTTTCCCATTATGTATCCTTCCAATACGGTCTTCTCTAAATTATCATGACGTTTAATGTGGCCAAAATATTTAAGTTTTCTCTCTTTAATCCTCTTTACTAGCCAGCCTTCTTCAATATTAAGCTCTTGTAGTATAGATATATTTGTTCTTTTTTGTGTCCACGATATTTGGAGAACTCTTCTATAGCATTTACATTCAAAGGCATTTACGTGCTTCTCAGCTGTTTTGTTAAGTGTCCAGGTCTCACAGGCATATGTTGCGATGGGAAAGATGCATGCCCTTAAAAATCTTATTTTTGTGGTTCTGTCTGCTCCTCTCCACAGATTCTTTATTTGTTTTACTTTCTGAAGAGCAATAGATGTCCTCCTTTTAATTTCCCTCATTGTATCTCCATTATTAGTTAGTAGTGATCCAAGATATTCAAAACTCTCCACTTCTTCCAGTTTTTCCTCACTGATACATATTTCAGTTGCCTTGTCTGTTTTGTCAGTTGTCATCACTTTAGTTTTCTTTGCATTAAGATAGAGGTTCTGCTCTTCGCTGTTCTTGCGGACTGACATAATTAGTTTTTCCATTCCTTCTTGTGTTGTGGACAGCAATACTGTGTCATCAGCATATCTAATCTCTGGTATTTCATAACCTCCAACTGTTATGGCATCGTAATATTCTTAAGGACCATTATCTCCAGTAATAAAACTACTAGCATTGAAAAGATTGGGGGTAAAGATGCTGTCTGTTTTAGCAATTAGCAATCCATAGCTAACTTTCTAGCATTAAGGACCATAGCTGACCAAGACCCTGTCCCACCTCTCCATTGCTACCCCCATTAAATCAAACAGGGCTAGCCCGGCTAACAGGGCAGGGATTGCCATAATCCCTCTGGAGGGTGGAGTCTGCTAAAGAAGCATTGCACACTCCCTTCTTTTTAGCTCCAATTTGGGACTTTAAAAATAGTCACCATAATCTGCTATCTGCTCCCAAGTCTACATGATGCTGCACCTCAGCATCCCCACCACCTCAGCATCCCCACCACCTCAGCATCCCCACCACCTCAGCATCCCCACCACCTCAGCATCCCTACCACCTCAGCATCCCCACCACCTCAGCATCCCCACCACCTCAGCATCCCCACCACCTCAGCATCCCTACCACCTCAGCATCCCCACCACCTCGGCTGCCTAGAACATCAGCTTGTGGTTCCAGGGAGATTGAAGAGGAAGAAAAAGAAGAAGAAGAAGAAAAAGAAGAGGAATTGAAAAGATTTGATAACTTATTTTTTTTTTTTTTTGGTTCTTATTTTCTGTGCATTTTGTAGATATTTTGCCTGTTTAACTATGTTCTGAACTTCCCCAGTGCCTGAAAGATACAGAATATCATCATCTGGAGCTGCTTACTCTTATCACAAGGATATCAGCAGGCTTGTTTGTCCCTGTTTGGTTCCTTTACGACTTTTTGCGGATATACAAAGACCAGCAGTTTGTGAGTATAAAAATCAGTTCAGACATTTCAACAGTTTAAGCAAAACCTTTTAACCTCTGAGCTTGTCATTATGTTCTGCATTTACTTTCTTTGTCTCGATTATTTTTGTGTTCTTGTCTAAAGCTGGAAGCTGTAAAATGCCCAGTTCTGTTGCTGGTCCTGGGAGCTGCCTTATTACATAAGGGCATGCCCGTACGTGTTCAGCCTTATAACTCGGGATGTCCTTCAGTGTTTTTAGAAAAATGATTGCACTGTTATCTTGGTTGTGTATTGCAAGTGATCGTAGTAGTTAGTTGGGACTTGCATCCACTGCCCTTGACTACATATAGCTCAGGGAGTCATGCATGTGGATACCTTGGAGAAAATCTGAACTGCGTGGCAGAAAATGCATCGTAAAGAACCAACACTTGATGGGAACTGTTAGCCGTCATACCCCTGAGTGGATGCTGTGGCTTGCAGCAGAGCATATATGGGGCTGTTGTGAATGCAGTGATGCTGGAGTCTTGACTTTCAACCTTTGTGCTTTGTATTTATTCCTCAGTGTAAGTAGTTGTCTAATTTCACTGGAACTGTGAACAGGATTTTGTTTTTTTTTTAGCTGCTAGCATCATGAAGAACACAAAGACAGCATCATATCTGTCAGATTGAAAGTAGGGTTACATTCAATAGCTTGAGGGCTTGGGGCGAACCAAAAGAACCACTGATGACTGTGTGAGACTGAAGCTGTCGTGAAATAGATAAATGGATAGTTTTAGTTGTGAATAATGGTTTTGATATTTGCTCCTCAGTTTGAAGGAGGCAAAGTGGTCCAGACCTTTAGTATGCTTGCGTGTGCTGGTTTCTTCAACATGCTGCACAATGTGTTAGCATTTTCTGTGCTGGCCCTGGTGTCTCCCCTGAGCTATGCAGTTGCTAATGCCACCAAGAGAATTGCCGTTATCGGAGGTTCCCTCATCATTCTTCAGAATCCTGTGGGCCCAATGAATATTCTGGGAATGCTAATTGCCATTTTTGGAGTTTTGTCATATAATAAGGTATCTATTGTTTGTTTTGTTGTTATTTTCCTTCTTTCATTTTATAAGCTGTTTTTTTTAAAAAACTGTATATTGTTATGTTAATTTTCCCTCAGTTATTGTTGGTTTGAAAAGTGTAAAGTTTGATAATGAAGAGGTAATATGATTAGCCTTAGTAACAGAGCATAATCAGGATATTTTAAAGTATTGAAATTCTCTCAATATCTCACTTCATCATCTATACATTGTTAACCATGAGAGTTTGTTACTATGTCAGAGTTGCAAACTAACAGACATTTTTTTCCGAATTGCTTTTGATTCATGCAGTCAAACAGAATTCAGAATTTTGTCAAGACTTTGCCTAATGCTTAAAAATACCACAAACTGACCATCAGTTTTGCTAATGTGCATACTCAGCATCTTTTGCTTCATGGTTCCCAAAAATAAAGGAAACATAACTCTAAGTCCTCACCACTCCTTCCCATTCAGAGTTATGCTTTTTTTCATTTTTTTTTTTCTAACTTTTATTCTGGTTTTATGACTCATGCCCTTTATTGACTTCTTTCTGTATCCTTAGATCTTTCAGTTTCTCTTTCTTCTTCTTGTGTCATTTGTTACTCTTTCTTCTTCTTGTGTGTCCTTCGTTTCTTTTTCTTCTTCCTGTGTCCTTTGTTACTCTTTCTTCTTGTGTGTCCTTCGTTTCTTTTTCTTCTTCCTGTGTCCTTTGTTACTCTTTCTTCTTGTGTGTCCTTCGTTCCTCTTTCTTCCTATGTCCTTTGTTACTCTTTCTTCTTCTTGTGTGTCCTTCAATCCTCTTTCTTCTTCTAATGTCCTTTGTTACTCTTTCTTCTTCTTGTGTCATTCGTTCCTCTTTCTTCTTCTTGTGTCATTCGTTCCTCTTTCTTCTTCCTATGTCCATTGTTACTCTTTCTTCTTCCTATGTCCTTTGTTACTTTTTCTTCTTCTTGTGTCATTCATTCCTCTTTCTTCTTCTTGTGTCATTCGTTCCTCTTTCTTCTTCGTGTGTCATTCGTTCCTCTTTCTTCTTCTTATGTCATTCGTTCCTCTTTCTTCTTCTTGTGTCATTTGTTCCTCTTTCTTCTTCTTGTGTCATTCGTTCCTCTTTCTATGTCCTTTGTTACTCTTTCTTCTTCGTGTGTCATTCATTCCTCTTTCTTCTTCTTGTGTCATTCATTCCTCTTTCTTCTTGTGTCATTCGTTCCTCTTTCTTCTTCTTGTGTGTCCTTTGTTACTCTTTCTTCTTCTTTTGTCCTTTGATCTTCCAGTTTCTCTTTCTTCCTGTATCCTTCAATCTTTCAGTTTCTCTTTCTTTTTTTCAATGTCTTTTGATTTTTCAGTTTCTTTTTCTTCTTTTTGTGTCCTTCGATCATTCAGTTTCTCTGTTGCTGGAGGAACTGAGAAAAAAACGTACTTGAAGAGTAGGTCAAAAGGTTCTTTTTAGAAGGATAATCTACTGGTCAAAAACAGATCGATAAAGGTGATTAAAAGTTTTTTTGTCAGTTTGCATTATTTTCAGAAATAGTGGAGAAATGTAGAATAATGATACATGTTCACGGGATTAAATCTAACCCTATCAGACAACACCTAGAACCACACAAAGATTTTTTGCTATTAAACAGCACAGACACCATGTTTTATTATGAAGTGAAGTGATCTTTAATGTTTACAGCAGTTTAGAACTCTTTGGCTACAGAATAGAACCATGTCACTGCATTTATTTTCATATATCTTTTATATAGCCAGCAGGGGGTGAAGACACTGTCTAATTAGGCAGTCAGCAACCCATAGCTGATATGCTAGCATCAGGGTTAGCGAACCGTAGCTGACCAAGACCCTGTCCCACCTCTCTGTTGGTACCCCCAGTAATAGGCCTAGCTTGGCTAATGGGGCAGGGATCACCATAGTCCTCATGGTGGTGGAATCTGTTAAAGAAGCATTGCACACCTCCTGCTTTTTAGCTGTAATCCGGGACTGAAAAAAGTAGCTGCCATAACCCGCCCCCACACTGATATGATGCTGTACTTCAACACCTCCACAGCATCAGGTGCAAAGAACACCACTCGCAGTTACAGGGAGATAGCACAAGAAAAGACATGATACAGCCAGTCTTGGTGGGCTACACTTTGAAACCGCTTGCAATAAAGTCTTTTTTTTTTTTCATTGTTCATCTTTGGCTAATCTCTTATTCCAGAAGAGTTCCCTTCAGCATGAATCTTTCTCTGAAATTGTTCACAGGCTAAATATGACCAGCACAAGGCAGCACATCGCAAGGAGGTGCTTCCCTATGTGCGAAGTTCATCAGAGCTTAATCGACATTTGGGTGTTCACCATTTCCCACATTCAAAGAGTGATGTGAACTTTCTCATGAATGGGCATGGCATCAAGGACAGTGGGAGGAGCAATGGAGAGGCGAATGGGCATTTATTGCTGCAAGAGTGGGATGGGCCAGATGGGTTTACACTTATACCCCTGTCAGACAGGCAAGGAGAGGAGACAGGGAGACCAACTCAGAGTGTGGTAAGAGGCAGCTCAGGGCCAGTTAAACATAACTTAAGCTTACATTCCCGAACAGTTTTCCATGTTTAGAGACAGGGTTGATTAGTGGTTCTCAACTGTTTAGAGCCCTGGACACCTGCTTACTTTTAGCAGAAACATATGCTTTTTTCTTTGCAACACAGAATGAGTAAACAGCAGGTCATTAATTTAGAAATTACATAATAGTTTGAAAAGTTGAGAAGAAACTGAAATTTGTGATTTATGTTATGCAGAAAAGCAGTTTGATTTGCAAGAAATTGTTGCATGGTAAATGAAATAAAAGAGACTATTATTTCTTGTAATTTTCAGCAGTTGCATACAGTGACACAAAAATTATCAGTCGGTGTTTTGGTGCTATTAGGTTTGTAGATTCTGTGGGCTTTGTAGTGGACATACATGCCCTGAGTATATGTTTATATATTTTGCACTGAGAAGTGCAGCAGCACAATAGATCAAGCAGTAGAAAAACAAAGCTATCTCACTGCCCTAGTTCACTGGAAAAATCTAGTGTATTTCAGGTGTTCCTTGGCCTACAGTTTAGGAACCACTAGATCAGGAATCTGTAAAGTGATAATATTTTAGAAAGCATTACTACAATTGTAATATTTATTGAGAACTTTGTTTCTCTTTTCTTGGTTAGCTTGGGATATCATTGGTCTAGTACTCATGTAAAGGAATGTATGATATATGAGATTGACAAGTGAAAGTGTTTAACTTGTGTGTTCCAGGCATTTTTAGAGATTAAAATTTGTATATAATGTACAACCACACAACAGGCCGAAGAAAAAGAGGTTGACCACGTGAAACTCTAAAGAGGACATTGTTAAGAGAGGCCGAATTAATAGGCATAAAATCCCTTGATGAGGTTGGAAACCTGACAGAAAACAGGAGCTAACTACCATGCGAGCCCTATGTGACGTTTAACGGCATGGGAAGGATGTAAGGTAAAATGTACAACCAGATCTTGCTAAGCCTGGCCAGTGAAGACTTTTCTCCTGTGTCATGCATATGGGCTGAAAATATCCCATGTATAAATAAATATACAGGCCGACCTGGTTAACTGAGTGGTTAGGTGCTCAGTTTACTAATCCGGTGGTACCGGGTTCAAGTCCCAGCAGTGGGTTTTTTTTCTGGTACGCAACAAAAAGGCCCCCGGGGTCCAACCAACCTAAAAAAAATGGGGTACCAGAGAAACCTGGGAAGGTAAATGCAGCATGGTGTGTGTTACTGACCACATCACACTTTCATGAGGCGAATGAAATGGGAATTTGACCTTTTTATAAATGTACAGTGTATAAATGGAGTTCAGACCTCAGGTAGCGTACATTCACAGAGAGCCCAGTTTAAGAAGACCTGGCAGCCAAACCGGGATCACAGAAACTGAATCCAGAACAGAAGCCATGAAGATGCCACAGTGACCTGGAGAGAACCTTGAACTTCTTCCTGGTGACATTGCTTTGGATTTAGCTTAATCGGTCATCTGAACTCTAAAGATGATCTTGTTATTCACAGTTTACGCTATTCAGCTTGAACAGTCATAACAGCATCAATCCATCCAGTGCGCCTTGTGTTGTATTGCAGGGCGGCAACATATCCTCTTCACATCTCATAGTCTGCGGACATTGCTTTGTATTGTGCCCCAGCTGTTCTGCGTGCTGATCATTTCTGCGTCTGTGGTTCTCCACTAGGTGGCATTTGGTTGACTTCTCTTTCTTTTTTTTCCTGGGGTCTCTTTGGAGTGCATGACCAATTCATTTCCAGTGTTTTTTTTTTGCTATGATGGTTTTTAATATTGATCTGTTCATGATCTTAATCCAAGTGATGTTGATTTTAGTTTGAGAGATCAAAGAAGATAAAGCAATGATCAAATTTTTGAGGGAGAAGTATAAATGTTTTGCCCATATCCAAATTTATATCCGTTATTCAGCCTAGTTGGTATCTAATTTTTCACCATAGTGCTCACTGATGTCAGTTTCCAATCAAGATGCTCATTCTTCCTCTACATTTTTTTATCCTATAACCTGTCTTATCCATCTGCAAATAATTTATGTTCTAAAACTTGAGTATTCTTCCATAACATATTTTCATGTAACTTGCCATTTCTTCCTTAACATGCAGCTTTTACTGATAAGATACAACATAAGATACAGTGCCCAAGTTAATACTGGGTGGATGTTGAAATAAATTATACAGTCTTTTCACTGATAAGATCACCATAATAGTTCCATATCATTGCCTTGACTCATAAAGATCCAGTAAACATAATTCCCATGATTAGCAGGGTCTGTTTATAATAATTTTCCCATGAAACACCCAGTTACAGCAATCTCTGTTTTCTTCTTTGAATTGTACATTCTGCCATACCCAGGTGTAGGAAAAATTATCTCAGAAGCTGTTGATGTACCTTGTTCCCCCTGTACCTTGTTCCCAGGTCATTAAGAGTTTACTTAAAACTTAGATTATGTCCATCATTAGATGTTTTCTGAAATCTTTTTTTCTAATTTGATTTTTCCATCATTGCTAAACTTTTATTTCACTTTTCTTTTGTAAATTGCATCTCATCACTTCACATCTTGATGTTATTGATTCACTCTTTCTTGATTGTGTCTTATTTCATTGTAATATGGAATCTTTTGGCTTTCATCATGTGATCGATTCTTTATCACTCTTGTATTTTATTTGTTTGTTTGTTTGTTGTTGATTGTCTTTAGTACACGGTGTTGCTGACTGTATTTCTCCACATTGCACCATATGCTTGTTTACATCTATTTCATGCTGGTGTATCATGCAAATCTATCCATATGTTATATACGTATTTGTGGCATCTGATTAGTGAAGTTGGTATAAATTTAAATCTTGACACTACCATTTTACACATTTTATTTTACAAATAAGTTAATGTATATCTTCACTATTGGTTTTATGAATCATGTATGTGTTTGTATGCTGAAGAATTTATTGGCAGATAAACAAAATATTTTCGTAGAGTTATTAAAAATGAATTAGTTCTAAGCATATGAGACTCCCAATTCAGTTACTACCTGCAGTGATTTGCTGATGAACTCTCAGCATTTTTTTTAAAGATTGTAATTCTTCTGATGGTGTTTGATCATTTAAAAATTTATTCTGATGGTGTTTAATTATATAAAAATGTCATATCCAAGAATATAAAGCTATTAAATTTAAATAAAATAATGACAGAGTTGTAGGTGTGTTTGGTCAGGTGATGCACAGTTTAAAAGTCTGAATGTTAGTGGTATACACACAAAAAGAGGTGGGCAAGAGAAAAGGTTGAGAAACAGTTTATTGTTTTTATTTTCTTTTGTGTTTTTTGATAGTGCTTTTGTTTTGACTTAGCAGGTGGGAAACATAGCATATTTTGATTATTGGACCAGTTGTAAAGATTTGATTTTTTGAGTTTTCCCTGTATATACAGTTATTCCACTTGTGAAAATTCCAGTGTTTCCCATACAGGGCATGAAAGATCACACATCTGAGCTTGATCAGAGTAATTGTGCTGGCAGGCCAGAGGTGATCAGTGATGGTTTTAGTTTCATGCTAAAAACCACAGATCACAAGTCTATAGGTTAGCTGAAATGAAGCTTTCACGAGTCTATAGGTTAGCTGAAATGAAGCTTTCACGAGTCTATAGGTTAGCTAAAATGAAGCTTTCACAAGTCTATAGGTTAGCTAAAATGAAGCTTTCACGAGTCTATAGGTTAGCTAAAATGAAGCTTTCACAAGTCTGTAGGTTAGCTAAAATGAAGCTTTCACGAGTCTATAGGTTAGCTAAAATGAAGCTTTCACGAGTCTATAGGTTAGCTAAAATGAAGCTTTCACAAGTCTATAGGTTAGCTAAAATGAAGCTTTCATAGATTTAACACATTTCCTTTTTTCAGCTAAAACAGTTGCTCATTTTAATCGTTTAATCAGAGATTCACTTCCAAGGATTATTTCTTGCAAATATTTTCTAGGAACAACCACGTAGAAGAAATGACTTTGGTTGAAAGCTCAGTAAATAAGCTCTTATAATTTTGTCACTTCTCCTCCATTTCTCCGCCATGGCAGTTCTTAAGCAGCAGTTGTGCTCATAGCGTGCAGTGATATTGATTAAGCTGAACATGTTGGTGCCAGGGCCAACATGAAAAGGCCGGCTGAATCAAATAACGGTAAGGAATATCAGCTGAAAATTTTCATTAAACCTGTCCCAATATGGCTTTTAAATGGTATTTATGTTTTAGAACGTTTTTGAGAAACTTCAGCTAATTATTGCATTTCCTTTGTTGTGTAAGCAGTATGCCAAAAGTTTGTACACTGATGTGCAAATGAACTATTTAGAGATCTTCCATTATGTCCTTTATGTTGATAACATTCAGCTAATTGCTAGTTTTTTAACCAATTAAAAAAAAATAAATGTATAGACTTATTTCAAATGACCACTGATTAACAGGGAAAATCAGGACGTTACTGATCATTTCTCGGCCAGTCCTCTTGAAATGATTTAGAATTATGGGATGATTCAGTAAGTTTTGAGTAAAGTTCATTTGTTTTAAAGTATTTATATTTTAAAATGTTTCCTTTCTAATTACCTTGTTGTTTATGTATTAATTTTTGCTTTTCAAGCACTGTTGGTGATTTATTGTATAGAATCAAAATTAGTTAACTTTAGATATTCATTATTTGATGCATTGCAGAAAAAAAAATTTTTTTGCCTTGTTTTGTATTCCTCATATTTGTTAGTTTTCGTTTGGAATATTTAAAGACATGTGCTTTTGGTTTTGTTTGGCCTTGATTTCAAACTTTCAGATAAAAAAAATGCATGAATTTATATATTTGTACAAGAAATACTAAATATTCTGGCAGAGAGGAAGTAACGAAATTTCTTCAGTTAGAATTATTACAATGTACTTTAGACATGTTTTTTTTGACTCTTACTTTGTAAAGTTTAAAAATGTAAACTTTGTATTTGGAAGCTGGAATAAATTACCATCTGTTGTATTTTTTTTTCTTTTTGTTATTTTTATTTTGTTCAAAACTAAAGTCATTAAAAATGTAAATTATAATGCAGGAATGTTATAAACATGTGTAACCACAGAGTTTGTTTAATATTCCAGGATTCATGTTAAAAAAATTGACAGGGATATTAATGTGAACCACCCATGGGATTTTAAGAGATGTCGTGTTTAAGAGTCACCATCCCTCTTTGTGTTTTTTAATGATGGTCAGATAAAGAGTCACTGTGCATTCTGTGGCATCTAGCAGCGTAACAGCGAACTCTATTCACTTCTTATGGTCGGAAACGAGCCAGCGTGTGGTAATCCAGCTGTGTTTCACGCTGTCCATCTTGATTTTTACAGTTCCTCATCATATTGTTCTTTATCTCTGTCTCTTTCCCCACTTCTTCAAGTAACCATTGCATGACTTCTTTTGTAGTATTGTTGGGAGTCTCTTTGGAGAACATTTTGTTTCAGTTTATTTTTGGTTTGCTTTTTTCAAAGGGAAACCCTGTCAGTGCCTTAGAGGCACACAGCGATATGGAGTTAGTGCCTATTTACCTTGACCTGTCAGCACACTGGACGGTGATGTGGTTAGCATCAGGCCTGGCCGCCTTTCTTTCCCCAACTCCACAAGAAGCAGGGTACCCATTTCTACAGCTGGGTGACTGGGGTGCCTCACTGGATTCGAACCTCAGCCTTCCGTCGTGAGAGTGCACTAACCACATTGCCACTCAGATGCTCTTTATTTCTTTCTAAAGAAAAAAATAAAATTATTTTACAGCCTACGTGCAGAATGCAGACTATAATTAAGAATGTAATCAACATGGCATTAGTTCTTTAAAAGATGACAAGAAATTTGAAAAAGGTGACCAATAAACTGCTAATTGTTCTTGACTATTCATAATTATTTTTTAGACAATCAGATTTTTCTTGATTTCACAACAAAATCAGGTTGTAATTTAATCTTTAGTTGATCATGAGCCATTTATTTTTATTTATTAAAAAAAAAATTAAAATGAAAAAGATCATTTGGTTTTGTTAAATAGTTGGTGTTTTGTAATTTTAACTCTCTCTTAATATTAAAAATAGATATCACATCATTTCTTTGGTGGCTATGATGAATGAGAGCAATAAATATTCATGTGTCATAGTTGTTTGGCAGTCTGGAAAAAAAAATAATAAAAAAATTGGGATTCTATTTATTTAGCACATGGCGGTTCTGTTTTCCTTATTACTTGATATGATTGTATGTAAATATTGTATATATATTTATAAGTAGTAAATGGCTTTACAGGTTAAGAGCATACATTGATCACATTCAGTTATGTTTTACAGTTATAGCTGAACTCGATGAATGTATTTTGTTTCAGCTGTTATAACCAAAGTTTCTTGAGATTCTCAGAACTTCTGTTTTCTTTTTTTTTGGACCTGCTTGTTTAAAAATCCATTTTAGCTGGCAGAGCTGGCCTTTTTTTTTAACAAAATTTTTTAGGAATTTGTTTTATTGTTGCGTTATACAGGAAAAGGAATATCTCAAACTAGTGCCGCACACAAGAAAAGACAATCAGAGTTTCTCGAACATATCAGCAGACATGAAGATCTTGAAAAATTGGGTCATTAATGGAAAGATAAATGGAAAAAGACAGAGAGAGAGAGCAGAGGAGACAGAAATATCAGGATGGCCAGACTACATGGTTTGGCAGGGAAACAGATATCAACTTGATTTGAGACACGGAGGATTGAGCAAGATGGAGAGAAGTGACCGCCTACTCCTGTCAGCATGGCACTGTCTGGTCTGGTCTGAGTTTGTCTGAGTAAAATCAGGAAATTTTAGCAGTTTATTTTTGTTGAATAAAGTTAGGTTATATAATACAACTTCCTTGGCAGCATGACAACGCTGGATGGAGGAACAAATAAAGACATAAAGAGTCGAACAAATAAAGCAAGAACAGCTTTCATTAATCTTAGAAACATCTGGGGGTCATCCGATTACAGTGCTAGAAGCACAATAAAGCTGCACCAAAGTTGTATGTTATCCATACTCCTCTGTGGAACAGAATGCTGGAGAACAACAGAATAAGGAAATGGGCAAATTATCCTCATTCCGCACAGCCTGCCTCAGAAAGATCTTAAATATTTACTGGCCACAGACAGTAAATATTAGAGACCCACATGGCCAGCGTGAACTAGAAGACATGCTTGCCATAACAGCAGAAGTATGCTGGAAATGGATTGGTCCTAAGCTCTGAAGAGACGCAGCAGCACCACTAAAACAGCCATGTTTCCCAAGGGAAAAAGAAAGACTGGACGACCCAAGGATACATGGCGGAGAACTGTGGAAGCAGAAATGAGTATCTTGCAGCACAGCTAGAGCACAATACAAAATCAGGCCACAGACCGTGAGAGGTGGGAGAATTTGTTGCTGCCCTGCAAGACGTCACAAGGAGTGCTGGGCGGTGATTGCTTAGCCAATGCCCAACCAAGGACATGGATGGATGATATATAATAAAACTGGTTATTTTTCTTCTTCTTCATGGAACTTTTAACTTGATAGTTGCAGCCATAGCCATGATGATTTTGAAAAGCAGCAAGCATCCTTTCAGATAGAAAGGCTAGGAATGATAGAAAGACTAGGAATGATAGAAAGACTAGGAAAGATAGAAAGACTAAGAAAGATAGAAAGACTAGGAATGATACAAAGTCTAGGAATGATACAAAGACTAGGAATGATAGAAAGACTAGGAAAGATAGAAAGACTAGAAATAATAGAAAGACTAGAAATGATAGAAAGACTAGGAATGATAGAAAGACTAGGAATGAACCTAAGAAAGACTTTCTTGGAAAACTCCTCCACCATGGTGACCTCAGTGATTCCCATTCCATTAGTCACATTGTTGCCGGGTGCACCATAGGAAGGTAGTGGGATGGCAGCATAGATAAGAGTGTAATCACTGCAGCATGGACAGCTTTGCAGTCACATAACAGGAGTAACATTAGTGTTTGCAAAGCTTGAGGATCATTAACGACATTACCGTACAGCTGATGACCCATGCTTGTAATAGCAAGAGTGACCTTTGTAGATTAATATTTCAGATCTAGATCAAGAGCAACATCGGGTTCACTGCAGCATCTGCTCCCACTATCCAGGGTAGCAGAAAATGAAGAGTGGTGCTCTGACAAAAATGAGCAAAATGGAGTAATGAGACCACCAATTAAATTATCAAAGTTAAAAATTCAGACTCTGGCTTCATTGCGTTCAGGACAGCCCCATATATGCTCTGTCGCATGCCGCAGCATCCATCCAAGAGTATGTTTGCTAATAGTTCCTGTCAAATGTTGGTTGTTTATGATGCGTTTTCTGCCACACAGTTCAGATTTCCTGCCATCGCCTTTAATTTGTCCTAGCTCCAGCAGTCTCTTCACAGCCACATTGTTCTTCTATTCCCACTCTTCATTCTTCCGCAGTCTGTCCAATACAGCCTTAGCAATGTCCCTCATGTCCATTGTCAGTCTGCCATTTATTTTAGCCTGTCCAGCAAGTCTGTCTGCCACATCATTGCCATGTACCTCTGCATGCCCTGGACAGCAAAGCCAAGTTAGGCTTTTCACGGTTGACTGGCTTAACAGATGAACCCATTCTTTTTTAAGCAAATTCTTCTTAGTCTTACACAGCATACTCTGTGAATCCATCACAATGACACCATTAACCACATCATTAGCAGCTAACCATTCCATTTCCGCCAACACAGCCTCAATTTCCATTCACATGCTTGAAGTGGTGACTTCAAAGGCTCTTCCATTTTGGTAGGCAACAAAACCCCAACAACTTCTTCTGTTCCAAGTCATTGAGCCTTCTGTATATATTACAGTGTTATAAGACCAACAATGATGCTGGATGGGATCTTGAACCCATAATAACCTTTGTTAGCCGAGGTTGGCTCTGTACCCGTAGCCAGTCATCACCGTTAGGCACTTCATCTAGTTAGCAAATTGACTTTATTGTATCCTCCGCCCCAACCATCCAGAATCTGCCTCATAAGTAAATTATCATTCATTCACTGCGCTCTGTGCTCGTAGAAGTTGGCAATCATTCTGCAGGTTCCCTTTCCTTTTTCCATCTGGCCAGCCAATTCAGAATTTTTTTTTTTTCAGGGCTTGTCTTTCCCTTTTTTTCCCTTGAGTTTTCCAAAAGACTATTAAATTCTCAAAATTGTCCTGTCACAACATATTGAAAGGAGTTTAACATCTCTTGTGTATGATTTTAGCTACGTAATTTTGTTTTCATAGAAAATTAGAAGTAAAGGTGAAAGGTAAAATACCCATTTCCATGCTATTACTGGGGATTCAGTGTGCTAGGCCCATATTTCCAGGACCTTCGGCACATGAAAGTGTGATGTGGTCAGTATCATGCCCAACCGCATTTACCTTCCCAGATTTCCCTGGTACCCATTTTTAGAGGCTGGGTGGACCCGGGGCCTGTTTTAGCATGTAGCGGAAAAAAAATCCCACCGCTGGGACATGAACTAGGTATCATATATGGTAAGGCAAACAAAAACAAATTACCCATAAAGGAGAAAGACTGACTCAGTTTATCAGTTATCAAGACATCGGTTAACCGTCTTGTTTTGTCTTAACAGTAGTCTGGTAGGTCTGTACAAAGTAAAAAATATCCAACATGAATGAAACATCGTTGCCGATTAAGCACCAGACATCAGAAGATGCAGAGTTATCTCCCTGGACCATGTCTGAGAGAAGGCAGAACCCGTGGGGTTTGCTACAGATGCCTAGAGAAAACAGACATGTTTACCTTTAAGATAGACAGAGAAATAGTGTTAGTTTTGAAATGGTATATTTATGTTTATTTTTAACATATGCAATATAGCAAAGGGAAATGTCACATTTTCAGATTTTATATCATTTTTTATATCAACAGCTAAATATTAAGAGGTGAAATGTGTTTATGTTTAGGATAGTTTACAGTGAAATATTTTTTTTAAGCTTTCTCTTCCTTTCATTGTTATATGTCTAAAGATATTTCTTTAGTTTTTATTATTGAGAAGCACGGAATGTTGTCATGTTCACGACAAAAGATGAAAGTATCACATAACAGCTTCATTGGTGACATGTTCACGGATCATTTCATCTGTGCCCAGGCTTGTCTTTACTGATGTTTCCAGTCAACATTTTGTGCCAAGGCTTGTCTTTGCTGATGTTTCCAGTCAACATTTTCCCTGTGCTGTGTGTGGCTTTTTGGTTTATTTGCAGGTGGTACTAAAAGTAAATGGATGTCTAATGTTAGTGATGGCTGTGGGCAGTATCCCCGGAGACAGACCAATATTATTGGGCGATTTGGCCAGAGAAAGAACAAACCAAATTTTTATTTGGGGGTTGGGGGGGGGACATCCAGAAATCTTTAGTTGAGTGACTTGTCTTAATTTGGTGTAGTCTTGCAGCAGATGCAGATATCTTAATTGGATGCCCTGGTCACATCTGTAACTTCCAGCATGTGGCTGAGAATGATTTAAGTGCAGTAGTTTTTACACTTTTCAACAAATTCCGCTATGATGAACTCCACATATCTCCACACTTTTTGCAGCTAACTTTCATTACGTCTGATTATGATCTTGTATATTTTGCCTGTGGTATTAAGGGTTTTATTTAAATCTGTCTGCTTTTGTGTTATGTATGAGCTTTTTTTTTCCTGATTTTTAATGTAAACACATATGTGTACATGTTTAAATGAGAGTAAATATTTCTATAAATATATATTGTCTTTACCTGCATATTAATAGTTTGTTTTGTTGAGTAGAGGAGGTTTGTGACATGTTTTTTTTCCATTTGTTGAGGATCCATTGTTTTTCTCTTCATTTAGCTCAACACTAAAATAGAAAATGTATAGAGAAGGGAACATATAAATCTGAGGTGGAACTTGTGTATTTATTTGTGAATTACCTTTGTTCTTCTATATAAGTTTCTAGGCATCTTTTCAGATATTATCAATGTTGAATGATGAATCACAGTAGACTAGAAATTGTAAGGATTTTATTATGTGTTTTATTGATTCCTAGCACAAATTATATGTTATTGAGTGTTTTGTGACAGGTTTGGCAAAATCTGTACATATCATTTATGGTTTACGAACAGGAAAAGTTGCAAGTATTGTATAGGGTCATTGTTGAACAAAAAAATGAATAAATAAAAGAAAGGTAACTCTGAAAAACAACATTTGTTGTTATTATGTGCTAGAGTTGTCTGCAACAAATATTATAGCAGTCTTGAAACCATAGACAAAGACTGAACAGAGAACGACTAGGTCCCGAAGCAGGTAACATGAAGAGATGGTGGACTGTTAATGGGAGGTAACAATTAGACGACAGAGAAGAAGCGAAGACGCCAGTTGCGACCGGTTTTGGCGTGGTCAGAACTTACGAATATAAGAAGGGAGGAGGATTCAGGAGGCCGGCGAAGAGCAGATGGGGGTTCTGATAGAGGAGGAGAGAGAGGAGACGCAGAGAGAGGGGAAGAGGCATTCAGCAAGAGAAATGTAGAGATAGAGACATAGTGTTAGATTGAACTAGTGTAGCAAGGATCGTACCGTAATTGTTACCAAGAGCTTTTGTATTACTGAATATTGTGAACGCTGCTTAAATACTGCTTGTAGAATTATGAGAATTATGATATTGTGATATTGTGAGATTTCGTGCTACTATGATGAAAATAATGAAATGTGTATAATCTTGCCATGCCTATTATACAAGTGAGTTATCAGCTATACGTATTGATCATATGATATTATTTGTCAAATTAAAATGAATCAGTGAAATGTTCATGAGAAATCTTCTATTGCATGTATGTGAACTTCGACGTGTGTGTACCAAGGTGAGATGTGATGATAATAAACATTCAAAAATAACAATATAAGGAACAATAATAGAAAATCAAAGAAACATTGTTATAGCAAAGCCAAGTTAGGCTTTTCACAGTTGACTGGCTTAACAGATGAACCCATTCTTTTTTAAGCAAATCTTCTTAGTCTTACACAGCATACTGTGAATCCATCACAATGACACCATTAACCACATCATTAGCAGCTAACCATTCCATTTCCGCCAACACAGCCTCAATTTCCATTCACATGCTTGAAGTGGTGACTTCAAAGTCTCCCGAACCCTGTGCCACTACTCTTCCATTTTGGTAGGCAACAAAACCCCAACAACTTCTTCTGTTCCAAGTCATTGAGCCTTCTGTATATATTACCGTGTTATAAGACCAACAATGATGCTGGATGAGATCTTGAACCCATAATAACCTTTGTTAGCTGAGGTCGGCCCTGTACCCGTAGCCAGTCATCACCGTTAGGCACTTCATCTAGTTAGCAAATTGACTTTATTGTGTCCTCCGCCCCAGCCATCCAGAATCTGCCTCATAAGTAAATTATTGTTCATTCATTACGCTCTGTGCTCGTAGAAGTTGGCAATCATTCTGCAGGTTCCCTTTCCTTTTTCCATCTGGCCAGCCAATTCAGAATTTTTTTTTTTTCAGGGCTTGTCTTTCCCTTTTTTTCCCTTGAGTTTTCCAAAAGACTATTAAATTCTCAAAATTGTCCAGTCACAACATATTGAAAGGAGTTTAACATCTCTTGTGTATGATTTTAGCTACGTAATTTTGTTTTCATAGAAAATTAGAAGTAAAGGTGAAAGGTAAAATACCCATTTCCACGCTATTACTGGGGATTCAGTGTGCTAGGCCTATATTTCCAGGACCTTCGGCACAGGAAAGTGTGATGTGGTCAGTATCATGCCCAACCGCATTTACCTTCCCAGATTTCCCTGGTACCCATTTTTAGAGGCTGGGTGGACCCCAGGCCTTTTTTAGCATGTAGCGGAAAAAAATCCCACCGCTGGAACTTGAACCAGGTATCATATATGGTAAGGCAAACAAAAACAAATTACCCATAAAGGAGAAAGACTGACTCAGTTATCAGTTATCAAGACATCGGTTAACCGCTTGTTTTGTCTTAACAGTAGTCTGGTAGGTCTGTACAAAGTTAAAAATATCCAACATGAATGAAACATCGTTGCCGATAAGCACCAGACATCAGAAGATGCGAGTTATCTCCCTAGACCATGTCTGAGAGAAGGCAGAACCTGTGGGGTTTGCTACAGATGCCTAAGAAAACAGACGGGTCCAAAGTTAAATACTGTTTACCTTTAAGATAGACAGAGAAATAGTGTTAGTTTTGAAATGGATATTTATGTTTATTTTAACATATGCAATATGCAAAGGGAAATGTCACATTTTCAGATTTTATATCATTTTTATATCAACAGCTAAATATTAAGAGGTGAAATGTGTTTATGTTTAGGATGTTTACAGTGAAATATATTTTGGTAGCTCATTACTTACAAGGCACTTTGCTAGTTTTTTTTGTGTAGTCATAATGTTAACAATATGACTTAAACGAGGGGAGGTATGTAGCATAGCCTTGTAAGTAATGATTATAGTTATTATAATTATTATTATTATTATTATTAGTGACATGATCAGGAATAAAGAATGTATTGGGGTGCAGAGAAGGGATAGTTAGAGGAGCGAGGAACGGATACTCGGTACTTCAAAGACCTGATCAAAGGTAAAACCGTATCGATAGATCTGATAGATCGTGAGAGTGGTCCAGTTCTAGAGGTGCGACTTCGCGCGCACATGCAGTAGCCCAGGGGGAACAATTGACCAGTAGATCAAAGACTGAACAGAGAACGGACTAGGTCCCGAAGCAGGTAACATGAAAGAGATGGTGGACTTGTTAATGGGAGGTAACAATTAGACGACAGAGAAGAAAGCGAAGACGCCAGTTGCGACCGGTTTTGGCGTGGTCAGAACTTACGAATATAAAGAAGGGAGGAGGATTCAGGAGGGCCGGCGAAGAGCAGATGGGGGTTCTGATAGAGGAGGAGAGAGAGGAGACGCAGAGAGGAGGGGAAGAGGCATTCAGCAAGAGAAATGTAGAGATAGAGACATAGTGTTAGATTGAACTAGTGTAGCAAGAGATCGTACCGTAATTGTTACCAAGAGCTTTTGTATTACTGAATATTGTGAACGCTGCTTAAATACTGCTTGTAGAATTATGAGAATTATGATATTGTGATATTGTGAGATTTCGTGCTACTATGATGAAAATAATGAAATGTGTATAATCTTGCCTATGCCTATTATTACAAGTGAGTTATCAGCTATACGTATTGATCATATTGATATTATTTGTCAAATTAAAATGAATCAGTGAAATGTTCATGAGAAATCTTCTATTGCCATGTATGTGAAACTTCGACGTGTGATGTACCAAGGTGAGATGTGATGATAATAGAACATTCAAAAAATAACAATATAAGTGAACAATAATAGAAAATCAAAGAAACATTGTTATAAGCAAAGCCAAGTTAGGCTTTTCACAGTTGACTGGCTTAACAGATGAACCCATTCTTTTTTAAGCAAATTCTTCTTAGTCTTACACAGCATACTCTGTGAATCCATCACAATGACACCATTAACCACATCATTAGCAGCTAACCATTCCATTTCCGCCAACACAGCCTCAATTTCCATTCACATGCTTGAAGTGGTGACTTCAAAGTCTCCCGAACCCTGTGCCACTACTCTTCCATTTTGGTAGGCAACAAAACCCCAACAACTTCTTCTGTTCCAAGTCATTGTGCCCAGGCTTGTCTTTGCTGATGTTTCCAGTCAACATTTTGTGCCCAGGCTTGTTTTTGCTGTTGTTTCCAGTCAACATTTTCCCTGTGCTGTGTGTGGCTTTTTGGTTTATTTACAGGTGGTACTAAATGTAAATGGATGTCTAATGTTAGTGATGGCTGTGGGCAGTATCCTAGGAGACAGACCAATATTATTGGGCGATTTGGCCAGAGAAAGAACAAACGAAATTTTTATTTGGGGGTTGGGGGGGGGGGGGGAACATCCAGAAATCTTTAGTTGAGTGACTTGTCTTAATTTGGTGTAGTCTTGCAGCAGATGCAGATATCTTAATTGGATGCCCTGGTCACATCTGTAACTTCCAGCATGTGGCTGAGAATGATTTAAGTGCAGTAGTTTTTACACTTTTCAACAAATTCCGCTATGATGAACTCCACATATCTCCACACTTTTTGCAGCTAACTTTCATACGTCTGATTATGATCTTGTATATTTTGCCTGTGGTATTAAGGGTTTTATTTAAATCTGTCTGCTTTTGTGTTATGTATGAGCTTTTTTTCCTGATTTTTAATGTAAACACATATGTGTACATGTTTAAATGAAAGTAAATATTTCTATAAATATATATTGTCTTTACCTGCATACTAATAGTTTGTTTTGTTGAGTAGAGTAGGTTTGTGACATGTTTTTTTCATTTGTTGAGGATACATTGTTTTTCTCTTCATTTAGCTCAACACTAAAAATAGAAAATGGATAGAGAAGGGAATATATAAATCTGAGGTGGAACTTGTGTATTTATTTGTGAATTACCTTTGTTCTTCTATATAAGTTTCTAGGTATCTTTTCAGATATTATCAATGTTGAATGATGAATCACAGTAGACTAGAAATTGTAAGGATTTTATTATGTGTTTTATTGATTCCTAGCACAAATGATATGTTATTGAGTGTTTTGTGACAGGTTTGGCAAAATCTGTACATATCATTTATGGTTTACGAACAGGAAAAGTTGCAAGTATTGTATAGGGTCATTGTTGAACAAAAAAATAAATAAAAGAAAGGTAACTCTGAAAAACAACATTTGTTGTTATTATGTGCTAGAGTTGTCTACAACAAATATTATAGCAGTCTTGAAACCATAGACATTGAGTGAGGAAGGAGTGGGGGCGGGGGGGAGGAGGGTGGACCCAAGAAAGAGGCTTGTTGTATTGTGATGTGGGACTAACTGAGTCCTTGATGACTATGAAACTAGCTGAGTCCTTGATGACTAGGAAACTAGCTGAGTCCTTGATGACTAGGAAACTAGCTGAGTCCTTGATGACTAGGAAACTAGCTGAGTCCTTGATGACTAGGAAACTAGCTGGGTCCTAGATGACTAGGAAACTAACTGAGTCCTAGATGACTAGGAAACTAGATGAGTCCTAGATGACTAGGAAACTAGCTGGATCCTAAATGACTAGGAAACTAGGTGGGTCCTAAATGACTAGGAAACTAGGTGGGTCCTAGATGACTAGGAAACTAGCTGGATCCTAGATGACTAGGAAACTAGGTGGGTCCTAGATGACTAGGAAACTAGCCGGGTTCTAGATGACTAGGAAACTAGCTGGATCCTAAATGACTGAGAAACTAGCTGGATCCTAAATGACTGGGAAACTAGCTGGATCCTAATTGATTAGGAAACTAGCTGGGTCATAGATGACTAGGAAAGTAGCTGGGCCCTAGATGACTAGGAAACCAGGTGGGTCCTAGATGACTAGGAAACTAGCTGGGTTCTAGATGACTAGGAAGCTAGCTGGGTTCTAGATGACTAGGAAGCTAGCTGGGTTCTAGATGACTAGGAAGCTAGCTGGGTTCTAGATGACTAGGAAGCTAGCTGGGTTCTAGATGACTAGGAAACTAGCTGGGTTCTAGATGACTAGGAAACTAGCTGGGTCCTAGATGACTTGGAAACTAGCTGGGTTCTAGATGACTGGGAAACTAGCTGAGTACTAGATGACTGGGAAACTAGATGGGTCTTAGATGACTAGGAAACTAGCTGGGTTCTAGATGACTAGGAAGCTAGCTGGGTTCTAGAAAACTTGAGAATTAGCTTGGCAAACTACCATTCAAGTCTTATCTGATGCTTAATGGCACGGGATGGATGTAAGATGTAAGAAGATGACTGAGGAATTAACTGGGTTCTAGACAAATATGGAACTAGCTGGGTTCTAGACAACTGTGGAACTACCTGGGTTCTAGACAACTGTGGAACTACCTGGGTTCTAGACAACTGTGGAACTAGCTGGGTTCTAGACAACTGTAGAACTAGCTTGGTTCTAGATGAATGAGGAACTAGCTGAGTTTTAGTCAAGTGAGGAACTAGCAGAGTTCTAGACAACTGAAAGAGTATAAACAAACCACTTCTGGAAGAACCACAAAGGAGACAGAGATCTTGGTCAGCAATGGCTGCCTCACCCTGATAATTGCACCATCACTGCAGGTAATGTGTAGTTCCAGAGCCAGTTACATACATTATTCTAAATAGTTGTTGTCTGACGAATGTTAATGCGTCTAACTGCCCAAGTGTCTAAACCAGTGTTTCCCAACATGGGGCGTAGGCTCCATAGAGGGGTAATTTGAATTTTTTTGGGGGAAGGGGAGGGGTGAGGATGGGTTTAGAATATTACAGATAAAAGAGATAATGACTGCGGTAAAACTGGTTCTAGTAATACAAGTAGATAGAGGTGTATGATAGTTTTACAAAGCAACAGAGGGAATGAGAAAAGTGAGAAAAAAAATTAACAACATACAACATATAATATTTAGGCGTGAGCCTTTTTCAAGTATTACATACAAAAACAAACACAACATATAATAATAAAAGAAGAAAAATGAGAATAAAGAACTTAGCTTTGTGGCATCCCTCCTTGTAAACAATATAAACAGAATGCGCCCTAAAGACAAGGTTGAGAGACCACAAAGGAAAACAAATTGAACCAGTCAGATGTTAGCGGCAGTGAAAGGGAGAGAACAATGTGTGTGGGGGGGGAGGGAGGGAAAGAGATCAGGAGGCAATAAATACCTCTAAGCTGCTAGAGAAGAAGTTGGGGGGGGGGGTTAAAGAAGGGAAGCTGGGAGATAACGTGAAACTGATGAATGAAGAAATGTAGCGAAATGCGTGGGGGGGGGGGGGGGAGGGGAGAAGAAAGTAGAGTATAAATAGCAGAAAATAGGTGGAAATCTAAAGAAGTTTGAAGGAAGCTAAATATATTGTTCATTCCCGCTGGGTGGAGCTCACATGATGTTAGATTTATTCCATCAACGTGGTTATCATGTTCTCACTTCGTCTTGGAACCGCATCAGCCATTTATCCCAGCAACAGGCCCTCACTCTTAAACCGCCCTGTAGGTCGGACAGAGTCAAACTGTACTCATGCACTACCCCATAGTCTGGCAGTTAAGAACATACTGTTTCGCCATCTCCATCTCTTCCAGACTGACCCTGACACATGTGAACTCTTTGGGGAATCCCCATTGGTGGCCTACAGACGGGACAAGAACCTCAGGGACCTATTAGTTAGAAATCGCCTTAAGACGGAGGACTCTTTTTATGGTACCAGACGTTGCAAACGTCGTAGATGCAACACTTGCCCGTTTGTTATTGAGCTAGCCAGATCTCCTTCCCTAAGTCCACTTTATCAGTTCAGGAGGGCTTCACCGGCACTTCAACCAATATCATTTATGCCATATGCAAACGTTGCGATATGAAGTATAAAGGGAGATCAGTTTACGCTTAGGAGACCGTTTTCGTCAACATCTTAACGATATTTCCAAAAGGGTATGGACTCCTGTTTCAAAACACACGCCAACGAAACCACAGGGGAAAACGTGACATCTCTGTTAGTGCAATCAGCTCCTGTTTTCCTGATGTACGATCTAGGAAGGCTCTAGAACAGGGCCTTGTTTTCCAGGCCAGAAAATCATTTTTCTTCTTTTACGTTGTGTTTGTTTTTGTATGTAATTCTTGAAAAAGGCTCACATCGAAATATTGGATGTTGTACGTTTTTCATTGTGTGTGTGTGTGTGTGTTTTACTTTTCTCATTCCCTCTGTCGCTTTGTAAAACTGTACCATACACATCTACCTACCTGTTTAGAATATTATACTTTTTCAGAACTTGGTTGACTATTGTGCTGCGAGCGTTTGGGAAGGGAAGAGGGGGAGGGCATCAAAATCTTTGAAGCGTTGATGTGGGGCATGATCCAAGACAGGGAGGGAAACACTAGTTTAAGCTGTCTGGCTATCAGCAACGAAATATAAATGATTTTAGGCTGTCGGCAACCGGGGAAAAAAGTTTTGCCGACCTAGGGGTCATATGTGACGTGTACAACAGTGATGCACATGGCCATTTGAAACCACGCAGAAGTAAAATAGGGAAGAATGCTCACTTGGAGGCATACAGATGGATGGTTTGATAATCATAGGGAGAAAACAGGATCACTTTCAAACCGTATATTGCTTAGTTGAAAGTTGCAGGTCTAGTGATAGCTATAAGCTACCAACTCCAGCTAATGTTGCCTAAATATGAAGGTGTGATTTATATCAAGTATCGGGGTGGGGGGGGGGCGGCAAAGAAGCTGTTTTGGCTGCCAGAGACTCGTAGCTCGTACGCTGGCGTCAGGGTTGGCAAGCCTTAGCTGACAAAACATCCAGAAAGTGAACGACAAAGAGGCATTCAGAATCCGACAGTTAAACTGGCGCTTCCTTTCCATCCACATGTCCAGATGGTTAAGAAAATTGTCTTTCGTAATCTGCCACTGGTACAGCTAGACCCTGACACTGGACTACACACGGGAACCAGATCTGAAGGACGTCATCGTCCGTATCCATTTTAAACGGGATCCTGTATTTGTCGGTACTAGAAAATGTATCCGCCTTCACTGTGCCACCTGCCCTGCAGTATGGGAAACTTCTCCAAAACTGTCCTCCATGAAAGCTGGACATTCTAATCCCTAAAAGTAATATATGCCATTGGGTGCAAAAGTGTAGGATAACTTATAACGGAAAGACTGATCTCAGATTAGGTGACCGCATGCAGAATCATCTTCATGACAACTCCCAAACATGCTTCTAAACCAGTCTCCAATCATTTAAACTACCCCAGCCACAGAGGCAAGTCTGATGTTTTTAGTAACAGCCATGTCTAATGTCTCTCTGATGACAGAAGTCGCCTGAGAACGGCTGCAGTCAGTAATATGGGATGCTGTAACCACATGGCTTGAACTCGAAAGTTCTATTCTTTCTTCAGCTGTAACTAATATTCCAGAACCCCCTTACCAAACCTTCTACCCCAGCCACGTCCATCTATTTCACTCACCTTTTTCTAGGCTAGATTAACCCCCTCCCTCCCACTCTCATCCGCGTTCCCCACCCCCTCTTTATTACATACTATCACACATCCCAATTTTCCATTCACAGTACTCTACCACGGGCACTCATGGTCGTAGTTTCTTACAAGTCAGAGCTAAATGCTCCCTTTTCTTTCTTTCTTTCTTTCTTTCTTTCACTTTCTTTCTTTCTTTCTTTCTTTCTTTCTTTCTTTCTTTCTTTCTTTCTTTCTTTCTCCATTCCTGTTTGTTATATAGCATTTGTGTGAACAGCCCTAAAACACACAATCACATGAAGTTACTATAGTCATGGGAGATTTTAATGCCAAAGTTGGTAAAGGAAGAACTTCAGACATCGTTGGTGACTATGGACTGGGGAAGAGGAATGACAGAGGTTGTAAATTAAAGAATACACAGCATGGTTGTAGGAAACACCTGGTTTAAACAACATCCCCGAAGACTGGCAACGTGGTGCAGCCCAGATAAAAAAAAACTTTTAACCAGACAGATTACATATTAATCAACAAACGATTCCGGAAGGCATTACTGACAACAAAAACCATGCCAGGAGCCGACTGCAATAGTGACCATCACCCACTCTGTGGAAAAATTAGAATAAAGCTAAAGAAAGCACGCAGAAAAGTGAGAAACATCAAAATGAGTACAGAACTACTTAAAAATGACCAAGAACTGCGAGAACAATACAAAGTTATTATAACAAATAGATACAATGCAATAGCAAAGATAAATAGTATAGATGAACAATGGGCAATGTTAAGAGATTCTATCCACCAAACTGTTAAGGTGATAATACCACCGAAAAAACAAGCCTCTAAAAAATAAATGGGTGACAGACGACATCTTAGGACTGATGGACAAGAGGAGAAGTAAAAATAACCAAGAAAAATATAGCAAGATAAATAAAGAAATAAGACGCAAATGCAGAGAAGCAAAGAAGTGTGGTTAAATGAACAGTGCAGACAAATAGAGGACTCTCATAATAAAGACAGCAAAAACATGTACAAACGAATTAACGAACTCACAGGCAGGAAAACAAAATATAACACAAGATGCCTTAAATCAAAACAAGGTAAAATGTTAATGGGAAAAGAAGACATTGTGGACAGGTGGACAGAGTACATCGGTGAGCTATATAGAGGAGAAAGAGCAGAATTAACACCAGATACTGAAAACTGAAGGACCACCAAATACTTGAAGATGAAATCATAGATGCCATCAAACACATGAAGAAAAGAAAAGCGACTGGGCCTGGTAATATAACAATAGAAGAAATAGAGGCGCTAGAGGATATAGGAATAAAAATAATAACCAAGTTACTGAATGACATTTACAACAGTGGTTATATGCCCAGTGACCTGCTTAAATCCACTTTATAGCATTACCAAAGAACCCAGGTGCAAAGGAATGTGAGGACCACCGGACTATCAGCCTCTCATGTCACATAACGAAGCTACTTCTGAATCAGTATAAAAAGAACAAGGAAAAAGATACAAATGAAAATAGCAGATGAACAGTTTGTATTTTTTGAAGGAAAAGGAACACACAATGCCATTTATGCTTTACGAACACTAACAGAAAGAGCTTTAGAAGTACAGAAAGATCTCTACTTATGCTCCATTGATTACACCAAGACATTTGACAAGGTGAAATATAATGAAATTATTGAAATGCCTGAAGACATCAATATAGACGGTAAAGACCCGAGGATTCTAAAACATTTATACTGGCGGCAAGAAGCAGCAATTCGAATTGAAAATATAACTGGAAAATATCAACCTATAACACAAGGGGTGTGACAAGGATGTGTACTATCTCCATATCTTTTTTCTCTGTACAGCGAGAATATTCTAAGAACGATCATCACAGAACCAGGCATAAAAATTGGAGGATACAATATTAACAACCTTCGGTATGCTGACGACACAGTACTAATAGCTGAGAACCAACAATACCTGCAAAATCTCTTGGATAAAGTCGCCAAAGAAAGTGGACAGAAAGGCCTTACTTTGAACATCAAAAAGACAGAGACTATGGTTATATCTAAGAAACAGAATCCACCAACATGCAGTATAAAATTAAACGGAAATATTATAAAGCAGGTGCAGAAATTCAAATACCTTGGAGCAGTAATAACTTCAGATGGGAAATACAGAACAAAAATTAGGAACAGAATAGGCCAAGCAAAGACTGTATTTCGGAGAATGAGAAACATATTATGCAACACATCCTTATCAATGAATGTTAGAAAACGACTCCTAAAATGCTATATTGAACCTATCTTGTTATATGGAAGTGAATCATGGACAATAGGCAAGTCTGCACAAAAATCATTGGAAGCAGCAGAAATCAGAAATGTTATTTATTAGAAGAATGTTGCGAATCCCCTGGACAGCAAAAATAACTAATGAAGAATGTATGAGAAGAGCTGGAGAGACAAAAAAATCTTGTCAAAAAAAAATTTCGATAGAGACAATGAAGAGGGGGCATTGAAAATATTATAACAACAGGAAAAACAGAAGGAAGAAGATCATGAGGAAGACCAAGAGAAATGATACTGGACAGTCTGACGGGATGGTGTGAGAGGAGATCACCAACTGAGCTGATGGCCTGCATGAAAGATCGGGTACTCTCTCTCTCTCTCTCTCTGAACCTTAAGTACCCAGGGCACATGGGGCTTCTGCAAGGGTTTTCCACAAATGCCTGTCTTTTGCCTTTTTTTCTGTTCTTGTCCAGGTGAGCCCTCTATTGCTCAGAATTTTTTCTGTTGTTATTCTCCATGTCTCTTTTGGTCTACCCTTACTTCTGTTCCCCTGTAGTGTCCATCTTAGTGCTATTTTTGGTAGTGAGTTGTCAGTCATTCGAAGCACATGTCCCAACCATCGCTAGCGTCTTTCCTCAATAATTGCTGTCAGTGGCTTCATCTGCATTTCTGCTAATAAGATGTTATCTCCCACGGTGTTTGGCCAAAATATTTTTCTAATTTTTCGTAAACATTTAGTCTGGAAAGAATTCAACTTGTTTTCTATGGTTTTGGTGATTTTCCAGCATTCACTTCCATAGGGTAATACACTTAGAACATTACTCTTAAATATCCTGATTTTCGTATTTATGCTTAGTTTTTTAGATTTCCATATGGTCTGCAGCACTGCAAAAGCCTGGTTTGCTCTAGTAAGTCTGCTGTTGATGTCCTCTGTGCTGTCTCCATTTTCTACTACTCTACTGCCAAGGTATACAAATTCATTGACCTCCACTAACTTGCTATCCACTCTGAGTACATTTCTGTTGTTCACATTTTGCTTCATTAATTTTGTCTTTCCTACATTGATCTTTAGTCCCATTTTGTTTGCATTCTGAGTTAGCTTGTTTATTTTATCGTGCATACCTTTGTGGCTGCTTGATAGCAGACAAATGTTGTCCGCAAAGTCAAGGTCTTCCAGCACCGTGTCAAGGGTCCATTGTAAACCTCTGCGTTTGTCTGATGTTGCCTCCTTCATTAACCAGTCTACTGCCACGATACATAATGTTGGTGATAGTACACATCCCTGCTTCACTCCTGTTTGTACCCTAAAGATGTTGGAGGTATGTTCTCCACAGATCATTTTGTACTGAAAACCCTCGTATAGGCCTTTGATTACATTAACTATCTTATGAGGGAGGCCATGCCATCTTAGGATTTTCCACAGTGCGTCTCTGTTGACACTGTCAAAGGCTTTCTCAAAATCTATGAATAATGCATATGTTGTGCTATGCCACTCATTTGCCTGTTCTAATATTTGTCTAAGTACAAATATGTGGTCTATGCATGATCTTCCTTTCTTAAATCCTGCTGCCCTTCCGAAGTTTTCCCTCAAGTGCTGGTACAATTCTGTTGATGATTATTCTGTAAAATACTTTACTGGTGAGTGGCAGTAGGGTAATGCCTCTCCAGTTCCCGCAATCTCTGAGGTCACCCTTCTTTGGTAGTTTTACTATAAGGCCAGTTTTCCACTCCTCTGGAGCTTTTTTCTAGATCCCAAATTTGTTGTAGCATCCGGCAAAGTTGTTTTGGTGTTTCTGTTTCTTCTGCTTTCAACATCTTCACCTGGTGCCATGTCTAATTTTATCTTCTTTATTGCTTCCTTTACTTCACTTATTGTTATTGGTCCTGTATTGATGTTTAGTTCCGTTTTTGCTTCAGGTATGTCTATTGTTTGTGCTGCTTGTGTTCTGTTTAGTAGGGTGTTGAAGTGTTCTCTCCATCTTTCAATTTTTTCTCTTTCTCCACTGACCAGTTGTCCCTTATGTGTCCTTATTGCACTCTCACATCTTGTGCTGAAGTTACCTATCATCTGCTTTGTGATTTTGTATATGGTTTTCATGTCATTTGCATATGCTGCTTTCTCTGCTGCTTCTGCTAAGGTGTCATAGTATTGACGTTTATCTTCACGGCATGATTCCTTTACTTCCTTGTCTTTTTGTGCATAATTACTTAAAACGTGTTCTTTAAGCACTTGTGATTTGGTGTTCAGTTTTTAAAAAAAAAATTTCTTTGCTCTATCTTTTCCCATGTGGTTTTGCTTATCCATTCCTCTTTTCTCCATTTCCGATATCCCAGCACCTCTTTTGCAGTTTCCTGTAGTGTTTTATTGAACTCTAGTATGGACATTTCTATTTTGTTTTGTAAGACACTAAAGCGGTTCTTAAGTACTATTGAGAATTCATTTCTTGTTTGCTGGTCCTTCAGTTTTCTTGTATCAAAACGTATCTTTCTGTGTTCTCCGATTTTGGCCTATCCTAATTTTAGCTTTATTTGTGCTACCAGAAGGTTGTGGTCACTTCCTACATCTGCTCCTTTCCTTGCTCGCACATCTTGTAGTGACCGTTTCCACTTGTTGTTTATTAGTATGTGATCGATTTGGTTTTCTGTGGTTTTATCTGGGGACCTCCAAGTCGCTTTATGAATAATTTTATGTTGGAAAATTGTCCCTCCGATGGTCATCATGTTTTCTTCACAGAAACTGCACAGTCTTCCTCCATTTTCATTTATTTCTCCGATTCCTTCTCTTCCCATGATTCTTCTTCTATCTTCATTTCCTTCACCTACTTTTGCATTGAAGTCGCCCAAGATGAGTAGCATATCATGCTTGGGTATTGTTTCTACTGTGACTTGGAGGCTGTTGTAAAAATCTTATTTTAATTACTCTTCAGCTGCTTTTGTTGGTGCATAACAAACTATAATAGACAGCTTCGTGAATCTCGAGTTGAAGCGTGCATATAATAATCTCTCATTTATAGGGGTCCATTTCAGCAATGCTCTTGATGCTTCTTTTGTTATAATCAATGCTACTCCTCCTTCATGATGATCTTCTTTACCTGACTATATTATTGTATCTTCTGTGTGCTGTGTTGTTAATTTCCATCTGCCTTGTCCTGTCCATCTTGCTTCTTGTGTTCCTAGTATGTCTAGTTTGTATCTGTGCATTTCCTTGATGGTTTGTGCTAGTTTTCCAGTCTGATTAAGTGTTCTTACATTCCAGCTGTCTATTTGCATCTTGTGTTTAGGTTCCAGGAGGTCTGCAGTCGGGCTGGGGACTTCCAGTGGCTGGCTTTCATCCACAACCTTCATGGGCTCAGTTTCCTGATAAGCATTTCTCCTTCCACCTGCATTTGTTTTTTTTTCCTTGCTTCTGTTTCTGTAGCAGTCTGATAGTTTTTCCAGATAGGGTTGCTGGCCCTATGCCGAACCCTCCTTAGTCGCCTTTTACGATCATGCATGGTAGGGTACAGTGGTCCTATTCTTTGCAGATCCCGGGTACTACACTGGGGATCGTGTACTCTGGAGAAGCATAATAGCCAAGGCCAGTCGGCACAGCACCTGATGATGATGATAAACTGAATTTATATTTTACCTTCATTGCCAATATCTTTGCTATATGTTTTTGTATGATTAAACTGTGTGCTTCTTAATAAAGCTATTCCTACTTTTATTATAGTTTTATACATTTTATTACAATTTTTTCCCCATTTACTTTCACATCGTCATGAGACGCCATTTTTCTTTTTAATTTGCCAGAACAACAGCAATCCCAGTTAACACCTTTATGTAAGATATTAACAGGTGAAAAATGTGTTTACATTGATTAAGACGATAAAATATCTATTTACAGCATTTACGTACTGCGCTTATTAGCTCGGACACTACACAGACTGGGTTATCTGTTTTGAAGGTACTTAAAAAATAGTGCGCACTTCATAAGAAACAGTTACCGTAGTTTTAGATTATCTCATTTAACAGTAATAGTTCCTTCTTCAAACTTTCATTTTTGCGTTGAATAAGTTTATTAAAATCTTAATTGTAGTTAGATTTATTATTTTGCGTAATGTTTTGCGCGTGCGTAAGATCATGTCTTAGTGTGGTGAAGCGGCTAATGTTTTGATGTGTCACAGAACCATGAACATGGCAGACGGCAAGAGGTCGACATTGTCGCTGGACTGAAACGTAGAAGCATGATTTGACAGAACAAAGGGGAAAATGGGAAATTGTTTGAAATCGTTGAGAGGCGATGGTTTCTTTCTATTAAGAGGAGGAGATCAACGGGACTCCAGGCGCGAACGGGCACCATTCACTGAACAGCCGCCTCCATATCAAGCAGAGGTTTGTGTGTGTGTGTGTGTTTTTTTTAAATCGCCTTTTATGTGAAACTGATTAGTTTGTTATTCTCCCCAGTCACGAAGATGATGAGGTTTAAGCGAGATGAAATACCAGACTAATAAGATTCATGCAGATTCGCAACTATAGGGATCACATCACACTGTTATTTTTTTGTTTTTGTTTTTGTTTTTTAAACTGATGTGTAACATAACTGAGATGACAAAGAACCTTGGAAATTCAATAACCAGTCCCATGTATTTGATTGTTTAGCATAACTGAAACTCATGAAGATTGCAGATAAAACCAGCCCTATATTGTTGATTGTTTAACATAACAAACTCATGGAGGAAGTATATTATTCAATAACCAGCCCCATATATTTGATTCCTTATTGTAACAGAAACTCATGGAGGAAGCATATTATTCAGTAACCAGCCCCATATATTTGATTCCTTATTGTAACAGAAACCCATGGAGGAAGCATATTATTCAATAACCAGCCCCATATATTTGATTCCTTATTGTAACAGAAACCCATGGAGGCAGCATATTATTCAATAACTAGCCCCATATATTTGATTCCTTATTGTAACAGAAACTCATTGAGGAAGCATATTATTCAGTAACCAGCCCCATATATTTGATTCCTTATTGTAACAGAAACTCATGGAGGAAGCATATTATTCAGTAACCAGCCCCATATATTTGATTCCTTATTGTAACAGAAACCCATGGAGGAAGCATATTATTCAATAACCAGCCCCATATATTTGATTCCTTATTGTAACAGAAACCCATGGAGGCAGCATATTATTCAATAACTAGCCCCATATATTTGATTCACATAACCAAAATCCTGTAAGAAAACAGAAGATTCAAGAACCAGTTCCATACAGTTGATCACATTATAGTACACCAGTACTTAATACTGAAAAGAATATATACAAAGCTGTTTACTCTTAAATTTAATGAGAAACCATCACTGGACACCATTTTTGAGAAACATATATTTTTCAGATAAGAAACAACAAGGCTTTCACATAGAGCACAGGTTCTAAGGACTGTTATTGCGTCTCAAACAGCATCTGGCAGTCAGGTCCAGCTCCTGGCCTTCCCGTGGCAGAACTGTTTAAACTGACAGGAGAAGGGGCGAGGGCGAATATCTGGCACCTGAAAACCAGATACTTAGGGAAGATGAGTGGCACGTTTGGTAGCTCATCTACCGCTGTTGGCGAGATTCTTCAGCTGCCGTGTGTGGATACATCTACACTGGTGAAATATGCCTAAACCGGCACACACCAGGGGTGGAACTTCATGGCTAGACATGTCATGCCACCTCCGCTCTAGAGGTTGGTCACGCCTGATATACACCCATACTGGTGAATTTTGCCTAAACCGGCTCACACCAGGGGTGAATCTTGAAGGCTATGCATGTCACAGTACCTCTGCTCTAGAGGTCGGTCACGTCCCAAACACGCCCATACTGGGATAATATGCCTAAACCGGCTCAACCCAGGGGTGGAAGTCACTAGTGGCGAGGATTTGTCCTCCTGGACAAAAGCTCCATCCTGGTCACAACTAAGAAAGGGTAGCGGCCACGACCGCAAAATGCTGAAGTCGGAGACACTGGACCAGGGCAGTCTAGATAAGCAACCACCTCTCACCCGGCGGGGATGTTTGCGTATCCCAATCACGCTGAGGTTTTCCGGTGAGAAAGTCCAACACTGGACTGAATGGGCAACCACCTCTCACCCGGCAGTGATACACGGGTATCTCAAAACACGTCGAGATTTTCCGGTGAGAAGGTCCAACTCTGGCCTGGGTGGGCTACCGCCTCTCACCCAGCAGGGATGCACTGATATCCTAAACACGTCGAGGTCTTCCGGTGAGAAAGTCCAACTCTAGACTAAACTGGTGCAACGAAAACCACAGTGTCACGCAATCCGCTTCAGAGACCCACCAAGAATACAGGCTAAAGCCCTGCGATACTCTGAACCCCTTGTGGTCCTCTTGTGGATCTTGTGTGGTCCTTTCAGGGACCACACAGGAAACCACGGGACCTAAAGAGGACCACAGGCGTAAATCCAGTAGGATCACAGTGCGGTTTTGGTGGTAGAAGTGAACGAAGAAGAAGAAGACATAGAGCACAGTTTTTTTGTGGTTTTCCTTCGAAAAATCATAGACAAAGCACTTTTAGATGTGAGAGAAAATGACAAGAGGGACAACTGGGACTTGAACCGTGGACTCTGGTAGGATGAGCAACCATCTGACCATAAGAGAATGGCTCACTTTTCATGTCACTTTTGATTGATTATTTTACTTTATTCAGTATCCTGTTAGGTTATGTTGGCTTTTCTGTCCATGTCAATAAATGTATTGACTTGGTCATCTTAAAACATTTCTGAGTGAAAAGCTTTGCATTTATAACTGTTCATGCTCCTTATTGAGATGTATGATGGCCAAGTCAATAAGTGTGCTGTTCTCTTTTAGCTAGGTGGCTGCTCAGTCTATGAGAGTCCATGGTTCAAGTCCCAGTTAGTTCTCATTATTTTTTTTCCTTCTCTCACATCTAAAGTGCTTGGTCTACTATTTTTCAAAGGCTGAACATACAGCACTGTGCTCTGTCACTTTATTTTTCAGCAAGAACATTTCATGTGAGGAAACTTATAGCAGTAAAGTCCCTTTATAGACAGAAATGACACTTTTTGTCACAGAAGACAGATTTGAAGCAAGCAGATGTTAGCTGTTACTCAACTTGACAAGCATCATTTTGTTATGCAGCTTTTTCTTCCATGACTGATTCAACCAATATCTGATAGAAACTTCATATCTGCTAAACTAACAGCAAACAGTGCTTGTGTTGTAAGGTCCAGTCTTTATGTGTTTGTATCTGTCTTTAGTTTTGGACCATGTTTTTGTCATAAATGATTTAGTGCAGTCTTAGGTAGTTGTGGTCTGTGTGGCTTAGTCTTTATTTCCCCCAATTCTTCCCAGTCTTTGTAGCCAGAGTAAAAAAAAAAAACTCTTTCTCATAGATGACTTACAGATATCTTGGTATTTCAGTTTAAAATAACTATTTATTTAATGTAGTAACTTTCATCAGGAACATGTTGAGGAAAAGGATAAGTGAAGTTTTAAGGCAGTGTCATTAATATATGCCATAATTTCCAGCATAAATAATTAAGTGGAGTAATTTGATCTTATCTGACCATCATGTTCTAGCTTTAACTAGTTTGTACACAGAACTACATAATCCTTTTATTAAATCTGTATGTCAGGTATTCATGTTTTTTTAAGACACAAAGCTTGAAGTCATGGCAGGAATTAATGTGGAAGTGGTCAATGACAGGGCAGGATAAGAATCTATGAACCTACAAATCATGTCTAGGAAGTGGAGGTGGATTGGCCACACTCTGAAGAAACCTGACACCAGCATAGTAAGACAGGCACTGACATGGAATCCTCAAGGAAATAGAAAAACGAGGAAGACTTAATTGGAGAGGAGAAATTATGGCAGTGCTCAGAGACAAGGGATACACATGGAAGGAAGCAGAGAATAAGTCCAAGAACAGGGATGACTGGAGAGCCTTTATCTGTGGCCTATGCTCTCAAGGGAGTGAAAGGTGATGATGATGATGATGATGGAAAACTTATTTAATAGCCATAAATTTTGTGTTGATTACAGAAAGTGGTACAGTCAATAATGAGCTGTCTTCTCAGTGGGAAGTAGTAATAATAGTCCTGTTAGTGTTTCCAACTTTCAGTCAGGCTGGCTGTAGAAGTGGGTAATGGACACCCTTGTGTCAGGTAAACTTTTCTGGAAAGCATCAGAGTAAATTGTACACATGACTCTCACAGCACTATGAAAAAGTTGAGGATTCAGAACAGTTTTGGTATCATGAATATTGTACAGCATTTGTGCTCACAAAGGTGAATGTTAAGGGGCAAAATAAAGAGACAAAAAAATTTTAAAAATAAATATAAACAATGCAAGTTTAGCATAATTGCTGTGAATATTAACTTTCTTTGTAATGATGGATTTCCTAAAGGCTGCCAAGCTAAAAGCTGTTTGCAAAGAAGAACATTGGTGGTTTTTTTGTGGTTGTGCTCATTCAGTTTTGGAATATAAGCAGTTCTGAATTGTGAGGTGTCTTGGAAGCAGTTTTATTTGTAGTTTGTCTGGTTGGAGGTATTTGGGTAGGAAGTCATTTCATCCTCTTTAGAACAGTGTGTGCAGTTTGAGTTGTCATGTTTTCATTTTGTTCAGGTGTTTGTATTTAAAGTGGTATAATTTGTTTTTGGTTCTTTTGGGGTTTTGTTTTTTTTTTAACCTGTTCAAGTTGTATGCTTCACTGTGTGGTTTACTTCAGTTAAGACATAAAAATATGTTTAAAAAGTAAAAATATCGAACAACACGGAAGAGGATATAAAAGAAATTAGTGTCACCAGCTGGAGTGAGAAGTTTAGGAATAGAGGGGGATGGATGCAAACTTTATCTGCAGCGGTAAGCCATGGTGGCTTGAAAAGCTGAAGAAGAAGAAGAAGAAATAAAAATATAGGTGTCTGTTTCTCATGTTAAAAATTAGTTACAAAATTACATTGATGATTTTTATGTCATGGATCCTAGTTATATAGGATATATATATAATGGGAAAAAGAAAGAGAGGAAGACCAAGGTGAAGATGGCTGCAAGACATCGTTGATGATCTGCAAATGGATGCATCAGCAGCAGGCCATCTTGCTTACAACCGAGAAGCCTACAGGAGTACTGTTAGGGAGGCAAAGTTCGGTAAGGGACATGCAAATGAATGAATGAATGAATGGATCCTAGTTACAATTACATTGATGAATTTTGTGCCTTGGATATTAATTACAATTAAGTGATGATGTTTGTGTCTTGAATTAAATGAATAATTTGATGTCTCAGCAGTCAGAAACGCAGCAGCAGGTGCCAGTTTATCATCCATTTCCAGGAACACTCAGGGAAGACAGACAGCTGAATGATGAGGAACAGATCAAAACTGCCCAACGTCTGGGGCTTATCAGCCACCTTCCCACAGGGAAATATGATGGTAGCAATAAAAACGCCAAAGAGTAAGTTACCATTTTGCTGTTGTGAATGTCTTGAGACTGGAGTGTTTGCTCTTCTCCTTGGCAGAGTGATGATAGATGATATTGATGGATATCATTTGTCATGATTGTCATAATTTACCTCATATTACAGGCTGTGCATAAGAAGCTGGGATGATGTGTCGTTCCCACCCCCCCCCCCCCCCCCCCCCCCCCCCCCGAGACAGACAGCATTGCTAGAACTCTCAGCTTCTTATGTGATCATTCTCAGACATCGACTTGCACCTTTTGAAGTAATCAGTGGTCAACTGGGGTTAGTGTACATCCCCACAAAGCTTTTCTTGAACTGATATAGGCAGTAGCCACATCTGTTTTCTCTGCACTTCATATATTGTAATCTCTCAGCAAGACTTACCCCATGACTGTATAAGATAGTCAGTTATCAGGAGCCTTTTGGAGGGCTGGTTTTGTTTCATCTTCTTTGATCATTTTCAGATATGAGCTTGTATACTTTCAAGGTAATTGGCGTCAGCTGGAATTTCTAGACTGTGTCTGTTTTCTTTGTTCCTTGTATGTCAAGCACTCTTGTAGAATATGTTCTCTCATCATCTTACTGGTGCTGCGTCTGCACATGTTGGTCAGGCCAATCTTGAGCTTGTTGAATATAGCACCTCAAGTCTGTTATGATTTGTACAGAGCCAAAAAAAAAGTGATTACTTGGTCTCTGCCGTGATTCCTCACCTTCTCATGGTGGTGGTAGAGACTTGAGTACAGTGTGGCGATCATGGGTACTTGAGCATGTCATGGTGTTAGGGACTTGAGTACATTGTGGTGGTGGTAGGGGCTTGAGTATGTTGTGGTGTTGGGGACTTGAGTACATCATTGTGGTGTTGGGGACTTGAGTACATCATGGTGGTGTTGGGGACTTGAGTATGTCATGGTGGCGTTAGGGACTTGAGTACGTCATTGTGGTGTTAGGGACTTGAGTACATTGTGGTGGTGGTGGGGACTTGAGTATATCATGGTGGTGGTAGGGACTTGAGTATGTTGTTGGTGGTGTTGGGGACTTGAGTATGTTGTTGGTGGTGTTGGGGACTTGAGTACATCATTGTGGTGTTAGGGACTTGAGTACATTGTGGTGGTGTTGGTGACTTGAGTACATTGTGGTGGTGGTGAGGACTTGAGTATATCATGGTGGTGGTAGGGACTTGAGTATGTTGTTGGTGGTGTTGGGGACTTGAGTATGTTGTTGGTGGTGTTGGGGACTTGAGTATATCGTGGTGGTGTTGGGGACTTGAGTACATCATGGTGGTGTTGGGGACTTGAGTATGTTGTTGGTGGTGTTGGGGACTTGAGTATGTTGTTGGTGGTGTTGGGGACTTGAGTATGTTGTTGGTGGTGTTGGGGACTTGAGTATGTTGTTGGTGGTGTTGGGGACTTGAGTATGTCATGGTGGTGTTTGAGACTTGAGTACAGCATTTGTGCTCACAAAGGTGAATGTTAAGGGGCAAAATAAAGAGACAAAAAATTTTAAAAATAAATATAAACAATGCAAGTTTAGCATAATTGCTGTGAATATTAACTTTCTTTGTAATGATGGATTTCCTAAAGGCTGCCAAGCTAAAAGCTGTTTGCAAAGAAGAACATTGGTGGTTTTTTTGTGGTTGTGCTCATTCAGTTTTGGAATATAAGCAGTTCTGAATTGTGAGGTGTCTTGGAAGCAGTTTTATTTGTAGTTTTCTGGTTGGAGGTATTTGGGTAGGAAGTCATTTCATCCTCTTTAGAACAGTGTGTGCAGTTTGAGTTGTCATGTTTTCATTTTGTTCAGGTGTTTGTATTTAAAGTGGTATAATTTGTTTTTGGTTCTTTTGGGGTTTTGTTTTTTTTTTAACCTGTTCAAGTTGTATGCTTCACTGTGTGGTTTACTTCAGTTAAGACATAAAAATATGTTTAAAAAGTAAAATATCGAACAACACGGAAGAGGATATAAAAGAAATTAGTGTCACCAGCTGGAGTGAGAAGTTTAGGAATAGAGGGGGATGGATGCAAACTTTATCTGCAGCGGTAAGCCATGGTGGCTTGAAAAGCTGAAGAAGAAGAAGAAGAAGAAGAATAAAAATAGGTGTCTGTTTCTCATGTTAAAAATTAGTTACAAAATTACATTGATGATTTTTATGTCATGGATCCTAGTTATATAGGATATATATATAATGGGAAAAGAAAGAGAGGAACCAAGGTGAAGATGGCTGCAAGACATCGTTGATGATCTGCAAATGGATGCATCAGCAGCAGGCCATCTTGCTTACAACCGAGAAGCCTACAGGAGTACTGTTAGGGAGGCAAAGTTCGGTAAGGGACATGCAAATGAATGAATGAATGAATGGATCCTAGTTACAATTACATTGATGAATTTTGTGCCTTGGATATTAATTACATTAGTGATGATGTTTGTGTCTTGAATTAAATGAATAATTTGATGTCTCAGCAGTCAGAAACGCAGCAGCAGGTGCCAGTTTATCATCCATTTCCAGGAACACTCAGGGAAGACAGACAGCTGAATGATGAGGAACAGATCAAAACTGCCCAACGTCTGGGGCTTATCAGCCACCTTCCCACAGGGAAATAGATGGTAGCAATAAAAACGCCAAAGAGTAAGTTACCATTTTGCTGTTGTGAATGTCTTGAGACTGGAGTGTTTGCTCTTCTCCTTGGCAGAGTGATGATAGATGATATTGATGGATATCATTTGTCATGATTGTCATAATTTACCTCATATTACAGGCTGTGCATAAGAAGCGGGATGATGTGTCGTTCCCACCCCCCCCCCCCCCCCCCCCCCGAGACAGACAGCATTGCTAGAACTCTCAGCTTCTTATGTGATCATTCTCAGACATCGACTTGCACCTTTTGAAGTAATCAGTGGTCAACTGGGGTTAGTGTACATCCCCACAAAGCTTTTCTTGAACTGATATAGGCAGTAGCCACATCTGTTTTCTCTGCACTTCATATATTGTAATCTCTCAGCAAGACTTACCCCATGACTGTATAAGATAGTCAGTTATCAGGAGCCTTTTGGAGGGCTGGTTTTGTTTCATCTTCTTTGATCATTTTCAGATATGAGCTTGTATACTTTCAAGGTAATTGGCGTCAGCTGGAATTTCTAGACTGTGTCTGTTTTCTTTGTTCCTTGTATGTCAAGCACTCTTGTAGAATATGTTCTCTCATCATCTTACTGGTGCTGCGTCTGCACATGTTGGTCAGGCCAATCTTGAGCTTGTTGAATATAGCACCTCAAGTCTGTTATGATTTGTACAAGCCAAAAAAAAAGTGATTACTTGGTCTCTGCCGTGATTCCTCACCTTCTCATGGTGGTGGTAGGGACTTGAGTACATTGTGGTGGTGTTGGGGACTTGAGTACATCATTGTGGTGTTAGGGACTTGAGTACATTGTGGTGGTGGTAGGGACTTGAGTATGTTGTGGTGTTGGGGACTTGAGTACATCATTGTGGTGTTGGGGACTTGAGTACATCATGGTGGTGTTGGGGACTTGAGTACATCATTGTGGTGTTAGGGACTTGAGTACATCATTGTGGTGTTAGGGACTTGAGTACATTGTGGTGGTGGTGGGGACTTGAGTATATCATGGTGGTGGTAGGGACTTGAGTATGTTGTTGGTGGTGTTGGGGACTTGAGTATGTTGTTGGTGGTGTTGGGGACTTGAGTACATCATGGTGGTGTTAGGGACTTGAGTACATTGTGGTGGTGTTGGTGACTTGAGTACATCATGGTGGTGTTGGGGACTTGAGTATATCATGGTGGTGGTAGGGACTTGAGTATGTTGTTGGTGGTGTTGGGGACTTGAGTATGTTGTTGGTGGTGTTGGGGACTTGAGTATATCATGGTGGTGTTGGGGACTTGAGTATATCATGGTGGTGTTGGTGACTTGAGTATATCATGGTGGTGTTGGGGACTTGAGTATGTTGGTGGTGTTGGAGACTTGAGTACATCTTGGTGGTGTTGGTGACTTGAGTATATCATGGTGGTGTTGGTGACTTGAGTATGTTGTTGGTGATGTTGGAGACTTGAGTACATCATGGTGGTGTTGGGGACTTGAGTATGTTGTTGGTGGTGTTGGGGACTTGAGTATGTTGTTGGTGGTGTTGGGGACTTGAGTATGTTGTTGGTGGTGTTGGGGACTTGAGTATGTTGTTGGTGGTGTTGGGGACTTGAGTATGTTGGTGGTGGTGTTGGGGACTTGAGTATGTTGTTGGTGGTGATAGAGACTTGAGTATGTTGTTGGTGGTGTTGGGGACTTGAGTATGTTGTTGGTGGTGATAGAGACTTGAGTATGTTGTTGGTGGTGTTGGGGACTTGAGTACATCATGGTGGTGTTGGGGACTTGAGTATGTTGTTGGTGGTGTTGGGGACTTGAGTATGTTGTTGGTGGTGTTGGGGACTTGAGTATGTTGTTGGTGGTGATAGAGACTTGAGTATGTTGTTGGTGGTGATAGAGACTTGAGTATGTTGTTGGTGGTGTTTGAGACTTGAGTACATCATGGTGGTGTTGGGGACTTGAGTATGTTGTTGGTGGTGATAGAGACTTGAGTATGTCGTTGGTGGTGATAGAGACTTGAGTATGTTGTTGGTGGTGTTGGGGACTTGAGTATCTCAGTCATTGCTAAAGTTATTCTGGCAGTAGTGTAGCAACTGGCAGGGTCTTCCAAGCTGAAAAGGTCAAGGTTCAGACTAAGAGAGACTGACTTACTATCTTGTGTGTTTCAGAGGACAATCAAAGACTCAGAAGGGCAACTCAGAAAGAAATGTTGTAGAAATTGGATGCATTTGGTGCAACACAGCCTTTTCATAATGTTTGTTTCATCTGATTGGGTACAACTAGTTCTCAGTAAACTACATTCATGCACTTTTTTTTAATTGAATGCAGTTATTCAAGCCAGTTTTGGAGTCTTATCTTTAAAAAAAAAAATGCATGCCTTTGTGAGGTCTGTGAAGATTTGAAGTTATTAAAAAAAATTAATTTTGGTTTCAAAAGATAAAGGGGCAGAAATCTGGCCATTCAGAAAAACAGGACATTGGTAGAGAGGCAACTAGCAGACCATGCTGCATCTTTTCATGATGTTTCTGGAAACAGGTTTTAACCTGGGTTAATGAGGCAGGGCTAGACAGCTGCCCCATGGTGATGTTGAGGGGGATGAAGATTATGCTGACAGTGTCTCATACCATCAGTAGGTCAGTAATAGCATACAGATTATAGTGCCTGAAGATTTAAAGTGTCTGGAGATTGTACTTTATTACTAGATGGTTTAATGTAAATGCTACAGAAGAGTTCTTCAAATTTCATGGACACAAAAAAAGAACAAATATATCCATACTACAAGAACTTAATATTGAAGAAAGTTGGCTAGTAAAGAGAAAACTTAAATATTTTGGACACATTAAACTCGTGAGAATTTAGAGAAGACCATCTTGGAAGGGCACATAATGGGAAAAAGAAAAAGACATCGTTGATGTGGATGCAAATGGATGCATCAGCAGCAGGGCATCTTAGTTACAACCAAGAGGCCTACAAGAGAGCTGTTAGGGAGGCGAAGTTCCGCAAGGGACATGCAAATGACTGATTGACTGGTTTAAGGTTAAAAAAAAAAAGCGTCACTTCAGGTTTGTGATTAACACAAAAAAAAAAAAAAAAACCACATTACATGAAAGTGTAAATATTACACAAAAATATGCTGTGAACGTGGAAGATGTGTGAAGTGGGTAGTATGTAGACCTGAGGGATGGCACTTAATAAAGATTATTTCATTCATGAGGCTGTCATTCACAGAATGTTACTGTCTTGATAGCCAAGTCTGAAAACACGTCATTGCGTAAGCCAGGATGCTTGTTTCAGTGAGTGTGGTGTTTAGTGTATCAGTGGTGTCATGATTTTCATCTTCTAGACTGTGGATGACTGCCCCTCTACCTCATTTCCCAGAAATCATTTGTTCTGTTACCATTCTTTCGAGGCCATCATGTCATATAAAAGGAGGTGGATATCTTTATTTTCATGATGGAGCTAAGAAGCCAGTATTCACATATGTTCAGTTTTTGTAAGAAGCCATATTCATATATGTTCAGTTTTTGTAAGAAGCCAGTATTCATGTATGTTCAGTTTTTGTAAGAAGCCAGTATTCATGTATGTTCAGTTTTTGTAAGAAGCCAGTATTCATGTATGTTCAGTTTTTGTAAGAAGCCAGTATTCATATATGTTCAGTTTTTGTAAGAAGCCATTATCTGTCTAAATTAAGTTCTTGTAAGAAGCCAGTATCTATCCACATTAAGTTCTTATAAGAAGCAGGTATTGATGTACATTAAGTTCTTGTAAGAAGCAGATATTGATGTACATTAAGTTCTTATGAGAAGCCGCAGGTATTGATGTACATTAAGCTCTTATAAGAAGCCAGTATTTATCTACATTAAGTTCTTGAAAGAACCCAGTATCTATCTACATTAAGTTTTTGTAAGAAGCAGATACTGATGTACATTAAGTTCTTATAAGAAGCCAGTATTTATCTACATTAAGTTCTTGTAAGAAGCAGATATTGATGTACATTAAGTTCTTATAAGAAGCCAGTATTTATCTGCATTAAGTTCTTGTAAGAAGCCTGTATTCATCTACATTAAGTTCTTGTATGAAGCTAGTATTCATTTACATTTAGTTCTTGTAAGAAGCTAGTGCTCATCTATATTAAGTTCTTGTGAGAACCTAGTGCTCATCTACATTAAGTTCTTGTAAGAAACTTTAAGCTACTTCTCATATCCTGGGTTTCATACTGGGTGATAATAATTTTTTGGTGAAATTCTTGTGTGAGTAAAATAAGAAAGTAATGATTTCTTTTATAACATTTTTATTTATTTAGTTATCTTTTGTGGCCTGGTTAACTGAATGGTTAAGCACTCAGTTTACTAATCTGGCAATGGTTATACATATTCAACTTACAATATTTTCAATTTATATTGTGTTCATTAGAATGTAACCCATCTTATGCAGAGGTTCAATCCCAGCTGTGAGATTTTTTTTCTTGCACACACTGAAAAAGGCCCTGGGGTTCACCCAACCTCTAAAAATGGGTACTAGAGAAATCTGGGAAGGTAAGGTGGCCAGGCGTGATACTGACCACATCACGCTTTCATGTGCCGAAGGTCATGGAAAATACAGGCCTAACACTGTATCCCCAATATGCCTTAATGGCATGAAAGCAGGAATTTTACCTTTATCTTTTTACCTATTTATTTATTTTAACCTATTTCTGCTTTCAGATGCGTCATCTGCATGAATGAATTTGATGTTGGAGAGCAGCTGCGATATCTTCCCTGCATGCATGTGTATCACAAGGACTGTATTGATGACTGGTTAATGCGATCCTTTACATGCCCTAGCTGCCTGGAACCAGTTGATGCAGCGCTTCTGTCCACATACCAGACAGAATGACCATAACATTTGAAATCTATTTTCACAAGAACACCTGGTTGTTTCATTTCACAGGAATTTGTTTTCTACTAGTTTCAGTTCCAGAGACAGTGTGTTGTGGCATAGCTTCATTGTGAAGTGCCTTACTTGGAGTGTGGAATACTGAAAGACTACAAAAAGAAACTTTGCTGTGCTGCATAAAACATAGAACTATAAATTGAAACTTATGCTAAAGGACAGAAAAGAGTAATAAAACAAAAAAAAATTATGCTTTTTTTCTCTCATGTACATATTGATTGGAGTAAAAAACAAAATTACAGCTATGTAAGGTATCATGGATTCTTCTGCTGTGATATGTACTATATTTGTACAGTTGGTCTTCAACTATGATTTAACTTAATGATATTTTCACTTTACAACATTGTGAAAGTGATATACTTTTAGTAAAAACAGTACTTCGAGGTTTGGGTTTTTTTTGGTCAAGGCTAGCAGTATGTGGTCCGATACTCTCTGTCAACTTTCGTGTCATCTTGACACAATCAGTTTCATATACATTTCATCTTCTAACCTTTTTTTTTTTTTCGTTTTGTAAATTTTTATTCATATTGCTTGAATTTTGGCATTTTGAGAGATTATGGCAAGTGAGAAATAATTCCAGATTGCGTATACAGTATATGTGTGTTTGCATTGAGAACTTTACACTTGGTCTAGTTCTCGAGCATTCAGTGATACATGTGTAAGGGTTGTAGCATGAGGAGAACTGGCAATGGTTATACATATTCAACTTACAATATTTTAAATTTATATTGTGTTCATTAGAACGTAACCCATCTTATGCGAAGGAGTATCTGTATATATTTCTGTGCCGTTTCTAATGTGACGTAAGGATGTCAGATTTGTGTCAGTGTTAGTTATTTTCTTGGAATTATTTTTTTTTTTTTGGTAATTTTTTTCAATATATTAATCCTTTTCCACCGTGTGTCAAAGATTTCATACAGAAATCAGTGTTAACATTCCATTTTTGTGTTGAGTTCTACAGAAATGATTCATTAGGGAAAAAAAAAAGCCCACATTTTCAATATTTATAATGTGCAAGAAAGGAAAAAAAATCATTCAAATTTATTACCAGATTTCTTACATTCTTGAAATTGTACATAGTAGCAGACAATGAGTGAAGTGATTGAAAATATCTGCATGAAAAAATAAAAACTGTTAGTAAATTAGATGATATATGACAGGTCTTCATTTAAAACTTGATGGTGAAGACTTACAGGATCTAGTTCCTCCTTCGAGAGATAGTGTAAGCCAGTGGTTTCTTAGCCTTTTCCAGGTTACTGCCCCATTTCCTCATAAGCTACATACCCCCCCCCCCCCCCCCAAGTGCTCCAGAAATTTTTTTTTTTTTCATTCAGTTGGTTCTGACATCGTAAGGAAATTGCCATTTCCTTTTCTGCTAAATCTTCCAGATACTTCCCACCCCCCCCCCCTGCAAGAATGTTTCTGGGGGCATATTGAAGTATTAGGCCCATTTATTATTATACAGTATTAAGCCCATATTTCCAGACCTTCAGCACATGAAAGTCTGATGTGGTTAGTATCATACCTGGCGCCGCATTTACCTTCCCAGATTTCTCTGGTAGCCATTTTTAGAAGCTGTGTAGACCCCGGGATCTTTTGTTTTTTTTTTGGTGTGGTGGTACTAGAAAAAAATCCCCACTGCTGGGACTTGAACCTGGGTACCAATGGATTAGTGAACCTAGTGCCTAACCACTCGGCTAACCAGGCCACCAATCATTACTTACACAATTAAAAGTTTTTTTTTTATAATGGTAAACTAGTCGGTGACTTTTTTTTTTTTTTTTTTAAGTCATTTATGGAATATATCATTAGCCATTGACTGTTGCGCAGGTAGATTGTGCAAGTCTTTGCTCCATGAAATTTGTTTTATTTGACAGTTCAAGGCTTATTATTTCAGTGTTTTGAAACACAGTATTCTACGTGTTCGTTGTTCAAGTAAAATGTCAGTTTTTCTGTATCTGTTTTTGTTGTTCACTGTTTTCAGGGTTTTCATGTAATTTAGTAACTGATCTTACATAAAAGACACTTGCATGTTCTCTTACAGATGAGCAGAAGTTTTTTTTTAATATTGTCATAATAGGAAATTCTCAGAATATAACAAAAGTTGATGATTTTATATTGTCACATCCATTTTATATTGTAATATGCTGGTCCCATAATGATGCATTCATATGTGTTCTGCTGGTCCTGTGATGATGTTATCAGGGATGTACTATGCTGGCCCCATTATGATGCCATCAAGGATGTACTGTTGCTGGTACTATTATCATGTCATCAGGGATGTGTTCTGCTGGTCCTGTGATGACGCCATCAGGAATGTACTATGATGTCCTCAGAGATGTGCCCTCCTGAATCTTTTCCTGTGAGGCAAATATTTCATGTTTTACATTTTAAAGGAAGAGAGTAGAACTCGCATCTCTCTGAATCTGGTTCTCATCTCATCTGTTTCTTCAGATTTGGCAAGACCTACTTCTGCACTAACCTGTTGAGGTAAAGAATCCCGTACAGAAGAAGCTCTAATGTGATGCTGAAAGCTGCCACATTTGAGAGAGAGAGAGTTATTGATGTCTGATTGAATGACAAAGAAGAAGTGAAAGAAGTTTCTAACCTATTGGTAGAGATCTATTTGTATCCTGTGAAGAGTTTCATTTCTCCCCTGTTGACAAGATTTCTTTCTATCCCATTTCTCAGGTTCTATTTCTACCTTTTTTTTTTTTTTTAGCCAGGCACTTGGTCTTTCTTTTGTGTTCTGTTGAATATAGAATTTTTATATCCATATATGAAGAAGAAAACTTATATGAGGTTTTATGTGTGTAATTTTTATGTGTTGTTGAATGTTACTGTCACATGTTTACAAGGAAGAAAAAGGAAGTTTATGGGAGTGTCAACTTTTGGCTGTTGTGTATTATTACTCTTTGGTTATGAGCAGCAGGGCAGTGTACAGGGGTATTTCTTCTTTTTCTTCGGAAAGGTGTTTCTGACTGGAATAATATTCAGATAGAATAATCTTAATTAAAATTATGTTGAAATGTCTTCTTGGTAATTGAAATGATGTTCATTTTTCCTGTTGGCAATTGGTATGTTGTTCATTTTTCTTTTTGGTAATTTTTTTCAATATATTAATCCTTTTCCACCGTGTGTCAAAGATTTCATACAGAAATCAGTGTTAACATTCCATTTTTGTGTTGAGTTCTACAGAAATGATTCATTAGGGAAAAAAAAAAGCCCACATTTTCAATATTTATAATGTGCAAGAAAGGAAAAAAAATCATTCAAATTTATTACCAGATTTCTTACATTCTTGAAATTGTACATAGTAGCAGACAATGAGTGAAGTGATTGAAAATATCTGCATGAAAAAATAAAAACTGTTAGTAAATTAGATGATATATGACAGGTCTTCATTTAAAACTTGATGGTGAAGACTTACAGGATCTAGTTCCTCCTTCGAGAGATAGTGTAAGCCAGTGGTTTCTTAGCCTTTTCCAGGTTACTGCCCCATTTCCTCATAAGCTACATACCCCCCCCCCCCCCCCCAAGTGCTCCAGAAATTTTTTTTTTTTTCATTCAGTTGGTTCTGACATCGTAAGGAAATTGCCATTTCCTTTTTCTGCTAAATCTTCCAGATACTTCCCACCCCCCCCCCCTGCAAGAATGTTTCTGGGGGCATATTGAAGTATTAGGCCCATTTATTATACAGTATTAAGCCCATATTTCCAGACCTTCAGCACATGAAAGTCTGATGTGGTTAGTATCATACCTGGCGCCGCATTTACCTTCCCAGATTTCTCTGGTAGCCATTTTTAGAAGCTGTGTAGACCCCGGGATCTTTTGTTTTTTTTTTGGTGTGGTGGTACTAGAAAAAAATCCCCACTGCTGGGACTTGAACCTGGGTACCAATGGATTAGTGAACCTAGTGCCTAACCACTCGGCTAACCAGGCCACCAATCATTACTTACACAATTAAAAGTTTTTTTTTTATAATGGTAAACTAGTCGGTGACTTTTTTTTTTTTTTTTTTAAGTCATTTATGGAATATATCATTAGCCATTGACTGTTGCGCAGGTAGATTGTGCAAGTCTTTGCTCCATGAAATTTGTTTTATTTGACAGTTCAAGGCTTATTATTTCAGTGTTTTGAAACACAGTATTCTACGTGTTCGTTGTTCAAGTAAAATGTCAGTTTTTCTGTATCTGTTTTTGTTGTTCACTGTTTTCAGGGTTTTCATGTAATTTAGTAACTGATCTTACATAAAAGACACTTGCATGTTCTCTTACAGATGAGCAGAAGTTTTTTTTTTAATATTGTCATAATAGGAAATTCTCAGAATATAACAAAAGTTGATGATTTTATATTGTCACATCCATTTTATATTGTAATATGCTGGTCCCATAATGATGCATTCATATGTGTTCTGCTGGTCCTGTGATGATGTTATCAGGGATGTACTATGCTGGCCCCATTATGATGCCATCAAGGATGTACTGTTGCTGGTACTATTATCATGTCATCAGGGATGTGTTCTGCTGGTCCTGTGATGACGCCATCAGGAATGTACTATGATGTCCTCAGAGATGTGCCCTCCTGAATCTTTTCCTGTGAGGCAAATATTTCATGTTTTACATTTTAAAGGAAGAGAGTAGAACTCGCATCTCTCTGAATCTGGTTCTCATCTCATCTGTTTCTTCAGATTTGGCAAGACCTACTTCTGCACTAACCTGTTGAGGTAAAGAATCCCGTACAGAAGAAGCTCTAATGTGATGCTGAAAGCTGCCACATTTGAGAGAGAGAGAGTTATTGATGTCTGATTGAATGACAAAGAAGAAGTGAAAGAAGTTTCTAACCTATTGGTAGAGATCTATTTGTATCCTGTGAAGAGTTTCATTTCTCCCCTGTTGACAAGATTTCTTTCTATCCCATTTCTCAGGTTCTATTTCTACCTTTTTTTTTTTTTTAGCCAGGCACTTGGTCTTTCTTTTGTGTTCTGTTGAATATAGAATTTTTATATCCATATATGAAGAAGAAAACTTATATGAGGTTTTATGTGTGTAATTTTTATGTGTTGTTGAATGTTACTGTCACATGTTTACAAGGAAGAAAAAGGAAGTTTATGGGAGTGTCAACTTTTGGCTGTTGTGTATTATTACTCTTTGGTTATGAGCAGCAGGGCAGTGTACAGGGGTATTTCTTCTTTTTCTTCGGAAAGGTGTTTCTGACTGGAATAATATTCAGATAGAATAATCTTAATTAAAATTATGTTGAAATGTCTTCTTGGTAATTGAAATGATGTTCATTTTTCCTGTTGGCAATTGGTATGGTGTTCATTTTTCTTTTTGGTAACTGAAATGATGTTCGTTTTTCCTGTTGGCAATTGGTATGGTGTTCATTTTTCTTTTTGGTAACTGAAATGGTGTTCATTTTTCCTGTTGGCAATTGGTATGGTGTTCATTTTTCTTTTTGGTAACTGAAATGATGTTCATTTTTCCTATTGGCAGTTGGTATGGTGTTCATTTTTCTTTTTGGTAACTGAAATGGTGTTCATTTTTCTTTTTGGTAACTGAAATGGTGTTCATTTTTCCTGTTGGTAACTGAAATGATGTTCATTTTTCCTGTTGGTAATTGAAATGATGTTCATTTTTCTTTTTGGTAACTGAAATGGTGTTTATTTTTCTTTTTGGTAACTGAAATGGTGTTCATTTTTCCTGTTGGTAATTAAAATGATGGTCATTTTTCCTGTTGGTAATTGAAATGATGTTCATTTTTCCTGTTGGTAACTGAAATGATGTTCATTTTTCCTGTTGGTAATTGAAATGATGTTCATTTTTCCTGTTGGTAATTGAAATGATGTTCATTTTTCCTGTTGGTAACTGAAATGATGTTCATTTTTCCTGTTGGTAATTGAAATGATGTTCATTTTTCCTGTTGGTAATTGAAATGATGTTCATTTTTCCTGTTGGTAACTGAAATGATGTTCATTTTTCCTGTTGGTAATTGAAATGATGTTCATTTTTCCTGTTGGTAACTGAAATGATGTTCATTTTTCCTATTGGCAATTGGTATGGTGTTCATTTTTCTTTTTGGTAACTGAAATGATGTTCATTTTTCCTGTCAGTAAATGAAATAATTTACATTTTACCTGTTGCTTATTTAACTGATGTTAACACTTTCCCATGTAAGATATTTATTATGTGCTTGGATATATTCATGGAATTTTTCATACTTGTATATTCTTTCCGTTGATGAAGACATGATTTTATTTTTCTTCTTTTATTGATCTTCTGTTGTGTGAGGTCACTATGGTAATAGATGTAGCACTATGATTAAAAGTGTTCAGGCTGTCTGTTGGAGACATAGAGAAATGCAGTTTTTAAAAAAAATGTTGTAGGTTCTATTTGTGACTGTTGAATGTGTGTTATTTGCAACCAAAGCCAAAGTGATCTTGACACAGGACCATCAAGTAAGATGGGAGGGTGAAGCTTTGAGGCACAGTGTATTGTTTGAATTCTGGGAAGTGACCCAGAAAGTGGGCTTTGCCTGGTATGAGCTCTGCACACTAGCTGGAGCTGAAGTAGACGGTTCCTGGGAGAGCCATGAGAAAGTGTAAAGTGCTCACAGCTCCCCCGATTCTTGTGGGACTTTCGTTTTTGATTGCTTTTTTTTCTATTTTTCAGATGTGCTGCAGCTTATATTTTGCTGTGCACAGTTATGAATAGTTGGGGGGGGGGGGAGAGAGAAGAAAGAGTTCAGAAGAAGTGGAGAAAGAATTTAATTAGGCATTCTGGAACCGAGAACTGAACATATACACATACAGATTGAGGTGAAAAGTTACTTGATAGTAGCTGATGCAGCTCATTCATTGAATAGGTTTGGATAACATATATTTTCGTTTAATGATAATTTTTTATTTTTTAACTTGTCATTAATTGATTTTGGTAATGTAGTTTCTTCTTCACTTTCATTTGCCCAGAAAGTGGTGTTGGTTGCTTTGTGTGACAGTTTACAGGTAGGTGGTGATGCTTGCGCCTTTGAGCCAGACATATCAGACTTCAGTGTGGTTTATTATTAGGGCTGGGTTTGTCTTCCGATTCAGTTTTCGCATGCTCAGCCAGACTGTGGTCTGTCACCAGAGAGTGCCATTGGGAGATGGAGTAGGATCTTAGTCTGCTATGGTTCACCAGCCTTGACTCAAGCAGCTGTAGGTCTGTGATCACTACCTCATTCCATTTGAGTACTCCATTCACTTTTAAAACCCTCTCATGCCTTAGAGGCACATAGGGATATGGTGTTAGTGCCCATATTTTCCTTGACCTGTCAGCACACTAGAGGGTGATGTGGTCAGTATCACGCCTGGCCAGCTTTCTGTCTCCAGCTCCAGAAGAATTCGAGTACCCATTTCTACAGCTGGGTGACTGAGGCACCTCCGGCCGGGTTCAAACCCCCAACCGTCTCCATGAGAGACCAGTGCACTAACCACTTTGCCACTCAGGTGCCCAAGTACTCCATAGATTTGCATTTTTTAAATTTCATGGTTCATTAATAAATTATCTAAATGTCAGGTGATTGTTGTCCTCACCCTGTGTTTATCAGCTTAATATCTGGAAGTGATGATAGTGACATAAAATAAGTCACTATGAATAGTTTTCTATTATTCAGCCAAAAAATTTGAGCACAGAATTTGTTATATTTTGCTCTCTTGAATATCATCATTAGAGGTTACATCTTGGAGCAGATTACATGTGAAGATGTCATAGCCTTCATTCTGACAGTGTCAGGTTCTTCTGATCTCTGTGAATGACTGAAAATGTTGCATATAGTATGCTTGTAATATGGTTATAATATAGGTAAGATTACTTACACAGTGGAAGAAATATGTCATTTAGTTTTGTGAAGTTTTGGTTAAGCTTTAATCTTTATTATCAGCTGGTGATGTGTGCTGATAGTCCGGGAGACTTTTGTCCTTGTTTAATGTGATAAGAAGGGGAGGGGGTGGGGTGTGAGATGTTAGTGCTCTCATTATTTTAAAGCCATGGCTGCTTTTGAGGTGGATGTGCCAGCATCTGCCCGTTCTGCCTTTTGTTTTCTTGGGGGAAAACCAGGTACCTATTTTTTTTTTTTTTGAGGCTGGGTTGATCCCAGTGTGTATCGGTCTGAAGAAATTCAGAGTGTGAAGTCAAAGCGGGGACATAGCCATGACCGCTTCTCGTTGTTGCGTGTGTGTCATGATTTTTCCTAGACTGTGGCATTTGTAAGCTAACACACTCCGTCTTCAGCAGGCAGGGTAATCTCGTGTTATCGATAATGAGGACATTTACCTGAGCATATTTGTCTGAGTGCTTACCGGAGAAAAGATCCTGCTGCTTGCATGAAGATCACATGAATCACACACAGAATCCTAGAACATGGTGTAATCCACATCATTTTCACAGGGGAACTCTAGTCTGAGATGAAAATAAGCACAATTTTTCATGTACTCGGACAGAAAGCACAGATGCCATCAGCACTCTCCGCCATCTGAAGAGACATTTGGATTGGCAGGCAAGTGTAGTAACCATAGCACCATCATGACACCCCCCCCCCCCAAAAAAAAAAAAAAATGAAATGTTACTGGGCATAGAGACTGGAAAAGTAGCCAGGGCTGTTGCTAGTACTGGGGAGCTGCATCATTACTCTCAGGGCACGTCCATAAGTGTTCAGCTTTCAACACCAGGATGTCCTTCGGTGTTTTTAGAGATTATTTGGTGATTTTGTGTTGTTCGTTAAGTTAGTTGTAGTTTGAACCATTCCTGATGTTGATAACATTACTGTACAGAAATAACAAAAGTACATGTGTTGTACTGCACTGATTGATCTCTGAAACAAAAATTGTTGAAATTCTCCTCCACTGTAGTATTTGTGAGACCACTTGTAGCACTCTTCTGTGACAACTCTCATTGATGTTAAGTTTGTTACTTCCCTGTAACTACAAACTTCATTTCTTTGTAACTGACACTGTCATGGTAGTCTTGGAAAATGGGCATTGTGTGAGAAGAAATTAAAGTGGCATTGTTTCCAAGAAGCAGATGACATCATAGATGACACCTTGACACAAGCTCCATCAGCCTGTTATCAGAACAGCTATCAGTTGAGAGGTTAAGGTCTTGGCCATCTACGGTTTTATGGTTCTGATAATTGCTGTCATACAAGGTCCGACAATTAAGTAATGAGATTGATTTTATTATGGCAGAGACAAAAATGACTGATTTTATTATGGGCGAGACAAAAATGCCATCTATGAAGCGAAGCATGGAATCCAAAGAGTCCACTTTCATCTATGATCTGGTAACTTTTCATCGCTGCCTGATAAACGATTTTGTTGACCTAGTCAGAAGTGCATTGTTACATAATCAGCATGTAGTGAAAAGCTAACATTAAATTCTGTTTAAAACTCGGAAAAAGTGCCATTGAGACAGTTGAATTAATGCAGCAAGTTTATGGGGATAATTGTTTATCTCGTGCACAGATATTCGGGTGGTATTCACAATTCAAAAGTGATGTGGAAATTATTACAAATACAACTAGACATGGACACCCAATTTCTGTTCGTAATGAGGAACTGATTGTTGTTTGACTGTGAGGATGGTGGCAGATGAATTTGGTGTTAACTAAGAGACCATTCGTAAAATTTTAATGGAAGATTTGGGCAGGAAAAAAGTTGCTTGCCGGTTTGTACCACATTCGTTGTCTGATGACCAAAAACATCAGCGTGTTGAGTACACAAAAATAAACATTTCTTAAATTTGGTTGTTGCAGAGCATGAAACATAGATTTTCCTCTATGATCCCACAGCTAAATGCCAAAGTGCTCTGTGGAAGTCATCATCATCACCAAAAGGCAAAAAAATTCGTCTTCAAAAGTCGAAAGTGAAGACAGTGTTGGTGTGCTTCTATGACAACAAAGGAGTTATTCACAAAGAATTTATTCCAGAGGGACAGACTGTTACTGCCAAAGTTTATTTATGTATTTTGAAACGCCTATTGGAAAGGATTCTTCGAGTCTGACCTGAGTATTCAACACATGGCAGTTTTTTCCTTCTTCATGATAATGCACTGGCTCACCGGGCGGTAGTTGTACAGGAATTTTAGGCCTAAAAACAAGTGTGCGTTCTCAACCATCCACCCTATTCCCCAGATTTGTCTCCCTGCGATTATTTTCCATTTCCAAAATTAAAGTTACCATTGAAAGGACGCTTCTTTGACAATACTGATGACATCCAAAAGGCCATAACATCGAGTTTAAGGGCCATACCAACAGAAGAACTGCAGAGGTCATTTCAGTGTTTGTCAGATCATGCCACTCACTGTATCAGTGCACAAGGGGCTTACTTTGAATAAAGTACAGGTTATATCTTCAACTGTTATTTTCTTTGTAACTAGCCTCATTACTTAATTGTGGGACCTTGTATTTCTGGAGGAATCATCATTTATGTGTGGAGGGTATATTTGTGTAACACTTGGAAGCTCTGAGCTACTTGATAGCAGAGTTCAGCAAACTGTGTCTAGGATAGTGGGCAATGTGTTCATTTAGTCAATTTAATATTGGTTAATAATTCATTCATGTTTTATCAGTTTATGCAATAAATTAATATATTCACTGGGTGATGGAGTGTGTATTTACAGAATGTTCTGTCATTTATTTAAATAATTTCTGGTCGTAATGTTTTGATAGAGATTGCTGGTGATGAGTCAGTGGACAAAATGGCAAAACTTGAAACATTTGTCATTAAAAACTCAGAGATAATGTTTATGGTGTTTTCTTATATGACACTATGTTTAAAATGAAATTAATGTTCCTGGTATGCTTATATTATTTCAGCAATGGCTGAAACTCGATGGGAAGAACTTGCCATGATTTTAATTGAGCACGAAATTGCTTGAAACTTAGACTACACTGATCTTTTTCTAATTTTGAGAAAAGGAAAACAGAAGCTTCTTTTTTAAACTTTTTTTTTTTTTTTTGCTAGATATTTACTTGAAACAACAGAAGTAGAAATAACGTGAAGACGTGTGCTAAACACTAAAACATACACACACCATTGTTTGTGAAATTAAAGCTCATTTTTCTATATGTAACAAGCATTAGGATGACTCTAAGCAAAAAGCTGGAGAGGATGATTAATGCAGCAGAAATGTGGTTCTACAGAAAACTAGGTCGAATAACAGTGAGAATGAAAAGAACAAATGCACAAGTTTCAGAACAGCTCCAAGTGCAATGTGAACTTCTCAAAGAAATAAAGATGAAGAAAACAAAATACTTTGACCATATCAAAAGACATAACAGTATACTGAAGACCATGCTAGAAGGAAAAATGAAAGGAAAAAGAGCAATAGGAAGACAAAGATATAGATGGGACGGTAACATACGAGAATACACAGGACACAGCCTAGCTGAGTGCACCATCAAGGCGAAGGAACTGGAGATTCATTACCGCCAACCTTCATTCTTGAGAAGGCACATGATGATGATGATGATGATGATGCAAGTAGTATATCCACATTCATTTCTTTTAATTCTTTCTGATTTTGGAAAATGAATTATGGTCCTTATGATTTTTTCTTTAATTTGTAAATTGTTATTCATGCAATTTAAAATTACAGGTAAAAAATGATAACACTTACTTAACATAATGGTTTTAAAAATATCATTGTAAGTACTAATTTGAGAATTGGGTGCGGCAACAGGGTATGCTACTGCACGGGGAGGGAAGTTCCTAAATAGTTGCCTGCTTGTATCCCGTCAAAATAGCCAGAGAATGAATGAGAAATGTGCGGCTTTTCTTTTACTAAAATTATGTACAAGACATTACAGCTGTCTGTGACTGAACTTGTAAGCAAAATAGGCGAGAAATATCTGAAAGTGTTCTCTAAGTCAGTTCAGAGAAATTATCTTTCGTGATTTAATGATTTACTCTGCTTGTTTCGATTTTTAAAAAGTGTAAAAATTGATTAATTTTCTTCGCTGTAACATAGCTTTACACTTTGGGGGGTAAAGAAGTGATAGAAGAAGGTGGACTTTTCAAGCTTTAGCTACAGATGTTTGAAAATTGTTTCCTACCAGATCCAGATAAATCAGCCTTTGCAAAACCTTGTTGATCACGTGCCTGCTGTCTGATGGCACAATTTCACATGATGGCTTCAACGTGAAAATATTTCACATAATTTTAGTTCACATATCCTGTGTAAACAAAAAAAAAAGTGTGATCATAATGATGGTAAGGATATCTACAGTGACTAATTGTCGCAAACAGTTGTGAGAAATGAAAACATTTTTAGTGTCTTTTCAATCTGCTGTTTACTGTGGTTCAAGCTACCAGAGAATCGGGGGGAAAATGTTTTATTCCAAACTATCAATCCAAAGTCATTATTGTTGAAGCCGTCTTTTCCAAAGTTCAAATGGGTTACAATGAACAGATTATCTTTTGACATAAGATAACGTTTTATGCAGCTTTTTACGATGCTGTTTCTCAAATTGTATCTAATACACGAGTAATAGCACACAGACTTTCAAGACATGTTATCAATAATTACAGATTCAAAAATGAGTATGCAGGTTATGCTATGAGATGTTTTACAAGAAGTTGTAAAGCTCTCACAGCTGTGATACCCATCCCGCCTAACGCTGAATGCTGTAATAAGTATCACGAAGTATGAAGCTGCAGAAGGATGGGCTGTGAGCTGGTGCCCAGACACTAGAAACCACCCCAGCAACACGGTGATGTTTTTCTGTGGGTTGGTGGTCTGCCATCACCTGCTTTACCATCCCAGCCCCCGATATGCCGTGAGTTTCGGAAGGAATTTCGCATGACCCAAAGCTTTTCAAGTCAACCGGACTCTTTTTAACTCTGTGAGAACCTTAACTCACCGTGAAGTCTTAACACGCCTGTGGATTATGAACAAGTAAACAAGATTTCCCCAGAAAAATACAGTATGTACTATGTATACCGACTTTTTTATATTTAGTGCTTTTTGCATATGTTTTATGTTTGTGGTGGATTGAATATATCCACATATTTCAATTGCTAAAACATGTTCCAATCACAGAATTTATTTCAGAATTTGAACTTAGTGGCCTATAATGATAGTTCTTATACAAGTCAATTAGCAATAATCGTTAATAAATACAAATTATTATACTGTATAAAGTTTGATGCAAAATATATCAGCGCATTTCAGTGGGTTTAGTAACTAAACAAAAGACGGAGCCATTACTCTTGTAAGTTTGTAAACTTTGTTCATTTTGTGTTATCATAAAATGTCAAATTTCTTAGCTGTTTACATTTGTGTCTTTGTCACTTTAGGTTGATGTATTTGTCTTTTTTTTTTTTGAACACTCGCAAGTTTATGTCATATGACAGGGAAGAACTAGGAGGTAATAAAAAAGTAAAAAATATAAAATTCACAATAACATGACATTCAGATTTTTTTCAACATTTATATGTTTTCAATATCAGCAGCAGAACTGAACACACTTTATAAGCTCAGACCTCTGTTCTCAGTCAAAATGTTGCCATTGCCAACATATGTGAGTGAAGTAGAACTATGAAAAACTAAATCACGCAATGGTTATTTTAACCAAAAACTAAATCACACAATGGTTATTTTAACCAAAAGCTAAATCACGCAATGGTTACTTTAACCAAAAAATAAATCACGCAATGGTTATTTTAACCAAAAACTCAATCACACAATGGTTATTTTAACCAAAAGCTAAATCATGCAATGGTTATTTTGACCAAAAACTAAATCACGTAATGGTTAGTTTAACCAAAAACTAAAAAACTCTGGTTTCGGTTCTTATTATTAAAATATAGTACATATAGCCAATATTTGCTTTAATTTCTGCACTAAGTGAAAAATGAAGTTATATGATGAAAAATGTGAATGAGAATAATTTTATAATCCCGTAAGTTTTATTTCTCTTAACTCTTATGTTAATTAACATGAAAGGTTTCTCACTGTCACACACTGTCTTTTTTCACTTCTTATATTTTACTTGTAGCATGTACTCTCTCTCTCTCTCTCTCTCTATCAGCTTCTTATATTTTACTTGTAGCATGTACTCTCTCTCTCTCTCTCTATCAGCTTCTTATATTTTACTTGTAGCATGTACTCTCTCTCTCTCTCTCTCTCTCTATCAGCTTCTTATATTTTACTTGTAGCATGTACTCTGTCTGTGACTGAACTTGTAAGCAAATAGGCGAGAAATATCTGAAAGTGTTCTCTAAGTCAGTTCAGAGAAATATCTTTCGTGATTTAATGATTTACTCTGCTTGTTTCGATTTTTAAAAAGTGTAAAAATTGATAATTTTCTTCGCTGTAACATAGCTTTACACTTTGGGGGTAAAGAAGTGATAGAAAAGGTGGACTTTTCAAGCTTTAGCTACAGATGTTTGAAAATTGTTTCCTACCAGATCCAGATAAATCAGCCTTTGCAAAACCTTGTTGATCACGTGCCTGCTGTCTGATGGCACAATTTCACATGATGGCTTCAACGTGAAATATTTCACATAATTTTAGTTCACATATCCTGTGTAAACAAAAAAAAAAGTGTGATCATAATGATGGTAAGGATATCTACAGTGACTAATTGTCGCAAACAGTTGTGAGAAATGAAAACATTTTTAGTGTCTTTTCAATCTGCTGTTTACTGTGGTTCAAGCTACCAGAGAATCGGGGGGAAATGTTTTATTCCAAACTATCAATCCAAAGTCATTATTGTTGAAGCCGTCTTTTCCAAAGTTCAAATGGGTTACAATGAACAGATTATCTTTTGACATAAGATAACGTTTTATGCAGCTTTTTACGATGCTGTTTCTCAAATTGTATCTAATACACGAGTAATAGCACACAGACTTTCAAGACATGTTATCATAATTACAGATTCAAAATGAGTATGCAGGTTATGCTATGAGATGTTTTACAAGAAGTTTGTAAAGCTCTCACAGCTGTGATACCCATCCCGCCTAACGCTGAATGCTGTAATAAGTACACGAAGTATGAAGCTGCAGAAGGATGGGCTGTGAGCTGGTGCCCAGACACTAGAAACCACCCCAGCAACACGGTGATGTTTTTCTGTGGGTTGGTGGTCTGCCATCACCTGCTTTACCATCCCAGCCCCCGATATGCCGTGAGTTTCGGAAGGAATTTCGCATGACCCAAAGCTTTTCAAGTCAACCGGACTCTTTTAACTCTGTGAGAACCTTAACTCACGTGAAGTCTTAACACGCCTGTGGATTATGAACAAGTAAACAAGATTTCCCCAGAAAAACAGTATGTACTATGTATAACCGACTTTTTTATATTTAGTGCTTTTTGCATATGTTTTATGTTTGTGGTGGATTGAATATATCCACATATTTCAATTGCTAAAACATGTTCCAATCACAGAATTTATTTCAGAATTTGAACTTAGTGGCCTATAATGATAGTTCTTATACAGTCAATTAGCAATAATCGTTAATAAATACAAATTATTATACTGTATAAAGTTTGATGCAAAATATATCAGCGCATTTCAGTGGGTTTAGTAACTAAACAAAAGACGGAGCCATTACTCTTGTAAGTTTGTAAACTTTGTTCATTTTGTGTTTCATAAAATGTCAAATTTCTTAGCTGTTTACATTTGTGTCTTTGTCACTTTAGGTTGATGTATTGTCTTTTTTTTTTTTGAACACTCGCAAGTTTATGTCATATGACAGGGAAGAACTAGGAGGTAATAAAAAAGTAAAAAATATAAAATTCACAATAACATGACATTCAGATTTTTTTCAACATTATATGTTTTCATATCAGCAGCAGAACTGAACACACTTTATAAGCTCGACCTCTGTTCTCAGTCAAAATGTTGCCATTGCCAACATATGTGAGTGAAGTAGAACTATGAAAAACTAAATCACCAATGGTTATTTTAACCAAAAACTAAATCACACAATGGTTATTTTAACCAAAAGCTAAATCACGCATGGTTACTTTAACCAAAAAATAAATCACGCAATGGTTATTTTAACCAAAAACTCACACACAATGGTTATTTTAACCAAAAGCTAAATCATGCAATGGTTATTTTGACCAAAAACTAAATCACGTAATGGTTAGTTTAACCAAAAACTAAAAAACTCTGGTTTCGGTTCTTATTATTAAAATATAGTACATATAGCCAATATTTGCTTTAATTTCTGCACTAAGTGAAAAATGAAGTTATATGATGAAAAATGTGAATGAGAATAATTTTATAATCCCGTAAGTTTTATTTCTCTTACTCTTATGTTAATTAACATGAAAGGTTTCTCACTGTCACACACTGTCTTTTTTCACTTCTTATATTTTTTACTTGTAGCATGTACTCTCTCTCTCTCTCTCTCTCTATCAGCTTCTTATATTTTACTTGTAGCATGTACTCTCTCTCTCCCTCTATATCAGCTTCTTATATTTTACTTGTAGCATGTACTCTCTCTCTCTCTCTTTCTCTCTCTCTATCAGTTTCTTATATTGTAGAAATAACGTGAAGACGTGTGCTAAACACTAAAACATACACACACCATGTTTGTGAAATTAAAGCTCATTTTCTATATGTAACAAGCATTAGGATGACTCTAAGCAAAAAGCTGGAGAGGATGATTAATGCAGCAGAAATGTGGTTCTACAGAAAACTAGGTCGATAACAGTGAGAATGAAAAGAACAAATGCACAAGTTTCAGAACAGCTCCAAGTGCAATGTGAACTTCTCAAAGAAATAAAGATGAAGAAAACAAAATACTTTGACCATATCAAAAGACATAACAGTATACTGAAGACCATGCTAGAAGGAAAAATGAAAGGAAAAAAGAGCAATAGGAAGACAAAGATATAGATGGGACGGTAACATACGAGAATACACAGGACACAGCCTAGCTGAGTGCACCATCAAGGCGAAGGAACTGGAGATTCATTACCGCCAACCTTCATTCTTGAGAAGGCACATGATGATGATGATGATGATGATGATGCAAGTAGTAATCCACATCATTCTTTTAATTCTTCTGATTTTGGAAAATGAATTATGGTCCTTATGATTTTTTCTTAATTTGTAAATTGATTCATGCAATTTAAAATTACAGGTAAAAAAAATGATAACACTACTTAACATAATGGTTTTAAAAATATCATTGTAAGTATAATTTGAGAATTGGGTGCGGCAACAGGGTATGCTACTGCACGGGGAGGGAAGTTCCTAAAATAGTGCCTGCTTGTATCCCGTCAAATAGCCAGAGAATGAATGATGAGAATGTGCGGCTTTTCTTTTACTAAAATTATGTACAAGACATTACAGCTGTCTGTGACTGAACTTGTAAGCAAAATAGGCGAGAGAAATATCTGAAAGTGTTCTCTAAGTCAGTTCAGAGAAATTATCTTTCGTGATTTAATGATTACTCTGCTTGTTTCGATTTTTAAAAAGTGTAAAAATTGATTAATTTTCTTCGCTGTAACATAGCTTACACTTTTGGGGGGTAAAGAAGTGATAGAAGAAGGTGGACTTTTCAAGCTTTAGCTACAGATGTTTGAAAATTGTTTCCTACCAGATCCAGATAAATCAGCCTTTGCAAAACCTTGTTGATCACGTGCCTGCTGTCTGATGGCACACAATTTCACATGATGGCTTCAACGTGAAATATTTCACAAATTTTAGTTCACAATCCTGTGTAAACAAAAAAAAGGTGATCATAATGATGGTAAGGATATCTACAGTGACTAATTGTCGCAAACAGTTGTGAGAAATGAAAACATTTTAGTGTCTTTTCAATCTGCTGTTACTGGGTTCAAGCTACCAGAGAATCGGGGGGAAAATGTTTTATTCCAAACTATCAATCCAAAGTCATTATTGTTGAAGCCGTCTTTTCCAAAGTTCAAATGGGTTACAATGAACAGATTATCTTTGACATAAGATAACGTTTTATGCAGCTTTTTACGATGCGTTTCTCAAATTGTATCTAATACACGAGTAATAGCACACAGACTTTCAAGACATGTTATCAATAATTACAGATTCAAAAATGAGTATGCAGGTTATGCTATGAGATGTTTTACAAGAAGTTGTAAAGCTCTCACAGCTGTGAACCCATCCCGCCTAAGCTGAATGCTGTAATAAGTATCACGAAGTATGAAGCTGCAGAAGGATGGGCTGTGAGCTGGTGCCCAGACACTAGAAACCACCCCAGCAACACGGTGATGTTTTCTGTGGGTTGGTGGTCTGCATCACCTGCTTTACCATCCCAGCCCCCGATATCCGTGAGTTTCGGAAGGAATTTCGCATGACCCAAAGCTTTTCAAGTCAACCGGACTCTTTTTAACTCTGTGAGAACCTTAACTCACCGTGAAGTCTTAACACGCCTGTGGATTATGAACAAGTAAACAAGATTTCCCCAGAAAAATACAGTATGTACTATGTATACCGACTTTTTATATTTAGTGCTTTTTGCATATGTTTTATGTTTGTGGTGGATTGATTATCCACATATTCAATTGCTAAAACATGTTCCAATCACAGAATTTATTTCAGAATTTGAACTAGTGGCCTATAATGATAGTCTTATACAAGTCAATTAGCAATAATCGTTATAAATACAAATTATTATACTGTATAAAGTTTGATGCAAAATATATCAGCGCATTTCAGTGGGTTTAGAACTAAAAAAGACGGAGCCATTACTCTTGTAAGTTTGAAACTTTGTTCATTTTGTGTTATCATAAAATGTCAAATTTCTTAGCTGTTTACATTTGTGTCTTTGTCACTTTAGGTTGATGTATTTGTCTTTTTTTTTTGAACACTCGCAAGTTATGTCATATGACAGGGAAGAACTAGGAGGTAATAAAAAAGTAAAAAATATAAATTCACAATAACATGACATTCAGATTTTTTTCAACATTTATATGTTTTCAATATCAGCAGCAAGAACTGAACACACTTTAAGCTCAGACCTCTTCTCAGTCAAATGTGCCATTGCCAACATATGGAGTGAAGTAGAACTATGAAAAACTAAATCACGCAATGGTATTTTAACCAAAAACTAAATCACACATGGTTATTTTAACCAAAAGCTAAATCACGCAATGGTTACTTTAACCAAAAATAAATCACGCAATGGTTATTTTAACCAAAACTCAATCACACAATGGTTATTTTAACCAAAAGCTAAATCATGCAATGGTTATTTTGACCAAAAACTAAATCACGTATGGTTTTAGTTTAACCAAAAACTAAAAAACTCTGGTTTCGGTTCTTATTATTAAAATATAGTACATATAGCCAATATTTGCTTTAATTTCTGCACTAAGTGAAAAATGAAGTTATATGATGAAAAATGTGAATGAGAATAATTTTATAATCCCGTAAGTTTTTTTTCTTAACTCTTATGTTAATTAACATGAAAGGTTTCTCACGTCACACACTGTCTTTTTTCACTTCTTATTATTTACTTGTAGCATGTACTCTCTCTCTCTTCTCTCTCTATCAGCTTCTTATATTTTACTTGTAGCATGTACTCTCTCTCTCCCTATCAGCTTCTTATATTTTACTTGTAGCATGTACTCTCTCTCTCTCTCTCTCTCTCTCTCTATCAGCTTCTTATATTTTACTTGTAGCATGTACTCTCTCTCTCTCAGCTTCTTATATTTTACTTGTAGCATGTACTCTCTCTCTGTCAGCTTGTTATATTTTACTTGTACCATGTACTCTCTCTCTCTCTCTTTCTATCAGCTTCTTATATTTTACTTGTACAGTTTACTCTCTCTCTCTCTTATCAATTTATTATATTTTACTTTTACTGTGTACTCCCTTTCTCTATCTCTCTCTCTTATCAACTTGTACCGTGTACTCTCTCTCTCTCTTATCAACTTCTTATATTTTACTTGTACCATGTACTCTCTCTCTCTCTTATCAACTTCTTATATTTTACTTGTACGGTGTACTCTCTCTCTCTCTTATCAACTTCTTATATTTTACTTGTACCATGTACTCTCTCTCTCTCTTATCAATTTCTTATATTTTACTTGTACCGTGTACTCTCTCTCTCTCTTATCAACTTCTTATATTTTACTTGTACCATGTACTCTCTCTCTCTCTTATCAACTTCTTATATTTTACTTGTACCGTGTACTCTCTCTCTCTCTTATCAACTTCTTATATTTTACTTGTACCATGTACTCTCTATCTCTCTTATCAACTTCTTATATTTTACTTGTACTGTGTACTCTATCTCTCTTATCAACTTCTTATATTTTACTTGTACTGTGTACTCTCTCGCTCTTATCAACTTCTTATATTTTACTTGTACCATGTACTCTCTCTCTATCAACTTCTTATATTTTACTTGTACCATGTACTCTCTCTCTATCAACTTCTTATATTTTACTTGTACCATGTACTCTCTCTCTTATCAACTTCTTATATTTTAACTTGTACCATGTACTCTCTCTCTCTCTCTCTCTCTTATCAACTTCTTATATTTTACTTGTACCGTGTGCTCTCTCTCTCTTATCAACTTCTTATATTTTACTTGTATCGTGTACTCTCTCTCTCTCTCTTATCAACTTCTTATATTTTACTTGTATCGTGTACTCTCTCTCTCTCTCTCTCTTATCAACTTCTTATATTTTACTTGTATCGTGTACTCTCTCTCTCTTATCAATTCTTAATTTTATTGTATCGTGTACTCTCTCCTCTCTCTCTTATCAACTTCTTATATTTTACTTGTATCGTGTACTCTCTCTCTCAATCAACTTCTTATATTTTACTTGTATCGTGTACTCTCTCTCTTCTCTCTCTCATCAACTTCTTATATTTTACTTGTACCGTGTACTCTCTCTCTTATCAACTTCTTATATTTTACTTATACCATGTACTCTCTCTCTCTGATCAGCTTCTTATATTTTACTTGTATCGTGTACTCTCTCTCTCTTTCTTATCAACTTCTTATATTTTACTTGTATCGTGTACTCTCTCTCTCTCTTATCAACTTCTTATATTTTACTTGTATCGTGTACTCTCTCTCTCTTATCAACTTCTTATATTTTACTTGTATCGTGTACTCTTTCTCTCTCTTATCAACTTCTTATATTTTACTTGTATCGTGTACTCTTTCTCTCTCTTATCAACTTCTTATATTTTACTTGTATCGTGTACTCTCTCTTATCAACTAAGACAACCGGATGACAAGTTAAAGTCGGAAGATCTAAAGAAAATTTATAAAAACTGCAAAAGCAAAGTTTCACCTCAACGAGTCGCAATAATCTTTGAAATATTTCTTTTGCCAGTGTTTCCAACAACCAGCTATTTTACACATCATCTTTATTATGCTGATGATGCTAACGATGACAATACTGATAATAATAAATTTCTAGTTTATCGTATGACTTTTTCCTATTAATGTATACACTGGTGTTAATGCTGTTTAAAATAGTGGCCGGACATGTTATATACTTAATATAACCGGTTTAAAAATAATTAAATGTTGATGTGAGAAGCGGGTGATACAGCCAGGTATATAACTCGGCAGACTCTTTACAAACTACGAGTCCGAAGGGGCCAATTCTGGGCAATAAAGAGGATGTTCAAGAAACTAGAAGCCGCATTCATGAATGGCAGCCATTGCCACCGCCGACTTGTGAACTGGAGCATTGTCTTGCTGAAAGATGACTCCTCTCGTCAATTTCCATCGACGATTTTCCTTCAGTTTGACCCGCAGTTGCTTCACAAGATTAAGCGTATTAGGCCCTAGTGACCATTCTGCCCTTTTGAAGATGTCTACCAATAACACACCTTCTGAATCGCAAAAGATGGAAGCCATCACTTTGCCTGCAGACAGAACCACCCTTGCTTTCTTTGAAGGTGGGGATCCATGATGTTTCCATTACTGTTCTTTGGTTTCTGGTTGAAAATGATGAACCCAAGTCTCATCCATAGTCACAAATTGCGGAAGAAACTTTTCAGGATCTGCTGAAAAATGGCCAAGATTGTCTCTTGACATGTTGAGACGCTGTCGTTTGTGATCAGCTCCAAGAAGTTTCGGGACCCATCGAGCAGAGACCTTTGTCATTTGAAGATCATTGTGAATAATGGCATGAACACGTTCCTGAGAGATGCCCAACTCAGTAGCAATGTACCGCTCAGTTAGTCGTCGATCCTCCATTATCATGTCATTGATCTGCCTGTGGTTTCATCGATGGTTACCGTTCTTGGTCTTCCTGGACGGGGATCATCTTCCAGACTCTCCCTTCCATTATTTGAATTGAGCTGCCCATTTCTTCACTGTGCTGTAAGAAAGGACGCTCTCTCCCCTAGAGTCTCTACCATATCCTCATGGATCTCCTCCTATGATAAGCTCTTAATGCAGAGGTAGCGAATGATTGCTCGATGAGAAATTTTATCAATTTCTGCCACCCCTTACCACTTCAGTAGCCTTAAAAAAAATTGGTTGTAGTTAATTTCTTGAAACTTGGTATTTAATCTTATATTAACCTGATCTACAAATGCACCTACTATCATCTGTGTGTCTCAACTATTTGTACCTTATGCCGAGAACTTATCAGTCACCCACCTTACTCATTCAGTAATTTTCTGTGAATCGAAACTCCGTCATAAATGGTAATTTTTCTATGGACCCAGTTCCTCCACAAACGACAATTTTCTATGGACCCAGTTCCTCCACAAACGACAATTTTCTATGGAGTCCAGCCCCATAAAAACTGATTTTGTTTCCTACAGCACGGTTCCGACCATACAGCCTAACTACGCTTCAGATGGCTAACCGTAGCTGGCCAAACCCTTCCCCCTTTTCTCACTCCTCGTTTTTCCTAGAGACTGGGCTAGATCTTGCAGAGAAGTCTATCATTGCAGCTTCACTGTCGCGCATTCTTAGTGTAGCCACGTGCTGAGAAGTGCGACATAGCAACATAATTATCACCATTGCCTCTCCCTATCGTTATAATTAGAAGATCAAAGAGTTCGGTGCCACATTTTTCAGAACATGAACCAACCAAAATCAAACGCACGTGTCTCGCTCGATTCTCTCTCTTGATCGGTTATACCACCACCACCAGCAGCAACAACAACAACAACAGCAACAACAAAGTTCATACTCTCACTGAAGTCCGAACACACTCGCATACAAACACTAGCTGAGATTACACCGCGGCCAATAAACCAAACCAGACATGCTGGCGATCCTGATTGGATGCGCAAGGAAAGTGCTAATTTTAGAAGCCAATCAATGATGTAACATGTCGCCAACTGTGAACTGGAAGCGTATCATTTATATAAACTGGGGAAGGGGGTGGGGTGGATGGGTGGGGGGCACTGAGGATGGTTCGTTGGAATGAGGATTAAATTAACTTTCTCTCTTCTACCACCCGTGGAAAATGGAAGAAGCAAAACTGTGATTATTTCTCTGGTAACGAAGTAGTTACTATGGATGACGGCTACACAAAATGCTGGTTTGGATTTTGTTTGGGTGGGGGTGAGGGTTGGGCCCCCGGGGGGGGGGGGGGGGGGAGGACAGTTAAGCAGAGGGCATAACTCACGTGATACTAGTGACCAGGCCGTGTGAGTGTCACTCTCTTGAACAGCGGCTTATGAACTCACACTTTCCGGCCGGTGTCATTGTGACACTTTAAACTTCCGCAGTTAACACCAGTTAGCGTCTAAATGGCGTCTTACCACCCCCCCCCCCACCCCCCACCCCACCGGCAAGTTGGTTATATCTTATTTTGCTGAACTTCACACTTAAATATGACTGGATTGTTTGATTGTTTATTTGTTTTGGTGCTGCTGCACAACTGGAAACAGTTGCACCACATAAACTTATGACCGTAAAAAAGCATTCTACGGATGTTTAGTCTGCCGACTTCTTTGAACAATGATGAGATTTATTTCAAGGTTTAAAAAAAAAGTCGTGGATGTGTGAAGTAATGTGCATTTAAATATTTTAACACTTTCGAAGACTGGGCTAGCACCAAATCGATCTCAGAGGGGAAAAACGAATAGACGCGTAGTCTGTAACTATTATCGCTGCTGGAGCTGAGTCATCATCATCATCATGTGCCGTGCCGACTGGCGTTGGCTATTATGCTTCTCCAGAGTACGCGATCCTTCATGCAGGCCATCAGCTCAGTTGGTGATCTCCTCTCACACCATCCCGTCAGACTGTCCAGTATCATTTCTCTTGGTCTTCCTCTTGATCTTCTTCCTTCTATTTTTCCTGTTGTTATAATATTTTCAATGCCCCCTCTTCTCATTGCATGTCCTATGAAAGTACATTGTCTCTCTCTTATCTTTTTGACAAGGTTTTTTTGTCTCTCCAGCTCTTCTATCCATTCTTCATTAGTTATTTTTGCTGTCCAGGGGATTCGCAACATTCTTCTAATAAACCACATTTCTGCTGCTTCCAATGATTTTTGTGCAGACTTGCCTATTGTCCATGATTCACTTCATATAACAAGATAGGTTCAATATAGCATTTTAGGACTCGTTTTCTAACATTCATTGATAAGGATGTGTTGGTCAATATGTTTCTCATTCTCTGAAATGCAGTCTTTGCTTGGCCTATTCTGTTCCTAATTTCTGTTCTGCATTTCCCATCTGAAGTTATTACTGCTCCAAGGTATTGAATTTCTGCACCTGCTTTAGAACAGTTCCGTTTAATTTAATACTGCATGCTGGTGGATTCTGTTTCTTAGATATAACCATAGTCTCTGTCTTTTTGATGTTCAAAGTAAGGCCTTTCTGTTCACTTTCTTTGGCGACTTTATCCAAGAGATTTTGCAGGTCTTGTTGGTTCTCAGCTATCAGTACTGTGTCGTCAGCATACCGAAGGTTGTTAATATTGTATCCTCCAATTTTTATGCCTGGTTCTGTGATGATTGTTCTTAGAATATTCTCGCTATACAGAGAAAAAAGGTCTGGAGATAGTACACATCCTTGTCACACCCCTTGTTTTATAGGTTGATATTTTCCAATTCTATTTTCAACTCGAACTGCTGCTTCTTGCTGCCAGTATAGATGTTTTACAATCCTCAGGTCTTTGCCGTCTATATTGATGTCTTCAAGCATTTTAATAATTTCATTATGTTTCACCTTGTCAAATACCTTGGTGTAATCAATGAAGCATAAGTAGAGATCTTTCTGTACTTCTAAAGCTCTTTCTGTTAGTGTTCGTAAAGCATAAATGGCATTGTGTGTTCCCTTTCCTTCAACAAATCCAAACTGTTCATCTGCTATTTCCTTTTATCTTTTTCCTTGTTCTTCTCATAAATTCTCAGAAGTAGCTTCGTTATGTGACATGAGAGGCTGATAGTCCGGTGGTCGTCACATTCCTTTGCACCTGGTTCTTTGGTAGTGCTATAAACGTGGATTTAATCAGGTCACTGGGAATATAACCACTGTTGTAAATGTCATTCAGTAACTTGGTTATTATTTTTATTCCTGTCTCCTCTAGTGCCTCTATTTCTTCTATTGTTATATTATCAGGCCCAGTCGCTTTTCCTTTCTTCATGTGTTTGATGGCATCTATGATTTCATCTTCAAGTATTGGTGGTCCTCACAGTTTTCAGTATCTGGTGTTAATTCTGGTCTTTCTCCTCCATATAGCTCACCGATATACTCTGTCCACCTGTCCACAATGTCTTCTTTTCCCATTAACATTTTACCTTCTTTCGATTTCAGGCATCCTGTGGTATATTTTGTTTTCCTGCCTGTGAGTTCATTAATTCGTTTGTGCATGTTTTTGCTGTCTTTAATATGAGAGTCCTCTATCTGTCTGCACTCATTTAACCACACTTCTTTTGCTTCTCTGCATTTGTGTCTTATTTCTTTATTTATCTTGTTATATTTTTTCTCGTTATTTTTACTCCTCCTCCTCTTGTCCATCAGTCCTAAGATGTCGTCTGTCATCCATTTATTTTTAGGGGCTTCTTTTTTTGGTGGTATTATCTCCTTAACAGTTTGGTGGATAGAATCTCTTAACATTGCCCATTGTTCATCTATACTATTTATCTTTGCTATTGCATTGTATCTATTTGTTATAATAACTTTGTATTGTTCTCTCAGTTCTTGGTCATTTTTAAGAAGTTCTGTATTCAGTTTGATGTTTCTCACTTTTCTGTCTGCTTTCTTTAGTTTTATTCTAACTTTTCCACAGAGTGGATCATGGTCACTATTGCAGTCAGCTCCTGGCATGGTTTTTGTTGTCAGTTATGCATTGCGGAATCGTTTGTTGATTAATACGTAGTCTATCTGGTTAAAAGTCTTTTTGTCTGGACTGCACCACGTTGCCAGTCTTCGAGGATGTTGTTTAAACCAGGTGTTTCCTACAACCATGCTGTGTATTCTTGCCCATTCAATTAATTTATAACCTCTGTCATTCCTCTCCCCCAGTCCATAGTCACCAACGATGTCTGAAGTTCTTCCTTTACCAACTTTGGCATTAAAATCTCCCATGACTATGGTAACTTCATGTGACTTTGTGTGTTTTAGTGCTGTCTCTATGTCATTATAAATTAGCTGTAAATCTTCTTCAGAGCTTTCAGATGTTGGAGCGTACACTTGTATAATATTTATGTTTATTGGTTGTCCTTTCAGTTGGGCTAGCAGGACTCGGTCCGAGATGTTCAAATATCCTACAATTGTCCTTGCCGTTTGTTCATCAAATATAATTCCTACTCCTCGTTCATGTTTCTCACTTCCTGAATACATTATTGTATATTTATCTGAGTTTATCTTCCCCGCACCTGTCCATCTAACTTCACTCATTCCTAATATGTTGATCTTCATCCTTTCCATTTCCATCTTTACATTTTCTAATTTTCCAGCCTGGAATAAAGTTCTAACATTCCATGTTGCTATTTTGAACTTGTTAGTTTTGCCACCAGTAGCTTGATGACGATCTGGCCTCACCTGTGGTTCGTGAGCTGCCCTACCGGACGAGGCTGTTCCAGAGGAACATCCATTAACGTCGTTCATGATGAATCGATTATTCTGTTTAAGCATAATTACTCTTGGGAATTACAACAGTGGTTTCCCGTTGCCTTCTGTCGGTTTGTGTACGGACTCTCCGCTAGCCTTTGGACTCCCTGTCCTACCCGCAAGGCAGCGGGAGCGAGAGGTTTTAAGGCGCCTCTGACCCGCCTGGTATTCCCTTCACTGAGCAACTGAGGCACTTTATAGGAGTAGTAGAGCCACCTACTACCCCACCTCGCTCTCTGAGTCTACCGCCAGTTGGTCCGCGCCTGCTTATTTGGATAACTCCTTATTCACAGGGATCCTCCATATCTGGAGGACTTTCACCATCCGCCACCTGTGACGCGCTGGGTTGGGGATGGTCGCCCCAGTTTACCCAGTGGAGCTGAGTACAGTTAACTTTTTATATACGCTCACACAATCAGTTTGTGTAGATATTGTTTTGTATGTATAATGTTGTTATATTCAAATAAGGGCTTTGTGTTTATATAAGTTGTGTAAGTTGATCATGTCGTTAAAAGTTGGAATTACATTTACATCATTTTTACAGTTGAAATTTTTTTTTTTTTTTAAGACAACGAAAACAACAGGCCGTGACCCGGTGGTACTGCAAACCGGGTCCACCCGTAACGGGATGTGGACCATGCCCCCGGCATTCAATGTACAGGGCAGGCCTCGGGCATCTCGTTTAGTTAAAAAAATAACGACGCTTTTGTTAACCAAAGGGCATGTTGATCAGGGTACAGTTGAAATGTATTGTTTACATGTGTGGTGGGGGATGTTAAGCAGAAGTTTCAAACTACAGTTTGGTAATATAAGAGAGCATCGTTTGTTTTCTTTTGTACGGATCAATAATTTAGGACAGATGAGACAGGTTCTAATGTTGTTACCCGTCAACTGGGATATCACTGTACATGACAGGTTCTAATGTTGTTACCCGTCAACTGGGACATCACTGCACATGACAGGTTCTGCTGGTTATTCCCCTTAGACCGGGACATCACTGTACATGACAGATTCTGCTGGTTATTCCCCTTAGACCGGGACATCACTGTACATGACAGGTTCTGCTGGTTATTCCCCTTAGACCGGGACATCACTGTACATGACAGGCTCTGCTGGTTATTCCCCTTAGACCGGGACATCACTGTACATGACAGGTCCAGACAAGAAAGTGTTTGGGCTTGTAGCACTGGCAACAAGAAAGTCTTTTTTCTGCAACTGCTGAATGTCCACTGTCTCCGACTTTCTGCATTCTCACCGATCTCGTTTGATTAGTGTCACCTGAGTAGCGAGGTGGTTCGCACACATGCCTCTCATGCAGAAGGTAAGTGCCTTTACTTCGTACGCCAGGGAAGATCCGGCCAGGAGATGTGTTAGAAATGGCTGCTGACTGGGACGAGTAGACCAAGATGGTCGCAACACTCTCAGGCGTGCCGACATGTCAAGGAAGAAAAAAAACGTGAGCACTGAAAGCAGTTAACCTGTAAGTAGTGTTGGTTTGACGTTACTCCAAAGACCTGCAGCCTGCAGCTGTAAAGGGAGGGGGGGGGTTTGGGGGCAATCTTGAAGGGCCACCCTGTGAGACCCTCCAGCGAAACATTATTCAAGTCACAAACAGACTGAATTTAGTGTTAAATATAGACAAACCGAATTTAGTGCTAAACATTTAACGAATGAAAATTCTCCGTATTAAGACAAATGTTGGCAGAGAAGGGTGGGGGAGGAGGAGGAGGAGGAGGAGGAGGAGAGAGAGAGAGAGAGAAAGAGGGTTGGGGGGGGAGTAGTGCGCAAATTATTTAACCTGTTCATACTTGTATGCCTCTATAGTCATATCATAAAAGTTAGACCCACTAAGCTTCCGATACAGTTACATGTTTAGTTTGTTATATTTATACATTTTGTATATTATTTACGTACTTATACACTTTTTATATGTTTAGTTTCATGTACTTATACACTTTTTATATGTTTAGGTTCATATACTTATACATTTTTATATGTTTAGTTTCATGTACTTATACACTTTTTATATGTTTAGGTTCATATACTTATACACTTTTTATATGTTTAGTTTCATGTACTTATACACTTTTTATATGTTTAGTTTCATGTACTTATACATTTTTATATGTTTAGTTTCATTTACTTATACATTTTTATATGTTTAGTTTTATGCACTTATACTTGTACACTAACTATTCACTTGTTACTAAAGGATGGCGAGGTCAGCATCCCATCTGGCCCCTTTACTTCTCCCATCTTCAAGGGTAACTAGTCACACATTTCTACACGCTGACTCACATCTCCACACGCTGACCCATCTCTACATGCTGACCCACATCTACACGCTGACCCATCTCTACATGCTGACCCACATCTACACGCTGACCCATCTCTACACGCTGACCCACATCTACACGCTGACCCATCTCTACACGCTGACCCATCTCTACACGCTGGGTGACTTGGGTGCCCTCCAGCCTGACTAAGGGCTGGTCTTGGCGTGAGAGACTAGTGTACCAACCACTTAACTACTACGGTGGCCCACGGCCTGTAAAGGTACCCGAAAACGTTTAGTTATAGGTATCCACTCGTCTTAGAAAACGTCTAGTTATAGGTAAGCACTCGTACTGGAAAACGTTTAGTTATAGGTATCCACTCGTCTTAGAAAACGTCTAGTTATAGGTAAACACTCGTACTGGAAAACGTCTAGTTATAGGTATCCACTCGTCCCAGAAATGAATGTGTATTTTTTGCGTGATGTGAGAAGGGTATTCTCTTTTAAGATCTGAAAAATGCCGATCGTTATATATGCAAACAGCTTTTATACATTTGAGTGTACATAAAAAGGTAAAGGTAACCCTGTCATGCCTTAGAGGCACATAGGGATATGGTGTTAGTGACCATATTTTCCTTCAACTGTCAGCACATTAGATGGTGATATGGTCAGTATCACGCCTGGCTGCCTTTCCTTCCCTAACTCCAGAAGAAGTCGGGTACCCATTTCTACAGCTGGGTGACTGGGGTGCCTCCGGCCGGATTCGAACCCCCGACCTTCGCCATGAGACCAGTGCACTAACCACTTCGCCGGTCAGACACCCAGTGTACATAAATACTTAGAGGTAAAATCCCTGTTTCCATGCCATTAAGGCATATTGGAGATAAGGTGTTAGGCCTGTATTGTCAAGACTTTCAGCGCATGAAAGTGTGATGTGGTCAGTACCATGCTCGGCTGCATTTACATCCCCAGATTTCTCTGGTACCAATTTTTAGAGGCTGGATGGACCCCATGGACTTTTTTTGGTGCGGTGGCACCAGAAAAAAAAAATCCACACCCCCTGGGTCTTGACCCCGGTACAACCAGATTAGAAGATCGAGCGGTACAGAGGTACTTGCTGTAACTTGAGAACCGCTGCTTAATTTTCATACTCGTATATACTTTTTTTTTTCCACCGCTAAATGTATTGTTAGAATTTTTGTTTTTGATTTCATATTTGATGCTGAGGATTTGCTCATTTTATTGTTGATTTGCCTCCAGTGGAAAAACAGCAGTTCACGAAGAATGTTTTGTCTGTGTGTGTGTGTGTGTGTGTGTGAGAGAGAGAGAGAGAGAGAGAGAGAGAGAGAGAGAGAGAGAGAGAGAGAGAGAGATCAGAAATAAACAGAAAACAGGACGGGAGCAGCTATTGTAACAATATCGATCGTTGGCGTTTCCATTATTGGAAATATTACAGTCCACACACCCCTCCCCCCAAACCACCACCGCCCCCCAAACCACCACCGCCCAACCCCCTCAACCACCATCGCCCCCCCCCCCCCCCCCCCCACACCTCCAACGAAATATCCCGAATCTGGAACGCGCACCCTATAATTACGCCGTGTTCGGAGACTGAGTTAAAAATAGATTCGTGATGATCGCGCATGCGCGCGCGACGAATTAATTCCTCCCCCCCCCCCTCCCTTCCACATTGAACAATGCCCTGTTACAGCTTCTTTTGCCAACTTTAACGAACATGGTGCCCGCGTGACGGGTGTCTAGATGTAAAAAAAAATAATAATAATAAAAAATTGCATTTTCAAAACATTTCGTTCAAAATCCATACGGTTTGTGACAGTATTACATTCTGAAGGTCAAGTGCAAAAGCCCATTCACCAAGTGAGGCGGACCTGCCATTGTAGTGAACAGATTTCGGAATTAATTTCCATGCTCTACCAGACGGGACATTTCGGTAAAAAGAAACTGGAAAGAATTTACTTTATATTCTAAAAACTGGAAAGAATTTACTTTATATTCTAAAACATGGACTAGGTTAGAAATTTAGTACTTTTAATTTTAATTAGATTTTGTCTTCTTCTTTTTCTTCTTCTTCGCTTCTACCACCAAGACCGCCCCGTGATTCTCCTGAATTTACTCCTATGGTCCTCGATAGGTTCGGTGATTCCCCTGTGGTCCCCGAAAGGACCACACGATATCCACGAGAGGACCACAAGAGGTTCAGAGTATCGCAGGGCTTGAGCCTGTATTCTTGGTGGGTCTCATAAGCGGGAATGCGTGACACCGTGGTTTTCATTAGCCCAGTTTAATCTAGAGTTGGACTTTCTCATCGGAAAACCTCGACGTGTTTTGGGATACCCGTGTATCCCCGCCGCGTGAGAGGTGGTTGCCCATCCAGTCCAGCGTTGGACTTTCTCACCGGAAAACCTCAGCGTGATTAGGATATGCATACATCGCCGCCAGGTGAGAGGTGGGTGCCTATCTAGACTGCACTGGTGCAGTGTCTACGACTTCACCATTTTGTGGTCGTGGCCGCTACCCTTCCTAGTTTAGACCAGGATGGAGCTTTTGTCCAGGAGGATGAATCCTCGCCACTGTTAAATTTCACCCCTGGGTTGAGCCGGTTTAGACATGTTATCCCAGTATGGGCGTGTTTAGGACTTGAGCGACTTCTAGAGCGGAGGTACCGAGACATGAGTAGCCATCAAGTTTCACCCTGGTTTAAGCCGGTTTAGGCATATTTTACCAGTATGAGTGTAGAACGGACATGGCCAGCCTCTAGAGCAGAGGTGCCGTTGTATGAGTAGCTCTCGCCGCGAGACTACTGGACATACCAACTAAGCTTCACTTTATCCTTTCCATCACCTTTTCACATCGGCGCCACACGGCAACCCTAATTTCTTTTTTGCATTTTCTTCATTGGCCTGTAGGAGTTTTACTCCACGCACGGCTCCGAAGAATCTCAACAGCAATGTTCAACCTCTGGGTTATGCCGGTTCAGGCATTTCACCCGATATGAGTGCACATAGGACGTAGCCGACCTCTAGACCAGAGGTGTCGTGATTTGACTATTGATTACTTCGCTTAATCCTTTCTTTCACCTTTTCCACAGTGATGCCGTGTGGCAACCCCATTCGCACCTTTCTTCACTGACCGGAAAGTGCCCCACTCCACGCACGGCAGCTGAAGAATCTCGCCAGCAGCGGTATATGAGCTACCAAACATGACTCTCATCTACCCGAAGCGTCTGGTTTTCAGGCGCCAGATATTCGCCTTCGCCCCTTCTCCTGTCCGTTTAAACAGTTCTGCCACGAGAAGGCCAGGAGCTGGACTTGACTGTCAGAGGCTATTTGAGACGCACGCCATTGGAGTGAAGAACGTATCCCCCACCCCACCTCCGGCTATAACAGTCCTTAGAACCAGACTTTGTCTAAATATCGAATAGTAGATCTACCATCAGAGTTTATCTAAATATCTAATAGTAGATCTACTATCAGACTTTGCCTAAATATCTGATAGTAGATCTACTATCGTTATCAGCCTGCGCATGTGCATCTTGAACGGTTATGAAAAGAATCACTCTGAGAATTTATGCTTTATAATGTAAAAACAAAAGCATTACGGCTTTCATTAACAGCGAGGAAATCATTTAAAGTCTGTCTGATTTGTTTCGGCATTATAACATGGCCAACACTGATTTAGTGTTAAACTAAAAGTGCAGCATTTCAGCATTGCTGATCTCCACTGCAAGATTTGTAATCCTGACACTGATAATAGTTCTTGTTCCTTTGATGCCCCCACATATAAAGTGGCTCAGATTATTCAGTCAATAGAACTGTGTTTCTAGACAGACAGATAGACAGACAGGCAGGAAGGCAGGCAAGCAGACAGACAGGCAGGCAGATAGGGAGCGAGATTTGGGAAAACTAAAGAAATACATCAATGCCTCGTAGTGTCGTGTGCATAAATTCAGTCAGTCAGTCATTTGCATGTCCCTTGCGGAACTTTGCCTCCCTAACAGCACTCCTGTAGGCCTCTCAGTTGTAAGCAAGATTCCATGGTGCCAGTGCGTCCATTTGCAGATTATCAACGATGTCTTGCAGCCATCTTCGCCTTGGTCTTCCTCTTATTCTTTTTCACATTATGTACCCTTCCAAGACGGTCTTCTCTAGATTATCGTGACGTTTAATGTGTCCAAAATATTTAAGTGTTCTCTGTTTAATCCTCTTTACTAGCCAGCCTTCTTCAATAATAAGTTCTTGTAGTATGGATATATTTGTTATTTTTTGTATGAAAAAATGTATGTGTGCATACAATATTTAAGTATATAGGCGTATAACAACTATTCATTACTTTGTGAGTAGTTTAGAAATTATTTTTTAGTGTCTTCTTCTTCTTCTTCTTCTCCTCCTCCTCCTCCTTTCCTCCGAAAATGGTAGCTGTTGCGGTGTGCCACTGTCTGCTGACTAGACTGTGATATATGAACATTTCGGTCCTCGCATCAGACTTCAGCATTGCTTAATGTGAGGACGGTGCTGGCCTTCAAGTTTCCAGCTTTACTCGCTCGATCAGACTGTCGCTTTTTTCCCAGAGCGCCACCAGAGAGGTAGACTAGGGTCTTGGTCAGCTATGGTTCGCTAACCACGACGCAAGCAATCAGACATTCATCACTGACCGCTACCTTATGCAGTTTGAGTAGTACTATATATATATATATATATATAACTACCTTTTTTTTTTTGGTTAGTTCGTTCTGCTTTTTTTTTTTCAAATTTTCTGTTCCCATCTGTTCGCTTTTACTGTCATCTGTCCCTTTCACATGTCTTCTCTGTATTTATGCTCAGTTCTGTTAATTAGTGCTACAGTTTTTATATCTTCGCTTGGGAGAAAACATTAATGCCAGTTTTTGTCCAGTTTTAGATACCTGCCACATGGAGACCTTGTTCGTTAAATTGTGGATTGAAACTGTATCACGGGTCTGTTCAAAGTGGCGGATTAATTCGCCGCCGACCGCGCATGCGCCGTGATGTTTCTTTACTAAGACTATAGTTTGACATTGATAGACATGTTTGGCTGCTATCTCACCCTCTCTTTCGATCTCGATATATATGAGGTTTCTCCTCATTTATATGTCTATTATCTTATTTATGTCTTGTATCCAAATTTACGTCTTGTACTGCTTAAAGTTTTGTATTTTGTTAAACTATTTTTCCAAGAATCAGTCGCCAGTTTGAGAGCTGGAGTTTGGAAGACGCGAGCACGCCATTTGCCTATTCTTCGCTAGAATTTCTCGGATCGGATTTCCCAAGGCAGATTCACAGAAAGCTGAATATCTGCAAGGTTAAAAAAAAAAAAACAAGCACTAAATAAAAGTTCAAAAGTGGTTTTAACATGAAAACCCGCTGGTACACACGCGATAGCTGTATTTGCAGGTGGTTCTGTCTAACTATTTGAGATCAGGTAAAACTCACTAACGTAGACAAATCTACAAAGACTCAACGTGACATTAAAATACTGAGGTCTTGCAATACATTGCAAGATAGAGGATAAAAGTAATGAAGGAAAGAATAGAGGAGAGAAGGAAGGGAAAGAAGGACAGAAGGGAATAACAAGCGTGAGATAAGACTTCTGTGAGGGCAGGGAAGTATATTTTATCCAAAAGACAAAATTAGCAGACATGCAACATTTTCTAGATAATTTTCTGTAGAACGTTTATCTGTTTCTATATGGCTCACTGTAATCACACAATTCTTGCAAAATTCTAATGTATATATATATATCTCACCGTAATCACACAACTGTTGATTGGAATAGCACAATTCTACTGTATTTCCATATGGTTCATTGTAATTACAGCGTATGATTTTGTTTACTCAAAACTCTTACGTAATATTAGACAACTTTTAGTTGCTCTTTTATATGTTTCGAACTAAAAACTGCTCATTGTCATCTACCGGCTGGCGTTGGCTACCATGTTCTCCCACAGTTCTCTGGCCCGAGTGCTGATTATAAGCTGTCCTGGTGTTCTTTGTCC